>JAHHFK020003084.1:0-615625 GCA_024533555.2 Aedes koreicus
TAGGGGCGCGACTCTTTCGGATTATCTCAGATTTAGAAAAGAAATTATGTTTAATCAAAATGTCTTGTCCAAATCGGATGAAATTTAAAAAATTCAAAAAAAAATCCGATTCAACCAAATTATCGGATTTTATCGAACGAAATCGTAATAAACGATTCGCATCTCTTTCCAATCGACCAGTTTTGAGGTCATCGCTATGAAAGATAATCGACGATTTTTCACGATTTCATCCGATATTTCGATATAGTCGATTTTGGCAAAGTTTCATCGATTATTGTGCCTTTAACCTATTTAAGTATATTTTGTTTAGAGTGTCCATTGGCAACATTGGCTGTCAGTTTGGCCAATATGAAAATAGGAGCGAAAAGCGCAGCGATTGGCAGAGGTGTGGTATCAACGGTATCACATACCATGTCAAACTATCGAGTCAAAGTCTTGTGGCGTGATGCGAACTTCCACAAGATGTTTTGACATGCTAGCAGATGCCACACCTCCATCACATCAATGGGCGCCTGGCCTTGGTAATGTTTTTTATATTCTTATAACCCGCTACTGCAGACTGAAAACCGGAATAATCCACTAGCGCCAAACGATTTTACTCTGGTTCCCTATGCTTGCATTGTGGTGCATCTAGAACGCTGTACAGCGCATCTGATTTTCTCCACAGCTCCACTAGATGCGACACTTCGCTGCCATATGGAAAAGCAGTTAAATTGATATGCACGAGTGATTTTTTCCGGTTTTGAACTGCAACGAGAACATATTCTTCAAATTTCAGGAAATATGTAGGTGATTGTAAATGTTTGTTGTTTCAAAAGTTTTCGTTTGTTTGTGTCGAACAGCAATTCAGTCTAAATCAAACTAAAATTTGTTTGAAACAAACCATAAGCGTTGGTAGAATCAACCAACAAATCTGTTTGTTTTCGTAGCTGCCATAATAAACGTACATGATCAAGTGAAATTGATCAAAATCGTGACTCTAACGTCCTTATCGGATGAAATCCGATCGAATCGGATAAAATCCGATCGAATCGGATGAAATCGAGAGTAATCGAAAGTAGCAGAAATTATTTTACCATATTTGAATTATTGAGAGTTGTTGTGAAAAATGAAAAGAATCATGGATAAATCAAACTTATCCACTATGAATGGATGAGAGTCGCACCCCTAGAATAGATCACAAAACTATCCTTATTATAGATCTGCACTGGTTATTCCGAAAATTTCCATAGTTTCGGATTTCAAGGTGGGAGTACTGGGATAAGTAACTGTCCAGGGATGGTGGACAAAATGTTTTTAGATGCGGAACATGGCATACGGCATATCAAACTTCATGATTTTTCAAAACAAGGTCATCAAAAGACATTTTTCTGGCAATACTGGCCACTAAAGGAAGCCCTGCGGGAACCGAGTTCCTCCGGAAAAGTATTCAAATCTTTTCCAAAACCTGGCTTACGACATATCAAACTTCATGATTTTGCAAAACTTGGTCTTTAGAGGACATTCTGAGGGTGTCTGACCATACTGGCCACTTAGCGAGACCCTGTCGTTACGCTTTAGTGCACTAAACTGTGCGTGTTTTTTTTCAGCTCGACAGTATCCTTTTGTAAAAAATGGTTTAGTTGGGGAAAGTACCACTAGCCGAGTCAAGCATACACAGAAAAAAATAATTAATTTTAACAAGCGCGTAAGATTTCCCCTCGTTTAACTCCAAGCCAAAGGAGGCGTAAACAACGAAATTGTTTGCAATCTTTCATGCGCCATACAACAATGTTTGCAATCTCTCATACAACAGGCTAGATTCAGGCGTTATCTGGATTTAATTTACATGAAATATCTCATTATTTTCTGCCAAATCTAGCATTCCCTTTATGTGCATTAGATAACGCAGAAAATTAAATGTTTCTTTTTATCTGTGTAGTTAGAAGAGCCGCAATTGTGGACATTTGTTTCGGGCTCAAACTTTGAAATGAAATTACCGGCAATGCTAAAAAATATTTTTTTCGCATATTCCGGAGGAAAATATACTGCTACAAAGATGTGAACATGATCTCCAATAAGACATTTGACCCGAACATGGTCAAATTCTTTACATTTGCAAGATATTTGTTCGCAATCAGAATCAACACCAACTGCTATAAGAACACCTCCACCACAGTTTTTGTTAGATAAAAATGTATCGTCCCTAAAAACATTGAAACGATCACCAAAAACTTTTACATTGTTCACGCCAGCGTCTCAGCTCGTTTCTGTTCCTAAAATCACAGGAAAGCTGCAGCCACCTGCTTATAAATTTCATTAACTTTAACGGCACTTTTCATCCTGTTAAGGTTGGCAATACACTAGTAACTCTTAACTTTTAATGTTTTTTTTATGCTGCAATGCTTGTGACCGATCTATACAATTTTAACTAATTATATCTCCTTCCTCATGTTAAGACGTCGTCAATGTATGTATTTATGTAAGAAGCCACCATCCTAGCGTGGGCCTTGCCCTGCATGCGGTTCCACTTAACAGAAAGATCATGCTCTGTTACCATTTTAAATTCAACAAACTGCTGTGTGAAGGGCCAAAAAGGGTAGAGCAAGCCCGTAAGCAGAGACACTTACGCGAAACCTGCGGGAATAAGAGAATCTCCTTCCAGCAGTATGATCCAAAAAAAACGAATAACAAAATACGCAATTCAGTCAAGCTTTCCACTAGATGGTTTGTTAGAGAAAGGCGCGTAAAATTCATTACAACTGTTGGAGTGGAATGTACCAATCATAAATGATAGACAAATCCCCTCCTAGACTCCGGTTGGCTGTCCACTCCATTGTCCAATTGCAACTTCAATGATGCCCTGATGCACCCTCCCATCCCAGTATTTATTATTTTAATGCAATGAAATATAATATGGTGCTTGCAATATATATCAAATATAGAATATAAAAAGGAAATAAGTATACAAAGTGTACTTGTTCTTAATTTTCTTTTCAAAATTGTATGCCTTGCATGTCGAAATTTCCTTTCTGTTGGTTCTAGGGAGCAATAACATATAACAGTTGATGTCAGAACCTTTAAACATAATACAATCAAAAGCACTCTGTGTTAAAAGTTAATATCAGAATGCTGGGAAATGGTTGCTAAATTGTTGAAATTAGTTTCATCAACTGTCGAACCTGTGAAGAAGAATAATAAACCAACAAGGAAACTTAGTCGGACTTTCCGTAATAAGTACGAATATCTGCCGCAGATTCAGTCGAAGCCTCGTGTATTGAAGGCACGTATACGTCTAAATCAGAAGAGAAGGGGTTAAAAGATAGTTGGACATAAGAAATAATATAAATTATCTATCAACTTATATTCGTACAATAATAGTGACAAAACTAAGGATAACAACAGTAATGATTAAGTAAGGCGCTGCATGAGTGAGGTTAGTTCAGAGTTGGTGAAATGTCTATTTACGTAGCAGAAAATGAAAAATACATTCAGTAATATGTGCGACGCAGATTCAGTTTCAGCTTCTTGTAATCAAGGCACCAGGCACGTGCTAGTAGTAAGAGGAAAAAGAAAGGATCGTTGGACATACAAGACACACTAATCAATAGTATGTATAATCTATGATGTAAAAATAATAAAACTATATTAACATTAATCATGAACCAGAGTATTGATAGAAATGATAATAATAAAAATGGTAATGATAGTGATACACAAATTAAATCAGTATGTTATGTCACAGAGAAAAGTATATACCATATGGTAAAGGTATATTATGATATAAAATAATAAAAAAAAATACATGCAAAATTTCATGTCTGCAGACTGTTGTCCAGCTGAAATTATACTTGCTTGCATATCCATAATGAACCTGAAAGTAAACACATATCACATATAAAGAATAGTATATCTAAAATTTCGATGTTCCGTTTGCTTGCATCGCAATAACCATTTGTAGTGGATCTCATAGATACTACAGTGATTTTAATTAATGAAATGAATTTAAATGCAATAATATCTTATCATATCATAACGGAAAAAAATAACATAATATCATTTTTTTAAAAAATAATATGAGCACGACAGCTAACAATATATATCTGCAACTAAGCTGATACCCTGGGGGTGCGACACATCTAAATCCAGATTCAAGATGATCGAAAAATCCCACGCTAACGAATCTATCTTTGAAAAATCTTGTTTCAGCTTGTGAATCTTAATCCATCAACCTTCATCGTGCTGCATCTTTTTGCAGTAAATCTTTAAAATCTGCATCAAAATCTTTGAAATCATCTTTCTATCTACTAATCGTGAGCACATCGCACAAAAGCAAAACAAAAAAAAATCTGCATCGGAGATAGAGTCGCGCCCCCTGCTGATACCCCTCTCGTCGAAGGACTTCGGCTGTTGCAGCTACTATAGTATTAACCATTAACTATACATAAAAATGACAGTAGTAATAAATAAGGGAGCTAACAAAAATGAGCAACAACATACATTCTATACACACATACATCCATACACACCAAGCTGAGTCCAAAACGCTGAAACAAAAGACATAAACCGTGCAAACTCTGACCAACCAACAAGAAGACGTCCGCACATAACACACATACATGTATTTATTATTCAATCCAGAGCTCGAAAAAATTGACACCCGTCGTGAACGATGAGTAAAAAAAATATTCAGTGTGCACAATTTTCTCTATCTTCATTTCGTTCTATCAGTCACGCAATAGATTCGTGTCGACTTATTTTGCTGTGCTCAGTCATTCCGTTGTCCCTGTGTTCCACACAACTCATTCACACCACAGCAAAGCACATATCTGGCTATTCAAGCGTCAAGAGATTTTGGTTGCTTGACTGAATGTTCTGGTAACCAGTCATTCATTTTCGCGTTCGTGAGTGATTTTTTCTGCCACAGGATTTTTTTTTTCAAATATTCCCGAACATGGCTGAAGGCAAAGGAAGCCAAAAGGCGGAGCTGTAGCAAACGATCTATGGCCGAAATCGCTACAGAGTTTGTGGTTCGAGATCGAGAAAAGGCATTTTGCAGGATCGATTCGAGAAGTGGCTGAAAATACGTGCAAACAAAATACGTTGGTGTTTCCAATTCATTGATTCTTCAAATGAAGGACTGTTCTTTCTTCTTCACGGTAGAACGTTGAGATTGAATGAGTTGTTTGCGCTTATTTACATTCACTGCTTTCTGGAACGAATGAATGATGAAAGTAAAGCAACACAAAACAAGTTGATTCACCTTGCACTAGAGATTCATGAAGGCAAATTTGTGTTTACTTCATGTTCGCTAGGAACAGTACGTGATGAATAATATGTTGTCTCAGTTAAGGTGCATTATGAGAATTGAATATGATATTTTCAAGCACTGTTTTATTTTATTTTTTTATTTTTTTTAATCAACTTAGTTCATCGGACTTATTGTCTACATGATACAAACTTAAAACTAAATAAAACGAGCATTACAAACACGAGCCAAAAAGTGAGCTGAAGATTCCCCAAATTCAAACAATTCTTCGACAGTCGTAAACGCTCGCATCATAGCTGTTAGAGGTTCGTTGTTTCCAAACGCTGTTCGATGGAATCGGGGTTGGAGGAGAGTACCACTCCGTAATGCTCTCGGAGGAACTCGGATGTTCAGTTGAGAGAGAAGCCTCGAGCAGTCGACCTCTCCATTCAAAAGTTTAGCAACAAAAACCGCTTGTTGATTTTTCCGTCGGTGTTCTAAGCTATGCAATTGCAGCAGATTGCAGCGATCTGAATACGGCGGGAGATTTTGCGGATCACGCCATGGTAGATTACGCAATGCCATCCTCAAGCTCCAAGTCAATTGATGAGGAAGCCAGACCAAGGCGGCATTTTCTAGGATCGGTCGTACCAGTGAGCAATAGAGAGCTTTCAGGCAGTACGGGTCAGTGAAGTCTCTTGAGATTTTTGACACAAACCCTAGCTGGCGATTAGCCTTAGAGATCACAGCAGAGCGGTGGAGGTTAAACGATAATTTATGATCCAGTAGAACACCTAAATCGCTGAACTGGTCGGTTCTATGTAGAACGACGCCATTGATGGTATAGTCGTAAACAATCGGCTGCTTGATGCGGTAATACGACATTACCATACACTTTGGAATGCTGATCATAAGTTTATTCCGACGGCACCAATCAGTGAATCGATCCAATAATGCTTGAAGGCGAGTACAATCCTCGGCAGTCCGTACCACAAAAAACAGCTTTAGATCATCAGCATACGCAAGCCTGCAGCCATCTCCTAGTAGAAGCAATACGTCGTTGAAGTATAGAACAAACAGCAGCGGTCCAAGGTTGCTACCCTGAGGAACACCTGACGAGTTCGTAAAAAAAACAGGAAGTGCTTGTATCAAGTTTCACTCGCAGAGACCTGTCTGTTAAATACGAGCACAGCCATGATGTCAATCTTTCCGATGTACCGAGTGTTGATAGCTTCGCCAGCAGAATTTCGTGGTTGATTGTATCAAACGCTGCTTTTAGATCAGTATAGACGACGTCTACTTGTGCCCCTTTCTCCAATTAATCAAAACAGGTCGTGGTAAAATCTAGGAGATTGGTAGTAACCGAACGTCCAGGCATGAAACCATGTTGGTCGCCAGAGATGTAGCATTTGATGCGCTCGAGAATGAAACCACTCACTATTATCTCAAACAATTTAGAGGCAGCTGACAGATTAGTGTTTCCCCGATAGTTTTTAACGTCACGTTTGTCTCCTTTCTTGAGTACTGGAACCATCAAAGACTCCTTCCAGACTGCGGGAAATTTCGATTCGGCAAAAGATTTATTGAAGATCCTGCAGAGCGGCTCGACAAGAGCTCCATTGGTGCGTGATATCTTCCCTAGTATATACTTTTTCGTCTGCTTGGTAACGTCTGAACTTGAACTTGATCCTCGCACCTAGGGAATCAACACGTCCGGTCGCGTTATGCGCTAGAACTCGAATCTCCTCATGTTAAAACGTCGTCAAATGCAGAAAGTCGTCAGATACTTTCTCCGAAGAGAGCGTTAATTTGGACGAAAATAAGAATGCCTTTGACCACGGTGATCCAATGTGGTAAAACGAGTAGGAGAAAGCACTGTGCAGAAGCTTATAAGTAGAGTTTAGGGAAAAGTTAAAAATAACTCACCTAACCTACGAATTATCTAGCAAACGGAAATGAATATGTAAACAAATGTTATTTCCTATGTTTGAGAATAAAATAATCAAAAATATACAGTGTGATGTTTTTTGTCTGAGAGAGAAAATGAATTTATACATTTCGGAACAGTCTATAGTTGACCATGCACCCACATTTGCTTGTAATCTCTCCGCTCATCTCTATGCGGACATTAAAAACTATATGCCAAGGGACGTCATCATTTTTTTTTATGAATTCAGAAGAGTTTGTTTCTTTTAATGAAAATATTATCACAGCATTCTACTTAAGCAGTATTACATGGAGATGTAGAATATTATCACATTCAGCAATGAAACACAGTTCCAAAAGATACAGTAAAGTTCCGTTCAATATCATGCACATAAATGGAGTGTCACACAAAATACATATTTACTTTATAAATCGTGTGAAGTTCTAAGACTTTTCAGACATTCCCACGAATATTGTACAGAGTGGCAAAGATTGCTAGTTAGTAAAATACATGTTCAGTAAAACACAACGAATGGCGTCAAATCAACAAACGCTTTATTTCTTATTAGCATTAGCATTAGCATTGTCGTTTGCACACCTCGTGGATGGAGCTACGATGAGGAATAATTCGTTGAAGACATTGCATGCCACCTTGAAACCAGTTACTGATACGTTTCTTCACACAATAATCTCCACGAAGACACTCCTCGATCGCTCACCTGGCCACGTCCATGCAACCGTTGGAGATAGGGAGGATTCGGTATCTACCTTAAGAAGACACTGGGAACCCATGTAGCCTTCAGTAGATATCAAAGGAAAAGGATATGAATAGTCGGAGAGAATAGTTAAACAGAATGCCCTGTTTGGTGTACAGAACAAAAAAATATTTAAAACGGTCGTTGGGAGCATCTAGTCTAAGTGATTAAGTTAAGTGATGCTCCCTTTCTCTTCAAGCGGTTGAGACTTAAGCATTAACTATAGTCCTAGCCCCATATGGCTTATTGTTATAGCACCATTACTCGCTATCTGAAACGATAAGAATGTCTGATAATATAAGACCGGGTGGGGAAAGAAAACTTATCGCATTCTCTGATGTGATCTTCATATGACTTTCATAGCAAACAATGATTTGTTTTTTCTATGTCGTTTACAAAAACTGTAACTTAATCTTATAAACCCACGATTTCTGATTATGAAGCAAACAAGTAAAGTTTGGGCTACAAACCTACTTATGGCACAAAACGATCTACAACCTATAACTCTGAATAATTTAAAGCTGAATAAATAGTTCACCCTGCCTGTAATCAGTACTATACAGTTTTTTTTAACGTTTTCGAGTTATAATGTGCAATGATCATATTTTCATAATAGTTTACAAACCTGTAAACCAAGATAAAAAAAAAAGAAAGAATAAAACCCTGTAAACTATGATGAAAATTAAAAAGAAAGAAGTATCAGGTGAAAACCATAATTGCATTGAAATAATGTATCGCCTCTTGTCCCCAAATAAGTAATTGATATGCCTTTTCTTTGGAAACTTCACCAAAATAAATCTTGATGAGCTCTTTAGGACGTTACAATTGCGCAAAGAACTGTATAATTTCGCAATACAATTTCGTTCTACAACTTACAACTAAAAGATGTCCGTCGAGACCAGTCGAACGTGCATGAGAAAATTATGCCGCAAAGAATTCAACAAGCAGAGTGGCACTCGACACTGAAGGAGCCTGTAAGTCGTAGACAAAATAGGCCTATCTGTCAAAAGATAAGCTTTTTTTCTAGTGGAATTTAAAGAAATTTTCAGCGTTTACTAGTATTTAATATACAGATGTAAAAAGTAAACAAGTGAAGCGATCGATTAAACTTTACAAGTTTTTTTTAGCAACATGAGGCTGATATGCAGCAATGTGTGCTCGAGCTTGACAGACACATTAAATTGTTAAAAATGGTTTAGAAAATTATGCATATTACACCTAAATTACCAAAAATAAATTGCACAATAGATAGCAAAGTTGGCTTAACCAAAGAAAACATCAATTATTATTATTATTATTATTTGTCTGATTTGGCTCAATATAGGCGAATATGCTTTTACAGGCAGTATATCTAATCAAGGTATTTTGCTGTTGGGACCACTTACAAAGTGTTATGGTGACTGATTGACCACGGTGATTTAATTAGAGTGCCAAAAGGGCACCAAATCATTTTGACAGAGTTGCCGCCGGACACCAGTTACTTCTTTGAGAAGTTCCACAGAGCACACTTTCAAATCGTGCAATATTTGTGACGGACTCCCCAACTCACCGAACGGAGTAATGGGTTCCTTTAGTCTCTCCCACCCATACAACATACAGCTATGACATTGAGCGGTTGGCACGTTACTCTTATTTATATATTTAGTCAGCACGTTACTCTTATTTATATATTTAGTCAACAGGCTTAGTAAAGCCCCAATGGTGGTACGTTACAACAAACAGACAGCAGTAATCTCTACCTAATGCTATGTGGGAGATGACATCCATGCTCCCTCCGCCCCATGCTAAGGACCTTAAAATTTTACTCTACGGGACCTAAAGCTAATTGGGTTTCAAACATATAAAGGATACTAAGCTGAATTCCATTTGTTCAAGTATAGAATAAGAAACAGGCAACAAGCTTAACTTTGACAAATAAAACGGTGCAAAAATGACAGCAGAAAACTTTTCACGTCTAGATTTTCACTACTTATTGCACTACTGTACAAAATCTTCGTACAACAGGGGATGCTAGATCCCGCATACAAGGCAGGGGTAATCAGCGGTGCGAGCACACAGTCATATATAAATTACTACTAGAAAACCAGGTTTGACCTTCAGAAAGAGACTGCAGCTGAAAGCTCCTTTAAGAAGTCAAACTATTATACTAATGGCATTAACTCGATAAATTCTATAAATAGAGATTGAACTCAGCTTCATGAAAGTGGTGAAAGAACAAATCTTGCACCCACATAATCTCTTCATAATAATATAATTGAAAATAAAGGAGAAAAATGGAAAGAGCTCACCCAAATTTCAAAGACGTCTGCCTCCCGCATCGTAACCACAGTGATGATTATCTATAGTCGTGACCTAGGACAGGACCTGCCAGCTCAGAGAGAGATGACCTCTTATTAATTTATGAGTGCTATGATACGGGGGCGCCAGGTGTCGCCAAAAATATAACACAAAATCCCATTGAAACTAAAGTAATTAAAAAAAAATCTTTTGTCGTTCGGGAAATGAAGCTGCATCAAACTAAACGTTAATTGATAAGGTTTCATTGAATTTCATTGATGTTTACGCTGCAAATTCTGATGTGGGGAGAAAGCTTGAGCAAGAGAATGTCTTCCTCGCTTGCGTTCCCAATGCAGGCCTTCACCCACTCTCGGCGAACGATCTCTCGGGAACCGATGAAAATGGAGACCCGGATGTGACACGTCACTGCGACCACAATTTATCGCTTTGCACTTCATTTCGAACAGATTTAAAATAAACCACTGCAAAAGTGAACTTTTATTTCCGCATTTGTTATAGTTGTCACAAACGATAAAAGTGAAAAAGCAGTGACTACTAGCAACACCGCCAAACCAACAACAAACTGCCTGCTTGTAACATAACTCGACGGAGGCGGTAGAGCCGGTTGTCAAAGCGACCAATAAAAAACGGTCTTTTTTGACAGGTAAATGGTCTTGTTTTTGCACTAATAGCTGGCAGGTCCTGTCCTAGGTCGTGACTAAAGATGATCCCGGTGTTATTCCTTTTTTTTATATTGGAAGCAATCGACAAATTCCACTATACGTCCTGGGGCCACATCGTTGCTGGTGGAATATCAAATGAATTGCTCACGAACAAAACAACAATCATCACATCTTGAGCTATTGCCCTTTTCGAACTCAAAAGTGTTATAGAAAAATCACAGTTTTCAACGATTTTAAGAGAAAATTACAACCACAAATTTCAGCACGAAGCAAAACGTGACAGCAAAACAAAAAACCAACCACCTTCGAGCAAAGCCTACTTCTCCATTCACCAACAAACGCTTTATTTCTTATACACTTAATATTTTATTATTAAGAAACTACAGGGGGTAGACAAAATAACTAGGATTGGCAAATATATGGTCAACTTTGGAGTGCTCTAACTTAACGAAATATTGACCGATTTTAATGCTTTAGGAAGCATTCAACGGGGAAATTTTTTTTTTCTAATGCAGTAACGGGAATGGCCATTATTCCCGGATACCGGAAATATTCCGGGTTTCTGGAGAGGACGTTTCACATGTCGATTTTCTGGTGATTTTCTTACTACTCGAATTTGTATGCAACAAATTATTCAAGGCCTTCTACGTCACCGATAAAAACCAACAAAAAACAAATAGTATACAAGGGGTCGAGAATAACATAAAAATACCTAACGTAATTAATGGCCCGTATCATTAAAATTTGCCCGGCCTTTGAAAAAACCTGTCATTTTTTTTGCAAAATTCTCTACTGCGTCATAAAAATTCTCTACTGCGTCATAAAAAAGTGAACGCGGTGTAGTGAACACGCAAGATGTTTACAACTCTTTTGGAATTTCAACGTGGCCGAATTGTCGGTGCTCGAGAAGCTGAAGCTTCGATATCTGAGACAGCAAAATTAGTGGGTGTATCAGCGTCAACGATTTGCCGTATTATGGCTGAGTATTTAAAGGACGGTAAAACGGCGGCAAATTAAAGTGCGTGTGGACGTAAACAGAAATTAGATGCCAGAGAAGGGACATTTCTGAAGCGAACTGTAACGGATTATCGTAGAATAAGTGCTGTGAAAGCAACCGCGACCTTAAATTCAACGCTGGAAGAGCCCGTTTCTGTTCGAACAGTTCGAAGAAAACTCCACGACCAAAACTTGTACGGCCGAGCTGCCATCGCAAAACCATTGATCTCCAAGATCTAATCGATTGCACTGGTGCAATGAGTACAAATCATGGACAGTTGATCAATGGAAGCAAGTTGTATACTCGGATGAATCATCGTACACACAATTCCCTACTACAGAGCGGATTTATGTGTGGAGGACACCGGAAGAGGCATACAAAACTGATTGTCTGCGTCCAACTGTGAAGCACGGAGGTGGGTCTGTTATGGTATGGGGTGCCATATCATGGTACTCAGTTGTGCCAATCATCGTCATGAAAGGAAAGATCACTGCTAATGATTATGAAGAAGTTTTGGGCGATCAGGTGTGTTGTAATTTTTGTGAGAATAACTTTGAACATGAATCTTATTAGGTTTTGCCCATGATGAAAGTCAATTCCAAGACGAATCCAAGCGGTCATCCAAGCAAATGGCGGTCCAACGCCGAATTAGTATGCATTTTATTAAACAGTAAAGAAATATAGAAAACTTTCATTTGTTACAGGTCATATTTTTCTAACGACTATTCGTGAATACGAAAAATAAAAACAACATCATGTTTAGATACGAAAACACAGTTTTTCACAGTCCACAAAATGTTCTTCTGGGGGCGGATCGGTGGTTTCGAGGGTTGCTAATGTGTTAAACGGGTTTCCCCGGGGACGTTCTGGTGTTAAAATGTAAAAGGTCTACTGCAGGTTCCCCCGGGGACGTTCCGGTGACCACAGGAGCGGCCAGTGTGTCCAAATGTCCACTTAAAGTTTAAAGAAAGCTTTGTGATGAAAAAAAGAAGAAGAAAACGGTTTCGAACGGCATGTTTTGGCGTCAAAATGTAAATGGCCCCTGCTACAGGTTCCCCCGGGAACGTTTGGGTGGCCCCGGGAGTGGCCAATGTGCCCAATGGACTTTTTACGTATATCTAAAGATTCTTTATGAAAAATCATGAAGATAGAGCTGTCGCACGGCCCCGAGTTTGAGTTCAACGTATCATTCGCTTGGGAAAGGTTACCGCCTTTCGCGTATTTACTAGAGAAAAATATTTCTAAACGGAAGTTTCATTCACTGACTTTTCCGGAGCGGACGGTTCGGTCGCGAACAGATCGAACACATCCAAGTTTCATTTTTTCTAATCAGCATCGTAATCAAAATTAGGATGTCTCCGGACTTGAAACCAGCTGCCCTGTCTACTGAAACGTGGCCATGTGGAATACGCTTTAGAGAGTTTGATGATCATGGTGCCAAAAAGCAGTTTTTTTGGAGACCAGCAGAAGCAACGTTGGGCATGCCTGCTGGAAACGAGACACCGACTGCAGTTCCAGACTCAATGAGGTAACTTCTGAAATCGCTCTTACCAACTGCTCCGTGCCTACGTCACAAGTTCAAGCTCCTCCTACATCGAATTGCCCAACAGCTATCAATCGCCAACCTCCGCACATATGCACAGAGAGTAGCTCGCAAGTCCCAGTAACAGGTTTACATCATAAGTCATTCCTTGTGTACTATCAAAATGTGGGTGGTATGCGTACGAAGACCAACGACTTTTTCTTGGCCGCAGCATCTAGTAATTACGACGTTATTGTTCTAACAGAAACCTGGCTGCGTTGTGACGTGAGCAATTCCGAATTCGCTCCGAATTACAACATTTACCGCTGTGACCACAGCCCCGCTACCAGTCAACTTCAACGTGGTGGAGAGTTCTGATTACAGTAAAATCCTGTTTACAAAGTGTTCCCGTTCGACTTAATGGAGGCGAGTAGCTTGAGCAGGTCGCTGTGAAAGTGTCTCTTGCAGATCGATCAATCTTTGTGTGTGGTATATATCTAAGACCTAACAGCGAACCCGAACGCTACATCCGGCATTCCGAAGCTGCCTTACAGATTTAAATGCTGCCGCTGTGAGTGATACTGTTGTGATTGTTGGCGACTACAACCTTCCACATCTGTCGTGGTCTTTTGACGTAGATATCGGACGTTACTTGCCAACAAACGCTTCTTCTGAGCAGGAACTTGTTTTAACTGAGAGCATGGTGGCCAGCGGACTTCAGCAAATTTGTGACATCCGTAACGTCAACAAAAGATTGCTTGATTTGGCCTTCGTGAATAATGGTAGCAGCGTGGATGTGATCGAAGCCCCCTCAACCATTTTAAAGCCTGATCGCAATCATAATCCATTCGTCCTACGGTTAGACATACGTCGATTTGAGGATCCCCAGCCATCGATAGCCAATGAACAGGACTACGATTTTAACCGCTGATTACGTTTGAGCTCGAAAAACTGGGAACATCTATTCAACGGAGCCAACGTTAATTTAGCCGTCTCTGTTTTTTACACCGAGATTTTCGATTCTATAAGCCGATACACTCCCGTACGCAGAACTCTTATTCGCCGGTCTTACAGACAAGTCTGGTGGAATGCCACCAATTCAATACCCACAGAAATCTCGTTTGGTGGTGCCACTTCTCATGACACTACTGAGTCTGCAATGTTATTTGCTGACTTTTTCCAAAGCGTTTATACTTCGGGTGCCCCACCGGTTTCCCAGAATCTGGTGGAAAGCTTATCATCGTACACGAATAAATTCAGAAGGTCTACATTATCAGCAGCAGACGTAGAACACGCTCTGAGCTCTATAGACTCGTCGAAGGGGCCTGGCCCGGACAAGTTGCCTCCTGTGTTTGTCAAACGATGTGCCAATGTACTTGCAGAACCCGTTAGCTATTTATTCAACCTTGCTTTGTCAGAAGGAGTTTTCCTGATGCATGGAAACTGGCTGCGGTAACGCCTATACACAAATCTGTAAGCACACACTGCGTGGAAAATTATCGTCCTATTTCAATTCTGTGCTGTATGTCAAAGATCTTGGAATCGATTATTCACGACAAAATGTATAGAGCCTCTCAGTCTGTCATTTTCGAATTTCAGCACGGTTTTGTAAAAAATCGATCCACCAGCACTAACCTTATGTCATACGTCAGCACTCTCAACAGTTGTCTTGAAGACCGATGGCAGGTTGAAAGTATATACATCGATTTTTCTAAAGCCTTCGACAAGGTACCGCATGAGTTAACGCTGAAAAAACTGGAACGATTAGGATTTCCTGGATGGCTGATACTCTGGTTACGCTCGTATCTCTACGGTAGATTTGCCTACATCAAGCTTGGATCTGTATATTCCGGCAGCTACGAGATACCGTCCGGTGTACCGCAAGGCAGCCATTTGGGTCCGTTGATTTTGATTCTCTTCGTTAACAATTTATGCCACCGCTTACAATCACACCGACTCATGTACGCCGACGATCTAAAAGTTTTCAAAACCATCAGGAGTATGGTTGATTGCGCTGCTCTACAGCAAGACCTTGATACTGTATCAAACTGGTGTCTGTTGAATGGAATGGAGATGAATGCTATAAAATGCAAGATCATAAGTTTCAACCGAAGCCGTTCGCATATAACTTTCCACTATTTGCTACATTCAGAAGAACTTGAACGAGTCAATTCGATTAAAGCCTTAGGAGTAACGATGGATATTTAGCTGAATTTCAACGACCATATTTCCATAACTTCCGCTAAAGCTTTTGCCGGCTTTGGTTTTATTCGTCGAAACTGTTCCGTTTTCCGCGATATTCACGCACTGAAAGTCCTGTACTGTTCTTTGGTGCGTAGTATCCTTGAATATGGAGTTCAAGTATGGGCTCCCTATCATGCTGTAAACGCTGACCGGCTAGAAAGAGTTCAACGTTGATTCATCAGATTTGTCCTGCGCAACCTGCCGTGGAACGACCCTCTCCGACTACCTCCATATGAACACCGATGGCAACTCATAACCCTAGAGCCTCTTCACCAGCGGAGGATTTACTTGCAGAGATTTGTTTGCATTCGATGTATTGAGCAACCGCTTGGATTGCACACATCTTCTGCAACAAATAAACTTGTATGTTCCTGCTCGCAGTTCCCGACAACGACAGCTTCTGTGGATTCCGAGGCACCGAACAGTCTTCGGTGAAAATCATCCACTGCAAAGATGCCTCCGAAGAATTAATGAAGCAAGCCATCATTTTGATTATAATATAACGAGAAATAAGTTTAAGGCTCTCGTTAGATAGGGTAGGTTATTTTATCAGTCTGTCCAGCTTAGGTGAAGATGTTGACAAATAAATAAATCCACACATCCGAAATGCGACCACACGCTTCGCGTTGGACCATCATGTTGTCAACATTGTTTGCCAAATATCACTTCTGGCAGTCGAATCGATCGGTCTCCGGCGTTCTGAATTCACGTTCTATCCGTTGCGCTACTATGTTTGAAGTTATTGGGGCGTTCCGTAGTTTTTTGTAGCACGCCGTTTTATTTGTTTAACCTGCTCAAACTATATTTTTTGGGAAAGGTTATCTATTAGTTAAGGGTAATAATAAAGAATATAATGATAAGAAACTTACAATTGGTCTCGTACTTTAATTTCTAGTCACAACAGGTTGACGGTATCAAATAAAGGAAATTCATCACTAACTCTGCCTTCTAGCGTACAGAATGGTTTGAGGAAAGTGACTACCAGGAATTTTCTCTCACCAATGTGTGACAGCTGCCGTGTTGCTGGTCGCACATAGGGTTGCGCTGTATCGATCGGCAGTGACGTAGGTTTGTCCCCAACAGTATGATCCTAAAATGGATGAAATGTTCTATACCGCTTCCTGAATAGTGCTAGTAAAGCCTGAAAAATCTAGAGAGTCATTTCTATATTCTTGGATGAACTTTTATTATACTAGGTTTTAATTTTCGATTGGAAATCAACAATCGATACAGTTAGATATTAAGTTTTGCCATCATAGAGTAGAACACCAATCCCAACTATTGGTTCAATGTGAGCCAGAAGACCATTGAAAGGGAGAAAAAAAAACGCAATCATCTTGAAACAAAGCAAGAAGAACTCTAGAATGTTGGTTGAATGTATAAACAGAACTGTGATTCAGTAGAAAAAGCTAACTGTATCGTGAAGGTGAAAGGTAGGTTCGGATCAAACTATGTACCAATGCTATTTTTTACACCAAATTATATTTTGTTAAACTGTTATTTTCTCTGATCTTGTTTTTTATTTCATTTTCCAGTTTTCTTTATCCTTTGTTTTCATCCATCATTATAATCATAAAAAATTATATTTATATATATAGCAGTTTACCTAATAATAATAGTACAATAACTTACTCCCGCCATCTCCATATTGATTCCTTTTTTTTTCTTCTTCTGTATCCTCCAATCTTCCACCGGTTACCATCCTTTCAACTATGGAGGAACAGTTCATGCCATTCCTCTTACTACTGTTGTTCGATACTATCATTCATTCATATTATAGTTGTCCTCTGCAGCTTTTGGAGAGGAGGGTGGCAGGCTGTAAAGAACCTATAGACACTTTTTTCTCTGCTCTCATCTGCTAAAAATTTCATCCATTATTTGCTTTAACTAATATACATCTTACAGTCAGTTAATACATTTATGCTTTTTTCTCTATGTTTGTGTGGGTGTCTGTTTTGTTATGTTTTGTTTTGCTTTACCTCTTTCGAGTTGTCCTTCTCGGATTTGTAATGGTATTTGTTTATTGTATGATTTCCGCTAACCGCTTTCTTCGTTAATCGTTTCTTTTCAGCTACAGCTTGTTGTGTATTAATTATTTTTATTGACAATGAATTACCTACTGTACCGTCCTATCATAAAGAGGGGCTTCCATGCTTTTGTTTATACAGTTTTCCACTTTGTTATACCTAATTTTTTTTAATGCGCGTCGGTTAAGCGATGCTGGTTGTTTGGTTGTGTCTGTTTATGTAATATAACATTTAAAATTTCCCACCTAAGTGTCGCGAAGCTCTCTCGTCCCCGTCGTACTGACTGATTCTAGATTTACACGGAATTTTGTGGAATTTGATAGAACGTTTGTGTACTTGTCATAAAAGTTTGTTTTTCAAAATTTGAATTGCGTTTCTTACAGGATTGTTTGGGTTAGTGATTATAGTACGAGACGAGAAAAGTTTCAATTATAAAGGAAGAAGACATATTGAATTTTATCCCTTTTTCTTGGATTTTTTTCTATTATGTGTATGGTGTGTATTTATTCTACAAATAAATTCGATGGCTCTAATTATTTCTCCCCTATATTTCAGTGCCACAGCGCCACTTAATGCCAGCAGTGGTCTTTTAGATTATCTCTTAAATGCTCCGTGTCAACTACGCGCCTTTGTATATAAAAAATCGTTTCCAATAAATCTACTATTAGATATAAAAAACAGAGGTTAACTGCTTGCGTAGAAGGTGTTCACATGAATTTCTGTTTCCGATGGGAACTGTTTAGACACCCAAATTGTTGCACATTGAAAGGTGATGGGTAGATTAGTAAAGTGAAACAAAAAGTACACATCGAGTTGCGAAACAGCCAACAGTATAGAACATCAATTTTTATATCCGTATAAAACTTTCTAAAACCGCTTTCTTTTCCAAATATTACCGTTAGCCTATCCAAGTAAAACCACTGCAAATGAGTCCAAAAACAGCTTTGGCTGAAAATACATTGTTTTTGTTTCGAAAAATTGAAATCGTTTTCTACCTTTACAAAACTATGTCCTCAACTAATATAACTTCAACAACAGCCATGCGCGTCATATAATTTAAGTTAGTGAATATAGTGAAACTAATGTTGTGCCTAATACGGTGTGCGTTTGTGTAAGTGTGCAACTGATCAGAAAACAAAGCCGTTGTTTATTTGTATGGCTGTGTGTTTCATCCACACTGTTCCATTGTGTTCCATGGAATGCATCGCATGAGCAGCGGAATTGTTTCAAATTTAAGCGCGAAAAATACTGAATTTATAACCGACCGGCTGTGTTTGCCTAATAAGTGCAGTGCTGGTTCAAATGTGTAAAGCTTTCTTACTGCCTACTATACTGCCTTGAAACGACTAAAAGTATATATTAGAAATCTTGCATGGTAGAAAAAAAGAATAATAAATAGAAGCTGAAATGAAACTGGTTTACCTATATTATATATAAAAAACAGACAAATTAACATTAATAAATAAGGGAAATATTAGTTAATATATAAAACGTTTTGCTTCCTACTGCACTTTTCTTCGCATACATCGAAAATGAGGCGACGGAAAGAACTATTGTTTGGATCCATCCAGTTTTGACTAACAGCTGTTTGTTTATGTGTATTAGTAGGCGAAGTGGACGTTACTCATCACTCCGTAAATGCTTTAAAGTTGATTATTATTTTCCAACAGCAACAGTTGTAGGGTTGCGTTGAGTTTTGTCAGCTTCTGATTGGATTAAAAACGTGTTCTCTTGCACGAACGCTTGCAGCTGCTGCATGCTACTAATTTGTTATAACCTTAAGCTACCAGTTGTTCTCCCACTCACCCACTTCTTCCCATCATAGATCCGTAGACTTACTAAAGCATTGTCCAACACTCGGTTCAAAATTCATATCCAACGTTCTTTATAATCTTCTGGCTTTTGGTACAGCTTAAAAAATGGTACACGCGCTTACACTCACACTACTACTACACGCATTCATGTTAACGGTTTTGGTCTTTCTTCAAAAGACAGAGTACTATGGTTGCTGTGGTGGTGGTGGAGTGATCTACTCTAAACCGAAATATTTGCTCTGCATCGGTGATACGCTTCACGGTTCCGCATGGTTTTAGTACATGTTTTTCTTTCTTGCTAAACCGCTTGTCTGATCCATACGAACTCTCTCACACACACACACGCGCGCGCGCGATGTCCTCAAAAATTGAATTGTAAACTCCGTGGTCTTATTAAGCTTCCGTTTCAGCACCTTTCAAGCGCAACCGTGCAAAGTCCTCGAAGATTATGTCGTCATCTGGACAGTTGTCATCTCTGGTTTACGGGTTGGTTTGCCAACGAAATGGATGAATAGAAAGAGAAGAAGAAAAAGAAACACACACACATTTAACATTTACCTACAATACTTGGTGCAATCTAGGCAAACTAAGATTATTTAATCTATGAACGCGCTTTCAGATCGAAAGTTGACTAAATAGTACTTCTAGGATAAATGGTGATCAAAGACATGTGTAAAGCGACACTAGATTGAACCCTTCCCCGGTTAACTGTAAATAGATGTCGCTTCAAAACAATCTTTAAGATTACGTGACATACACATTTGAGTTCCATATAGACTATATAGATTACTTTCATTGAACGTTTTGATACATTGGATTTTTGTAGTTCAATTGGTTGCAACTTTCTGATATCCAGAAAGGAATAAACTAATAGTGGAAGCCGGCCTCGGAAATCGTAAATAGGCGATACCGACGAGTAGTGCTCAACCCCTTACAGCCCGCTCACTTCTAGAGTTAATTGTAACACTTATATACGGTGTAATGACCCATTCAGCCTGATTTAACACGACTAAGTTAAGTACCGCCCAAATGACGTTCAGCATAATATTCATTCATACACCTGCCCGAATCAGCAATAGAACCAAGAACAACTATTTACTAAGGAGTGTAGCGAAAAGTAGTTATAAACATATAATAAGTCATTGGGCTAAAACTAGTGGATATTATTTTAGCGTATGACGTTTTGTTTACATATCAAAAAGTCAATTTCGGCTCTTTTCATTATCGCAGTTTTTTGCAAAAGGTCACAGGTTGAAGTACGAAAGAAAATTCTTCGCACTCTGTGTACTAAAAAGGATGTAACGAACAATCAGATTGCCAAAAACGTCAAATTGCATCCAGCAAGTGTAAAACGAGTGATTGAAAAGTATGACGAGCAGTACACCCTGCATAGTCTGTCGAGAACTGGATGAATACCCGGTTCCAGCAATCCCTAATTGGGCCAAAAAGTCATCGATTATGTTCAGGAGAACACATCAGCCTTTACTCGTGATTTACAGGAAAGAAATACAGGACCAGCATCGAAATAATTTCGGGGACTAACCTTTCAGCACTCGCTCCAACTTTTGTAATACGAGCACTCGCGCGTCGTACTTTTCCTTTCCAGAATATCTAGTGATACGGATCACATAGAATGTTACTGCCCTCAGCAAAGTTTCCAATTTTTCATTGGAGAACAGTTTGGGATTCTCTCAGTGGAACAAAACCTTATGAATGATGACCAGCAGTTCACAATCTTTCCGCTACGCGGCGCTTGGGTGCAATTTAGTTTCCTGACCAAGCTGTAACATGGCATGTTGACCATTATAGAGGTTTCTGTTCTCGATGTGGTTCACTAGGTCAACACCTTTTCATTGGTGACTTCGGTTCCGAATGATTCCGTCATCCAAAATATTGTTCAGTGAATCAAAACCTTTCGATTGACAACCAGTAGGTAGAATTGTTTCGCTACGTGGTGTTAGTGTGCCTGTTCTTTCTATGAAGGTATTCTGGTCATAAACAAGGTTTCTGTCTTTCTGGAGAAAATTCTGAACTTTTTTCCATCAAACTCATTCCGCTGAACTACTGAACAAGTTTTTCGAAGACAGGAACCTTTTATATGGACAGGATAAAAAAGTACATTTTGCCAGTCAAGGGGCTTTCCTCCTCTTGCCTATCCTGCATGGGGTAGTATGGTAAAGGGTTATGTGCCTGATCGGATACTACCGTTCAATAATACCCTCCGCTCGTTTTCAAACTTGATCTTTCAATTTTCAAAGCCTGCCGTTGCCCTATACGGAACTATCAATACACTTTCTCTTCATGTCTATTTCGTTCTAGCAATAAATTACTGTCCACTCCTAGCGCTTCGCATGGAGATGATAAATTATCTACTTCTGACAAACTTCATCAAAGTACATTATGTTCAGGAACTCACCTGTGCACAAGCGCCGCGTAGCGACAAAATTCTAAACTATTAATCACCAATGAAAAGGCCATGGCCCACGGAACAACCATATCGAAGACAGGAACGTTCTATATGGCCAGGATCCCAAGATATGCCTTATTCGGGAGATTTACTTACACGCCACGCGCCACGTATTGAGACAATTCTGAACTACTATTCATCAATCAAAAGACCTTGACCTGCTGAATAATTTTATCGAAGACTGAACCAATCTATTTGGATCTAAAGGTAAAGCATTTTTAAGAAATTTACTTGCACACTAGCGCCGCATAGTGCTAAAATTCTTAACTAGTAGTCACTAATGAAATGGCCTTGATCTACAGCATCCCTTTGTCAAAGACAGAAGTCATCTAAATGGTCAGGATTACGAAATATACCAAGTTGGAACCAGTTATGTCAAACTTGATACACCACGTATTTTATTTACGCGGACACGTCTCGCAATATTGCATTTCACCGCACTAAAGATTGGACTCAGAAAAAATGCGACACTTTGTTTTGGGTGTAAGTTTTTATCGCGTGAGCAAACATTAATGAAATTTTGGGTAATACTAGTTTAGAGTGTTATGTTTATGTGCTCTGAGAAAAATTTCATCGTTGTACCGACAATTAAATCATGGTCAGGATGACTATCCCATATAATGGTTTCAATAACCATGAAAATGGTAGAATTCACCACGTTCATGGCATTTTTGACTATGATCATGGTAACAAGGACTATTCGAACATTATGGAAAATGTTGCATCAACTATTTTTAATGGTAGTTTTGACCATGATCATAGTCGGTTTAAAATCACTATACTGCAATAGTCATCCTAACCCCCAATAATGGTAAAACTGACCATCAAATTCCTCTCTGTGTGTGCGATTTGTCAAGTAGTTTTCAAGATGCATTTGAAACAAGAAGAGCTACGCCAGCAAATCTTGGGCGTGGTGATCGATAATCCTGGTCAGTCGCACAGATGGATCGGCAAAAGGCTTGGAATCCACCATTCCACCGTGTCCCGCGTTGTGAAGATGTTCCAGGAACCGAAAACGGAATACCCAGAGAAGGCGCGGAAGATAAGGCAGTACTTTAAGAATAACCCGAACCTTTCCACCCGAGACGTGGCCAAAAAGGTCAATTCGTCGAATTGGTTCGTTCAGCAGACCATGAAGCGGGCTGGGCTACGTGTTTTTAAGGTCAGGAAGCCGCCAAACCGGACTGACAAGCAAAACACGGTGGCCAAATTGCGTGCGCGGAAGCTGTACCGTGAATGGCTGGTCAAGCCAGGCTGTCTCGTCATGGACGACGAGACATATATCAAGGCGGACATCAAACAAATCCCCGGCCTCGAGTTTTTGTCGGTACGTCCCGCATGGAGCTTCCGGAAAAGATCCGGAAGAGAAAGATGGACAAATTCGCGAAGAAGTATCTGTTTTGGCAGGCGATCTGCGAGTGCGGACGATACAGCAAGCCGTTCGTTACAACCGGCACCATAAACGGGCAGATTTATCGAGAGGAATGCTTGCAGAAGCGCTTGTTGCCCTTCCTCCGCTCTCACCGTGGTTCCACGCTGTTCTGGCCGGATCTCGCTTCGTACCATTACGCCAAGCCTGTAATGGATTGGTACGAAGCGAAGGGCGATAATGTGGCCCCGAAGGAGGCGAACCCGCCAAATACACCAGAACTTCGTCCGATCGAAAAGTTTTGGACGATAATGAAGAAGAAGTTGAAGAAAAGCGGAAAAACATTCAAAACCGATGAAGCTTTGAAGAAAAACTGAAAGACATTGTGTAAGGAAGATGGACAAAGCCGCGCTCAAGATCTCTTGAGCAGTTGTAAGAGAAATGTACGAGCGTTCAACTTGGGGGAGGAAATTCAATAAATTTATGGCAAAACATAGCTTATATATAGTTATTCAATCCCTGAAAATTTGAGAAGTATCCGATTTAAAATGAATTTTTGGTGATCATTTTTGTGTGTCTCATTTTTTCCGAGGCCAGTCTTTATTTGAGGAACTTCGCTCTAACTAGAAAATGAGAAGATTTGTAATTTCCATTTAATTCCAACTACCTTTATTGCTTATCTTGACATATACGCGTATTTCGTCTACAATGTGCAGACTTCTTCAGCGTCGTGTACTAATGGACACAATTATGATTCAGATCATCCAAACTGTCCTTAAGTTCAGATCTTAATGTTGCACACATGATCGTGAAGGAGCTTTAGAGTGTTTTGACCGTACTTCTCAGCTTTATAAGCTACAAGGAAAATTTTAACACCTTTGCGAACATATAACAGTATTCTCAGTATATACGGCACTACAAACTATTCTTGAGTTTAGATCTTGATGTTTTGCATTATCAACGAGGCCATTTACGAGGTCCCCATCTTACTTGAGCATTGGTAAAGCTCCATGGGACATCATTGCATAATTATAGTCATATTACAGTAGTCTCAAGATATCTACGGTGCTCCAAACTATTCTTTAGTTTCGATCTTGATTTTTTGCTTGATTAACAAGGCGATTTACGAGGTCTTCGTCGTACTTATGAGTTGCAAAAGTTCCATGTCCCATGGTGTTTTGAATGATCAACAAGGCAATTTTTACTACAATATCATGGGTACTCCAAATCATTATGGAGTTCGTATATTAACGTTCTAGAGGATCAACCCGCTATTTGCTACTTTCTAATCAAAGATATGTTTCTGTATTTGTCCATGGAACATTTTTCAACAGTTTTGGATACTCAAACTTTATTCATATGGATGTGTCGTCACTCACATACAAAAAAAACTCAGACAGACGATTTCCATGTTTAAATTAAAATTATCATTTGCGTTCTTGGTAGCTTGCTTACATTATTCCAAGTTCAAGTGAATGAATAAAAACAGTTTTTACATAAATGTTTATTGCAAGTAATGCAACGAGTTTCGGTCTTCAGGTCTAACCCTATTGTTGCACAGCTAACACAACGCCTTCTGATATCCACAACAAAAATCAAACGGCCTTTGCCTGGTGACTTTCTCTTCAATGGTCTTCCATGCTTGACCCCCTTAGTGCCATGAGCAACTAGCTGTTCTGTCAAGGGGACGAGGAAATCAATGAACGAAGGTTATGATTTCCTACTTGTTCTTTGAAGACCACATATGTGTTGAAAACAGCAATGAAAAAAAGCTTTAAAAAACGCGACGCCACCGCTTATTGGTTTTCCTGTCAAAATCATCCAATTAATCATGTAGAACATCAAGATCTGTATTCAAGGATAGTTTGGAGTACCTTACGTTTTCTAGAAATACTTTAACATGTCTATTAAAGTGTTATGAAGCCCCGTGGAGCTATTTCAATAAGTTCGGTGGAGACCTCGTAAATAGCCTTGTTGATAATGTAGAATATCAAGATCTGTATTCAAGGATAGTTTGGAGTACAATAGATAATCTAGAAAAAGTGTAATATGTCTATTACAGTGCAATGATGTTCCGTGGAGCTTTTCCAACTAATAGAGACGGTCGAGACATCGTAAGTCTCCTTATTGATCATGTTGAACATCAAGATCTGAACTCAAGAATTGTTTGGAAGTTCTAGAACAACTTAGAAAACACATTTGTTCGCAAATTTTATCCTTTTAATGGTTTTTATCACTTGTTCAAGCATGTAGACCATAAATTATGTGGAATACGGTGTAGAAAGAATCCGTATTGGATTGGTGTTACGATTAAGTTTGTTGATTTAAACTTGATGCATTTCTTTTAAGCGTGCATTGAAAAATTTAGCTCAACCTCATTTAATTGTCCGTAACTCTTCAGAAATCAGGAAAGTTTCCATGAGTTCGTTTTAAGAATACCAAATGAAGGATTTTGGAGATACCTAATAAGGAAATCCAGGAACTGAAACATGAAAATGCACAGAGTACTAGGGACCCCAACAGAGGGATTCTATGCATTCTGAATAGGGTTCCCGTAAAAATGGTGTTTGCCTCAAATCCGGCCGGTACTATACGCACGGGAGCGCAGTGAGCTAGGAGGTGGAGACCAAGTGGAGATGAACCTGGGTGTTGGACGTTCGATTAACGGGCGAAAAGCAGCACTAAGATGAGTATGTTGGCGGAAAAGGACCTGGCAAGTGGTGGACGCACGAGAAACTGGAGACAAGCGGTCCTAAACCAAGTTTGTTGGCGAAACATTTTGCCACACAATGTTTCGCCAACAAACTTGGTTGTGAAGGGAAATTGAACCAGCAAAAGTATTACAAATAATACAAACAATTAAGGAATCCAGAAACGTAAATTCAGGGGAAATCGATAAAGAAATTGTGGAAATACCAGGTAGAAAGGTAATTACGCCGTTTTCAACTCTCAGACAGCAAATTACAACGGACAACTTAATTTAACAACAATTGGACAACAACAACGGAAAACAACGAAGGATGGCACGTGATCCAGAAGCCCACAAAATAATCTTGGAGAAGTCTTTGAATCACGGATGGAAGATTCTAAAAATCCCTAATAAGGCGTGTGGATCATCACGAATGAAGAATTTTGGGAATCAAAATGTAGTATTTGCTCAACCTTACATGGAGAATTTCAAAAAATTTAGAAAGAAGGATTTTTGGAAAATCTCGGAGAGTGATTCTGGGGATTCTACTAAATGAAGGATTCAGGGGAATCATAAATGAAGAATTCTAGAAATCCCAAATGGGGGATTTTGCGAGTCCACGAAGTTTTTTTTTGGAATCCAAAATGAGATTTCAAGGGCTGAAGGGATTTAAGAATCTTGATGGGCAGATTTTGGGTATCTCGAGTTAGGGAATCTGGGAATCTCAACTTCTCCAGGCAGTTGGAATTACAACTTGTAGATTCTAGATGGTTTCTGTAATATTTAAATGGTGGATTATGGGTGCATTTTAACATCCTGCAAGACTCTATGAATTTTGAAAGTTCCCAATTTTTGGAAACCCACCTGGACGATGCTTTGAGTCCAGAACTAAGGTTCATAAAGATTCAGGGGATCCAAAATGGAGGATTCTTGAATCAACAACTTGGAATCTTAAATGGGGGATCTTCAAGGGAAGGAGGGTATTCTTCTTCCATTGAGAAGTTTTTAAATTGTGATTTTCAAGAGTCCCAAATGACGCAGTTTGGGAATCGCAAATGAAAGATTTTAGGGATTCCAACTGAAAGATTTTTGAATGACGAGTTTTGGAAACCCAAAACCCTACTTGGGAGTGTTGGAAAACTTGGACGGAAATTTCTGATAATATGGTGGATAATATGGATAAAATGTTGGATTCTTAAAATCTACGATTAAGGATTCTGGCAATCATAAATGAAAAATTTAAGATATCGCAAATGTGGAATCTCAAAGTTCAAAGTTCTATGCAAAATGATCCCAACGCGGATTAAGGAGAAGATCGATGCGTAGGTAAATGTGGAATTTTCCAAGCCCACAGTGTAGGGTTCTTAAAATCCAAAATCAGATTTCAAGGGGTTAAGGGTTTTAAGTATCTTGATAGGCAGATTTTGGGTCTTAGAGATTCTGAGAATCTCAATTGGAGGAGAGTTGGAATAACAATTTGTAGGTTTTTGAGGCTTTCCGTAGTTTAAAGAGGTGGATCTGGGTGGATTTTAACATCCTGCAAGACTTTGAGAATTTTGGAAGGAAGATTTTGAAAATCCCAAATTTTTGGAAACCCAAATGGACGGTGCTATGAATCCAGAACTAAGGTTTATGAAGATTTAGTGGATTCCAAATGCAGGATTCTAGAATCCTTGAAATAAGGACATAAAATTTCAGTAATTTTCGAAAGAATGGTATTCTTCTTCCATTGAGAAGTTTTTAAATCACGAGTTTCGAGAGTCCTAAAAAGCCGTGAAGGATTTCGGAAATTATGTTTTGGACGAAACAAATATAAAATTTAAAGAGTCTCCAATATTGGATCAAAAAACAGTCAAAAAAGAAATTCTAGGAATTCTAAATAAGGAATTTTGGGAATCTCTAATGGACGAATTTTGCAAATCCCGGTTGGTTTTTGGGAACACTGAATATTTTTTGTAAGATCGCGAATGAGAGATTAAGGAAATCTGGAATGGGGGATTCTGGGAATGCCACATAAATAATTCAGGAAATCTTGAATTAGGGTTTCTGGAAAACCAGAATTGAGGAGTCTGGAATTCTCGATAGAAAACACTGAGAATCTCGGAATGGAGATTCTATGAATCCTGAATGAATTATACAGAAAATCTGGATGAGGGGATGCTGGGAATCCTAAATACGGAATTTCGGGAATTACAAATAAGGAATTTTGGGAATCCCAAATGACAGATTCCAGTAATCTTTAATTGATGGTTCAGGAAATTCCATGAGGGTGATTCTGGGAATCCGGACTTTTAGGGACAGAATTCAGCGAATTTCGAATGAGGGACCCTTGGAATAGCAGCTTTGAGATTCTCTACATTTTTCTGGAATTTCCGAGGCAAGGATTATGAGAATATAGACGCGCTGCTATAAAGCACATCCACGCTGGATGTGGCTGCATTCGATTCCCGGTCTGTTCTAGGAATTTTTCGTTGGGGAAAATTTTCTCGACTCCCTGGGTGTGATTGTACTTGCTACACAATCATACTAATGCAATAATACCTGGCATCGAAAGCTCCCAATTGTGAAAGTGTTTTTAAAACACTAAGTTGTGAACAAGCATATGCGAATTGTGAAAGCATGAAGCTTGAAGCGCTGAGAAAGTAAAATATTGAGGGGTTTGGGGAATTAAAAAAAAAGGGATTTCGAGAAAAAGTTCAGCCGGTAAAGCCACGGTATTATCAAGTGAATTGATTTCTCGATCTAGCAACAAATCTTGAAGTCTCTGCACACTTAATAGCTCTCGCCAGCTAAATGCATTGTTTGGTCCAGGTTATACTTTTTTGGATATATGTCCGTCCGAAGCGACTATGGATACCGCACCCTCCCTCAATCGAATTCAACCATTTAAGACAAGAATGGAGTCTGAGGCTACTTTGTACGATCTGTCGTCGACTCTGTCGGAATCTGTCAACACTCACAAACTCAGCGAACTGGCTGGTCCAGTAATGTATGTTCATGTCATGTAATGTTTTGCTGAAAAGAAATGAGGGTCTTACGCCGTATTCAAACGGGCTTTTCCTCATCGGTGAAAACTTCATTAAAGCATCAAGCCAGATGATGAAAAACAATAAATAAATAAATAAATAAATAAAAGTCCGGTCGAGGCAATCTTTCGGGTTGGACATTTTCTCGAGTCACCTGGGCATAACCTGGGCCACGCCACACTATATCAGATTCAGGCATTGGTTTCGGGCATCGAAAGCTCTAAATTAAAAACTATGGAAGTGCAATTAGTTGAGAGCAAGTAATACGCTAATTGTGAAAGCAATACACATGAATTACTAAGAAATAAGAAAGAATAGTTGGAAATCCTTGATAAACGATTATATGGCAGTTTCGGATAGAGGATTCTAAGAATGCTGAGTGGCGAATTTTGGTAATCATGAGAGATTGAAGATTCTGAGTATAAAAAACATGGGAAGCTGAGAATTTCGAATATAGGATTTAATAAATCCAAGAAAGTTATTTTAGGAATTAGGAATAAAAAAAAATGTAGGAACTAAAATGATAGACGAAAGAATCCCGAGTAGATTTTGGGAAACCTGGATGAATATTTCCAAGGATCCCGATAATAAATTCCAGGAATCCAGAACGGAGGATTCTGAAAATCCAGAACAGTGGACTGAAAATTTTGAGAATCTCCAAGGAAGATTTTTGGGAATCACGAATGGAGGTTCTTAAGAATCCCGAATGGAAGAGCCTCTAATTTCACTGTTTACCTGGTAAACGAGATGGAGGATTCTGGTTATGTGGAATAGAAGATTCTGGGAATCCCAAAGAGAGGATTCTGGACATCCCTAATCCAGGAAATATGAAATATTGAATGGATGATTCTGGAAGTCTCATATGCGGCAATTCCGGAAACCCGATTAGAGGGATGAGAAAATTTCTAAATGGGGCTTTTGATAGTTCAAAAAGAAATAACTGACTTACTCATATGCTTTAGCCAAAGCTTTTTTCAATAAGTTGCAGGGACTGCTGGTCTAAATTAATGCTGTTCGTTAGGGTATATTACTAGCTCAGTCGAAAATTTGTTTTACAAATCTGTTGAAAAGTTTTCTATTGCGTATCTTAGTTAAACCGTAAGAAAATAGTATAGGTAAAAAAGTTGTAATCAATGGACACCGTAATTGAACTCCCACAATCAAAAAATGCTCAAACGAAGGGCAACTGAGCTTGCCCGTATTGTCTGCTTATCCATAACTATCCAAATCTGTCGTGTCCACCAATATTCTACTATCAAAAATTCACCTACCACTATTTCCATGACAGAAAGCTACTCAACGTTTCTACCTGTTATGAAAAAGCAACCACTCTTATGTTGACGATTTGTCGATAACTGACCCATATACTCAACCTCAACAGAAGAACTAGTTTTTCGACCACCGGCGATACCTCAACAACATGCAGCAAGCAATCTGTCCCACCCCATTGTGGCCTAAGCCTATCAACATCTTCAGAAACTGCCCTGTTTAGCAGCAACCGATTGATATTACATGTCAAATCGAGGGGCTGAATTCAACAAACTGAGCTCTTGTAGAGTAGGGTGCGTGCTACGCAGCGGATGGACAATATCAAAAAGGTGTGTAAACCGTTCTCTGCATACAACATCCACAATATGGCAACGGGCAAAATAAGTGCATCGAAATGTGCGGGTGGACATGAACGATTGAGCTGCCTGAGCCTACACCGCCAGAGACAATAACAGGAAAAGTGCAAGGTGAACAACGGTGTGGAAGTGCAGTCTGATACATCGGGGTGCCGTCGTTCGAGAAAAGCATTATGCTTCGGTGCAGCTTCAGCGTCCACCGGCTTTGTTCCGTTCCGTGTGATGTGGTTACGGAGTCCGGCTGGCGACGAGCAGTGGGTGGTCGGTAGGAAAGGATGCGATCTGACTTTCACGTAATATTTCGAACAGTTCTGGTGTTGATGGTGGTGTATTGTTAACGCATTTTCCCTTGACGTTCTGCGTGTTGATCTCGGGTAGGGATAACTAAGCCAGGTCGGTATTACAATTGAGTCGTTCCTGTTTCGAGTACCGCCGCTGTCTTGGTCCTAGAGCAGTAAAAGCGTAGTTTTGAGAGGAATCGTAAGAAGGAAATGCGAGGTGTTTCAACTTTATTTGAGTGGATCGTCATGTGATTGATTGACTATGATGGTAGCAATCAGAAGTGCTGAATTTTTTGCCCCTGTCAAGTTTATGTAATTACCACGCATTTTAAGGGTCCTCCAACCAAGTTTTTTTTTTAAATCACCAATGAATAAAATAGACTAGTCCATATACCTATAACAACCTAAACGGAAGTTGGTGAAACGTATACTGGACCAAAAAACATCCGACGGTCATAGTGGTTGGTTATGAAATCGTTTTGAGTGTTTCATTGTAACAACGTACAAAAGCCTCCTCTCACCTCACCTTTTCAGATGAAAAAAAAAAATAAACGATGGAATGGCCCAATACTCACCCATCCAGCTGGATCAAGTTGGGACCGTCCTCTTTGCCTGCCTCGCCGCCGCGGTTGGTACTGTTCTTGTTTAGGTCGCTGGCGCCGGTTCCACCCAAACCGCTACCGGCACCACCCGCTCCCGTATGCAGCTTGTCCGAGTTGGCAATCGTTCGACCCGGCGATCGGTCTCCTATCACCGGTTCGTCATCATCCGGCTTCGGATGCATCAGGATGAACGGCAGCTCCGCTACCAGGTCACTAAAAAAAATAGTATGGTTAATGGCCTGAGCTCCGGTGACTTAATTAACCTAGCTTACCCGCCCAACGGTGTGATGCACAGCTTGACCTTCACTTTATACTGCACAGTTCCCGCTAAGACTCAATTACCCATAAAAAGGTAATTGTTTTACCCATATATGGGTAACTGATGCAATGCTCATAATATGGGTAAATTGTACTCACAAAAGTGGGTCAACTTCACTTACAATTTGAGTTAAGTGATATTACCTAAATATAAGTAAATGCATATTACCCATATTTGGATGAAAAAATAAACATTGGCAGTTCGTAAGCTTCATTGGATCGAGTAGGTTGGTTATCATTCCATCTTGCGATTCAACAGATTGAGGTCCATTACAAAAGTTGGAATTGCGTAGTAGAAGATGGAAGAACTGAAAAAAACATTTGGATCCGGATTCGTTCCGAAAATTGAGCAGTGAGAAGGTTGTGGCAGAGTAATGTAGCTTGACTGGATTCTAAGAAGATTGACCTTGGAAATTGTAACAGTACAGTCGCACTACGATGAGAGGGAGTGGGAGGAATCACAACATCTAAAAAAGTAATGCCACCGATTATTCTTGTTTTTTAACCTGGATGGAGTTCAACCATTCGATCAATAATTGTTTTGATCAACTGTTAGTCATTTATTTTTAATCACTTCTCAGCAATATTTGTATTTCTTGTTACGGAACAAACAATCAGCAGTCAGTCCAATTGCTACAGTAGTAGTATAATTGAAGCACAGAGAAATCCATATCCATATCCATATTTGCGTCTTATTTCAATATAAGGTTTTAGATTTACCTATATTTGCGTGAAATTTACTTTAAATTGGTTACCCATAAAAAAGTAAACATTACCTATATTGTTACGTTAACCATGTGTACTCAAATATGGGTAAAGCGACTTTACCCATAAAATGAGTATGTGCACTTTTCCGTGATTATGGGTAAAGTTCACTCATATTTAAGTAAACTGATCTTAGCGTGTACGGGGGCAAAGTATCACTTCGCCAATGTGGTGGGTGTGGGGTGGTTGGGGTGGGGGGGTTGGGTGGGGGTTTTTGGGTTTTTTTGTGGGGGGGGGGTGTTAAACGGATCAGTTATCGTAGTTGCGCAAATCTCGGACCAGAAGAAGAAAGAAATGTTTGTGAACCGAACGTGGTTGAAATTGTTTTGCTCGGTTCTGTAACAATTTTAGTTTTTCCAGCCGTATAGCACTCCTACCGGCTTTGTTGATAAAACTACATTCAAAACTTTAAATCAAACTTCTTTAAAGCTGACATTTGAACAAAGTGGCCTACTCTATAAAGATTGGACTCGGAAAAAATGCAACACTTTGTTTTGGGTTTAACTTTTTATCGCGTGGGTTAACATTAATGAAATTTTGGGTAATACTAGTTTAGAGTGTAATGTGTCGGTTTCGCGAAAAAAAATCAAACAGTAATTCGTAATTTAACTTGAACTAACTGTAAAATAATAAAATGACGGCGTGCATTGTGTAAGCCGTAGTGAATACAATCGATTCCCTCTCGAAATGTATGAATGTCGTTAGTATTTCCCCGTTTTTTGTTTTGTTTTTGTGCTTCGCCCCGGCACCCGGAAGAAGAGTTATATCGGCTTAGTTTTGGTTATTAGTGGTAATATTGTGACACTTGGGCATCATTTATTAGTGTAGAGTGTTTTTCCGTTTTGTCGCGAGTGAATCGCTGATTATTAGCAGTTTTGAAGCTCGATATAGAGTCGCCTCATAGCGGGGATTGACATTATTGGCAGAGTGTGGAGTGAAAAAAAAAGAAGAGAACTGCCATTTGCTGGTCAGAAGCCGCAAACGAAAACAACGCGCATGGGCGGGTGAAAAGCTTGCACATAATTTTAGGTGCATTCACCACGGGGTGTACAGAGTTTTGTTATGCAGGTTGCATATCCAACGGGCGGTTTAGAAACGTTAATTTTTGCGCATATTTAATCGCGAGTGCATGAAATTAATTACGAATCAACGTCGAAAATTTTTATTTTTACGAATGAACAAGATGGTGTGATTGAGGAGGCGGACATGGGTGAGATCTATCTGATTATAATATAGAACAATAACCCTACTTTGAAATAATACCAAATACGTGCCTGGTTTGGAAATTTTAAATTTCCAAATCTGGAAGTGTGTTGCAGTGCCCTTATCCAAATGATATCGGTAATGTTTACATGCGGGGCTTATTGTATGTGAAAGTAACCTCGGAATGGGCGTGACTCTCCAGACATTCTGAAATGGGTTGCTGGATCTGCAGTAGAGCTATCACTTTCTAGCTCCCGGATTAAAGCTGCTTCCAATGGTCACTTGAATGATTGTTGTAAGCAGATTTCTTCCATAATACCATTGCCAGCCGATGGGTGTTAGATTGGACACACACACACATACTAGTTTAGAGTGTAATGTTTATGTGTGCAAAATTTTATCGCGATCTGTCAAGTAGTTTTCAAGATGCATTCGGAGAAAGAAGAGCTACGCTAGCAAATCTTGGGCGCGGTGATCGATAATCCTGGTCAGTCGCACAGATGGATCGGCAAAAGGCTTGGAATGCACCATTCCACCGTGTCCCGTGTTGTGAAGATGTTCCAGGAGACGAAGACCATCGAGCGGCGCGCTGGAAGCGGCCGAAAATCGAAAACGGAATACCCAGAGAAGGCGCGGAAGATAAGACAGTACTTTAAGAATAACCCGAACCTTTCCACCCGAGACGTCGCCAAAAAGGTCAATTCGTCGAAGTGGTTCGTTCAGCAGACCATGAAGCGGGCTGGGCTACGTGTTTTTAAGGTCAGGAAGGCGCCAAACCGGACTGACCAGCAAAACACGGTGGCCAAATTGCGTGCGCGGAAGCTGTACCGTGAGTGGCTGGTCAAGCCAGGCTGTCTCGTCAAGGAGGACGAGACATATATCAAGGCGGACACCAAAAAAACCCCGGCCTCGAATTTTTTGTCAGTACGTCCCACATGGAGCTTCCGGAAAAGATCCGGAAGAGAAAGATGGGGAAATTCGCGAAGAAGTACCTGTTTTGGCAGCGGATCTGCGAGTGCGGGCGGTACAGCAAGCCGTTCGTTACAACCGGCACCATAAACGAGCAGATTTATCGAGAGGAGTGCTTGCAGAAGCGCTTGCTGCCCTTCCTCCGCTCTCACCGTGGTCCAACGCTGTTCTGGCCGGATCTCGTGCCATTACGCCAAGCCTGTAATGGATTGGTACGAAGCGAAGGGCGATAATGTGGCCCCGAAGGAGGCGAACCCGCCAAATACACCAGAACTTCGTCCGATCGAAAAGTTTTGGGCGATAATGAAGAAGAAGTTGAAGAAAAGCGGAAAAACATTCAAAACCGATGAAGCTTTGAAGAAAAACTGGGAGACATTGTGTAAGGAAGATGGACAAAGCCGCGCCCAAGATCTCATGAGCAGTGTTAAGAGAAATGTACGAGCATTCAGCTTGGGGGAGGAAATTCAATAAATAAATTATTAAAATGTTTTGAAAATTGGAAATATCTTCTCAACACCATGGGATCCCAGTAGTGAACAGCAGTTTCTGCTAGAACCAAAGATGTGAAGAGAAAGTATCGATAGGCCCGATAGAGCTCGGCAGGTTATGAAATTGAATAGAAGTAGTTTTGAAATTGAGCGTAGGGCTTTGTTTTGGCAGTATTTCGAATGTGGTGTTGAGAAGATATTTCCAATTTTCAAAACATTATATATATTTTTTTTATTGGAGAGGCTTTAAATTTTTAAGAATTCATTCGCCTCTAAACATTATAATTTAAATTGGCGCACTGAACGCAATAAAAAAAATATAATTAATTAGTAGTGTATTCATGCCTATGATGGGGTTTCCGTCAAAACATGCTGTCTGGAGGATCAGCATACAACACTTTATCAGGTTTATCTCTGAGGTTGTTAAGTAAACAACGACGAGAAGAACATTACTGATAAAAACAAGAAGTTGTGTTTTCAAAACCTCTAATTGGAAATTGATTCCCATCACATGTGGTCTTTAGGGAGTGTAAAAACAGTGGTTTCACATCGCTAGATCCATTCTGTGCCTTTGGCAGTGTTTGAGCGCGATCAGATATAGACATTTTTGCCAGTGAAGGTGGCGGACTTGTCCCTGCCTTCACCTACCCCACAGTGGGATGTTTGGCAAAGATGTCTATGTCTGCTTCGAAATACTGCCAAAACAAAGCCCTACGCTCAATTTCAAAACTACTTCTATTCAATTTCATAACCTGCCGAGCTCTATCGGACCTATCGATACTTTCTCTTCACATCTTTGGTTTTAGCAGAAACTGCTGTTCACTACTGGGATCCCATGGTGTTGAGAAGATATTTCCAATTTTCAAAACATTTTAATTTAAATTGGCGCACTGTACGCAATAAAAAAAAAAACATAATTAATTAGTAATTAAATTATGCCAAAACATAGCTAATATATAGTTATTTAATCCCTGAAAATTTGAGAAGTATCGGGGTTAAATGGATTTTTGGGGGGGGTTTTTTTGTGTGTCTTTTTTTTGGGTGTGGGGTTTGGAGGGGGGGGAAAAAAAAAAAAAAAAAACCTTTATAAGACCATACAGATTTTGAAAATGTTCTAGTGAAAGATGTTATGACCACTTGAGAACCTTCATAAAACATATTGGCTGCCATGAAAACCTGCTTACGGCCAAGTGACCACAGCTGTCAAACTTCACTGTGATATCGTGGTTGGTTTTTGTTATTCTGCTTTGTTCGATTCTCTGCTCTTCTGATTCATTTAGCAGTGAATTATATCTAAGAAAAAAGTCCTAGTGGTGCGAGAAATTTTGTTTGATAGCAAAATATCCAAAACAAATAGAGTTTTTTTAGAGCATATCATGCTCCAAATCATATGCGCATTCAATTTTATGATGAATATTGGCACGGTAAGAGCCGAAAACTAATGCGCCTCGGAAATTATGCGAGTTTAAAAGAACAAAAACAAATATACTCAATTACTTAATTGTGAATTTCTTGAAAATTGTTGGAATTCAATATGGTAATCTTAAAAATGCCGAAACTGGTCGCCGATCTACAGTTCATTTACATTACATGTAAAATTTTGTGCCTTTATTTTTCCACATTTCAATTATTTCTTATATTTCAATATGGCGATTGGAAAAAAATCACAGCCAGAAAGTCAATTTATCTTCGCAATGGCTACTATAAAACCAATTTGCCATTTAATGCATTTACTGGCGGCAAAATGGTTTTAAAATGGTTTTCAACTGACCGTAATAAGATAATATGATAATATGGTATTTCAAAACAGCATTTTACGAGTTCATAAAGTCGAAATAAAACCTTCGATGAGGAGTAAAAGGAATTTAAAAAAAAAACAAGGTTGTAAACGTTGTAAACAAGCTGTGAAGGTTCTCATAGGCCTGACTAAAATATGAAACCTATTGGCACATTTTGGTGCCATAATAAAACCAAATTGATTTCTAGTGGCTTTCATAATCTATATACATAAAAATGTATTTCTGTCTGTCTGTCTGTCTGTCTGTCTGACCCTAATAGGCTCGGAGACTACTGAACCGATCAGCGTGAAAATTTATATGCAGGGGTTTTTGGGGCCGAGAAAGGTTCTTAAGATAGTAACAGACCCCTCCCTCCTCTGCAAGGAGGGGCTCCCATACAAATTTGGCATATGGGGTTTTCTGGTGGCGAAAAATGTTTCTATGGTGATTTGAGACCCCTCCCCTCTCCTAGAAGGGGTGCTGTCATACAAATGAAACTGAAATTTCTTTATAACTCTAGATCTAATAAAGCAAATGGAACCAAATTTGGCCTGCGGGGATTTTAAAGGCAATAAATGTTTCTACGGTGGTTCGAGACCCCTCCTCTCTCTCTGGTAGGGGGGGCGGGGCCCCCATACAAATGAAACACAAGTTTCTGCATAACTCGAGAACTAATCAAGTAAATGGAACCGAATTTGACAGGTAGAGGTTTTTGAAGGCAAGAAATGTTTCTAAGGTAACTCAAGACCCCTCTGCTCTCTGTAAGAGGGGGGCTCTCATACTAATGAAACACAAATTTGTGCATAACTCGAGAACTAATCAAGCATATGGAACCAAATTTGGCATGTGGAGGTTTTTGGAGGAGAGAAATGTTTCTATGGAAGTTTAAGACTCCTCCACCATCTGGAAGGGGGAGGGAGAGGAGTTTCCAACCAAATCCAACACAAATTTCTGCATAACTCGAGAACTAATCAAGTAAATGGAACCACATTTGGCAGGTGGAGGTTTTTGAAGGCAAGAAATGTTTCTAAGTTGACTCGAGCCCCTCCCTTCTCTGAAAGGAGGGCTCATATACAAATGAAACACACATTTCTGAATAACTCGAGAACTTATCAAGATTCTATTGTGGTTTGAGACTCCTCCGCTCACTGAAAGAGGGGTCTCTCATACAAATGAAACACGAATTTCTGCATAACTCGATAAAAATTAAAGCAAATGGAACCAAATTTGGTATGTGGAGGTTTTTGAGAGAAATAAATGTTTCTAATGTGGTTTGAGACCCCTCCGCCTTCTGGAAGGGGAGACTCCACTAAAAATGAAACATAATTTTTAGCATAATTCGAGAGTCAATGAAGCAAATGAAACCAAATTTGGCATTTAGCATGTTGAGGTTTTTGGAGGCAAGAAATGTTTCTATGGCAGTTCAATACCCCTCCCCATTTTGAGAGGTGGGGGGGAGAGGTGGCTCCCATACGAATAAAAATCAAATTTCTGCATAACTCGAGAACAAATCAAGCAAATGGAACCAAATTTGGCATGTGGGGGGTTTTGAAGGCAATGATTGTATGGTGGTTTGAGAAACCACCCCCCTCTAGAAAAGAGGGCTCCCATACAAATGAAACACAAATTTCTACCAAAAATGAGAATTATCCAGGTCACTTAAACACTAAACGTGTATTTCTCGGGTAAGAAGCATGTTTTGATAGAAGTTTGAACCCCTGCTTATTCAAGAAAAAAAAACTCATTTCGAAAAAAAAAACACAAACGTGCCAGTTATATTAAATTTTCCTTCATTTAGTCGCAAGCGTAGCAGCGCACGCACCGAGTTCAGCTAGTACTTTAATAAAACCTCATAAAGCTGGATGGTTTTGGCAATATTACTTGCGCAATCACGAACCCGGTTTCCGGGCACGTGTTTGGGAAGTGCTATACCTTGTACGTTTTCAATCAGGATCGTTACTTGGCCCTCTGAATGAAACTTTGCGAAACATCAAATTTTTTGTTTTCGGATTCCGCTTTAAATGAGCAATCAGCGCTCTCTGGTTTTTTTCTTGCGTGTTATTCCCGCTTTTTTTTTAGCTCCTGGCTTGTGATCATCCCCTTGAAGGACCCTTGTGACGGGTAGGGTATATTTATCAGTTTTCAAAAGGTGCGATGCGACAACCCACGGTTTTGGCGGTGGGTGAACAAAATCCTTTCGCGAACGGTTTGCTGATATTCTTCCATCTCGGCCGGAACCTCACTGACAGCCGCACAGCTGAGCGGGTGTATACAATAAACTCTAAAGAGGAGCTGGGCAGAATTTGTATAACTTCGCGGTTAAGTATGAAAAAAGTTAGGCAAGTTTGATGGTGTCGCAATAATTATCGACTAACTCCTTAAGACTTCCTGTTTATAGTGAACCTGACAACTTTTCTACGGAATTTGAAGCCATCGCAACATTGGAAAGGTAACGCATCAGGCATCAGGCATCATCCTTATCATAATGATGAAGAAACCAACCCCCCCACAAATTAACAAAAACTAATAATGGAGATGTTCTAACTTAACGGTTGACTTGACACTAAGCATTTAAGTTCAAGTAGGGCGGTTGGTTTTCCTGGAAAGGTTGCTTTTATTTTCCATCTGAAAATTGGAACATCGAATCGAACGGTGTCCGTTTGGAGAATATTTCGCCTTCGCATGTTGATTTTTTAAAACAGCCTGATAAAGCTCGATTCTCCGAAGTTGGCTATATTCATAATGCTCGATAAATTATTGACCGTGATCGATTGGAGTAAAAACATGTCGGATTCGATTTCAATTTTCTTTTGTTTCCATGTGATATTCCCGTCAGTGTGAACATTTTCCTCGTTGCTGTTTTGTAGTTTGTACTGTTCTAGATTCTCGGAAATAAATTCATTGGAATAGTAAAATCTACCTTAGTTTGTTTGCAAATGACGGGATCTTTCTGCCTTCACACGGTCCGAACAGAAGACGATGAAGGTAATGGATCAATGTGAATTGGTCCTTTTGAAAAGTTAAGCGAGCGATATTGATTTTTGCCTACAACTTAGCTACCTTATGTTCGTGCTGTGGCTATTTTGTGTTTCGTATTTCTCTTGTCAATCATAATTCTCCACGAATGGGATTTGGAGCTTTGTCATGTTTTTTGCTGCACAGTGGAAAGAAAAATCTATTTGAATTGTAGCCGCATTTTTTTTTTGTATTTGTCGGTGTGATTGAACGAAACTATTGTTTTTTACGCTATTGAAGTTTCCGTTGAGTGATTTCGAGGGCTGTAATGTCTATCGTTTCCCTCTTTTGAATTTCACGCTCGGGAAACGAAGGACATTAAAACCATTGAATAAGGCCGTAATTGCACGGCCGAAACGTCGGAAACGTATAAAACAGATAATTTCAGTTAAATAAGACTGATGAAGTAAGCAATCCAAATAAACCAATCAAAACCGTCCAGTTAAATTTATCGGTAACGAGCTTGAGTGTTTATTCCACACTATTTACAGAATACAACCTTTACATGCATAAACATCAAATTGAAACCATTACAAACAGGGTGGTATTTACAATTTACAGCGAAATTTTTTTTTTATGTGTAGTATTTTTTGTTTAATTTTTTTTTCAGTGCATAGGGAAACCGTTTCTACATTCATCCTACGCTGAATCACGAGATTGTAGTACAAATAGCTTGAATACTTTGCGTAAACATGTCTGAACACGTTTAATAACAAATAAAAACATACCAAACCAACCTACTCGCGCTTCAATTTGTTGTTTTCGAGCAGGATAGTTGTTATTAGCGATGAGATTAATGTAAGAATGTATACTCTATATTTTGCACTGAAAAAAAATAAGAAATTTAGTTTCGTGTACGTGCCCTAGTATGTATAACTCATACTTGTTTTGAATCATTAAAAATTAATGAAACAAAGCGCCTGGGGACCAATTTTGTTCTACCTAATGTAAGATTCAAAATAGTCTTAAGCCCAAAAATCTAGAAACCCTCAACCTAAATAAATATTGAATACGTTGAAAATTTAATTATTGCCAATGAAATGAATGGAACGAAGTCGAACGAGATGAGACAATGATACAATGATGGCATGATGGACGAAAATGGGTAGCCAATTGTGATGACAAAAAAAAAGGATTATTTTCTTCAATCGGTGCAAAGGGGGTAATGAGTACCTATATTTTCCATCGACCATGTTGCGAGACCTGAATGAGAGAAGAGAACACACAGCAATAGAAAGAAAGAGTCAACTAACGATGACAACGAAAAAGTAATGGGATAAATTGGAGTATTTTTGTTATGTTATAAAATTTCAAAATTATTTAAAAAAAACAGTGATTTTGTAAATTCCAAAATTAACGAATATTAAATATGATACAAATTTAGATTCACTAAGTTTGATATACAAAACACCGGTTCCTACCACTAACGAATAAATATCCGATAGCCGAATAATTTTAAGTTTGAAATCACTGTTGGCCTATTTCTGCATAAAATTGTGCACCATCCAACCGTTGTTCATTTAAAAATATACTTTTAAAGTTGGTGTAATAATATACATTTAAAGTTGGTGTTCATTTGAGCGAATGAGATAACAATCTATCTAAATATCTAAATGATCAAGCTATTAGAACGAACCATTTAATCTAGTCTTATTTTTTCACATGGTTAGAGTAAATGTTTAAAAATTCATATATAGCTAAAGACCCTTTCGATATGTTAAACTTTTCACCTTGCCGATGGCTTACCTCTTGCTATAGACCTGCATGAGAGACCAAGGATTTGACCAGTATCACCAGTGTCAAAGTATCACAAATCCTGCTCATTTTTTTTGCTGCCGCGTAGTAGCACGTTTATATCAAGGCACAAACATCAGGTGAGATACTGGCGAGATTCACTTTTACTCGTAGAGATATTATTTTCAATTCATTTTTGAGGCAACTTATCTTGTTATTCATTCTTCCATTTAATGGAATGAATAACCAAAGCAACTGGTTTTCTCATGGTTTAATAACTGGATGTAATTGCACCATTATCGAAACGGCTGAATGTTTTGATCAAGGTAAAAATCTAACTGCACGAAACGAAGCACATAGTCACAGAAAAATGTTACTTAAGACTGACGATGACAAGTAAAGGGTGTTTCGATAAAAATTTGGTCGACTCGACTGGTTTACTTGACGCATTTTCTTTCATCGTGCATTAAAAAAATCTGCACACCCCTCATTTTGAAGATGTGTGCATGTAGCATCATGCCTCTACTTTGATTTTGAGATTAGCACTTCAGTTATCAAAATGTCGTCGAAGGAAGGGAAGCAACGCATCAAAATTTTGCACGTGCATGGCGAAAATCCAAACTACTCTCACGCCAAGTTGGCGAAATTGTTGAATGTGGCTAAATCAACTGTTACCAACGTATTAAAATTGTTCGGTGAACGTTTGTCGACAGCCAGGAAAGCTGGATCGGGGGGAAATCGAAAGCCGTAGGCCACAGCGACGTCAAAAAGAGTTGCCCGCTGTTTCGGGCGGAACCCCAACCTCTCCGTCCGAGGTGTCGCAAAGAAGCTGGGAGTGACGCCTACAACCGTGCATGGAGTTAAAAACCGAGCTGGACTGTCGACTTACAAGAAAGTGGTGACTCCAAATCGCGACGATAAACAAAACACGTCGGCCAAAGCACGATCGCGAAAGTTGTACACGACGATGCTGACGAAGTTTGATTGCGTGGTACAGGACGATGAAACTTACGTCAAGGCAGACTTTAAACAGCTTCCTGGACAGGAATTTTATACGGCAACCGGACGGGGCAAGGTGGCCAAGCAAATTAAACTGTCAAAGTTCGCGAAGAAATAACTGGTGTGGCAGGCCATCTGTACCTGTGGCTTGAAATTTATCGTAGCGAGTGCCTACAAAAACGTCTACTGGCTTTCCTGAAGCGACACATTTGTTCCGTTCTATTTTGGCCGGATTTAGCATCTTGCCATTACGGAAAAAGGTCATGGAGTGGTATGCTGCCGACAACGTTCAAGTGGCTGTCAAGGACAAGAACCCTCCCAACACGCCAGAGCTCCGCCCAATCGAACAATATTGGGCCATCGTCAAGCGGAACCTTAAGAAGACTCAAAAAGCTTTTGTGAGCGAGAAACAGTTCAAGGCAAACTGGCGTTCGTACAAAATCTTATGGCAGGTGTTAAACGAAAGACCAGGCAATTCGCATTCGGTGAAAAGGAAGCTTAGCTGAATATTTCTCCTGTATTCTGTATTAACTGAACTTGAAAAAGAAAAAGAATTTGACTTATTAATAAAAACTTTGATCGACTCACACACATTACTGTTTGACCCAATTTTGATCGGAACACCCTTTAGGTATGTAAATAAGAAATAGGACGCGGAGGGCTCGCTTAGGAAACGCCATTAAAAGCAGTGGAATAGACCTTTACATGTGGATTATACATGTAATTGGGTTCACATTAGGGTTATCAAAGGGTAATTGTTTTCATATAAAACTTGTTTTTTTTTTCGTTACGTGTTTGCTCTAATTCGTTGTGTGTGAGTGGTTGGACTGTGAGGCGATGAGATTGAGTAGGAACAAATATCCATACAATAAATAAATAGAAAAGAAACACAAATTATCTATAAACCCGCGTCAGGTTGGTTCAGATTAAACATATGGCTCAATTTGGGAGGCGGACGGTTACTAGGTTCCAAGAATTTTGAATTTGAACAACAATTTAACCTTTTTTTCTGCTTCTATTTTTTTTCTATTTTTTCTTGCAAATATTTTGCATAGTCCTAAGTATATGGTAGATTCATTTTGGAAAACTAAGGGCATCTTCAACGGCGGCTTTATTGAGTATATTCTGAGGTATGTGTTGCTCGTCTCGGATGCTGATAATTACCTCAAGTTGCTCCCGGTGCTAGTAAAGTGCCTTTTCATTTCGTTCCGAAATAACGAATGTTTGTCTTAGTTTTTCACAGCCATGCATTTTACGGAAAACGCTGACTAGTTCGAAATCGGAGACTGCCGGAATTGTGACTGTTGTGGATTTTACGACTTATTTGGTGGCAAATTCCGATTCCGAATAGTATTTCTCTTGTATTGCTCGGAAATGATAAGCAATGAACAATCGGTTTATTGATAGATTGGTCATGATAAGCACTCGCAAATAGCTCATACAGATATATTTTGGAGAAGCCTAAATTGACTAAACATTAAAAAGGTATTGCAAATTGGAAATATCATTCTTATCAATGTGCAACTCTAGGAGTGGACAGCAATTTTCTGCTAGAACCAAAGATGTGAAGATTGATAGGTCCCATAAGGACACGGCAGGTTGTGAAATTGAATAGAAGTAGTTGAAATTGAGCGTAGGGGTAGGGCATGTTTGGAAGGAGGTATCTGATCGAGTAGATAAACTCTTACCTAGCTACCACACTGCATGGTAGGCAAGAGGGGAGCCCCTCTTGACAGGCAAAAGTTTACCCAATCGATCATGCTCATACCTTGTGATCAAAAAGTTCCGGTAATTTTCAATTTAAAAAGGCCGCCTTTATTTTTTCGGTAAAATCTTTTTAGTGTAAGATGGCAACACTAGTTCTGATATTCTGTCAAAGTGTGAGAGCAAATTATCCATTAGTTTTGTTTTGACAACTGCTTTTGTTAGTCGAAAAATAGACGCTCGGCGATTTTTACCATGGATAAAAAATTGGAACAACGCGTTTGTGTGAAATTTTGTGTTGCAAACGGATTTTCTGCAGCGGAAACGCTCAGAATGTTGCAAAAAGCCTTTGGTGAGGACTCTATGTCACAAAATCGTACATTTGTTTGGCACAAAGAAGGCCGTGAAAGCGTGAGTGACATGCCGCGTTCTGGACGACCATCGACCTCAACTACCGATAAAAACATCGCTTCCGTGAAGAATTTAGTTATGGAAAACCGCTCAATTAGCATTCGGGAGATAGCTGCACTCCTTGATATCTCATTTGGATCGACCGAACACATTTTGACGGAAATTCTGGGCATGAAACGCATTGAAGCACGACTTGTTCCAAAAGAGCTGAATTTTTTGCAAAAACAGCATCGAGTTGAGGTCGCTAAACAGATGGAACGCATCATAACTGGTGATGAAACGTGGGTATATGAATTTGATATGCTCACAAGTCAACAATCGTCCGAATGGCGCGCCGAAGATGAGCCGAAACCAAAAAATCACGACAAAGTCGCTCCAAAATTAAAGTTTTACTGACCGTTTTCTTTGATTTTCGCGGTGTCGTCCATTCTGAATTCCTTCCAGAAGGTCGAACGGTTAACAAAGAGTATTATTTACAAGTTATGAGACGTTTGCGTGAGGCAATTCGAAAGAAGAGGCCAGAATTGTGGCGCAATAATTCGTGGATTTTACACCACGATAACGCTCCATCACACACCGCGCTCACTATTTGTGAATTTTTGGCCAAGAACTCCACCAATAACATCAAACAAGAAACATATTCACCGCCTTGCCCGTGGGGTTCTTTTCTAATGTCGGGGGGGTGGGTTTGATGGTTGTGGTAAAAATTGGGGGAGACCTTTTTTAAATGTTGTGTGTTGGTTGGGTTGGTTTTGTTGTGGGTTTTGTTATAAAATTATTAATTTAAATTTTAAATATATGTGTTTTTTTTTTTTTTTCGGTTTGGGTATATCGCCAAATGGCACGGATCAGTTCTAGCGATGTGAAACTTCGCTGTCCACTCCTAGAGTTGCACATTGATAAGAATGATATTTCCAATTTTCAAACATTATAATTAATTACGTGCTTCGTGCAACAACAAACAACATGATTAGTTTAAATGTATATTAAAGAGGTAGTTGATTTTTTTATTCTTGTTTTGGTTCGGTACGAAAAATTATCGATTAGTAAAAAGTTTAAGTTCTTCTCAAAACTTAAGTACCCCGAGCTTCTAGGATGTTTCCTGAACTATTGGAAAATTTCTCGAGCTTCTGGGAAGATTGCTGAACTTCTATGAAGCTCTCTAAACTTATGGAACATTATGGAATGTGGAATGTTTCCTAAACTTTTGTGAATGCTCAAAATTCCTTAGAAGTTTCATGAATTTCTGGGACGTTTTCTGAAATTCTGAAAAGTTCCCCGATCTTTGGAAAAGTTCTCTGAAATGCTTGGAAGGTCCCTGGACTTCTGAGAAATTTCTTCAATTTCTGGGAAGTACCCTGAGCATTTGGGATTTTTTTTGAATTTTTGAGAAGTTCCTTGCAGTTCTGGGCAATTCTCTGAATTTCTGGGACGTTCTCTGAGCATCTGAGATGCTCGCTGAGCAGCTGGAAAGTTTCCTGATCTTTGGGGAAGTTCCCTGATCTTTGTGGACGTTTCCTGAAGTTCTGGGAAGTTTTCAAGCAGAACTTCAAGGAACTCCTTGAAGCTACCTAAACTTCTAAGAAGTTCCTATACTTCTGGGAAGATTCATGAACTTCGAAGGAGTTCTCTGAACCTCTAGGAAGACCCATGAACTTTTGAAAAGCTTCATGAATTTATGGAAAATTCTGTAAACTTATGCAATGGTCTCTAATTTTCTGGAAAAATCCCTCAACTTTTGTGAAGTTACATGAAATTCTGGGAAGTTCCTTGAACATCTTGGATAGTCCTATGAACTTCTGAGAAATATCCAAAAAAATTTGATAAGTTTTCTTAACTTCTGGGAAGCTTCCTGAATTTCTGGACAGTTGCCTGAAGTTCTTAGAAGAACCCTCAATTTTTGGGAAGTTTCTTGAATTCATGTAAAGCTCCCTGAATTTATGGAAAATTCCCTGAATTTCTGGAAAATACCCTGAATTTCAGGAAAGTTGCCGGAACTTCTGGGAAGAACCCTTAACCTATGGGAAGTTACCTGATTTTCTGTAAAATTCCCTGATTTCTGGGATGTTCCTAAAACATCAGAGAGAATCGCAAAACTTCTGGGTAATTCCTGAATTTCTAAGAATTATCCTGAACTTCTGATAAGTTCTCTGAATTTCTGAGAAGTTCAATTAATTTATGCGAATTTTTCAAACTTTTGTGAAGTATTTTCGTTCATCAGTTTCTTAACCTCCTTCGGTGCTGGGTGCTAGCTATGTAAAAATTCCAGGGTCAGCAGGTTGGTTAACTCCCCAATCCTCACATTTCCGTCGAGAGAAGTAGCTGAGGAACCGTACGCCAGCATACGTAAGGCTGCAGTGCATTTTTGTAACGGGTTCAGGTCCACTTTTCCAGCTGCATCGCAACTTATCTGGAAAAATTCATCAGATGACTCTAGTTGCCACATAATGTCCAGGACCACCTCCCTTGGCATGCGGAAACTCAGAAAGTGCTTCTCGTCGTAGGTTGACGGGTCGCTTAAGTAGTCCTGGAACAGCTTCTGATGACCGAAACGGAAATCACGGTCGACGTTGAGGCGTCTTCTAGGACGTGACCCTCTCCGTTTCGACTCTTGTTTTTCCGCAGCCAAATTACAAATCAGCATTATCTAATATCGTTTACATGAAATGCATGCATTTACACACGCACCTTTAGCCAAACGAAAGAACAAGTATTCCTTGTCGTCAGCTAACGACGCACTACTGGCATTAAAAATTGTTTGACCAATGGCAAAATGTTTGTGAAAAATCTGCGATCTCTGAAAAAAAAACTTCTGATCTCTGATGTTGATTGATTGACAGGATGACAGGTGTTGGCGGGTTAAACAACAAGAAACACAACACCAGTGCGGGGAACGCAAAGTTGGTACTATTCAGGTTTTGCTGAAGCAAATCTAATATAAAGTTGTTCTAAAAATAGACCTGAAGATGCCCGAAGTATGCAAAGTGGCTGTCCAAGAACATTCATTGAAATTTGAGAAGGTGCTATCAACTCCGAATACGATTTGGTGCGAAATGCGTCTTACAAAATAATGGTGAATAATGGTAGGAACCGGAATCGATCAGCGATTCCTAAAACCTTAGGCATTATTCTGGTTGACATCTTCTTAACCTCAACCGTGACTTGACGTTGAGGATGGAACCGTAAATAAAAAGTCCAGTATCGCGTTTGATGTACAGTTGAATCTCCCATAGTACGGTGGGTGGTACCTTCCAATCAACCTGATTTCTCGTTTTTTTATGCTACCAATTTCTCGATTAGTTCATGCTTAGGACCAAAAGCCAATTGTAAACAATAACTTTCAAGGCTCATCTCCCACGATGTCCATCTACATCATATTGTAGAGCAAACATTCCTCTGCCAGATACTGCTCATAATTCGCGAGACTGTTTTAAGATTCGAGAGAAATCGACGTTTAAAGTCATTGTTTACAATTGGCTTTTAGCCCCTAAAAATAAATTACTCGAGATTTCTCTCAATTGCTCGCAAGACAGCCGAGAAATCAGGGTGGATAGATGCTACCACCCACTGTACTATAGGGGATCTGACTGTCTATCGTTATCCTGTTTGGAAGTGTTGAAGTACTTTTTTTCCCTTCTTTGTTTTTCTTCTGTTGATCTATCGGGAGGTCAGTAAAGGAGGAGAAGGACACGTAAAATAGGTACGGCGCTGCGATGGTTGTGCTGAAGGAACCCTTCCTTCACGGTAATAAAAAAGGGTAAATGGGGAATAAAAGGGGACGCGCGCGCGGTGCGGCGCATAAAACTTACAACGTGCTGGAGGCCAGATTGGTATCCTCGTGCTTCAGCTGCCCGTCGAGTGCCAGGCCCCATTTGTCCTTGTTGTTGGCCAACAGTGGAGTCAGAGTAAACACTTTTGACAGTGTGAAACCGGGCGCCACTTGACATCCATCCCTGATGGTTGTTGTTGTTGTTGAAGGAGAAATTTGCGTTGCCGTCCGTGTTCGGAATCCATGAAAAGAGTTGGAAAAACAAAAGAAGAAGAAAGTGAAAAAAATGATTCAATTTAGCATGGCTTAATACACTTTAACGTCTTGCCCACTAAGCTGCACTGGTGGGGGTGAGTATTTTCACTCGCTCGATGCCTCCGCTGTTTGTTCGTTTACAACAAACGCTCTTTTCCGACTCGAACTTTTGTTTGTGTTGTTACTGCCTTCTACTGTCTATGTACACGAACGCTATCATCCATGCTGGCGACCCGTAATGTTATTGTGGCGTGTTGTGATGCGAAAGTTTTCTTTTTTTTTTCAAATGTTGTTTGGCTATTATTTGCCACGTCGAGCGAGCAAAACGTGTTTATGAGCATCCCCTTGATTGATTAGTTTCGTTTACGTCCCCTACCTTTCTGAGATAGAAAAATTCAAATTTAAAATTAATGTTACTCCATCGGATTTTGATGCGGTATTTTGCAATAGATCACAAAATTCTCCTAGTTTGTGGATCTGCACTGTTTATTCCGAAAATGTTCGTAGTTTCGGTTTCCAAGATGGGAGTACTGGGGTAAGTACTTTTCCAGGGATGGGGGACAAAATAACTTTAGATGCGAAACATGGTATACGGCATATCAAACTTCATAATTTAGCAAAACTAGGTCATCAAAGATGTTTTGAGGATTTCTGACCCTACTGGCCACTTAGGGAGGCCCTGCTGGATCAGAGTTCCTCCGGAGAAGTGGCCATATTCACATCTTTTCCAAAACCTGGCTTGCGACATATCAAACATCATGATTTTGCAAAAATAGGTCTTGGGAGGACATTCTGAGGATTTCTGACCATACTGGTCACTTAGGGAGGCCCTGTGGGATCCAAGTTCTTCCGGGAAAGTGGCCATATTCAAATCTTTTCCAAAACCTGGCTTGCGACACATCAAGCTTCATGATTTTGCAAAACTAGGTCATGAAAAGACGTTTTGGGGATTCCTGACTATACTTGCCACTTAGGAAACCCAGTACTCTCACCTTGGAATCCGAAATTACGGACATTTTCGGATCAACAAACAAGGATAATTTTGTGATCTATTGCAAAAAACCGCATCAAAATCCAACGGCCAATGATGGAGTATCATCAATTTTAAATTTGATTTTGTCTTTCTCAGAGGGGTTGGGGACGTACGTGTTAATGTTAACGTGATAATTGCGTTGCATGCCTAATGAATTCGCACAAACATTCGCTTATATTCCCAAGTAACATTGCTAACACCTTCCGGCTTTATTAAGTTTTATTAAAGTTTTATGAAAGCTACTTGAAATCATTTTTTTTTATTATGGCACCAAGAGGTGCCAATAGGATTCATATTTTAGTCAGGTTTACGAGAACCTACACAGCTTGTTTACAACGTTCTTAAACCTTATTTCTCAAATTCCTTTTACTCCTATCAAAGGTTTTATTTCGACTTTATGAACTCGAAAAAGGCTGTTTTGAAATGCCGTTTTAGGACTCATTCATATTATCTAATTATGGTCAGTTGAAAAAGCATTTTAAAACCATTTTGCCTCCAGTTATTCCAGTTATTGAAGGAAGTCACCATAAGACCAAATAGTTTTATAATAGTCATTGCGAAGAAAAATTGGCTTTATGGCAAAACTGGGATTTTTTCCAATCGCCATATTAAAATAAAAGAAAGAATTGAAATGTGGAAAAAGGAAAGCATTAAATTTTCAATAGTATGCAAATAAACTGTAGAACCGTGACTAATTTCCGCATTCTTTTAGATAACCTTATCAAATTCCATCAATTTTCTGGAAATTCATAATTAATTTATCGATTATATTTGTTTTAATTTGGTTTATGTTGTTGTAAATTTGCATAATTTCCGAGGCGCATTAGTTTTCGGCTCTTATTGTGCCAATATTTACCATAAAAATAAATGCGCATATAATTTGGAGCATAATACGCTGTAGAAAACACTATTTGTTTTGGGTATTTTGCTATCAAACAAAATTTCCCACAGCACTAGACCTTTTTTTACTGCTAAATGAATCAGAAGAGCAGAGAATCGAACAAAGCAAAACAACAAAAACCAACCCCGATATCACAGTAAAGTTTGACATTTATGTCCATTTGGCCACATGCTGGTTGTAATGGCAGCCAATAGGTTTTATAAAGGTTCTCAAGTGACCATAACATCTTTCACTAGAACATTTTCAAAGTCTTTATGGTCTTATAAAGGTTTTATTAACTTGTTTTCACAACCGTCTATAGAGTGGGCCATTTTGTACAAATTTCGGATTTAAAGAAGCTTAGAGGAGATGTTGGTAGACAAAACAGTTTTGAATGTAGTTTTATTAACAAAGCTGGGAGGAGTGCTATACGGCTGGAATAAAACTAAAATTGTTACTTGGGTTATGATTGGCAGTGAAAGCGCTGTATAGTTTTGTAAGCTTGACACTTGCTACTACACTGAAATTGATCGATGATACTGATCGCTTTGGAGTTCAATTCTAGTATTGAGTATTCTAGTATTCTAGTATTGGGCAGTAGCATTAGCATTGACGTTTGCAAACGTCGTGGATGGAGCTACGATGAGGAATAATTCCTTGGAGACATTGCATGTCACCAAGAAACGGGACCAGTTATCGATAAGTTTCTTCACGCAATCAACTCCACGAAGACACTCCTCGATCCCTCACCTGGCCACGTCCATGCAACCGTTGGAGATAGGGGAGATTTGGTATCTACTTTAAGAAGACGCAGGAAACGCACTTAGCCTTCAGTAGATATGCAAGGAAAAGGGAGTTAATAGTCGGAGAGAATAGTTAAACAGAATGCCTTGTTTGGTGAACAGAACAAACATTTATTGAAAAATGGTCGTTGGGAGCTTCTTGGCTAAGAAGGTTAAGTGATGCTCCATTTTTCTTCAAACGCAAGCATTAACTATAGTTTGATTGGCTTAATGCACATTACTCGCTCGCCGAAAAGAAAAAAATGCCTGAGAATATAAGTACGGGTAGTGAAATAGAACTCATCAGAGGATGTGCGCTACTAACCCTAGCAGCAGACTTGTTGCAAATCAGTTGAAGTATTTTCAACGTGACTCAATTAGGTCACAATCAAGTTGTTGCAACTGGTTTGGAACATGTAATGTTGCTTGGGAATTGCATCAGTGCACAAAAACATGGCACCACTGGGGACACCAGATCTAACAAACACGGCAGCGGTGAAATAAATTTGTCAAGAAATCTGCGCCCTTTGATTAAATAGTGCAGCACAGCTACGCATAAAAGTTACAAACTTTCACTTTCTAGATTACAAAAACAACATCTATCATAATGAAGTTTTTCGATAAGTTGTAAGTGGTATATGCTACGACAATGTCCTGTGACTAATCCTTTGTAAGTACATAAATCCTTCTAAGAGAGATTTGGTATCTTTTGTGCAATTAAAGCATGTGACTTTATGAAACATTTCTATTGCCGAGCTGTGGGCGAGTTCATCCAGTTCTTTTGCACTTTTGAATCCCCCCATAATTTTAACTCATTTTTAAGAGCAGAAGTTGAAAGGTCGAAGAATGGTTCTGGAACTATACATTTTTCATTGTTCAGATGACCCAATCTATGTAAGTCGATCAGTTTTTTTCAGTTCCTTCAATTCCACAATGACCAGAAAACCCAATAAAGATTTATCTTGTTGTGACAGGATAGTTCTCAGGTAACATTGCCAAAAACCATCCAGCTTTTTCAAGTTACATTAAAGTTTTATGAAAGCCACAAGATAAATCAGTGTCGTTTTACTATGGCACCAAGACGTGCGAATAGGTATCATATATTATTCAGGTTTATGAGAACCTACACAGCTTGTTTACAGCGATCTTAAGACCTTGTTTTCTCAAATTCCTTTTACTCCTCATCAAAGGTTTGATTTCGACTTTATGAACTCGTAAAATGCTGTTTTGAAATGCCGTTTTATGATTCATAACCAATATATAACCAACTTCACTAAGGGATCATTATTGTGAGGTCTAGTCACACGCGCACGAATTAAAAAAAAAAAAATTGTCATTAACTGTCATTTTTTTTTTTTTGCTCAGGCTTAGCTGCGTTGTTATGGACGTGAAAAAAAATTATTTGTTTTTTTAGTGAAAATCATGTAAAATAAAAGTGAAGCGAATCGATTGTGTTGGTGCCGGTATGGATAATCGATTTAACATAAAATTCACTCAATTATTATTATTTTCTGGCGTTTTGGTAATCAAAATCTTAACCACGGATTAAGGGCATCGCCAAATTTATGATTTCGTAATTCCGTGTTTGAGTTTCTGTTCCCCAATGGCTCTGAAAAAAACGAATTCAGTGCACTGTGGATCGATTGCACAACGCTTTAGACCTTGTAAGAAGTGTAGTCACCATTCGTGCTACCTCTCGGATGTTTAATGTAACCGAAAGCACAATCCGCGATAAAATCAAGAGCCGGTACCCAAATTCACTTGGAGCTCCGACAGTTCTTAGTCATGAGTGTGAGAATCGTATTGTCAAATGAATTGTGGACATGGCCGAAGCGGGATTCCCTTAAACATCCAACACCTTCGAGCTAATGTAGCTCAGTACCTAAGACAGATGAAAATCAGGAACCCTTTCAAAAATGGAGTTCCAGGATGGACGAGTTGCCGGATTTTTGAACTGCCGGGTACCAAACACTCTGAATAAAAACAGAACCAACGTAACTGAGCAACAAGTGAGACGATGGTTTCAAGAAGTTTCTTCATTTATTAAAGAAAGTCATTTGGAGGAACCGATGAGAAATCGAAAGCAAATCTCGAATATTGATGATCTTTAATAGAAGAAACAGAAGTGAAGTTGATAGAGGTAAATTTTGAATTAATGTTTAATATTTACATACTTTTTTGATGAATAAAGTAATGGAAACTATGTTTTGACTATCGCCAGAAAGAGAAGCATTTTTATTTTGAATTTCTTTACAATCTATATGAAAAAAAAAAACATTACCACGGAATTAGGCTCCCTTGTGCGCGGTATATGGAACTCCATGCTTGAAGTGCGCGGAATAAGGCAAGTTCATGTATTGAACTAATTATACATTTTTTATGTTTCAGTTTTATAAAACAACGTAAATCATAATTTTGCTTCATAATGTATACAATACATAATCAAATGACGATCGAAGAAGTACAAATCATTGTGAATTTTTTTTTTTAGAACGGGTTTCAACTTGCAGCGTCACTGCAGCGATGGGCGGGAATAATTTATCGATTCCAAAATAAAACTTAAAGCACTTTCGAGAGTTATAACTTCATGCTCATTAATCAGGTATCTTCCCGCGAGTCAGCATGGCCTAGATCAACCACGGATTCAGTATCAGCTCTTTCCAAAAATTCAGAATCGAATCCCATGTCAGAAACATTAAAAAACGCTGGACAACTCCACGTGGTCGCGCTTTTTTTTTGTCAATTACATTTCGAGTCGATAAAGAAGATCTCTCAGTCATTCAGGCAACCATAAGAGAGACGTTTCTTTTTAATTTGTAACAAAATATTCGTAGCTCGTACAATGCACGAATGTTGTTTCTGTGTCAACAAATGTTTCATGCTTTTGACAGTTGCGCGTGTGCCGAATGTATCGAATGTATCTTCATAAAAAGTACAAATCAGTTTCGTTGCATAAAACAACGAATGGATTTGTGAGTATTACCTTCAATGTCGTAATATAAACAAATATTAACTTTCAGTTTACGATTTGTATTGATTACTGTGAATGTATGTTTCAACTCATTTTTTTTTTTGGGCATATATTTGCTTCATTATTCATTACCAATGGATTTATCTGAAACTCATTTAGTATGCTCATATGAGCATGAAGATCAACCAAAAGGAGCGTTTTTATTCGACTGAGCCTCTGAGCATTTTTCATTGCGTCCAATTGAATGAATTGTTGCAATGGAAGAATATGAAGCAAAGCGTCTAAGGCTTTAGTGGGAGTACAACGCAGAGCTCCGGTTATTGAGATATTGGCGAGCCTATGTAATTTTTCAAGTTTCACTTGAGCTATTTGTTTTAGGCCATCAAAATACTGTTGCGTCAGTAATGCTTGGTTTAACTATGGCCGAGTATATCAATTGGATCATGTTCGGCTTTGATCCCCATGTTCTACTATGGGTTCCCAAGAGCATTCGTTGCTTATTTACTACTTGCTCTAGATGTGAATTCAAGCTTAGTTTTTTTTTATACAAAATAACTCCAAGAAACTTTAATTCTACTGAGAAGTTTAAACGTGTTTCTTCTAAGTAAATAATATTGAAGGAGGTTTTACGCTTTCTTCTAAAAGGTACAATTGTAGTCTTCGTAGGATTTATATTAAATCCTTCAGAGTTGTACCATGAAACCGATATAATTAAAGCTATTTGCATTCCTTCAGAAACAACTTAGTCAAATTTACAACCAGCGATTATGACTATATCATCCGAAAATCCAATTACTTTAAATCTTAAGGATTCTAGTTCCGTTATTAGATCATCAACTATTAGAGACCACAGAAGAGGAGACAGTACGCCTTTTCCAGCTTTTTCCATTATTTTTGAATCTCCAAAACCTGTTGTCATCTCTCTTTTTGATAACATCCCTGCTATCCATCCAATAATGTTTTCGTTAAACCCTCGTTTTCTCATGTAACTTTCCCATAGATCTGTAGGATACATTGTCGAACGCTCAATTAATATCAAGGAAAGCTGCCACTAGAACATCTTTGGCATTATTTGACTTCTCAATTTTTGTTAGAAGTGTGTGCAAAGCAATTATTATTGATTTGCCAGTTTGATAGGCATATTGTGATCATCAATTTATTTTTCCGTTAATTTCAAGAAAATTTAGGACAGATTAATTGGTCTAAATAGTTTGTTAGAAAACTTATCTTATGATGAAATTTGTCAGAAACAGATAATTTCCCATCAACATGAGAGGTTCTAGGAGTGGCCAGTAATTTATTGCTATAACTAAGAGAATTGAAGAGATAGCATTGATAGTTCCGTTGTGATGAGTTTGCATCATCACCTTTTACAGGGTGGCCACACAATCTTAATTTAAAAATTCCCGCATTTTTCCCGCATTTCTCCCGCATTTTTGCCTAATTTTCCCGACTAGGAAAATGAGTGAATATAAGTTGGATTTTTAGATATTTTTGCAGTTTTAGAGGAAATTGTTCAATCTAGAATGCTTCTGACTTGTTTCAATTAGGCAAAATGATGGATCACAGCTGCAAATCGGGCATCTTACCTATTGCAAAACTTGTTTCGCATTTTGCAAACGAGAACAAAAATCGCTCTATATAAGTCATTGCTGTTTCAAGTTTCTAGAAGCATAAACATCGAACCAAAAATAGTAAAGCATTTGCGGTTTTCATGTACAGAATGATGCAGACTATACTCGGTGTGAAATTTAAAACATGATGCAGATACAGGGTGCAAAACTTTCGGTTCATGCATCTACAATGACGAGCTCCACCAAGTTTAAAATCGAGTTGATGGTTAAGCAATTAAAACACGGCAGACTTTTATAGGTTTTCCGGTAAGTCTAAGCACGATTTGTAAATAACAATATGAGCTCGGTTTCAAGTTAATTGAGTTTTTATTGCACTTTTATGTTCTCTACAATATTCTTTTTCAACGTGACATAACACTGCTAATTGCACAGACTGTTTGCCATTGTTTTTTTTATCCTTTTTTTCCGTCTCTTTCAAAATTTTTGATGGAATCCGCTGCCTTAACATGTTAGAGCAAATATGCCTTTGTCAGAGCCCAAAAAGTTTCAATTTACTTGCCTGGGAATATTTTGGAAGATTCATCTTCTTGGGTACGAATTTGACTCCGTTGGCTTTGTACAAGGCTACCGTGTCCGTCGCATAATGCACTGATGCCAAACCCGGCCAAAACAATGCTGGATTATTATGTTTTCGGATCATAGGGAGCTGGCGCCGCTCTAAGCATTCCCAAACGTAAACATCAGCAGTCATCGTACCGGTTGTTACAAATGGATTTAAAAGCATTTCACACTCACACTTCCACAAATTGCTTGCCAAACCATTGTTTTTTTTACCGAATTTTTCGGTAAAAATTTACATATCGGCATCGTCAATAGTTTAACCAGCACGAACCGTGTAGAACTGGTCACATGGTCTTATAATCAAATTTAACGTAGGATTCATCATCCATAATCATGCCGATTTTCTACACAGCTGTTTATCGTATAATTTACGGGCCCTTGGTTTGACAGACGCTTCTTGTTTTTCACTTCGTTTAGGCTACTTCTGCTTGTTGAAAGTCCTTATTCTATTTCGTGGCTTTGTTCGGTTACTCTCTGAAGTTCCCAGCTTTTTGGCCACATATTAAACGGAAGTTCCCTTTTGCGAAAGCTTGCGTGATTTTCCCTTTTTGTGAAAGCGTTTTTGGTCCATAGGGCCCGGTTTACGTCCAGATTTTTTCTTGTCCTGAAAGGATGAATCCTCACCATAGTTCCAAATCACGTTACGAACTGCTCCGATGCTCACACCATTTTCGCAACTGACTCAGCGAAACATTGGGAAAAGTGCTCCATTTGTGCACGATCTGTTTGCGCTTTGCCGGGAAATGCTTCGCATTTTCATGAATAGTAACCGGCACTTGAGACTCACTGAGTTATAGATTGAAATGTAAACAGTGATACACAATAATGATCAACTATTCAAACGTCATGTGGAAGCATAAATGGTACATCAAAATCGTGCTTAGACTTTCTGGGACACCCTATATGGGCAGGCTATTTAGTGCAAATGGAACAAGAAAAACTGAAACAATCATATTCATAGGACGGCGGCTGGTTTGTTGTATTCATTGACTGTTCGTTGTGGAAGCACACAAACATTTCTCAACAGGCAAGATAAATAGAGGTTGACGCCGGCTGCCACCTATGTACATTTTTATTTTTGATCAATTTTTTACGAAATCTTAAATAAATCAAGTTCAATCACAAATAATTATATTTCAAAAGCCGTTGGTATATACTCTCTATTTTGAAGCATTTTATTTACTCGTCAATGCACGCTGCATCTCTTTGGGCATTGGCCAAAAGCCTTATTTTATTTGCTTCAAGCTGCTTTGCTGTTCTTTCTGCTTCTCTCTACATTTTTTTGAAATTCTCCTTCACTTTTTTGTACTGTCAGCGACTCGCCGTATTTGGCACTTCGTGATTTCAAAGTCGTTGACAGTTCCAGCGTTATAGCTTCGTAGACATTTCTGTGAGCCAAACCCATTTCAGTTTGGTTCACCACCAGAAACTTTTCATTTATTGAAAATCCTCGCTCCATCGTCGCATTTTCGTGCGACAGGACGAGCACCTTTTCAACAAATTTTGTCAAATTTGGCAACTTCTTCTTGAAATGACCAATCCGTTCTAGCCAAAATTTGTCCAAATACTGTTCTTTTCTCTGGAATCCGGCCTGCAATGTCTTTGAAGATGGCATCGAGCACAGCTGCCCAAATTCTTCTTCCACTTTGTCAGCAACTGCAGCGCTCAGATGGTCTCTATCTATGAACGTTTCGAGACACAGCTCCAGACGCTTTTTAGCTATGTCCGTGAAGAGAGTGATAACATCAGGGTTAATGCAGGTGACGTAACGCTTTAAGAGTATGATAATGGTGATTTTTTTGAGTAGCTTCCCAAAAAAAAAAACCACAGTAAAAAGACCAACAGTCGTTGCGGAATGCTAAAACGTCTTTGTCGGAATTTTGTGCGAATTCTTCACTTGCCTATTAACAGGAAATCCGATTTTCAAGTCCACAGTCCACATTACTATACTAGTAACGTTATAAGCTCACAACAATTTTCCAAAAATTGCTTCAATTTTCAATTGTTTTGTGCTTGAATTTTCAAAAAAACAAATGTGGAGCTCTATACACACCATGGGTAAGAATGGGTTAATGCAGCGGAAACACCTTCTTAAAGACCTGTTTATTAACGAGGTCAAAACCTTACCGCAATCGAGCGTTGTAGGTACACCTGTTGAATCACACTAGATTTTATGGCTAAAATTACCATCGCTGGTTGGTGTCTTCGAGGTGGAAAACATATTGATTTGGAGCTGGCGAAGGCAACTCGGCCCTAGATTATTTTGAAACAACGTTTGCACCACTTGCAATTGCTAAACCGGAATCCTTTGGATCTGCGCAAAACCATGGATCTGATCTTCGTATCTTGTAGATAAGTTGGCGATCGCGCACTTGTCGTTCCAAAAGTTAATAGATGGTGACCAAATCCATCCCAATCTCATTTGAAAAAGGTGTGAGCATGGTTCCTGCCATAAGACCAAAATTCCCGATGGATTTTTATTCCCGACTTTTTCCGCATATTTCCCGGTGATTGTGGATTCCCGCATTTTCCCGCATTTCCCGATTTTCCCGAGTCTGTGGCCACCCTGCTTTTAAGGTTTGCTTATTAGTCAAAGTAAGACTGGGTTTTTTTTGTTGTTTTTTTTTTTCAGGACAGATTTTGCAAAGTGAAAAGAGGCCAAATCAGAGCTCGAGCGCGGTAGGTTCTTAGAAACGGTAGCAACCGCTTTTGCAGACATTGTTTTTCCTTATGGTTAGTGCCGCTAGAGACGAAACTATTGGATTTTCGATCACAACTACATATGGCTTGTCAAATCAAATACTTTTTGGGGAATTTAGACACCTTCTTTGTTCGGAAATGCCTAGGCAACGGCATACCCGGAAGCTGTTGAAAGTCTTCGATATGATTTTCCAACTTTGTGAGCACCATTCGCACAGAAAGGTTGGGATTTTTCTTAATGATAGCTACCAGCTCCAGTTGGCGGGAGCATACTTTTTGGTTTGTTCCGCTTCCAACCTTCCGATCAACAGTCAAGCGCTGGTCAAACAAATTGCTAACACGAACCCGGCACTTTTTTGGAGTTCTAGTTTCTTGGCAAGATCGCGTACCGACAACGTCGGATTTTGCTACCGTTCGTACAAAATGCCTTTGTGCACTTCCACTTGATTCGACACCATTTACCAAATGCAACAAGAATGTAAACGTGTTGTACCACAACATAAAGTGGAAAGTTTCAGTTGTCATATAATTGAAATGTTTAAGCGATCCATGAAATAATTCACAAACTACACTGAAAGACAAGTGTCCGTAATTTTCGCTTTTATAGAATATATAAAGTGCCCGTATTCTAAGTGAACCGGACTACTAGCGTTACTTCTAATTATTAATGATAAGTCCCTCGTTTCTGACTGCCGGGCCTTTGATTCAAATACCATCGGTAATTAGAAGTCATGGCATCGCCGCACTGCTAGTTAACTTCCTGGAGCACTGCTAGATGAACGTTTTGTGATAACAAGTAGAAATTAACAGCATCCCTTCTTTCAACAATTCTTAAACTTTTCTGCAAACCGCTGGACAAATTGACCTAAGTATTGGTTTTCTTGGTAGATAAGGAGGATTATGGGCATTATGAGCATACGGGGCGAAAGTATTTCTCCTAAACTGTACCTTTTCCACCTAAGATCGATGCATCGTAATGTTTTTGTGTCCCTACTTGCTTTCTAGGCAAGTTATTTGGAACTATAAATGATCTTCAAGGAATGCTGTAGTGAAAACAAAATGATTGAAATTAAGCGTATGATGGATTTTCTAGAAAATCAAAGAGACAAAAATCATCTAGCAGTGCGCCAGGAGAATGAGGTGTTTTGAATGAATAAGTCTAGTTGGGATGAAATCACACCCTCACCCTTCTTGGGTGGAAAATGAGCACACTAAAATTCGTGAAAATTTAACTGTAACATGTTTATATATCACGATAAACATACAAAAAGTACCCACACGTCTAAACGAACATGTGGAAGGGGTCTCTCTGAAGCGCCAGTTTCTTTCGTTTGGATCTGAGTGAAAAAACCTAGAATCACATGATTGTCATAATGTAGCTATATGTAACTGTCAAAATGTAGCAGTTGTAAAAATTTAACGAGTTTTGCGGGCGTTAGAGGATTTATCCCTCTCACCCACACTCACTACCAATAACGTTTATACAAGGTCCGGGCCACCAGGCTTAACGGTATTCGTGAGATGTGGAAATGTATAATGGTATTTGTGTTTCCTCACAATCTTTATCTTTTTACACGGCACAGCTGTTTATGGTGATGTCAAACTATCAGTTCGCAGTATGGGATGTTATGGTAGTTTGATGTCAGCGCTCGCTTGCCCAGCAATGTTTACTATATTTTTGCTTCAACACAAGTAAACTGCCTGATGGGCCGGACCTTACATGAACGTCATTGACTCACTACTTCTCGCATTGACAGTTTTAGCTATTGGTAAGCGACAACCTTGTTTACTAATCTAATCTAATCTCACACTAACGCAGCCAATTCTTGGAAGCATCCTGGAAAATGACGTCTTCTGGAATGCATCATTTTTTTTGTGGGGGGGGGGGGGGCACAGAGAGGATTCCAAGAAATAGAGCGATTCCAGAAAGAGTGTCTGAAATCGCTCTACTACTCCGAATCAAGGGAAAGAAGAAAGCGTGGGCCTCCCGTACCAAACGCCTCCATATAGAGTTAAATAATGTGATAATTTGTATTTATCGTTGGGAGCATAGATGCTAGAAAGGTTAGTTTATGCTCCTTTTGCCTGTGGGTGGACTTTTGGCATTTTAACCAAAAGTCTGGCAATAATTTGCCAAGGTTATAGCGCCTTATCTCGCTCACTGAAATTTAGATTGAAATTTAAAATTTACAGAATAATACACTGTGCTTCCACTATATACAAGCTCATCGATTTAGAACCACCCGGGGGAGACTTGGTCCTATACCCAATGATTTCATTATCTCCAATCCGCTCAACCAATCGCAATGTTCTGTGATATAGTGGACGGATTATTATAATTTGAGATAACTCAATGCAGACGTCTTCCAAATTTGGCAGATCGACAGGCAATCGGTGGAGACCCACCTGGTCTTAGAGGCGGACCGGAAGATTTGATGAGCTACCTCCCCCGGTAAGCGACAACCTTGTTTACAACAAAAAACTATCATCCGCTAGAATAAGTTTCATGATACCGACATTTTTTGAAAGTGTCAGCACACAGATTCAGGTAAGCTAACACAACCAGTCTTAGAGGTAGAAGCGTTATCGTATGGAGTGTAAGAATGATGGTGGTATAAAGATTAGTATAATGATCTAAATGGGGTATAAAGATTGGAGAAGTGTGGGTTTGTGGAGTTTTCTGCGGAAGAGGCATTATCAATCATTGTTTTCATGCATAGGCCCTTTTTACATGTTTATCCAATACACACGTACACGTTTGTACATTTATACACACGTGTAATCATTTGAAAGAGTTCTACGTACTGCTTATTGTGAACAAATAGCTTTTCGCCATGTGCTTATTTATACGGGACCTTCACTGCCAACCTGTTTTCGCCCCACTTTTTAAGATTGATTTTTAAACTCCAAATCACCTTTGGACACCAAGCTCAGCATGCACGAAAATTTTATAGAGTCCTTGATTCTAAACACAAATGAAAAAAGTTGGGAAAATGGGTCAAAAATGGAGACCATTTGATGACATGGAATTCGATGCCTTTCTAGTACACTTAGTTTTGTCAGCGTGTTCAAATCCCACAAAAAATCGTTGGATACATTGTGGCATGACCCGTAAGTAAATTGCCGCTAGCACGCCTCTAGTGTTGGGAATCAAAAATCTATGACAGTGGTTTGTTCACACTTCTATAGATAGGGCTGGTAGCGGATGTATTGATATATAATAGTGACTTAAGTGACTAAAATAATAAAAATAGTGACCAAATAGTGACTTCCAAATTTAAGTTTTTTTTAAATCTTTTATATATTTGTTGTATAAGTACAGTCAAAATGACATAAGTGATCGACCCCCGTTTGAAAAAATGAATACTACTGCGGCGCAGTAGTTTTCTAAGTAAAAAACTGGTTCCAATACTCCTCAATTATGTACTCTGTACTCAAGGTCAGTACCTAGCATTTTAACAAGTTCCATTCGTCAATAAGAAGATCATAGTTGACCTGAATCAACTGAAGTAACTTGGCGATTTTCACAACATACTTGGAGCTTTCACTGGATGCAACGGCTGGTGGGTTGAGGAATTGGCAATATTTTATAAACGAGTTCGGCAAACCAGACTTTTGACGTAGGACTACGGGTACAATTCATAAAAAAAATCGCATTGCGACCGTCACGAAAAGTGGTTTACGCATCAATTTCAAAACAGAACATTGTTGATTTCGGGCCGCATACTATTGAAAAATTCATAAATGTTAAGCCTTGCCTTAAAAAGTATATTAACTTCTTCAGGCCTAAGAGGTCATATCAAAAGGATAATGGATAATATCATCAGGAAAAAGGGTAATGCCTGTATAAAATCACACAGCCTGAATAAAAGTGTACACTGTCTTCGGCAATGTTTTTTTCCATCGATTCTTCTATCTGAAAAATATAAAAAAACATATGAGTTTAACGCCTAATTAACGACCTAGAACATACTGAATATGAAGAAGTTCCGGAAGAAAAAAATAAAAGCCTTATTAATAGTGTACACCGTTGTTTTAGAGTATTGTATGTATGCATAAGTTCTCGTTGATAAACGTGAAATATGTTTGTATCTTTCTGGGAGGTTCTAGGTCATCCAAAATGTACTTGAGTTCAAAACTTCAGATTTACAGCTGTAACCGTAGCTTTTAGGGCTATATAAGGTTACGATATGTATTCAAACATATTGAATGAACGTTTTGGAAGTTCAACAGTCATTATTTGATAACTTTATGATGTTCTAGGTCATCCAAACTGTCGTTGAGTTCAGAACTTCAGATCTACAGTTGTAACTAAAGCTTTTTGGGCTATACAAAGTAACGCTACGTATTCAACCATATTCAGTGAATATTTTCGAACGGAAAAAAAAACATTATGAAATAAACGGGGATGATCTAGGTCATCTCAACTATCCTTGAGTTTATAACATAAGATCTAAAGTAACAGTCGGTGTATGAAGTATGCAAAGGGACGATACATATTTAACCATATTGATTGAATAGTGTGGAAGGCCAACATACATAATGCGACAATCTTGGGATATTCTAGGTACAACAAACTATCCTTAAGTTCAAAACATAAGATCTACAGTTGTAACAGTAGCTTTTGAGCTTTATATATGGTGACCACATGTATTCAAATATATTCTATGAATCTTTTGGAAGGTCAACTGTCATTATTTTATAACTTTGAGATCCTCTAGGTAATCCAAACCATCCTGGAGTTCATGACTTGGAATTTACGGTAGTAACAGTAGTTTTTTGGGCTTTTCAAAGTTACGTCAAGTATTCAAGTATTTTCAGTGAATAATTTCGAACGTAAAAATACACAAGCAGATAATTTTGGGATGATCTAGGTCATCGAAACTGTCTTGGCGTTCAGAACTTAAGATGTAACAGTCCATTTTAGTCAATACAAAGTTACAATAAATATTCAAAAATTTCCAATTAACATTCTTTAAGTCAAAAAACATTATAATGCAATATTACATGTTCTAGGTTATCCAAACTATCTTTGAGATCAGAAAATTGGACCTACAGTTGTAAGAAAAGCTTTCTGGGCTGTGCATGATGTGTATTGAAACATATTTATTGAATATTTTGGAAGAACAACATACATTATCAGATAATCTTCGGATGTTCTAGGTTATCCAAACTTTCCTGGAATTCCAAACCTAAAAACTACAGCTGAAGATTTTAAGTCTTGAATTGTAGCTTAAAATCTACAGTTTTTTGGACTAAACAAAGTAACGATATGCATTTGACCAAATTAAGTGAGTCTTTTGAAAGGTAAACCGATATAATGAGATACCTAGGGATGTTCTAGGTCATCAAAACTGCGCTTTAGTTTAGAATTTAGGATCTAAAGGGCGATACGGTCAAAATTTGGTCAATATCAACTTGACGTATTTCTTTCAATTTTGCATTTAAAAAACCTGAACACCCCTCATTTTGAAGTGTGTGTGTGTAGAATGTTGCTCCTATTTTGATTTTGGAATTCACTCTTCAGTTGTCAAAATGCCGTCCAAGCAAGAAGAGCAGCGTATCAAAATTTTGCTCGCGCATCGCGAAAATCCGAGCTACTCGCACGCAAAGTTGGCAAAATCGCTAAAAGTTGCCAAATCAACCGTTACAAATGTAATTAAAGTGTTTGGGGAACGTTTGTCGACAGCCAGGAAGTCTGGATCGGGGGGAAATCGAAAACCGGAAGCCGCTGAGACGACAAAGAGAGTTGCCGGTAGTTTCAAGCGAAACCCTAACCTATCTCTCCGAGATGCCGCAAATAAGCTGGGTGTATCGTCTACAACCGTGCATCGAGCCAAAAAACGAGCCGGACTATCGACTTACAAGAAGGTAGTGACTCCAAATCGCGATGATAAACAAAATACGACGGCCAAAGCGCGATCCCGGAGGCTGTACACGACGATGCTGACGAAGTTTGACTGCGTGGTAATGGACGACGAAACCTACGTCAAAGCCGACTACAAGCAGCTTCCGGGACAGGAGTTTTATACGGCAAAAGGAAGGGGAAAGGTAGCAGATATTTTCAAGCACACGAAACTGTCAAAGTTCGCAAAGAAATATCTGGTTTGGCAAGCCATCTGTACCTGTGGCTTGAAAAGCAGCATTTTCATAGCTTCCGGGACTGTCAACCAAGAAATTTACGTGAAAGAGTGTTTGAATAAACGTCTGCTGCCTTTCCTGAAGAAACACGGTTGTTCCGTACTGTTTTGGCCGGATTTGGCATCTTGCCATTACGGTAAAAAGGCCATGGAGTGGTACGCCGCCAACAACGTGCAGGTGGTTCCCAAGGACAAGAACCCTCCCAACACGCCAGAGCTCCGCCCAATTGAGAAATACTGGGCTATTGTCAAGCGGAACCTAAAGAAGACCAAAAAAACTGCTAAGGACGAGCAGCAGTTCAAGGCAAACTGGCTTTCTGCGGCGAAGAAGGTGGACATGGTGGCTGTACAAAATCTGATGGCAGGGGTCAAGCGTAGGGCCCGGCAATTCGGATTTGGAAAAGCGGAAGCCTAACTGAATATTTTTCCTGAATTTTATACTAATTGAACTTGAAAAAGAAATTTAATTTGATTTTTTAAATAAACGATTTCACCGATTTACACGCGTTTTCCCTTGACCAAATTTAGACCGTATCACCCTTTATAGTCGTAAAGTTAGCTTTATAATCTATGAAAGTTGCATATGCATTCAAACACATTCAGTGAAGCTTCTGTAAGCTTACCAGTCATTATCAGATTATCTCGGGATGTTCAGGTTCATAAAAACTGACCTTGAGTTCAGAACTTAAGACAAAGCTATGATAAATATTCAAACATATTCAATGAATATTCTGAAACGTGCACATACATCATAGGATAACCTTGTTAGTTTCAGATCATTCAAAATGTGCCTTCAAAACTTAAGGTCTACAATTGTAACAATAGATGTATGGGCTATACAAAGTTAAGTTAGTTTGATTGGCATAGAATATCCCAAGATTATCTCATAATGTCAGTTGGTCTTCCAGGACATTCTTTGAATATGTTTGAATACATATCATAACATTGAATAGCGGATAAAGCTACTGTTACAACTGTAGATGTTAAGTTCTGAACTCTTGGGCAGTTTGGACGACCCAGCACATCTCAAAAATATATTTCTTACTTTTTCAATCATTTATTGTTATTGAGCACCAAATCAATTAGAATTCACTAAATTGCTTGTATAAATTAAGCCTGAAAGGGTTTATTCAAAGAACATTGTATTGCACCATCTAAAAGGCTTACAATTAGTATCGTAGACACGTCATGATTTCGAACAACCCAATGGGGCTGTACCTTGTAGTTTTTGATTACGTGCTTACCAGCAGTATCGTAATGCTTATTTGCATTGTTGAAAAAGTGGAGTTTGTCGATCTCCTTTAATTTGACCAGCTCTGCCATTGCTTCCTTCCCAACATAAACTTTTTCCGCAGGTAGCATGTTCTCAATATTGTCCAAAATGTCCTCTGAAAGCGAAGTATTCACATACAGATTGGGCTTACAAACTCGACCGATGATGGTACGCACCAACCTTTCCAGATCAGCGTACATTAGATGTATGGGTGGTTCTTCCCTCTAGAAGAATCCTTAGAAAATAGCATTGAAATAGATCAGTATGCTTATCAATAGCTCATAAACTTTATCAAAAAAATTTAGATCAAATTCTACCTAACAAGTTTTACAACTTTGCCAAGAAACATACGGTCAGCAGTCAATCAAAGTCAGGATAAACTTAAATAATTGATGAATTATGATTTTTTTTAATCTACTGTATCATTAGCTGAGAATATTTGTCTCAGAAATTTCCTAGAAAAAATATGAAATTTCAATATACGAGTTTTAATGGAACTTTTAAATCATAACGCTTTTATAAACTGGTCGAATTGCACTGTATCCCGATTTCACCTATGATCGAATTGAGTTCGCTTGACTGTCGGGATACGAACAATCAAATCTTGATTCAGAATTACTAAGCGAGTAGCCGGAAATAAGTCCATTATCTGATTTACAATTCGTTCCCACTTTTCTCGACTATTTGGATACCAAAAGATTAGTCCGCTTTAGAAAAAACTGAATCAAACAAAATATTTTTGAAAAAAAAAGTGATTGTAAATCAAAAATGACTTGATTCTTTTATAAACATATTGCATATTGGATAAACGTTTTAAGTGTTTTACTCCTATCCCGTTCGATTCGTCATGGGGTTCACTGGGTTTATATGTATAGAAATATGAAAAATTATTATGAAATACCTGGAAAATTGTAATAATAATGAAAGATGAGTAATATAGGACCACGTGCGTCGCATTCAAGCTAAGAATGCACAGAAGTGCTGTGACCGACAAGTTCATTTGAGGTAGAGGCGGGACTGCCAGGGTATAAATTTTTTGTTGTATATTTCTCGACTTTTATATAGTGTGGCCAGATAGCTTAATTTGGTTGACTTTTGTAGAATAGGTGATTTTTTTTAACTTTTTACAATCGGCGTTGCGAAAAAAGTGACTTTAGTGACCATTTTCCAGAAAATAGTGACTTTAGTGACTTTTGGATGCAAATAGTGACTTTTTAGAGACTAGACTCCAAATAGTGACCAAGTCACTAAAAAGTGACCTGCTACCAGCCCTGAATAGAGAATAACTGGTGCAAATTCGATCAAATTAGTCGATTGCGTTCAGAAATAACGTCAAATGGAACTCGAAAGAAGAAAAAAATATTGTGCAGAAACACCTGGAAAATCCGAAGTGGTCCGGTTCCAAGCTGGCTATAGTACTGAAGATGCCGAAAACAACAGTTTGTCGAGTGCTCAAAACCTACAACAAAACCCTGAGTTTGGAAAGGAATCAGCGGACCTACGAAAAAACTGTAACCAGGGATCGTCAGCTGCGCAGCAAGGTATTGATGTGCGTTAAAGCCAACCTCGGTCTTTCAATCCGAGATGTGGCCAGAAGGTATAACGCCAACCTTTAAACGGTGCGGAACATCTTTGCCAGGGAAGGATACAAGTCGTACAAAGCCAGCAAACATCCGAACCGGCACATGAAGCAGAATTCCGTGTCCAAATAGCATGTAAGGCTCTTGTACGACCGTGTTTTGAAACATAAGTCAAACTAGATTTTAGGCAGCAATCCGGTCAAAAGTTTTACATCGCGACTGGACGTGGGTATTTGCCGGGAAGATTCAAGTTCGTGTTTGCCGACAAGTTTACATGGAAGGCCATGAATTGGCAACCGATTTGCAGTTGTGGCCAGGAAACGGAACTATTCGTCACATCCTCAACGATGACATCCCAAGTTTACATCGAAGAATGCCTGAAAAAGCGTCTATTGCCGTTCATCCGCAAGTATAGGAGTCATCCTTTGGCCCGATTTGGCCAGCTGCCACTACCTCAAGGTGGTTCTGGAGTGGTATGCTGCCAACAAGATCGATTTTTTCCCCAAGCTAATGAATCCTCCGAATTGCCCGGAATTTCGACCAATCGAAAAATGATGGCCAATTTCAAAGCAGCGACTTCGACGAAGTCAAGGACATCCAGCAAATGCGGGCAAAATGGAAGAAATGCGCTGATTCCGTGTCCGCTTCCACTGTGTGGGCGCTGATGGGGTCCATCAAGAGGAAGGTTCGAGATTTATTTTCGTTCGAACTGGAGAAATGTAATCATCTAATGCTGTAACTATGAAGTTTTACTGTAAGGTACCGTAAAGCAACCATTGATGAACTTTTAAAACTGATTCAATCACGAATCACGGTCTTTTTGTGCGTATCAATTTACTTTTAGTCAGCCTTTACTAAGTCTGCACAACGATTCAAGACCATATTTATAAAACAATTTTGGTAAACGTGGAATACTAGGCAGGTATAAGTACTGATCATAGGCATCCGGTTCCATTCCGAGGTCGAGTTTTCTGCAGGCAATAAGGAAGCTTAAAAGTGGTTTATTTTTCTTATATGTAGCGGTTAGGTACACCGACCCAATTATGGATTCCGGCGAAATTCTAGCGATAAGGGAATACACTAGGACGCAACGTAGGAAATCAGGCAGGCTATAGTGTGATAGTGGGGTGTGGTCGATTTACTTTGGTACTTACTATGCCGGCGATTACATCGGAATGACATAGAAACCTTCTGAATATGACACTGGTCATTTGGTGCGCAATTTGTTTTCTATTTTTAGATTAACCCTGCACTTGTTTGCTTTTATGGACTTGAAAATCGATGAGCCGGAGGTTGAGCTGAAATACTAGTCGACTTTTTTTTTATTCTCCCGGTGTTCTAAAGATGATCAAATTAAAAACTACAAGATTCAGCTCAATGGGGTTGTACGAAAAGGTAACGTAGGACTATGTAGCAATATGCAATCGAATTCGCCTAATTGTTAAAAGGGTTTTCGAACTTGGTTTCTCTCAAAAATTAACTGCAATACACTAAACAGGTTACCCTAATAAAAATGCAATATACAAGAACGATATTACAGATGGTTTAACCAACAATCAATATGGAATTAGCGATTTGAAATTGATTTACTGTTGTAGAACCCCTTGGTCCGAAATACACCTTGTAGCCAGCACCTTGCTATACATATTTGCGTCTTTGTTTCGATTTGCTGTGTTATTTTGACAGAATATTTGAGCGTGTGTTCGTGTGAGTTCATTATTAGGGGCGTATTATTAAAGCTTGGGACCGATGTGCTGGTACTGACTGAGCAAAGAAAAAAATCGTATTTGTTCGGGACCTACTGGTCTTAGAGTTAGTCTATGGTTTAACCGTACCGGTTACAGTTGGGATGATAACCCGAATTGGTGGTTAGGTGCTTTTTATGGTAATTGTTTATGCGGGTAGACATTTAGGACATTTTTACACAAGAGACTGGCTTCATCCACCACCAATTGCATACCATTTCTTCTAGGCCTATGTGTGTACAACACTGCAAAATGTGCAAATGTCGAAAACACGATGGCTTCGACATACGATAATTTTCGCAACCGCCCATTTCGAACAACTCTCTTTTCCAGTTATTTTGGAGGCCTTGAAAGGGGCCGTTTTGGGGTCAGGGGAACAGCTAGTGCAGCCACCTCACTTCGTCATGAAGCTGAAGCTTAAAGCTAGAGCAACTCACGTATATAGTTTGCAGCCATATGCTGCGACATTTTACTTACACTTCCTCAAAATAATGTGTTTCCTATCGAATGGTATGGACTCTATCCATCGCACTAGAACGCAAGAAACACTTTTAAACACTGATTGGAATTCGAAGATAATATTACCAACGAACTTCACACTTCACATGCCATCAAACAGAAATTATCACATGCCATCAAACAGTGGACTGTGATTGCAAATAAGCACACATCAAACGACCCTTAGTGATTAGCAATACTGAATCATCTTATGTAACATTTATAATGTATCGAATAATAAATATGATATACTCTCATATTTGGTTGAATTTTGAGTTTCGATTGTGTGAAAGCATCCCCCCTTCCAGAGGGAGGGGGGTCTCGAACCACAGTAGAAACATTTTTGCCTTCAAAAACTTCCTCATGCCAAATTTGGTTCCATTTGCTTAGTTAGTTCTCGAGTTATGCAAAAAATTCAGTTTCATTTGTATGGGAGCCCCCCATTCTAGAAGGGGGAGGGATCTCGAACTACTCCCCTAACCCCCTTCTAGAGGTGGGAGGGGCCTCAATCTACCATAGAAACCTTTCTTGCCTTCAAAAACTTGCACATGCCAAATTTGGTTCCATTTGCTTGATTAGTTCTTGAATTATGCCGAAATTTGTGTTTAATTTGTATGAGAGCCCCCCATTCCATAGGGGGGGGGGGATATGGGGGTCTTAAACCATCATAAGAAGCTGGCCCGGTCCCAAAAGCCCCTGCATACAAATTTTCACGCCAGTCGGTTAAGTAGTTTCTATGTCTATAAAGGTCAGTTCGATAGAAATTCATTTTTATATTTATACGAATTTCAATAGTTTTTAAATTAAAATTAATAGTTTTAATAATGGAATTGGATTTGCAATCGATCGGTGCAAAAATTTTGAAAATTGGTCATGAAATGACTTATTTATTAACTTTCAAAACCTAGGCATATTTCGTGACGCTCCAAATTTTCGTACTCGCAACGTGTACCCCTATATTGAAAACAAAGACGTAGTCCTACGTCAAAACATGGCATGCATGACAAATGACATTTCAAATCACACTTCAAAGTGCCTTATTAAATAATTTTCCGCATCGTAGAAAAAAAAAATACAAACAAGCCGCAGCCACAGCGGACAGTCTCTATGAAGCTACGTTGCGGCGTTATCGCGAATCCGTTAACACTTGTTGAATGAATCGCTTGTTTATACCGAATCAAGCTTCCGATTGATCGTCTTCTTCTTTTAGCATTTCAAGCTTATTCCTTTCACAATTAGCTTATCGCTTGCTCTTAACTTAGTGTTCTAAATGCACTTCCACAGTTATTAATTGAGAGCTTTCGATGCCAGGTACCATTTGTGTGGCAAGTACAACCATACCCTATGCCCAGGGAGTCCTTAACGAAAAATTCCTAGACCAGACCGAGAATCGAACCCAGTCACCTCCAGCATGGTGTTGCTTTGTAGCTGCGCCTTTACCGACTGAGCTAAGGGAGGACCCTTAGCCGAGTAATCATAGAAAGCTCAAATTAAAACCGGTTTTCATTATGAACATCAGACAGTTATCGCTCTTTGACCTGGGTGAAAGTTGATTAAAAAGCAACATATTACTCGAGGAAACCCCCAGGACAGAATCTGCGGTATTTACTTTCTCAATTATGGTGCACACTCGAACAAATAAACAAAAGAATTTCATAAGGTTCCACTTATGAACGATGCTTAGGAATTTAATAAGCCTGATTTCTGAATGCATTTGGTTTTACTCGACGTTGTTCTAGTACGCTTTTAAGCTTTCCTATTAACGAGTGTTGATATATAAAACGTGCATTTAAAAAAAGCGACTAAATTTTCAGATTTTTCATGCGATTACCATGCCACCTAGTGGTCAATCCACCGGTCAGTAGTCAATATATACTGTTAAAATTTAACAGCTCCATCAGTTTGTTTACGGCAGCTATGGCTTGTTTGTACCGCCTGCTCCATCCGGGCCTCAAATAGTCGGCCATCGTGGCCAACTTCGTGTCGGCCGGAGACGATCGCGGTAACATCTACAAGATTCTGGACAAGATCCCTGGAGAAGGGGGAGTCCATCGAGCGAAAGCCGGGTTCCAGTCGTCCGACCGTTTTAAGCGACCGGAGGATTCAACAGAAGCTTGAACGGAAGACGGAAGGCAAGGCAAGGTTGCAACTTCTTTCCGTACGTTGGGCCGCGAGGTCGGTGCAACCGGCCAAACGGTCAAGAAGTATTTGGCCAAAATGTATATCAACAGGGGGAAGCGTCAGTCCAAGCCAGCCGTGTCGGAGAACCAAGCGGCAACCCAGAAACAACGACTGAAGATTCTGGTCAAAGATATTTTCCCGGCGAAGCGGAACGTGGTGGCATGCTAACCCTCCGAACGTGCCCCAGCCAGGGATGAGGTACGACTTAAATCTCTTTGAGTGCAGCACGCGCTGCTACGAGACAGCACATTAAATTTCAAAGAGACGTGAAAGTGCAGTACTCCCGTTCACCTTTGTTTTGACGTGCGCTCAAAGCCACACATCTCATTTCTCTCGTCTCTTTGGGCACTAACGATCCCACTTGTCGTCTCTGTGCGAACACAAGTGCGAAAAACAGACACGGCGGAACACTAGATTGGACCTGCACAAATTAGTGTTTACTTCACATGTTTTCATAATGTTTTGTACAATAAACTACAGCATTTGATTAGACAACTGACAAACTGACAATTTCATGTCCCATCCATGTGTAACAATGAAAAATAATTATCCATGAGTAATGTAACGATATGGGGAGAGGGGTGGGGGAGAGAAAAAAGTTGTATAAATAAGTCTTAGAGTTTCCATTCAAAACCTTTTGAAGTGCTAAAATGCATTCCGCATCGAACGCTGAAGTGCTTCGGTTGTTTTTTTTCCGCACTCCGCACTACCTCGTTTGTTTTTTTAACCCGCCGAAAACCACGCGGTATTTGTAGTGCATCGGAAAATTAGTGCACTGTTTGAACCGCCGATATCCAGCCGAGCGTTCCTTTAGGGAAGCAGACATTCCCGGCCGAGCCCGACGGATGATCTGTCCAGCCAGTACCATCGTCAAACACCCGAGGGGAAAAAGTGTAACCCCATAAGCATCATCGCAGCAAGGAAGGTCATCGCTCCATCCACTGCCGGTCAGCAAGCGGTGCTTTGTTTGCGAACAACAGCAGAAGGTGCCATACCGGCAAACGGCAAGTAGCACATTTGTTTTTTTGTTCCCTCATCTGCTAGTGTGTTGTGTATCTCTCTCCCATATAGTAAATCGTTCAGCATAGGGTGGTCCAAAAAAAAATAATCTGATTTTTATTTTGTTTTATTTTTTTTTTTTTTTTTTGTTCCCTAATTTGTTTTTTTTTTCATGGATGATTCTAAGGGGGGCGACATGCCTCCCAAAGATGTTTTTAGGGCGCGCTGTTATCAGCCGTCTTCTGCCTCTCCTTGGGTTGTCTACTTTCGGCAGAAAGTGAAAGCCCTAGACTTTTTGGGCATAAAAAGAAATTTGACGCGTCGTTATCCGGGGACCGAATTCCATCAGGTCAACCGAAACAAACTGCGTGTTACTGCACCTACATATAAAATTGCAAATGAAATTGCTAGTGACGAAGGTTATAATGTCGAGTACTACGTCTACATCCCATCTCGAGATGTGGAGATAGATGGCGTGGTTTCTGCAGCGAGCCTGACGTGTGAAGACGTTATGGAAGGTAAGGGGCGACTTCCAGATTCCGCTTCGTCTACCATTGAGATTCTGGAATGCAAACAATTGCATGCAGGATCAATGGTAGATGGAAAAAAGACGTATTCTCCATCGGACTCGCTACAAGTGACCTTCGCCGGATCAATTCTCCCAAAATTTGTTGAAATTGATAAAGTTTTTTTCCCAGTGCGCCTTTTTGTACCAAGGGTATTTAATTGTACCAAGTGCAAACAGTTGGGTCATACGGCTACTTTTTGCGACAACAAGCCCCGTTGTGGCAAATGCGGCCAAAAGCATCTTGAGGATGCTTGCCAACAGGAAGCAACAAAGTGTGCTTACTGTGGCAAAGAGCCTCTCCACGATTTGCAGAATTGCCCCGTGTACAAGAAGCGCACTGGTAACGTGAGACGTTCCATACAAGAACGCTCCAAGCAGACGTATGCAGAAATGTTAAAGTCGCAAAACGGAGCGTCTGCATCGTCTGTATCAGCCGCTCAAAATGAAAATCCTTTCTTGATTTTGTCTTCCGATGAACTGGACTCTGACGAAGCCGATGAGAGTGGATTTCCGGAGGTACACGCCCCCGGTAAAAGAAAGCCTACTAGTTCTCCGGGTGTGCGCCGGAAACAAATAAAACCTACTCTCAAAAGCTTGCAAAAAATTGGAGGTAGCGGGGGTCAATTTAAAAAACCGAATAAACCGGTAATAGCTGATGCATCCGTTCCTAGCTGTAGCTATACCAACCCGCCGCTACCTAATAACAGTAACCGTAAGAGGTTGCCAAAACCAAAAACTACGTCTTCTCGCAATTCTAAGAATATCCCGTCCAAGCGAGGTAAGATTAATTTTAGGGACATTGTGGATAACATTTTAAATGCTCTTGGCCTTTCGGATGCTTCACCGCTCCGAGGAATTATTGACCTGCTTATTCCTATAGTTGGAAACTACTTCAAGCAATTGACTGTATCATGGCCCCTTATTGGTGAATTCATATCTTTCGATGAATAATTCGTCGAGTGAGGATCAAGATATGATCACCGTATTACAATGGAACTGTCGTAGTCTAATACCTAAATTAGACTCGTTCAAGTATTTGATTCACAATTCTGATTGTGATATATTTGCTCTCTGTGAAACATGGCTTTCATCCGAAGATGAATTAAACTTCCACGATTTTAACATTATTCGCCTGGACCGAGATGATTCATATGGTGGCGTACTTCTGGGGATCAAAAAGTGCTACCCCTTCTATAAAATCTCACTCCCAATAATCTCAGGCATTGAAATCGTCGCTTGCCAAATAAATGTAAAGAATAAAGATCTTTGCATAGCTTCCGTCTATGTCCCTCCGAGGGCATCAATAAACCGCCGTCAACTTTGGAGTTCAATTACATTACTTCCATCTCCAGTTCTTATTCTGGGCGATCTGAACTCCCACGGTACTGCTTGGGGCGAACAATACGATGACAACAGAGCGGGTATTTTCTATGACTTATGCGACGATTTCAACTTGACCATCTTGAACACTGGGGAAGCGACACGAATAGCAAAACCTCCTGCCAGGGAGAGTCGACTTGACATATCTTTGTGCTCTAACTCACTATCATTAGATTGTCTGTGGAAGGTAATCAATGATCCCCATGGTAGTGATCACTTACCAATTATTATCTCAATCACAAATAGTTTTAATAAAACAGACCAGTCAATCCATGTTCCTTATGACCTCACGAGGCATATTGATTGGCAACATTTTGCATCGGCGGTAACCCTTGGTATTGATTCTACCGATCCTCTTCCACCATTAGAAGAGTATCGTTTCCTTTCCGACCTGATGTACAAAAGTGCATTAGAAGCTCAGAAACGACGTGTTCCAAGTGCATCCCTCAAAAGAAGACCCGCCACCCCTGGATGGGATGATGAATGCACTAAGTTGTATCTTGAGAAATCCGATGCGTTTAAAGATTATCGTAGACATGAAACATGTGAGCTTTTTGATAAGTACCTCAAGCTTGAAAAAAAGCTTAAAAACTTACTCAAAGCAAAGAAACGCAATTACTGGCGTTCGTTTGTAGAGGGACTATCTAGAGAAACCTCGATGACAACGCTTTGGAGAAAGGCTCGTTACATGCGAAACCGCTCATCCTCCAATGAGAGTGAAGAATACTCCATGCAGTGGATATTCGACTTCGCTAAAAAGGTTTGTCCAGACTCTGTCCCAACACAACCGAATTTACGGGATACTACCCGAAATAACGGTTCTCTGGACGAACCATTCACAATGTTGGAATTTTCAATGGCACTTCTTTCATCGAATAACTCTGCTCCGGGAAGCGATATGATTAAATTCAACCTTCTAAAAAATCTCCCCGATATCGCTAAAAGACGATTACTTAACCTGTATAACACTCTCATGGAATTAAATATAGTTCCACCCGCATGGAGGCAGGTTAAAGTAATAGCTATTCAAAAGCCTGGGAAACCAGCGTCTGATTACAATTCTTACCGTCCGATCTCTATGCTATCATGTTTAAGGAAATTGTTAGAAAAAATGATCCTATCAAGACTTGACCGTTGGGTTGAATCAAACAACCTGCTATCAAATACGCAATTTGGTTTCCGAAAGAGCAAAGGAACAAACGATTGTTTAGCGTTGCTTTCATCTGATATACAACTGGCCTTTGCACACAAGGAGCAATTGGCTTCAGTATTTCTGGATATTAAGGGCGCATTTGATTCAGTTTCCATAGATATACTGGCAGATAGTCTGCACAGTAGTGGATTACCAGGAATTTTAAACAACTTTTTGTATAATTTACTGTCAGAAAAACAAATGACCTTCAATCTAGGTCAACTGACAACTTCCAGAATTAGCTACATGGGCTTACCCCAAGGCTCATGTTTAAGTCCCTTGCTTTATAATTTTTATGTTAAAGATATTGATAACTGCTTGGAAAATAGATGCACGCTAAGACAACTTGCAGACGATGCTGTGATCTCCTTTAGAGGTCCACGTGCAGAAATCTTGCAAAGACCATTGCAAAATTCCCTAGATAATCTGTCCATCTGGGCCAGAAATTTGGGGATCGAGTTTTCACCGCATAAAACCGAATTGGTAGTGTTTACTAGAAAGCGGTTCCCAGCCCAACTGCGTCTCAAGCTGTTGGGAAGAGACATTACCCAATCTTTGACCTTTAAATACCTTGGAGTCATGTTTGATTCAAAATGCACTTGGAGTAATCACTTTGCGTATTTAAAACAGAAATGTCAACAAAGGATCAATTTTCTAAGATCAATTTCCGGGACATGGTGGGGTGCTCACCCGGAAGACCTCATTAAACTCTACAAAACAACTATTCTTTCAGTTCTCGAATATGGCTCTTTTTGCTTCCTCTCGGCAAGAGATAGCCACCTCATCAAATTGGAACGCATTCAATATCGTTGTCTACGTATTGCCCTTGGCTGTATGCATTCAACGCACAATATGAGCCTGGAGGTTCTGGCAGGAGTAAAACCCTTACAGAACCGCTTCTGGGAGCTCTCATCTAGAATACTGATCAAGTGTGGAATCAGTAACAACCTTGTGATTGAAAACTTCGAAGAAATGCTCGAATTGAGTACCCAGTCTAGATTCTTACGAATCTATATTAACTATATGTCATCTGATATTAGTCTTCCATGCTATAACCCTCCTAGTGTACGCTTTCCTTATCACAGTTCCTCCATTGCTTATGATCTCTCCATGAAACAGGCTATTCAAGGAGTTCCAGATCAACTTCGACCTATTTTAATTCCCCATATTTTCATCGAAAAGTACCAACATGTCAATTGCAATAGAAGAATTTTCACTGATGGGTCGCGCATTGATGGATCCACTGGTTTCGGTGTTTACAATGAATACTCATCTGCCTTCCGGAAACTTCAGGAACCTTGTTCCGTATATGTTGCTGAGCTGGCAGCAATCAATTTCGCATTGGGGATAATTTCCGACATGCCCGTAGACCATTATTTCATCTTCTCGGATAGTCTCAGTTCTATTGAGGCTCTCCAGTCGATGAAAACAGTTAAGCACTCATCTTACTTTCTTTCAAAAATAAGGGAGCAGATGTGTGCGTTGGTCGAAAGATCATTTAGAATTACCTTTGTATGGGTCCCCTCACATTGCTCAATTCCAGGCAATGAGAAGGCGGACTCTCTAGCAAAGGTGGGCGCACAAGAAGGCGAGATTTTTGAAAGAAGAATTTCACATGATGAATTTTTCCCATTAGTACGTCAGAGTTCTCTTCAAAGTTGGCAAAACGCTTGGACAAGTAATTCTCTTGGGCGGTGGTTACATTCCATTATTCCAAATGTTTCGTCGAGATCGTGGTTCAAAGGTCTGGATGTAAGTCGCGGTTTCATTCGTGTGATGTCAAGACTTATGTCCAACCACTACTCGCTAGACGCACATCTCTACAGAATTAACCTCGTCGATAGCAACATATGTAGGTGCGGAACCGGTTATGATGACATCGATCACGCAGTTTGGCATTGCCCGGGTAATGATGCCTCCAGAGCACGACTATTGGATACCCTTGTGGCCCGAGGTAGACAACCCTTCCGCGAAGTAAGAGATGTTTTGGGAATGCGTGATCTTCCCTACATGCAAGCGATTTACGAATTCCTTTGTTTGTCTGATCTAAGAGTGTAATGTCATCACCCCCTCCCTTTCACTCTAGTAAATTCCCTGCCATTGTGTCCCAGTTATATTATCCTTTTGTTTCCGTGCTACTTGTACCTGCCCAGCAAGCTGTGGTCACCCATCTGCAGCTTAGTTCCTGTAAGGGACTACAGAGACCGAGGATTTGGAAGATGTCGCAACCATGAGCAGCAACAAATACCTGAAATAAGTTACCTGCCTAGCCCCTTCCAAACAATAATGTGACCCATTAACCTCGAGCTAGCCACGAGTAATTGGCACCCCACTTTACTAAAATTGAAAAATTATACATTGTAAATAACAATATTGAATATCGGCTCCGTAAAGTGTTACACACGCCTGAGCCTAACAAATAAACGAACTGATTAAAAAAAAAAGCGATCGCGATATCATGATTCAACTTGTCGAAAGCTGCCGTTAAATCTGTGTAGATCACGTCCGTTTGGCATCGAACGATCATACCATCAGTGATGTACGACGTAAGGCACAATAGGTTTGTAGTTGTGGAACGCCCTGGTGAAAATCCGTGCTGGTCGTCACTTAACAACTGCTTGCAATGTGTAAAAAGTGAGTTCTTAACGACCAGTTCAAAAAGCTTCGATACAGCGCTTAACGATGTGATTCCTCGGTAGTTGTTCACGTCACGCTTGCTTCCTTTTTTATATACCGGAAACATGTCCGCCATTTTCCAACAATAAGGAAATGTACCGCTAGAGAGGGACATCTGGAATATCTGATGAAGTGGATACAGAAGACAAGCCAGGTTCTGTTTCAGAAAAACCGACGGAACCCCATCGGGTCCAGGCTTAAGCGATGTTTTAAGGTGTAATGCCGCGTTCGAGATTGATTCTGAATCCACATCAACTAGGCTGAGTGTTTGATTTGCCAAGGGAACATTGTCGGCGGCAGCGTGAACAGAATGACTGGTTAGTCTCTCGTCTTCATAAACACTGGCAAATTTTACCGAGAACAGATCGCAAATTTCCTGTTGAGTGCCAGCAGTCTCGCCATTATAGAACATGGATGAAGGTAAGCCCACTTCCTTACGTTGTTGATTAACATAGCTCCAAAAAGATTTCGGATGAGATTTGAGACGCCGTTGAACCCCACTCAGATAACGTTGAAAATGCGCACGACTGATCCGTTTATATTCGTAGTTGAGCCTAGGATTAGTAAGACTTGGGCAGTTCACTCACGATTTACCCAAGGTTACAATAGGTTACATTTTTGGGGGATGCATAGGATAGAGAAACATGGAAATAGAAATCTGTATCACAATATACAAATTCATGCCTTTGTTGAGCATAGAAAGCTCTCAATTAATAACTGTGGACGAGTTGGGGACGGGCTCTTCCGAAATCCGTCAACCATCAAGTCAACCATCATCGAACATACCTCGCTTTATCTCTGCAAATTGGAGATCGAGATTCACACTTGCCGCCAGACCCACAATGATGAAAACAAGTCCACGCCATCAGGGACCAGCAGCCGCCTCGGCCACCCGGTAAACCTATCAAATACCGCTGACTATTCTGGCACTTCCCTTGGTACGGCTGGTAGTGATTCATGTCACATGCAGTACAACTTTACTACAAACATGTTGGCGACATTAAGTCTAGCGTGGTCCAAAACAGCAACCGTTCGCTAACTGGGCTGACATTTCAAATGTAAATCAATTTCGAGGGGGCTTTCGATCAGATTTCGGTGGGATATTTTATTGCACAATACACAAATTAAATAATGTTTTAATGCTTTAAACGTTATTGTGATGTAGCTTATTGTGCACCCCATTGTGCAAAATATTTGACTCAGTTTGTTTGGCATTACGACTCAATTTCGTGCAATTAGTAGTAGGTCAGTAGTAGGAAAATCATTTGGAGAAAAACAAACCATCATTCATCTGCATGTGCTAGATAGGGAGAGGTGATTAAACGTCAAAAAGCCTAATCGACAAAGATTTTTCATTGGGGCCTAACTGACAAACGTAAACAATGGCTTCTTCCGTAAATTTCTCGTGGCACAAAGTCTTCCCATGTAAGCCTCCAATTCTATCGGGTAGGTGAACTCTTTCTCTTCGAAATGACCCTGGTGGATTGATTAGGCGAGTTTTCAATGACGAAAAATTTGCGAAAAAAGCCATTGTTTACGTTTGTCAGGTAGGCCTTAATGAAAAATCTTTATCGTAATAATCTCATCTTTAAACACCAGGGGTGGCATTTCGTCATTTCGACTTAAGGCTGAAGCTGGTAGGATTGGGCTTGTGATTAATGCGTTAAAAACAAAATACATGAAGGGAAGAGGCTCACGAGAAGACAATGTTAGCCTCCTAGCACAAGTTCAGATCGACGGTGATGAAATCGAGGTAGTAGACGAATTCGTGTCTCTGGGCTCATTGGTGACCGCCGATAACGACACCAGCAGAGAAATACAAAGGGGCATTATGGCTGGCAATCGTGCCTACTTTGGACTCCGAAGGACGCTAAGATCGAACAAAGTTCGCCGAACTACAAAGTTGACCGGTAGTTCTCTACGGCCACGAAACATGGACATTGCTAGTGGAGGATCATCGCGCCCTTGGAGTCTTTGAACGGAAGGTGCTGCGTACGATCTACGGTGGAGTGCAGATGGAAGACGGAACGTGGAGGAGGCGAATGAACCACGAATTGCACCAGTTGCTGGGAGAACCTCCCATCGTACACATCGCAAAAATCGGTCGATTACGATGGGCTGGGCATGTCGTAAGAATGTCGGACGACAGCCCTGTGAAAATGGTTCTCGAAAACGAACCGACAGGTACAAGAAGAAGAGGCGCGCAACGAGCAAGGTGGATCGATCAAGTAGAAGGCGACCTGCGGACCCTCCGCAGACAGCGAGGCTGGCGAGGTACAGCCATGGACCGATTACAATGGAAACAACTTCTGTGTACGCCGGCCTTAGTCTGATTGGTAAGGTAAGTAAGGGTGGCATTTCGTAGCTCGAAACGAACGACTTTTTGTACGAACGCTAGTGAGAAAAAGTTCTTCGTTTTGAGATCCGCAATACGGCCCCAGGTTTCCAACTCCTGATAACGCCAGGGACGAATCCAAGTTGAAAAAAGAAGAAGACACCGAGTGGTGATAAATATGATAGCTCCCATGTTAAAGTATAGGACGAACATTTTAAAATGCTTCTAAACAATTCAAATGAAATTCTAATTAAAAGAGCTTGCTGTATGATACACAAAACATTCAAAACTACTCAACAAGGACATTTTCAGCAACATAAAGAGGAAATAAAAAAGGAAATAAATAATGCCCCTATTGGTCAGTTTTGCATGTTTCATCTATCATCCAACAAACCGCTTTTAATTAAAATTTCATTTGATTTTTTTAGAAGCATTTCAAAATGTTCGTCCTTTACTTTAGCATGGGAGCTGTCAGATTTATCACCACTCGGTGTCTTCTTCTTTTTTCAACCTGGATTCGCCTATAGAACCAATAATCAATATGAAACTAGCGATTTGAAATTGGTTCACTGTTGTAGAACCCCTTGGTCCGAAGTAAACCTTGCAGCCTGCACCTCCCAATACGTTCTTGCGATTTTCGGTACTAGAATCTTTGTTTTTGTTTTGTTTCGCTGGGTTATTTGGACAGAATATTAAATTTTGAGAGTGTTCGTGCGAGTTACGTTATTAGAGGCGAATCAGCAAGCTTGGGACCGATGTGCTGGTACTTCCTGAGCCAAAAACTGTATCCATTTTCCTCTTGACTATCCAGCCGCTGATAGAACCCCACACCCTGACACTACCACCAACAATCAATATGCAACTAGCGATTTGAAATTGATTCACTGTTGTAGAACCCCTTGGTCCGAAGTACACCTTGAAGCCAGCACCTAACTATACATATTTGCGCCTTTGTTTTGATTTGCTGTGTTATTTTGACAGAATATTTGAGAGTGTGTTCGTGTGAGTTCATTATTAGGGGCGTATTATTAAGCTTGGGACCGATGTGCTAGTACTGACTGAGCCAAGAAAAAATCGTATTTGTTCGGGACCTACCGGTCTTAGAGTTAGTCTATGCTACCACCACTGTGTTTAACAGAAGGTTTAATAACTAGAAAATAAGAAGAATGATTAGTAATTTCCATTTAATTCCAACTACCTTTATTGCTTATCTTGACAGATACGCGTATTTCGTCTACAATGTGCAGACTTCTTCAGTGGCGTGTACTAATACTCGAGTCGAGTATTAGTACGCGACACTGAAGAAGTCTGCACATTGTAGACGAAATACGCGTATCTGTCAAGATAAGCAATAAAGTTAGTTGGAATTAAATGAAAATTACTAATCATTCTTCTTATTTTCTAGTTACAGGTATTCCACTCAACAGCTCACACCCTCCATAATTCAGCAGGTTTAATGTTTTTCAACTCCAGCTCTGTATAACGTTTGCATCAAAAAATGGACTTTTTTTCGGATGGTGATAAAAAAAAGCTAAGACAGATAATTGCTTTTGATAAATTTCCCATGGAAGGTAATTATTTAAGCTTACCTGTAGAAAAAATTCTACGCCCTTGCGAGCGGCGTTCCGGCAGTTAACCGGAACATTCGCCATGGCGGACAAAAACATGCGTGTAGGCATGTTTTTGGGTTCTTTCTTCGTTTTGTTTATCAATTCCTCCTCAGTTTTCGCGACAAAATTGTTGGAGTAGATCTTACGCTTCAGGTTGGCCCAGAAATTCTCGATGGGATGCAACTGATTGCTTCGAATAGTGGGCCGACGCCAGATCCAGCCAGAACACCGCGTCTTCGCCCTTATGCCCGTCCGGAGCGAAAGAATAGCGGCTTTGACATCGCTGATCTGTTCGCCCTTCTCGCTGATTGTCAGCCACAGCGAGTTGATCATCTTATTCAGCCGCTGTCGCTGCATGCAGCTTCGAAATCAGTGGACGCGACTTCCGTTTCCTGACATGTATGTTCATGTTCGCCAGGTACTTTTTCACTGTCTGGCCGGTTGAACCGACCTCCCGGCCAAGCGCACGCAGCGATGTAGCCACCTTTCCCTCGGTCTTCCTCTTCAGCATGCTTTGGAGCTTCTTGTCGCTCAGGGTCGTTGGCCGTCCGGAACCGGGCTTTCTTTCGATGCTCTGATTGTTGTCTAATAGTGCCAAGATGTTGTAGATGCCGGAACGGGCATATCCGGCGTCCACAAAGTGCCGCACGATGTCCGTTTTCGACGCGGTAGGGTGCCGTTCTTTGAATGCGCACACTTCTGAAAGGAGTTGCTTCACTGTTTTTGCCACCACGGTTAGAGTTCGACTGATAGAGCTGTCAAATTTTGTCTGCTGACTCATGGCATGATTGATGCTGTATGGGTAGTTTTGTCAGTGCGGGTGAAGGTAAACCCATGAAAAAATCGGCAATTTTTGTCCATTTTTTTTAATGCAAACGTTATGATTTGCGCCACAAATAAGAAAATGTTGTAATTGCGACTCGTTTCTACTCGCAGAATTGACCCTAATGTTTAGTATGAACTAACTAGCGACAACCATCATGCGACATACTCCTGCTTCGGCATTTTAACTTCTGAATTGATAGTCAGCGCTTCCGCGAATTCAAACTTAATGAACAGTACGTCCACTGAGCCATTGGATAAGCTGCTTCAATTTGACCAATACCCGTTTTTTTTCTTTTAAGAGACTTGTTCATCCGAAAATGAAAACATCTTTCACAGATTGAATATTGTTTCTGTCATTTTATTTACAAATCACTATTCACATCAGTTATTTGCTTTATTGTATTTTCTATTCTAACATCGCATCTTCTGCTTCGTTTATACCCAGTATGATTAACAATTAATGTCGTTTAGCTAAACAGTGCAGAAACCGAGCGTACCGTCAAATCAGTGTGGCTAGGTTTACGAAAAAGTTCATTCGTAGCATTCGTCGTCGTTTTGCTTGGTTAGGAAAAACATTAATTCAAAGAAAATATTTAACTTTTTCCCCACTACTAATTGGATATTGTCACCAATGTGTATTAACAACAGGAAACCGCGTGGTTTTATGATACCAACCATGCAGATCCTCACCAACCTAGCAAAGTTATGACGCGCTGTTTGAATACAATTTTTATTAAATAATTCTTCTACTAAGTATACTTTTTGTTTAGACCTGTCAACCTTAAATCGGTTGATTTTGACTTGAAATTATCGCCCTTAGAGTCTACATAGGTGGTTAAATAAATAGGGTGTTTTCATAACCTATTTTCAGTCGATCACCTTTGGGGCCTCGACGTTGAAATAAAAAAAGGCTAATAATCTTACAGGGAAAAATAATTCAGTGAATGATATGAATGGTTAGCTTAAAAAAATGAATAATGAAATAATATGGCGAGTTTAAATTCAGATGAAAGAAGGGGGCTTCTATCAATCACAATGCGTGCGGCCAGAAGTCTTTCCTGGCACCTTATTTCTCTCCACTAGTATAAGTCGCAACACGGAAAGCGACACTCAGCTCCTAACAGATCCAATAAATTAGTTATTTTTGTTCCTAGAACTTGTGCCTAGCTTTAGCTTTAGGAGTGGTAACATATTGTGAGTAGAAAAGAGCCTTGTCTAAACTGCAACTGTCTCTCCTTTTTCTCACGCGTTAATCCGGCAGGTCGATGCTAATGATCGGTACGACCGGCTTGAGGTGGTCATTCTTTTTGCTTAGCGCTTTCTTTCCCTTTTTGTCGTATTTTTCAAACTCGTCCAACTGTACGGTCGTGTCCAGGGGTTGCGTTTGACCGGAACTTTCCGTGTGATATGATATGTTACCGTACTCCTGTAGACACGGCAGGACTCCGAGCAGAAACTGGGAAAAGTTTTTCCGTATGCCGAACCACCCTGCAAGGGAATGAATTGTTAAAGTAGTTCTATTCATACAATGTATCAAATGCTCAGTAACATTGAGAGATTATCTTGTGATTGTTTGTTTTGTTGGTTACGGTCAAGGATGAAGACGTTTCATGTCATGTTATGTAAGTATATGTAACAGATCATCGAGTTGTAAATTGGGGTTGGCATTGTCATGTATGCACGTGTCATTTACTTACACTTATTACCACCTTTGGCGTTGAAACTCAACAGAATCAGTACGAATATGGCCAACAGTAGTGGGCCAGCCACCGCAATAAATGGCAAATCAAGATCCTCGTCCAGCTTGTCAGCCAACAGCACCTGAAACACTAGAATTGGAAGCACGGTGGCACAGTTGCCGATCGCTGAATTGATGGCTGATTTCTTCTGCTGGGCTGAAACCTCCGGCGTTCGAAGGAGGATGCCACAGAAAATTATACTGTACAATACTGCCACCAAGCTGAGGCACAGGACGATCCATAGCGGAACGAATACCACTTCCCAACTCCAGGATACGAATCCGTCCAGTTTGAGGGGAAGAAACACGAATTGCAGTGCGTTTACTGCACAGAACAGTTCCAGCTGGATGATTGAGAACAAGTCTAAAAATAATCTACATTGCTATTTACTAAAGTAGCAATCATACCTCAAACGAACGGTCGTGTTTTACAGCCCAAACACAAGCTCCTACGCTGGCAACGCTACCAAAGATCAGCGGGATGAACACCAGTACCCACAGGTGTCGGCCCGACATTAGTCGATCACAAGCCAACAGCTCGAACATCAGCAATATCAGATGGAGCGACAGCGATATCAGCATGGCCTTGAAGTGTGAATAGGAATCTCCCTCGACCCTGAAATAATCAAACCCAACCATCATACCTCAGGACATTGGACAAACTCGCTATCTAATATAACCTGTAGTGAGGATACCGACACCATACTATAGCCCCCACGATCGCTCCCAGTGTGGCTATAAACTTCCATACCCATAGCGGGGTGAATATCACCCAGTAGGGCCAATCTACAAAAACAAAAATAATTTATAAAACATCGTAATCCCAATCATGTACCGCAGGCATCCAGTTCTTACCTATGATCTCGTCCAAACGTAGACAAAATAGGACCGTAAATGTAAACAAACAGCAGTGCACTACGAACTTACTGCAAGAAACGTACACAGAGTGGTCACGAAAATAATAATCTTTAAAGTCGGTCGTGTCGCAAAACGAAATATAAACAAAATATCACAGTCTCCTTCTGCTTTTTTGTTGTTGCATGCACCCGTTTTATTATAATATTGTTTTTGGACAGCTCCGATCGATGTGTGAACCTTGAAAACCAAGGCATGCAACCAGCAGCAAGAAGAAAGCGAAAGGAGCAAAACCAATTTTCCTACCTCGGATTGAAGTCCTGAAACAAGGATTGAAGATTCATCGTAGCTGGCAAACGGCGAGCGATTCTGACGAGCACGCACGGTCACTTCGGGGGCATGGTTGTCCCCGGCAGCTATCGAAATCAAAAACTAAAAACTCAATAATGTAGAAAACTACTGTTCTTCTGCTGACGACGGTGACCGCAGAAAAGCTCGGAAAACAACAAACTCTTTTGATTGGTTCTGATGAAGGCGAAAATTCGTTGCCTTTATGGGAAAGGGGTTCAAAGCGTAAATAATAATGCGATGCAACAGCTATTGACATTTGATTTTGACAGTTTTTTCATTTTTCATTTTTTTCACGCACATACCCAGTGAAAAAGCATACTTTACACTCAAACATATTCAAAGCTAAGGTGGATTACATAGTCCACGCGACCCGCGACGCGACGCGATCCTAGTTAGATTGATTTTAAAAGCGACTTCGTACTAAGGGAGTCTCACTGGAATCGAGCGCAGCGAATTGCAATCGATTTGCAGTCAATTCAATGCGAAGAATTTCGATTTAGTACTTTCGATCAATTTTGCACCACGCTCATCACGTCAGTTGCACCGATTTGAAATTTGTGATGAGCATGAGCATGAGCATGATTGACCGCCCACGGATGCAATTCCGTTATTGCCAGATCAGCTGTATTTGCACAAAGAACCAACAGATGATGTTTGGGACAAACATACATCTTCAATGTGTAAAAACTGGTGACCCATTATAAAGCAATACCGGCGCCGGCCGTGCCCGAATGCTGGTCAAGTAGGGAATGGGAAGGAACGTGTTGACATGATACTCGTTTTGGAGGAAGCCGAAAAATCCCCTGCACTTCCACGAGAAATCACTGGGATGTTGGATGGTTGGGGAAGGGTTAGCAACAGGGTTCGTTTTGGTTAACGATACGCTGAAAGTACATACCTACACCGTCCGCCAAAAGCAATAGACCGTTCAAATGTGACTGAAAATAGACAAACATAACGAAAAACAAAACAAAATAGACAAAAAATAAAATAAAATAACACGATATTAATATTGTCTTCAAAATATAGTAGAAATAAATTATTTGTTGCTTTGCAAACCGGCTCTCTTCGATATCCTAGATGGCCACGTCCTGCTGGACCCGCAGCTGCTGCCGTCGGCACTCGTCCACATCAACCCGGCCGTCGCCGTTGTGTCGGAAACCTTCCGGTAGTAACATGATATCTGTGTCTAATACACTCTTCTTGCACCGATTAATTTACAAACTAAGCCTGCACACCGAATCAAAATTCACTTGGGCATGGTTGTGGTATTTTCTTTAAAATCTAGTTCTAGATATTTGCACTTAATAATAAACTCGCTTATGACCTCTAACTTTACACGGTTGCTAAACAATACACACTCGAAGTACATTCCGCGTCAGATGGAAATCAAAAACTGACGCCACCCTATTGAACATTCGCTGCAACCCGTGGATAGCACTGCTCAACCCATAGTTGGTGCGGTGAAAAGGAAGCCTCAGCATTAAGTTGTTACGCATTGGCCTTGGTTGAACATTAATGTTGATTTGTTGCAGGTTTGTGTAAAAGTCGCCTCTTTCTGGTAGAGTATCTGCGACAGTTAAGGCGCAGCAAACGTCTCTACCACCACCAGCAGTTTATGTGTACAGTTCAAACGAACGTCGTCCTATTTCTGCCGACAGTTTCAAATAGTTTAGAAATGGCGTGTGATTGTATTTGATAGCTTGATTTAAACGCACTTATTTGATAATCTTTGGTTGTGAATAGTTAGTATCCATACTTATTATTCTGTTCAAAATAGTAAATATCATATGTATGCAGTAATAAGGCGGCAATCAAAGAAATTCTGAGCGAAATAAATCTATGCCGCAACATTTTTTTAAACCATCGGCTGGTGGCAGCAGAAATGTTTCTTCGCCTGTAGAAAACAGTACAAGAGTGTTATGAGATTTTCTTCCACGACGGTTAACTTTTCCATGTGTTCAATTTGGTCGGAATGAAAAATGTAAAATGTTATGGAAATAATATACTACAGTACATTTACCACCACTAGTTGTGACAAAGATTGATGTTGCTAAATTCAACAGATGCGCATTTGCTGTCAAGCTGATTAATTTTGATTTGCAACGAATTAAAATGAGTTCACCATATCAAGTTGATGGAATCCATGTGAGGCCACATGATTATTTGGTTATTTGTACACATAGAAAGTCATTGCAAAAAATGACATTTGGGACACATAGATAATAGCGTTGCTTTTTTATCAGTGTACTTTTAAACCCACTTCAATTATGCGATTACAACTTAATTATTAAAATTTTAGAAACAATAATCACAGTAAGACCTACCGTCACGGGTGTTGTTTTCTAAAGCTGCACCGATTTGAAATTTGTGATGAGAGAAAACTGAGTTTACAAGTGAATTTATGTAGCTAAATTCAACAGCTGCGCATTTTATGCTGAGTTGCTTCATTTAGATTTGCAGCAAATTAAAGTTGATTCAGTTGCTCTCAGGAATTTAAGTTGATTTAATCAAATAAAGTTTATTGAATCCACGTTTGCTTCGTACCAGGGGGTAAGTCACTCGGCCACCACGTGTTAACACCCTCAAAAACGCAATCAGTCACATTTCAAACACACGCACCACCACATGAAAGATTAATTAATTCTGGCACCACTTACACGAATCGATTGATTGTTTTCTCACTGTTTCTTTTTATCCTCTCGCTTGTACTGATGTGGATGACGCATAAGTGTGCGTGAATTAAACGTCGAAAAGGTCCATTATTGCCAATAAGCATACATTTTTTATTGTAGTCTTGACAGATAAGTTGAAACACAGAGACACCTTCCGACACACTGAAACACAAACACAACGTGGCAGAGTGCCGAACCCCTGCTTCGTACCCCAGGGGGTGCGACTCTATCCCCGATGCAGGATTTTTTTGTTTTGCTTTTGTGCGATGTGCGCACGCTTAGTAGATAGAAAGAAGATTTCAAAGATTTTAAAGATTTACTGCAAAAAGATGCAGCACGATGCAAGTTGATGGATTAAGATTCACAAGCTAAAACAAGATTTTTCAAAGATTGATTCGCTAGCGTGGGATTTTTTGATCATCCTGAATCTGGATTTAGATGTTTCGCACCCCCAGTCGTACCCTTAGTGAACGCGATGTTAAGGAAAAGCAATGAAAAGCGACCAGCTCAGGTCAATTGACAAGGAAAAAGGGTCTGAAAATTGAAATGGAATGTTACGTTTTTAAATCTTAAAAAATGGATGAGACTCAACAGCACCGTCATAACATATCATATTCTTCCCATTGTTCGCCAGTAATTTTGCTTTTAGATGCAGCAATGACCACCACGCGCATTTTGCAAAATTTAAACTTCATTTTTGCCAATTATGTTTGTCTTCTTTCTGCCGTTCGAATGAATTTTTCGTCAAACTTTATTATGCCTGGGACAGAAATACGGCGTACAGCCAGCGGCTGGATAGTCATAAAGAAAATGATTATAATTTTTGGCTCAGGAAGCACTAGCACACCGATCTCAAGCTCGGTCCCAAGCTTAATGATTCGCCCCTAATAACGTAAGTCACACCAACACACCTTCAAGTATTGTGTCAAAATAATATAGTGAATAAAAACAAAAACAAAGATACTAGCACCGAAAGATACCGAAAAGCGCAAGAAATATTGCAAGGTCAGACTGCAAGTAGCACTAGTGGCTGGATAGTCATGTAGAAAATGAATATATTTTCTGGTTAAGGAAGTACTAGCACACCGGTCCCAAGCTCAGTCCCAAGCTTAATGATGCGCCCCTAATAACATAACTCGCACCAACACACCCTCAAATATTCTGTCAAAATAACATAGTGAATCAAAACAAAGCCAGAGATACTATTACCAACAATCAATATGCAACTAGCGATTTGAAATTGGTTCACTGTTGTAAAACCCCTTGGTCCGAAGCACACCTTGAATCCAGCACCTAACTATACATATTTGCGCCTTTGTTTTGATTTGCTGTGTTATTTTGACAGAATATTTGAGAGTGTGTTCGTGTGAATTCATTATTAGGGGCGTATTATCAACAATCAATATGCAACTAGCGATTTGAAATTGGTTCACTGTAGTAGAACCCCTTGGTCCGAAGTACACCTTGTAGCCTGCACCTAACTATACATATTTGCGCCTTTGTTTTGATTCACTTTGTTATTTTGACACAACATTTGAGAATGTGTTGGTGTGAGCTACGTTGTTAGGGGCGAATCATTGAGCTTGGGACCGAGCTTGGGACCGATGTGCTAGTACTGACTGAGCCAAGAAAAAAATCGTATTTGTTCGGGACCTACTGGTCTTAGAGTTAGTCTATGGTATTATTAAGCTTGGGACCGATGTGCTGGTACTGACTGAGCCAAGAAAAAAATCTTATTTGTTCAGGACCTACTGGTCTTAGAGTTAGTCTATGCTATTACCGGAAGGTACTGAAAAGCGCAAGAGTGTATAGCAAGGTGTACTTCGGAACTGGAAGTACTACAACAGTGAACCAATTTCAAACCGCTAGTTTCATATTGACTGTTGGTACAGCGTTGTACCAGCGGGTAGATAGTCCTGAAGAAAATGAATATATTTTTTGACTCAGGAAGTACTAGCACACCGGTCCAACCGGTTGGTTGTACTCTTTTAGTCTAGTACCTGTTTTTTAGGACTTGATTAAAGTATTTGACAGTTCGTACAACGCTGTACGTTGTATGTTTGTCCCAGGCATTAATCTAATTAGCAAAAGAATGTAAACGACATCCCTCTAATTCTTTCCATTTCAAAAATGCTACGTTCTTGTCAATTAAAAAAAGTAACAGAAAAATTAAAAAAATAATTAAAGTTTTGTTTACAGATAGAGAAAACACGAATGAAAAAACTGCAAAAATAAATTTGTTCCAGAGTTTGTTCCAAATTACAATTTCAGCTCTTTATTTTAGTTTTTTTTTTAAATTATCGAGATGATAATTTTTCTTGATAGTGTGAAGGATTAAAATATGTTGAGACTTAAGGAGTTTGCATCGGGGTCCGATCCAGAAGCTGCAGCTCTATCTAAGATGCAGCGTATTTTACAACTGTTGTTTTAAAATGTGTGAACGCTTAGTAGGTAAAAAGAAGTTTGATGATTGTGTGTATACAGCACACCCCCTTTGTGCTCCCTCAATCACCCCGTCTACTTTGAGAACGGAGAATAAAAGGAGCACACAAAAAAGTGGGGTTAGCTTGTGCGTGCAGTGATCTATAGTAAGCATAGCGATGACGGGAGTCCGCATAAGCATGCACTTGCTATGTTTGCTAAGAAGAGACCCTTTAATTGAAGCATTGATGAGATTATCTAAGAAGAGACCGCATATCTTTCACGAGCGTTGACGGGAGTCCGCATAAAAAAACCATATGAGGGAGAATGGGTTTTCTATTCATTTGAAAACAAGCGTAAAGATAAAACTTATCCGTACGTTTCATCCATGATTTTTCATGAAAGATCAGATTTTTTTTTAAATTAAAACAAAAATCATAGATGGCATTAACACCGACAGAAAGGAATTACGTCCAAAATCAGCGTGAAGCACTCGGAACAGTCTGGGTATTGAGCATTTTTCTTTTTTCGTGATGCAGAAGGCATTACGTTCATCCTAAATCGCACCCGTGAAAATTCAAAACGGGCACTTACCAGAGCTGATGGGTGGGCACTCCACCTCAGCCGCTACAACTAAGAAGTAGAGTTCGTCAGAGGACGTGATAATATCGCCGACCCATCATCTAGGCTTTACGTCGGAACTGATGACCCATTTGACGAACAGAAGAGCCCTTGGGAAATAGCCTGTCTAGATTCAAACGAGGTGGGTTTCCTCACAGAGAGAGAAATCAAAGAAGCAACGGAAAATTATCAAACGCTACAAAGAGTGTCTGAATCGCTGGAGTCTGATAATTGGGATGTGGATCTAACTAGATTTTGAGCCATCGCAGGTGAGTTATCTCTCCGGGATGGTTTACTGGTTAAGAACGGCTGTGGTTTCCTCTCTTGGACTATCGAAGAGCGGTAAGAGCTTGGTGGGAGGAGAAAAGGGGGGGGGGGGGAGGGGGGGGGGGGGGGGGGGGGGGGGGGGGCGGAAATAAGAGGAGAAAGCGAAGAAGGGGGGGTGCGGGGGGGAGGGGGGGGGGGGGGGGGTGTGGGGTTTTTGTTTGGTGGTAGTATGAAATGGTGAGTGGGGGGGGTTTGTGTTAGAAATCTAGGTTTTTTTTCCATTAGGGCGAATCTACAATTAAGAGACTCTCTCTGTTTACTTTCTCCTTCACCAATAGCTAAATCATTTTCACATTTTTCGTTTGGCTGTTTGCCCAATATGCTAGCCAGCACTCTTATCTTGCGATCTGTGTAAAAAAATCAATCCATAGTTTTATAATGGCGCTGTAATTAATGAAAGAGAACGAGGTAAGAGAGAGTCTCTCAATTGTAGATTCGCCCTAATGAATAAAAACCCTAGAAATAGTGAAGATTAATTAAATTTAAGTTGGATTTTGCTACATGCTGTGCTGATCAAACCAAACCGAAGAAAAACGGAAAAATCGACCACTAAAATCACTGAAAAAAAAAAAATAAAAAAACAAAACCAACACCCCGCCATCCGCCGCAGCCGGCAGACGGGGGGCCCCCCACCTTAACCCCCCTTCCCCCCGGGGCCCCCCCCACCCCACCAAAATAATAATAAAAAAATTCTCCCCCCCACGGAGGCGCCCAAAAAAAAAAAAAAAAACAAAACAAAAAAAAAAATAAAAAAAAAAAAAATAATCCAAAAAATAAACTAAACAACTAACATAACATTTATATGTGCCCCCCCACCCCTAAATATACTAACCTCCGTATCAATTACTCATCTCCGATCTGGTGGCTGGCCCCTCCTTCTCAAGGCCGGAAAACCCCCCAAACCCCCCCCCCACCTAACGCCAAAAACCAAAAAACAAAACAAAATAAACATTAAAAATTAAAAACCAACACAACACTTTTTTTATAAACCAACAAAACACCCCCATATTATATTTACACACCCCATCCAACACACCCATCTATTTGTACATCCTACTCCAAACGACCCTCATCACCAATCACATCCTTCCGTTCCCCCCCCCACAACCCTACCCCCCAAATACCAAAAACACAAAAACTCCCCACCAACCACCCACCAACCACCACCCCAAACCCCACCCCCCCCCACCCAAAACAAATTTAAACTCCACTTAACATACCTACAATTTTCATAGAAATAAGAATATTTAATTTAAATAACACCAAAACCCACTATTTTCACATATTATATAAAAACTTCAAAATTATAAAACTAATCAACATCAAATATTGTCACAAAAAACCTAAAAAAATAATAAAATAATTAAAATTATAATTTAAAAACATTTTAAAGCTTTTACGGAATCAAATTGCACCACTTTTAATGGCTCTAACCTTTTACCTGTTGGGTTTTTTTCGATTGAAATTTTGGGTGGAATTAGTTAAATTTGTATTTTTTTACGTTGTCTAAGTTTTACTAGCAGATGTGCAATCGTTGCGAAGATGGAGTCGGAAGAACAGCAGCGGCGTAAAGCAATTTTGCGCACGTCGCTCCAAAATCCGGATCTTTCTCATCGTGCCATCAGCAGGAAGCTGGGAATGGTACATTCTACGGTGTCTCGAGTTTTAAATCGGTTCCACGCTCGGAAAGAAAAAAGTAGCAAAAATGAATCTCGGTATAGTGTTAAGAATCACAAGCGGGTAGTTCAAACTTTCAAGAGGAATCCCAACATTCTAGTTCAAGATGTGGCGAAGAAACTGAATCTAACCAAAACTTTCGTGCAAGATGCGAAAAAATGTGAAGGACTACACACGTACAAAGTCCAAAAGGCGCCTTATTGCGATGAACGACAGAATACGGTAGGTAAAACACGTGCACGGAAGCTCTACACCCAGATGTTGACGAAACCACATTGCCTCGTTATGGATGATGAGACGTATGTAGAAGCAGACTTCCGGGGGCCCAGTTTTTCACTGCTCATCATAAATTTGATGTCCTTGAGGACGTTAGAAAGCAGAGGATGTCAAAGTTTGCCAAAAAATATATGATTTGGCAAGCAATTTGCTCGTGTGGAAAGCGGAGCACCCCATTCGTGACAACTGGAACGGTCAATGGGCAGGTGCACCTAAAGGAATGCTTCCAAAAGCGTCTACTTCCTCTTCTGAGGTCACACGATGGTCCTCGTAGGATGGTCGTGTTCTGGCCGGATTTAGCCTCCTGCCATTACTCGAAACAGGGTTTGGAGTGGTACAAGGCTAAGGAGGTCAATTTCGAGCCGAAGCATCTTAACCCCCCGAACGCACCGGAACTGCGGCCAATTGAAAAATACTGGGCCATCATGAAGCAGGCACTTTGAAAGCATCCTAAGGAAGTGAAATCGGAGGAAGATATGAAGAAAAAATGGATTGCCACGCAAAAACAAGTTGGTTCAAATGTTGTACAGGACCTTATGAGTAGTGTGAAGAAGAAGGTTCGTGCATTTGGATATGGAATGGAAATTGAATAAAACAAACATGGGAAAATATTCATAAAATGTTTTATTTTACTCCCTGAAAGTTTGAAGATGATTGGTTGAACGGGCGAATTTTGCCGAATATTTGTGTGTGTCGCAATTTGATTCCGTACACCCTCTAATTGACAAAGTTAAAGAAGGTTAAACGTGGCGTTTTTGGGGGCAATATTTTTTTGGGGTTTTTTTTTCTTTTGGGTGTTTTTTCCTCACAAAAAACAATACATCAATATATCATTGTAGTATATACACATGAGATTGAAAATATTTTTCTATATGTGTTTGAGTGTGTGGGAGATTTATTTATTTCTTTTTTTTGTTTTTTTTTGCTTTTTTATCACCAATTACTTTGCTAGACAGCTCAAAAAATCATTTTGAAAGAGCGCCATCTACGACGTTTAACCTCACTTTTGCGTTACCAGGATTCTTCCATATTGTTCACTGCTGCTTTTCTGAGTCATGTTTTTTTCATTATAATTAGTTTGGTTTCCTTTTCTAGATTATTAATATAGCGACTATAGTTATAACTGTTTAGTCTGAACCAGGGGCTTATATCATGTTACAACTCCTAAGTCTGAACTAAGCATTTACAAGGCATTACTGAGCATTTGAAAAGCTATACGTGTTTTACGAATAATACACAAGGAAGAAATTCTAACCGGAACAATCGGCATGGACCTAGGCTGCGTGTTTTAGCAATTTCACAAGTTGCATCATTGCAATGATGCATGTTTATTCATCTGTTAGATGACCCGAGGAGATTCTAGAATATAATAGAGTATATCAAATGTATAGAACCGGCAGCGCTGTCGTTCCAGTGCTGAATATCTAACATCGCTCTACGTACACCACCACAAAGAAATTTACACGCAGCACGCCGCGGCCGCACGCTTGCTAAACGATCGCGCGCGCTCTCTCTTTTTCCGCATTTTCTCTCATTTGTGTCATATGTTCTCAAATTCCTCCCGAAAGTTCTCTCGTGAGTACGCTTAGTTGCCTTAACTCAAAATTGAGTAAAATTTGGCTCAATTGCAATAAAAGAGGAATCATTCAAATTAGAATAAATCTTCTTGGGATTAATATGCTAATGGATCGAGAATGTCCACTTGCATCAGTTGAAAGGTTTTGTTTGGATTTCTAGTCAATTTCATGAAGATTTATGCAATTTTGAAAGATAGCGCTATTCACAAAATTAAATAAGTAAAAACACAATTTTGAGTTAAAGCGGCTAGTCTTGTTTGAAGCAGTTCTCTCTCTTTTCCACTGGAAGTTTTCTGCACTGTACCTCACACACCATCAACCGTCTTCGCGTAGAAACGTCTCGAACAACCGGCAATTTATAAATATCGGCTGCTGCTACCCGCTCGCTCACATTATTTAACTGAACAGCATCAAGAGCAAACAGCTCTCGTTCGTAGTAAAGTGGAGTGCTAAGTTCCTGAAAGTGCGTGTGTGATCCTCCATTCAAGAAAAGAAGCAAGTTCGGAAATCGATTTTTATCTAGGAAGACAGAGTGATATCAAACTAAACAAAGGTAAGCGCAAGAAGTGCTGATAACAGAAAATAGTGATTTTTTTTTCGCGAACCTGATGGTCGTGAAATTTTCTGAATGACTCATGCTTGAGGTTTGCTGTTCCTTTCTATGGAAACAAAATGGCTTTCCGCAACCGATAGGGACTTCCAGGTTTGATTTCTGCATGGATAGCGGCATAATTTCGCAATTTCTTTGAATGTTGCTGGCTTCTCGTGATCAGAAATTTAAAACATGCTTCAGTCCAGAAATTTCTGGAAACTTCTCAGGCTTCTGGAAGAAAATGGAACTTAACCTCAATTTTAATCGATATGGTTGGCGTACCAGAGGCCTTCTTGAATGTTCCTAATTCCAGGCTTATGTAAGTTTGCAACCTTAGGTTGGTTGTAGCATATAATGCGCTCCTGAAGAAATGATACCACGTGTGGAAAAGGTGAAGCTCCTTGACCCCTGAGTGCTCGATGGTCTTATCCCTTTTATGGAATTGCAATCATGAATTTCTAGAAGGTTACCTACATCTACGAGCATAGTGCTCTTTGTCAGTGTTCTCTTCCGGGAACGGCTTACACGCAGTAGCCTCGGTTCGGTAATGTAAAGCTTAATGAGTGGCTGATGCAATTTGCTTTGTTCACTTGGCCTAGCAAGCGCGTGTTGGCTGGCGCTTCATGTGTTAAATTGCTGCACCCATCCCTTCGCCGTATCCGGTAAGCGGCGTGAAGAGCGGAATGCGCGGTAACGGTGGTGTGGTTATGCATTGGCACGGCACCAACACACTGTTACCATCCGACGTAAGAGAATCGTCTCTGGAAATAAGGTTAGGTTTATTATAGCAGCTCAGCGTGGTATGAGTTCCACACTATCTACACGCTGCCATGCTTTATGTGTCATGTAATCGTGAATTTAAAGGGATCATCCTCTAATTAGTGACTTTTTTACAATCTAGGTTTTATTTTATTTTAAGAAATAATGCAGTTAATTTTTATGACGTATTCTTTCGTAGTCATACGTTGATTCATTGATTTATTGGTATGTTCCTGGGGAGTATGTTTTTTTTTCGCAAGAAATGAGTCATTCAGATTATTGGTTTCCAGAAATATGCTTATCGTGGTTTTTCTATTTCTAATTCCAGATGGCAGCCAAGGCACCAGCAGTCGGTATTGATTTGGGCACCACCTACAGTTGCGTGGGAGTGTTCCAGCATGGCAAGGTCGAAATCATTGCCAACGACCAGGGTAACCGTACGACCCCGTCCTACGTGGCGTTCACCGATACAGAGCGTCTGATCGGAGATGCCGCCAAGAACCAGGTCGCTATGAATCCTGTCAACACTATTTTTGATGCCAAGCGTTTGATCGGTCGCAAGTTCGATGACCCCGCCTGCCAGTCTGACATGAAGCACTGGCCGTTCGAAGTCATCTCGGTCGAAGGCAAACCAAAGATCCAGGTTGAATACAAGGGTGAGACCAAAAACTTCTTCCCAGAGGAAATCAGTTCCATGGTACTAACCAAGATGAAGGAAACCGCCGAAGCCTACCTGGGCAAGACGGTGTCCAACGCCGTGGTAACAGTGCCTGCTTACTTCAATGATTCTCAGCGTCAGGCTACCAAGGATGCCGGTACCATCTCCGGACTGAATGTGTTGCGTATCATTAACGAACCGACCGCCGCCGCTATTGCCTATGGTCTGGATAAGAAGACCGCTGGCGAGCGCAATGTGCTCATTTTCGATCTTGGTGGCGGTACCTTCGATGTGTCGATTCTGTCCATCGATGATGGTATCTTTGAGGTCAAGTCCACCGCTGGTGACACCCATCTGGGTGGTGAGGACTTTGACAACCGATTGGTGAATCACTTCGCCCAGGAATTCAAGCGCAAGCACAAGAAGGATCTGTCGACGAACAAGCGTGCCCTGCGTCGTCTCCGTACGGCATGCGAACGTGCGAAGCGTACCCTGTCTTCGTCGACCCAGGCCAGCATCGAGATTGACTCGCTGTTCGAGGGTACCGATTTCTACACCTCGATCACCCGTGCCCGTTTCGAGGAGCTGAACGCCGATCTGTTCCGTTCTACGATGGAGCCCGTCGAGAAGGCTATCCGCGATGCCAAGATGGACAAAGCTAGCATCCACGATATTGTCCTTGTCGGTGGATCCACCCGTATCCCGAAGGTCCAGAAGTTGCTCCAGGACTTCTTCAACGGCAAGGAACTGAACAAGTCGATCAATCCAGATGAAGCCGTCGCCTATGGTGCCGCTGTTCAGGCCGCCATTCTGCACGGAGACAAGTCCGAGGAAGTGCAGGATCTGCTGCTGCTTGACGTTACTCCACTGTCGCTTGGTATCGAAACTGCCGGAGGTGTCATGAGCGTTCTCATCAAGCGCAATACCACCATCCCAACCAAGCAAACCCAAACCTTCACCACCTACTCGGATAACCAGCCCGGTGTACTGATCCAGGTCTTCGAAGGTGAACGTGCCATGACCAAGGACAACAACCTGCTCGGCAAGTTCGAATTGTCCGGAATCCCACCAGCTCCTCGTGGAGTTCCTCAAATTGAGGTTACCTTCGACATTGATGCCAACGGTATCCTGAACGTTACGGCCCTCGAGAAATCGACGAACAAGGAAAACAAGATCACCATCACCAACGACAAGGGCCGTCTCAGCAAGGAGGACATCGAGCGCATGGTCAACGAAGCCGAAAAGTACCGTAATGAGGACGAAAAGCAGAAGGAAACCATTTCCGCTAAGAACGCTTTGGAGTCGTACTGCTTCAACATGAAGGCTACCATGGAAGACGACAAGCTGAAGGATAAGATCACCGACAGCGACAAGACCCTCATCATGGACAAGTGCAACGACACCATCAAATGGCTCGATGCCAACCAGCTGGCCGATAAGGAAGAGTACGAACATCGTCAGAAGGAGCTGGAATCCGTCTGCAGCCCAATCATCACCAAGCTGTACCAGGGTGCCGGTGGTGCCCCAGGAGGTATGCCCGGATTCCCAGGTGGTGCCCCAGGAGCCGCCGGTGCTGGTGGTGCTCCAGGTGCCGGTACCGGTTCCGGACCAACCATCGAGGAAGTCGACTAAACCATTCGACCTCGTCCACACCTACACCAGCCGCAGCAGCAGCAGGTGGCTGAATTCTTAACTTATCGAGATTCAATTCCGATTCTAATCCAGTATTGTTGTTACTGATTATTAAAGAACAGTTTTAACTTATTAACCAGAAATCATTCCGCGCTATTAGCAACAGGCAATCGAATTGAATTGAATTTTGTTTTTGTTAGTTTGAATTTTTCCTCCCTTTCGAATTAGGTTAAAATGCGCAGTTGCCAGAAAGCGAAGTAATCGAACTCTTTGAAAATAGATCCGGCTTTTATTGCAGACAGGGACAAATACAATAGCTAAGAACCAAAAACCGGAGCGATGGATCAAAATAAACACGGAAACGAGTTAAGAATCTTAAAATTGGCTTTTTATTCCCGTTGTTGAAACTATTTGATGGGGGAATGGGTGGTCTTGCAGGTCGGTGGGGCAACTGATGGCGAATTAGGCTTACGGGGAGTGTTGCATTTCCCATAATCTCATTGTTCCTCCGCTGATTGGATTACTATCGTTTGCTTACACTCAGAAAACGATATAAACTAACTAGTTTAAAGTTAACTCTAAATCGATATTCGCCTGGGTTGACGCATAGCTAGGCTCGACCCACTAAAAACCCACCCGTGAATCGAGCCCCGGCCCTCCCCGGAACCACCTTTCGGTATTACTTCAGGGAGGGGGCTAGTGTGCTTTACGCACCCACTATGTCTAACTACATAGGTCTTTAGTAGTTAGCTTCGCCGACCTGACGCTGATTCGATCGAGATGCTCCTGGATCCAAGCAGGGTTCGGGACGTCTGGTGGTCCGTCCAGATCGTCCGCGAATTCCCTACGCGACCACTTACGGTACCTGCCGAACCTCGCGTCGTATGGACCCTCCTCCAAACGAGAAAACCAGGACCAAGACTGAGGTTGGAACGTCTGAGAGTGCGGCATTACCCCAGGTCGTTCCTGTTCCCCATGTCACGACTGCTTACGGCTTCCTGCCGGATCCCGCGCCGTATGGCGCTTCCTCCGTTGTAGTTCGTTTAGTCATTAAGGGGAGCGTAACGTTTCCAGGGTGCACTGCGGAGAGGCGAACTACTCCCACACCCCTCCTTGAGGTGTAGAATCATTGAACGGACACTTTGCGTCACCATTCGGCGGTAGGGAACGGTAGGCGACTTGGAATAGTTGTTCTGCAGAAGATTCGGTTCCAGATCCATTAGATATTGGGTCGTTTCTGCTGGATATGCTAGTAGCCAGATCATATGTTTAAGTTTCTCTGTGCGGTTTGTAGTCAGCTTTACACAGCTCTGAGTTGCTGTTCAACAGTTTTACAAAACGAGATCGTGAGCTCTGAGTGGCTTTGTACAGCTCTGAGTTGCTGTTCAACAGTTTTATACGAAAAGTGACTACGAGCTCTGGAGTGGATCTGTACTGCTCTGAGTTCTGTTCAATAATAATATCAGGTACATACTTGTGTCTACAGATACTCTGATCGGTCTTAGGAGCTTAAAAAAAATTGACACTGTGGACTGATATCTCACACTGTTTAGTTCTCTGAGCGGTCTACAATTAGTGATTAGTGAACTCTGAGTGCTGTTCGTAATGTTCGTCAATCAGGGTTATCAAATTCCTCCAAATAATTAGTGGTTATTCTCCGGGTGTCTTTACACAGTCGCTGTTCAGAAGTTTTACAATACAATATTATGAGCTATGGGTGGCTCTGCATTGCTCTTCGATAGTTATACCAGCTCTTAGTAGCGAAATGTACAGCGAAATCACGACACCCTGTTTCACCTACCTAGTTAACTCATAAGATATATGATAGTAACTTTTTAATAAAATTTTACTGGTTCTACAGGATACTAAGGCGTTATTTTATTTGTTGTTTCAATTTTCTGCGGATCCTGTTCTAGTGCGCATGGAAAAGATTATTGAGAGATTACAGTGTCCATCCCGTGGCATAGCCCTAGAACAAACAATCAAACATGAAATGTGACTTCCGGTAGATGTGGCTTTCATCAGCGCCTCAATTCTTTTGTTAACTCTTTTTTTATCAGCAGATTTGTGGTTATTTTAATGTTCAAATCTCGCGTAATATTTGAAAAGAGCCTATCTCCGTTGATCGATTCGATTCTCTTCTGTGAATGACGCTACTGCAAAAGCAACTTGCTGTTCAATGTGTAAGCTAACAACGTCTTCACTAGAGCTAAACTGTCTGCAGAGTCACCAATTCAAGTAAAAGTCGATGAAGCGAATAGAGCAATGGCGACTTCAATCTAGCTGGTATATCGTGGAAAATGTCTCACAGCGGCTTTCTCTATCCAGACCCAACACGCTCTGTATTTCACACAGGGTCAGTTAGTCTTCTTGATAACTATAGTGCAGCCACGCTATCTCAAATCAACCACGTTGTAAACGAGAACAACCGAAGCTTAGACCTCTGCGTTGTAAGCGCTCAGGACACCGCTCCATTCATCTCTGCGGCTCCAACTCCTCTGGTAAAGCTGGCTCCTCACCACCCTCTTTTAATAGTCGCCGTGGAAGGTAACCACGTTCGAGATTTTGACGCAACTTCTGCTACTGTGTCATACGATTTCCGGAAAGCCGATCACCGTATAACCGTCGGCGTGCTGTCTGCAATAGCCTGGGAGAGCATCCTTGATCCCGAAAACGTCGATTCCGCTGCGCAAACTTTTTTACACGTCTTGGCATATGTCATTGACAGGCACGTTCCAAAGAGAGTCGTCGCGCTGCTGCAAGAACGGCAGAAGGCGCTTCTCGAGGCACTCAGATTTGTAGATCTCGCCATTTACTGTGCCCTTTGTCACGAAAGGCTCACTCCTCAGTCCGCAAGAGCAGATGGCCTGCCAAATGAGATATTTGGAGGCGAACTTCGACATTTTCTTCTTCTTAAATTTGTCGTCCACATAGAACTTGCTCTTGCCGGTGAAAAACTCCAACCCCGGAATTTGCTTAAAATCGGCTTTTATATACGTTTCGTCGTCCATCACACAGTAGCCATATTTTGTCAGCATCTTCTCGTAGAGCTTCCGTGCCCGAGTTTTAGCCGTCGATTGTTGCCGCTCATCGCGGTTTGGGAAGTTCTGTACCTTGTATGTATGTAGTCCAGCTCTCTTCTTTGCATTCTGGACGTAAAGGGTGATACGGTCAAAATTTGGTCAAGGGAAAACGCGTGTAAATCGGTGAAATCGTTTATTTAAAAAATCAAATTAAATTTCTTTTTCAAGTTCAAATAGTATAAAATTCAGGAAAAATATTCAGTTAGGCTTCCGCTTTTCCAAATCCGAAATGCCGGGCCTTACGCTTGACCCCTGCCATCAGATTTTGTACAGCCACCTTGTCCACCTTCTTCGCCGCAGAAAGCCAGTTTGCCTTGAACTGCTGCTCGTCCTTAGCAGTTTTTTTGGTCTTCTTTAGGTTCCGCTTGACAATAGCCCAGTATTTCTCAATTGGGCGGAGCTCTGGCGTGTTGGGAGGGTTCTTGTCCTTGGGAACCACCTGCACGTTGTTGGCGGCGTACCACTCCATGGCCTTTTTACCGTAATGGCAAGATGCCAAATCCGGCCAAAACAGTACGGAACAACCGTGTTTCTTCAGGAAAGGCAGCAGACGTTTATTCAAACACTCTTTCACGTAAATTTCTTGGTTGACAGTCCCGGAAGCTATGAAAATGCTGCTTTTCAAGCCACAGGTACAGATGGCTTGCCAAACCAGATATTTCTTTGCGAACTTTGACAGTTTCGTGTGCTTGAAAATATCTGCTACCTTTCCCCTTCCTTTTGCCGTATAAAACTCCTGTCCCGGAAGCTGCTTGTAGTCGGCTTTGACGTAGGTTTCGTCGTCCATTACCACGCAGTCAAACTTCGTCAGCATCGTCGTGTACAGCCTCCGGGATCGCGCTTTGGCCGTCGTATTTTGTTTATCATCGCGATTTGGAGTCACTACCTTCTTGTAAGTCGATAGTCCGGCTCGTTTTTTGGCTCGATGCACGGTTGTAGACGATACACCCAGCTTATTTGCGGCATCTCGGAGAGATAGGTTAGGGTTTCGCTTGAAACTACCGGCAACTCTCTTTGTCGTCTCAGCGGCTTCCGGTTTTCGATTTCCCCCCGATCCAGACTTCCTGGCTGTCGACAAACGTTTCCCAAACACTTTAATTACATTTGTAACGGTTGATTTGGCAACTTTTAGCGATTTTGCCAACTTTGCGTGCGAGTAGCTCGGATTTTCGCGATGCGCGAGCAAAATTTTGATACGCTGCTCTTCTTGCTTGGACGGCATTTTGACAACTGAAGAGTGAATTCCAAAATCAAAATAGGAGCAACATTCTACACACACACACCTTCAAAATGAGGGGTGTTCAGGTTTTTTAAATGCAAAATTGAAAGAAATACGTCAAGTTGATATTGACCAAATTTTGACCGTATCGCCCTTTAGCTCTGCGACATGTCGATCTTTTTAGCCAAATCACGGCTTGAAACGTTGGGATTTGCTTTAATCATCCGCTTCACCTTTCCCTCCGTCTTTTTGTTCTCCGGTCCCGGTTTTCTTCCAGCTCCTTTGCCGTGGTCCAACGTCAACCGCTCCTGGAACCGCTTCAACACTCTGGAGACGGTTGAATGGTGAATGTTCAACATTTTTCCCAACTGCCGGTGCGACAGGTCAGGAAATTCCAGGAGTTTGGAAAGAATTTGTTCTCTCGACTCGCGTTGGTTCACCTCCATTTTCGTTGAATCGAAAAACACCGTTGAATCGAAAAACACCCGGATGCGATCGAGTTTGACAGCATGTAAACAATACACATCAATGAGAAAGTGTGCAAAATTTGGTTGATTTTTACCCAATGGTAAAAAAGTTATGCCCTGTTGAATGTGTCGCAATAATTTCGTGTTCGCCCTTTATTTCCGTAGTAATATGATCTACCTCATCAACAACCAGAATATTGGCTCTGTCCTTTGCAAGTTGGACTTGGATTTTATGGAATGGACCTCCCTGAATCCATTCGTGAACACAGATTTTTCGTAACACGTAAGATTGATGAACTAAACCGGGTTTTCATTCACAAAATTACGAATTTTCATGAAAATCAAGATTTCCTATTTTGAAAACATGAATTTTCGTTCCACCCTTTGAATGTTGGGTCTGGATTTTATGAAATAAACCTCCCTGAATCCATTCGTTATCACAGATTTTTCGTAACACGTAAGATTAATTAAATAAACCGGGATTTCATTCACAAAATTACGAATTTTCATAAAAATCAAGATTTTCTATTTTGAAAACATGAATTTCAGCTCCGCCCTTTGAATGCTGGGCTTGGATTTTATGAAATGGACCTCCCTGAATCCATTAATTACAGCGAGTATTCAACCGGGCCTCTCATCTGTTCGACTTTCACCATTCACGCCAGATGTTGCGTCGGCAGTTTACCACGTTTTTCAACGTTGCTTCCGGTGTTGAATAACTATATGACCGTTTTTATGTACACGTATTTTTATTTTTTGACCCTACGCTTTAAATTAATTTATTTTCAACATCATTGGGGCCACATTGAGCCTGTTGATGTCAATAACAAGTAAATAAGTAAATAAGTAAATAAATAAGACAGGCCTTTTTTTCAAATGTTAAGCGAGAAATATTCATATTAAAACAAAACTAGAACAAAAGTTGTTGCACACATCCAAAAAAATATTAAATCCATTAAATAAAGTTTTTGTTTTAAATTCCATAGTTTGCTAATAATTTTTCAACAGCTACTTGCATGAATTTCCATGGATACATATTGATGCTAATGATGAATATTAAGTTTAGACTATTGAACAGTAGCTCTCCAAATATGAGACGGACCAAAGAGTGGTGAAGGTCGTGTGCTATCATGGGAAAGAAAGGGTTTAAAGCAAGCTCTAATTGAATCTAAATTTTATGATTACGATTTTCAATTATGTATAATATTGCTTGTTAAGTTTTCAGTAATATCGTTTAAAAACCTTGTTTTCGTTTAGATGTGGTAATTTTCAAGTGTTGTCAATTTCCTTGTCCAGTTGAATGTACTTGGTTGAAATAAAACACACAGAAGAGAGAGAGAGAGAGAGAGAGAGAGAGAGAGAGAGAGAGAGAGAGCTTGTTTTGAAAATGAATTTCACAAAGAAGGTCAACTTTATTGTGAAATTCCTTTTAAAACTAGTGGTCTTTCTTTTGTTTGATTTAAATTTTCCATCCAAGTTCATTCAACTGCTGCTGCAGCCTGAGCTGAAACAGATCGTTGCGATCAAAACAAATGCGAAGAATATTGCAATAAACCACAACAACGGTTCGATCGAGCGACACCCTTGAGACCGAGACTCGCCCGAAAAAGGGAATTGCGTGAGAGTGATTGATATCACATTGCAAAACATTACTCACCCTCGTTCGTAAATGAGTGCCTGTTAACGCTGCGCGTCATTGAAAAAGGAAAGGTGATCAATAAATTACCCTATTGAGACATACTTTGCTTTGCTACAAAAAGATATTTATTTATCCTTGCTTACCCTCCGCTAGACGTTGAATGTCTTCCAGATCAACAAGCTCTGAACTGATTTGTTGTAACATTTCCGGGTGCTGTTTGAGCAACTGATTCGATTGGGCCATGTTGTTCAACATGCACTGAAGGTTCCAATCTTTACGAAGCAGCGAATCTTTCAACTCAAAGTGTCCATGTCGGATGCATCGGATACCGACGCAGTGTGCCACCGATTTTAGATTGAGACCGATTTCGTGAATGAGATTGCCCAGGTAGGCTTCCGTTTCGTTGATGGCGTGCATTTCTGGAATAATTGATGAATCTTATGTTAACTGCTGATAGAAGATATAGTTGGGCTACATACCAATGGTGAAAAATGGTCTCCTAAACTCCACCAATCGGAGACCGTAGATCAGCGGCTGGGTATTGTCCGATGGGCGGATGGTACCTTTTACAGCCAGATTATAAGCGGCTTGCGATTGCATGTCTACTCCACACAGTTCGAACATCTTCTTCTGGTGGGAGGCCTGCAGCGACGCCAACAGTCGACTGATCTTCTCCGATCCAATGTGCTTCAACGTGGCCTTCGCAATCACCCTCGAATCACCGAAGTGTGTTTCGGTTGCTTTACCTAAAAATCCGGTCACTCGGTACACCCGGAGTGGTCGATTCTGTTGTATTCGGTAGGCCATTGAAAGTCCTTTATTTATTCCTACGACTGCGAAAAATTTAGCATTGAGTATGATTCAATTTTACCTAACATGGTTTTAACAGGTTGATCCTCCTACCTAAAACGCCACTCGTCAATCGACCATGGTTTGCACTCATTCGAATGCGGACGTCTTCCATTTGGTAACGAGGTCCGACGACCAGGACATTGTCGGAAAGATCTTCTGTCGTACGGACGAGGTAGTTGGAATTGGTGCCACTTTCGATGGTGACTCGCTCCAACGGAGGCCGCACCTTTAGTTGGTTAAGATCTGTTGGTGAAGGTTGAGATACATAGTTGAATTATGCGTTGACATTATTATAAAACTGTTCGATTAATAAAAATCTCATGAGGAACTGATTGGTTCTAGAATACTTCTTTTGCAATTACAGAACCTACAACCATTCAAAAGAGTCCGGATTAAATGTGAACATTTTCAACAGAAAAGTACAATAATTAACAATGATAGTTTGGTTTCGATCATTCGATTTTTCAAATTATCATACTGCTTACCCCGGCAAAGATTTCCTATGATTGTGTGGCGCACTTGCTGCACAGTGAGGCCTGCTGGCTTGTAGACATTGATCACTCCGTTCAGGTACTTCCAAACGCTTGGAGCGTCCTTCATTTTCACTAGCGACATATTTCGTCCCAAAAATGACTGATTGTTCCGTTCAAATTCAATAAAAATTGTTACGCAAATCCACAGAAGAAAAGTAGCATGTTCTTATTGAGTTTATATGATTTTGTTTACCTTCGTTGATTTACGCTTGTTTTCTTTTGCTCTTGTGGTTCGTAAGCTTCACGCATGTTTCGTTAAAAGCTAAAAGTCATAACTTCCAACACTGTCAGGCACAGCCCTAACTGATTTGACATTTCTAAACGTCACAATCGTGTGCGGCTTTTGGGTTTTCGTTATGCAGGTGCATTCGTTGGTTCGAAATATTTTTAGATCTACTAGAACATTGTCTGGTGAGTTGATTTTGCGAAAATACTTCGGCGCAAGGTAAAATACTCATTCCACTATTAGCAGGACCGACAGCCCGACAACTGTGTACTATGGTCGATGCGAAATTGGAAGCTGTCCCCTTGGTGGAAATCGACGAGGGAATCTTCAAGTATGTGCTAATCAAAGTCTACGGAAAGGAGAAGTCCGATGGCAGTGAGCCAAGTAAAAACATTGTGCGAGGATTCGCCCGGGCCAATTGGCATTCGGATATTTACGATGAAGTAAGTTCGTCACTAGCTGGACTGGGGCTGGAGACGGAGTGCCTGGGTGGGGGTCGAATCGAACATCGGGCCGAGGCAAAGCTCATTAAGGTTTACGGATACTCGCAGGGTTATGGCAAGGCGGATCATCAGGAAGCGAGACGAATTCTGTTGACTAAGTTTGGTGGCTATGAAATTGAGACGTCTGATGAAGGATACTAACGGATGGGGCTGTGTATTAATAAATTGAATGGGTTTTATTTGTCTACATATTTTTAGTTTTATTGATCTCCAAGGTTTACCGCCGTTATTGGGAAGGTTCGCTCAATTTTTCTCTCTTTCAAGACCTGTTCCAGCTTGCTAATGAAACAATCAATTTCATCTACGCTGATGCCCAGGGCAGCACTGGCCGTGAGGTAAGGCTCGCATGCATCGTCTCGGTGGGTACCCCATGCTTTAAACATCACTCCAGCAATAGATTTTTCTTCTTTTCCCGTTATGACCCGACAACCGGAAACTCCTCTTCGATGAAGCATTGATCCGATGATTTGCTGGTCCGGACAGAACGTCTTCAAAGTGAAGGCTATCGAGATGGGATTCTTTCCAGAACTCACCGATTCACCGTGGCACTCAGCCACTTCAGTCATCCGTTTCAGTAGATACCGATGCAATTCTTTTCGTTTAATAACTAGATTCTTGTAACCAGTTCTTCCTAGTGACAGTAGAGTCATTAGCACGTCCAAACATTGTGAACTTGAAGCTCTTCCAGGGTAAAAGTTGGAAACATTATCGACAACGATCTTATCAAATCCCGCAACGATAGCACCTCCAACGGGCACCAATAAATTCTTGTCCGTGCTCTGAATGAACGCATCTAGCCTTCCCAATCTGCTGGCTTGTTCCAACTGGTGCGTGAGATAAGTACTTTGCAGCCCATAAGCGTTATTAACAACGTGGGGAATGTCTTGTTCTTGGCATATTCGTGCCAGTTCTATTATATTATCACAAGTTCGAGGTGCAAAGCAGCTAGTTGTACTTAGAATGCAGCACACATTACTAGAACCCAGTTCATTAATCTTATCCCGAAAACTATCTAAATCGGTTCCCAAAACAGGATCGCCCTTCTCCTCTATTGGTATGGTATTGATCACAATTGGCGTCAGACCCGCGGACTGAATGCTCTTGAAGCACGATTGTTGATCTATTCTGGACCACAGCACATATTTTCCGTTTGGCCGTTTCGCTTTCAACGAAAGTAACGTCATCATTACGGTCATACCGGTGGCCAATGGGACCAGCAAGGCTCGCTTACAACTATTGACCCCCACCTCCCGAATCAAATCCAGCACCAAAGCATTTGTAAGATTATTTAGAATAGTAGAACCGGTAGCTTTCGGTTGGGCGTCTGTAAGGTTACCTGATCTTCCTATACCGTGGGCAAAACTGTAGTGTCGACGGCGAACCAATTCTTAAAACAACCAAAACTAATTACACTTGAATGCATAACATTTCCGAATACAGCACACTTACCACATGCAATTCTGGCTTCGCGTTCACCGACGCCGCATCGATTAGGAAAATTGTTACTATCCATCAGGGACAGCTCGTTGACAAAATATTCAATTGTAGTACTGTCCCAACCTTTCTCCGGGAGCTTTTTCTGCAATTGATTAAATTATTTTTACAAACAACATTGAATGATAAGTAGTAATCATTACTGAAATTACTTCTAAAACCTACTTTTTCTAGTAGTAATTTTATCTGTTTGTCTCGATTGACACGAGCATTGTTAGCCACTGAGAGATAATTGGATGGTACCAAATCCGTTGCGATAGACTTTAGCGTGAAATCGTTCATTTTAACTCTTAGTTGTACTTAACATAGGTTTTCAATTAATTTATACTAAGTATGTAAAAAAAACAAAAGCAAAACAAGACGCATACTTGCGTTTCGCTGAACCGATGCAGTTTTGCATCATTCTGGCCAGGGGCCGTTCACTTCAGGTGTTCCAATGTCGAGCTTTCCTCGTGTAGTTTGTGGCAGGCTGCTTGTACGCTAAGATGAGAATACCTAAAATTAGGAATTTATTTTACCTAAAATTAGGTATCGTTGACAATACTTACACTGATTAAAAAGTAATGATTGTATCTATGTGCCCCACACATGAATTTTTGCAATAAAATCAACAAATGATATCTATTTGTAACCACAGAATCTTCCTATGTGTACACATAACAACCATGTGTGGCCACACATACTTTTTATTTGCCACATAAATTTCATATGTGTTTCTCTACGGTTCTGTTTATGTGTGAACAAATGAATATTATGGTGAATTTTACATGGATTATTGCAATTTAAATATGTGTGGATTTTTATCCGTGTATAATATCGGTAAAATTAAACGATAATAAACAGTAATTTTTACTGACATTTTGGTAATGTTCACTTTCCAATATTGGACGTTATTATTTACCTAAAATTGAATAAATTTTACGTCACTGAAGCAAAGCGGTCGCCATATTTTTCAAATCTTTGAAGCAATAACTTTTGCATCATGTTTTTTTATTCTAGCTCCGACGGATCCTTGTGGGCCAACGAGAATTAGGTGCAGAACGGTGCAATTCGGCATCAATGTTGGGTCGATGCAGAAAAAATATTTCTGTAGTGGAGGAATCCAGGTACATAATGCAAAAGTGAGGAAACCAGGTACAAAAACACGTCGTCGATGGCGCTCTTGCAAAAAAAAAAGTAGGGTAACGGGATGTAATGTTAGCGCAGCTCCTTCATTCGGCCTATGTACCAAATATGTCATTGATTCGGCGATAATCAACATTGATTAATGATGTTTAAATTGCTGGGTACTTCGGCGATAAGTACCCAGCAATTTAAACATCATTAATCAAGTTAATCACTTCCGCGTAACTATCGATTTAGTTAACTTTTTAGGCATAATGACTTCACTGGTTAAGCTGAACAGATTATCTACACGATCTTCGAATGATCTTAATTTAGCTAAATTGAACCTATAAACCGAGTAATGCAGCAAATCTATTCAGAAAATAGTCACACGTTATAAACTAACTATTCACAAAGGTAAAATAACAATGATTTAACAAGAAAACCGTAGATCCAATGCTAGAAACATATTTTTTCTATGTTCCTTACTATGGCCTGTTGCATGAAAAGAGTATTAAAAATGTTGTTATTGGTAAAATTTACAATAAAAATTTCTGAGTTTTGGTTGTATGTTTTTCAAATGACTCATCTTAACACAAAACAAAGAAACAAAATCAGTGTAGAGTGATTTATAAAGTTTTGACTATCGAATGGCCGATAAATCATTTGAGTATTTCAAACCAGTTTTATTTTAGTTTGCTTTGTTGAATTTTGTGTTGAGCAAAGCGAAAACAGTGGGCAATGCCTCAAATCAGAAAATCAGGAAAAACAACCATACGAAGACTGCATTTAATAATAAATCTATCGATTGAGACAAAAGTGCATCCATAAATAGACCCAATTTAGTTCTTATAGACCGACATTACATCCATGTCCCTCGAAAGTTTCTGACTGTATAAAATGAGTTGTGTAACTTTTCATGATGCATACTACCTAATGGCTTATTACACTTCTCTAAGCAAGTGTTCAACTAGCTAAATATTGCTTCCAGCTCAAATACTTCATGAGTTATAGTAAAAAATTTAATCGATCGTTGCATATTAGGCTGAGTCAAGGGACACATACCCTAATTGGTGATTAAAAGAGTCAGAAAATCGTCGATACTGACTTTTTCAATACAGTTTAAATAAAATCTGTCGTACATTTGAACATTTGTTTCTCCTTGAGTTCTAGAATTTATAAAACTAATACGATTTGACACATTCAGCGCCAACATTTGATTACAATTCATACTCTTTGTAGACAAACACTTTGTCTGTTAATTTATCGGAAGTTGAATACAATTTCTTCAAATTTAACATATCAGCGGATAGAGATAAAGTTCCTCTTCCTCAATGAGTGCAGAATTTGTATTTGGACCTTTTGTTCGAGAGACAAATTCAGTGCCAACAAGTTTGTCTACAAAAGCAGATTCGCCCTAATCTAATGTTGGCCCTGAATTGTTAAATTGCATGGCTTTTTTGAAGCATTCTGTAAAATAAAACTACAAAAAAATACCCAATTTTGAGTAAAAAGTAACAGTAAAAAATCGGTAATATTTAACGTTTATCTTCCTTCAATACTATTACTCAATATTACACGCCCGTTTCATTTCACTCAATTTTTGATTACATTAGTATATTAGGTGCGCAACTAAGTTCCCGCTGTTTAGCAATAGATGGCGCCAGTAGTAAGTGCTGGTCGAATGTTGTACATCTCAAGCGTCATAAACCAAGCTCAGACATATGGTAAACAAACCGCTTTGCCAAATCAGTGATTTTGGTTTAGTGTTATATATTTTGGTTGTTTGAAGATGTCTGATTTCGTGCCAAATAATCGTCATTTGCGGGAAGTGTTGATTTTCTTCTTTCATTCGAAGAAAACGGTGGCTGAAGCACATCGAGAGCTCCAAAAAGTTTACGGTGATGCTGTTCTGAGTGAAACAACGTGTCGTGATTGGTTTCGTCGCTTCAAAAACGGTGATTTCAGTGTTGATGATCGTCCGCGTGAAGGAAGGCCAAAAAACTTCGAAGACTCTGAATTGGAGGCATTGCTCGATGAGGATCCGTGTCAAACGCAAGAAGAGCTTGGTTCAGGATTAGGAGTTTCCCGCTAAGCCGTTTCTAAGCACGCTAAGATGAGAATACCTAAAATTAGGTATTTATTTTACCTAAAATTGGGTATTGTTGACAATACCCAAAATATCGGTAAAATTAAACGATAATTAACAGTCATTTTTACTGATATTTGGGTAATGTTCATTTGTCATTATTGGACGTTATTATTTACCCAAAATTGAATAAATTTTCAACAATGAAGCAACGCGGTCGCCATATTTTTCTAAGCGAAAACGTAATTATTTTTCTAATTAATCCAATATTTGAAGCAATAACTTTTGCATTCTTTTTTTTAGATTCTAGCTCCGACGAGAATCCCGAAGTGCAATTCGGCTTCACTCCGGAGCAAAAATAAAAAAAAGGAACGTGTGTGAACCCAAAATGTTGGGGTTGATGCAGACAAAATATATCAGTATTGAAGGAATCCAGGTAACGCAAGAAAGAGGTTAAACGTCGTTGATGGCGCTCTTGAAAAATTCTTTGTAAAAATTGTAAAAAAATTTCGAGCTGTTTAAGGATGGTAATTTTGGGAAAAAAAGAGGAGATAATGTGATAATGATGATACTGACCAATTCCATACAGTTTGAAAAATAGCCAGAAAGTTATTATCAATAACGACCAAAGTTATCATCAATAACGACCAAACGTCAAAAGATGCACTGTTTGTAAACAATGCTGGCGTTCCTACCCACAGTAACAAACGTCAGACGGGCCTTATTCAAATAAGGCCCGTGATATGTTACATACTGTCAAACGCTAGTAAATAGGATAGGGTTGCCACACACAAAAAATAGATCTTGTTTTATTAAAAGTTTTGCACTTTATTTCTGAAAAGAGTTTATTTTTCATTAAATTAAAAGTAAAATTATCCACTGTGAAAGTTTTGCGTTTGATTTGAAAGTGTATTTTTTCGGTTGAATGTGTATATCTAAAAGTGATTCTCTTTACCATAAAAATTGTAGAACTGTCAAATCCACCAACACAAGAGCAAGCCGTCTTCGTTTGATAGAAAAAAAAAGAATCGGGTTTACCTGTCAAAGTCGTCCTGTTCTTTTCGTCCGTCCGGGACAACATATAAGCTGCTCACGGATATTGTTCTGTTGTGAAGGGATTTGTCGAGGATTTTAAGGTGAGACTCGGTGATATATTTTCTATGAAGATTACATTTGAAGTTTTAGCCTTATAGTAGTACGCTCTGACAAAGTACTCTTTCCACCGATAGCACCAGCTCGCCGGACAACCCAATAAGCAACATGAAGCAGCATAACACCCCAACGAACAACAGGAACAATTAACTTTCTTCCAATTACGAATGTCTCACCGGCAGCGAATCGGATCCAAACTACGAATCCGTCCGAACAAACCCCGTCGACGATCGGTCCTTCGTCAACGACGCCAGGTGTGCACCAGGCAACCACCACGACAACGACAGAGGACACCGGGTCCGACAGTCTTCCGGTGCGAACTGGAAATCACCAGCGTCAGTGACTACATTCAAGACTGATTTTGTCATGCCAATTGTGAGAACCGTTGTGCAGTATAAGTTTATTAATTGTTTTTTATATGTGTGTTTGGGAATGCTGTTATATCCTGACGGCGAACGAAAAACGACTCCAACAAAGTTTATTTAGATGATTGATATAATCCGAATGCAGCGTTTGAGTGAGGATTATGCATTAGTTAGAAATCCGTTGTTTACTACAACAAGTAACAAGAAATATTTGTTTACATAACGAAAAAATAATGTTTTATTAATTATATCCCACTTTCATTTAAAATCAAATGATTTTCAAACAAATAGCTGTCTTATTAAAATTTATAATGATTCATCTGAAAAAAAAAACAATTTATATTAAAACTATTTTTATTTCAATCTTAACAGTTTACTTTTATTTGAATTGCACGACACTTTCGGGTTGAAAGTTCATTTTGAAATAAAAGTAATTTGCTTTTATTTTCAACGATGCCATGGTTGACAGTTCTACAATTCGTTTTGAAAGTTTCAACTTTTAAATGTACCTAGCGGAAAATTTTGATTTGACAGTTTGAAGGTTTTTGTTGTGAAAGCTAACCGCTTTCTACGAAAAAGAACCAACGCAACTTTTCTTTTTTGATTTTTTTGTTTTTTTTTTTTTTTTTAATTTTTTTTTTTTTTGTGTGGGGTCCTGGGGTTGGGGTCAAAGAAGTCCGGGGACTTGGTGGGCAGCATTTTTCCTTTGTCAAAAACATCTACAAACAAAAACAAAATATTGTGTCTGGAAAGAATGCGGGGTGGAAACCAGGTAAAAAATTTATGAAAAGCCGTACACTGAACCCAAACATCATCCCAAGATCGGCTGAAAGGTAATTCGATTGCGCGCTTTAACGAAAAGCATTCGGAAATCGGATGATTGTCTTATGGTTAGATCCGTATGACGATCATCCATGTTTCGTATGGCAATCAACCAAATTCAATATGATGTTTGTTTCAAAAGTGTGTAGATTTATTATCGATTTATGAGTAATTTGAAACAATTCAACGACATACACTTCCACTTCCTACACACTTCCTCAACCGTTGAGCAAAATTTGCAACGGGAGCACAAAAATTGAAGGAGTCAGGAAATATTTTTCCGTGACTCCGAAGAAAGCGAGCGGTTTTCAATCCTTTATTCGTGACGGTACCAGTTGTGATAGCGATTGATAGATTTTTACCGAATGATGTAAAATGGAATGTTTGTCATCCTCATTTCAAATGATTTGCGTTATAGGGCTTTTCCAATGCAATACGCATTCCATTTTGGGATGACGATTTTTCATACAGCGTGCATCCAAATTTGAACGGGAGGTCAGTTCACTTCGCGTTTTATTAGTTGTTCAACAATAGAAGGATAATCATCTGGTTTCTAGAAAATCGTCCTCCGCCTGCATCTATCATTCGAAAATGCGATTTCAATGTTTCGATATCAACCGACGGAGGATTCATTCGATAAAAGGAGGATGTTTGGGTTCAGTGTACTGTCAAACGCTAGTAAATAGGATAGGGTTGCCAGGTCCCTGAAGATGTCTGAGGAGCAGCGAACACACTTAGAAAATTTTACACGCCCGTTTCATTTTACTCAATTTTTGATTACAATTGTATACCATAGACACTGTATATAGACCGGACAACGCAAAATCATACAACCTGCCAACCTTGAAAAATGTAATAAATTTGAGCAATTGAGCTGGCACCACTTGTATTTTTACAAACTTGAAGTAAACAGCGCAATAGGCTAAAAAAGAGATTCGGTTTCGATGTTGGTAGTTTGTTTTGATTCCGTTTGAAGATATTCATTAAAAAGCATAGTGAAAAGTGCCGAGTAAAAAATGAATTGTTTGGAGCGAAATTGTGGCAATAACTCGCGATGTGAAGTGAATTCTGTGGGTTTCTTCCGGTTTCCAAAGAAAGATAATATAAGGCGGAAATGGCTTGAATTCTGCGGCCTTCCGGCAGATTGTCAGATTCTTGGAAGCCATAGGCTGTGCAGTGTAATTACAAAATACTATAATTTGTTTTCTCCATTACTAATTATAACAAATATATCCAGTTACATTTTCTTGCTAGTGATCTCTATTTCGATATGAACGGAAAGACTCGAAAAGTCCAGGATGCTGTTCCGTTTTATGACAATGTCACGCAGTTGAGTACCAGGAAGAGCAAGAGAAGTAGCTTCGAAGATTTTAATTGGCTGGAATCTGATCATCTGTGTGGGGGTGGAGAAAACCGGCATGTACCAAAACAAAAGGAAGATATTGGTATCAACGAAACGCAAGATTTGATTCCCTTGGAGGGCAACGGCAGTGTGGGGGAATATCTGGAGTACGAGTTCTTAGAGGAAACTGGCGATGATTGCAATGGAGGATCTTTTTTGGGAACTGCGACAGTGGAAAATGAACACCTGGACCAGACTGATGCAAGCTATAGAGAGGAAATACGTCTATCAACTTCGGCCGAAAGCTCCACTCTTCAGAATAGTGTAGAGTGTAGAGAAAGAGTTTTATTAGTTTTTAGTAATCCTAACGGCAATAAATAATACACCAAAAATACTTACATTTACTCAATATGGATGTAGAAAATCCCTTATTTGTTCATAATTGGCTTTTGTCAAAACAATACTTGATAAATATGTGTTTAAAGGACAAAAGTTGAAGTTGTTTGGTGATTTTTTGAAGGGTTGAATGTCGGTTTTTTGGAATTTTAAAAAAATACTTGATCACAATACTTGCTCGTTTAAAAGGATTAAAAGTTGGAAGTTGTTGGGGGGGTTTTTTTGGGGGTGGTTGGGCGGGGAAAAAAATTGTGGGGGGGGTGTATAAAGTGTGTGTTGTTTTTTTTTTTTTTTTTTTTGGGAGGATTGTTTTTTTTTTTGTGGAGAAGAGGGGGGGGGAGACATCTTTATTTTTCGCATTAAATCGTATTATAATACCACTAATTCAAGATTAAAATATTAATCTTGACAATAATGTGATTTAGAGTAAATTCGTTTTGGAGTGTACATGTTAGTTTGACAGATCATCTGGCTTATTGGTATTCGTGAGATGTGGAAATGAATAGTGGTGTTTGTGTTTCGTCTCAATGTTTACCTTTTTACACGGAATAGCTGATTATGGTGATGTCAAACTATCAGCTCACAGTATGGAATGTTATGGTAGTTTGACGTCATCACCCACGTGCTCAGCAATGTTTACAATATTGTTGCTTCCAACACAAGTAAACTGCTCGATGTGCCGGACCTAAGCTGAATGACATTGACTTGCCACCAGGTGACGACTCCGCCGTACGTCAACAAATTAAAAAAAAGCAAACCATGCGCGATAACTATACACTGTTAATAAAATTATAGCAATGTATTGACAGTTTATGATATCATAATACCGTATAATGATATTATAAATTTATTATTTTCACTAATACTCATAGTATTGGCATTAAAATTAATGCAAGATTAAGTTGTCTCCCCCTAGGGGTTTGTTAATTTTTGGGGGTACCCCTTTTTTGAAAAATGAGTAAAATTGTAATTAAAAAAGAAAAAAAAAAGGGAGGGGGGGGTTGGGTTTTGGTTTTAGAGGAGGGGGTGTTACCCTAGGGTTAATTTCTAACGCGTATCAAAGTCACTGTCCTTTTCAGGACGACCAATTACATTTTGCAATAAAAGAGTTAGTGTTTGCTATTATAGAATATTTTAAATTGTTTGAGGCATTCAGTCGAGAGTGGTAAATTTGAATGAGATTTTTCATTAAACCCGAACTCAAAAACGTAAGCAATGGCTCAGTATGTAGAAAATTTCATAAGAAGGGACGGGTCAAAGCAAAATAATAAAAACATTTTAATATTAACCAACCATATGTGTTATGATATGTAAAAATTAGATGATACCATTATTACTATACACCAACGCGGTCCTACGTGAACCTCGCGGTTATATCCCTGATATAGCCCACCTCTAATTTCTTGGCGACTATTTTTGAGTATCTCATTTTTTACGAGTACAGTCTTTACGATTTGTAAACGGACATATGTTTGAAGTTAACGGACTTACGGCAGCGCGGAGCGAGGGTAAAAAGTAGGATTCAAAGGAGTAATTCAGTGAAATATTTGTCTGAATTATTGAATATCTTGAGGTAGTCCATAAATGTACGAAATTATTATTTTAATGATCTCACAGCAATGACACATATTTAGCAAACCAAAACCGTTAGCCTTCCCAATGCATTAGGAAAAAGTTACACATAGTGCATTCAGGGTAAAAAATGACCCAAGACTTTGCTTCGCTCCCAAAAATTTATTTTAAACCGATTTTTGATATCTTGGTCTCAAATAAAAGGTATGGATTCTTAAAACGACATGCTGGCCTTTTTTTTTAAACTGGCCATTCTGGGCACATAGGCACCCAGAACCGGTTCCGGTATGCATCCGAAGAGGACAATTTTGGAACCTCATATATTTGTACCGTTCGACGGCTCAAAATTCACGATTTCGAATACTGATCTTCAAAAACATCATGCCATAGACCAACCAGAGGATTTGGCCACATCCGGATACTCTGGAACTGGTTCCGGGGCCCAAAGAGGACAATTTTGGAACCTCACGTAGTTGTACCATTCGACGGCTCAAAATTCATGGTTTTGAATACTGATAACCAAAAACATCATTCCATAGACCAACCAGGACATGTGGCCACATTCGGATACTCTGGAACCGATTCCGGTAGGGCCCAAAGATTCATCATCAAAATCCGAATAATTTTCGATTGCATTATCTTCTGGTTCTGACTCAACTACTTCGTCATCTGAAGATCCAAAATCAAAATCATCATTCATGATGAAATTCAACTGAAAGAAGAAAAAAAAACTTGTCCATTTTATAATCCAAGTGATATATTTTTTATAAAGATGGTTATATGGAACTGAGTTTTTTTTAACAAAGTTACCCCTAATTTTTGCAATACTTATTTTAATAACCACATGAAAAAAGTAGAAATGTTCGAGTTTCATGTTTTACAAACTTGAACCCAATATGTTTTATTTTTCAAAACCCGATCACGACTCGAATTCGACTAATTAATCCCAGAAACCAACCCAGAGCCGACTTTGTACTGTGAGAACCGATCTTTTTTTTGGAAAATGTCCTTATAAAAAAAAACCAAAATCATGCCACCTACTAATGACAAAGATCTTGAGGAATTATGTAAATACTGTAAATACATAATGTAAAAGTCATATCAGATGCAATAATTTTTTCTATCGAGCTGAAACAAGAGCCCAATTTTTTTTTCAAATTGTCAAACCCGGTGTGAAAACCCGAAATCTAACTGTATCTAGTGAAAATGTCCGGGCAGCTTTTGTAAACATACCTTTGGATACAATTTTCTCGCAACCTGAAAGACAACCAGGCAAACCAACATCGTTGGGAAGCGGAAAGTTCTCCTATTGATGATCTTGATTAGCGTGAGCAATCTTCAGTTGGTGAGAAAATGGCCTCCAAAGGTTTGTTTACAATAAGCGTGTATGTCCTTTTCACATGTAGCTCTTGATTTCATGTTAACAATCGAGTTAGCTAAAAGTGATTTTACTGTTCGATGAATAGTAACTATTATTAACTATTTCTACCATTCAAGTAAAATGTAATACTTACAATTTTGGTCTTGTTTCTGTTGTGGAGTTGTCACTGATAAATAGTTTTTAAAGTTGCTGCTTGACTTAATACACAGAAATGTCGCTGTCAGAATCAGAAGTAACAATAGAATCGCCCAACGCACGGAAAGAAGTGGCCACCTTGCCTTCCGTCTTCCGTTTGAGCTTCTGTTGAATCCTCCGGTCGCTTAAAACGGTCGGACGGCCGGAATAAGGCTTCAGCTCGATGGGCTCTCCCTTCTTCAGAAGTGCCAGAATCTTGTAGATGTATCCGCGATCGTATCCGGCCGACACGAAGTGGGCCACGATGGCCGACTTTTTTAGGCCCGGATGGAGCAGTACGAACAAACCATAGATCGAAGTTATTTCACGCTCATAGCTGCCGTAAACTAACTGATGGAGGTGTCAATTTTTTACAGTATATAGGCAACTAGTATATACATTGAAAACAGTCACGTAGTAATCGTTACTATTTTATAGGTTTAAAATAAAAATCAAATACCACTAAATTTGGGTAGAAAGAATGATGCATTTGAAATAACTACTATGGTTGTTATTTTTACCATGCACCGGAAAATCTTTCAAATGGTACGGTTAACTATGTTGTCGGGTATAAACAAAAACAAAAACTAATTAAAATAACGACGTTGCCAAATGTAGTCGTTGAAAACAAAATTGTAGTGAATTATACTGTTATAGCGTGCATGGTATTATCACCAATATTTATGTAGTAACTTCTACTACAATTCTTGGTAAGAATTTGAAATTTTGGTTCCTTTTGCGTATTTCAACCAAATAAAATTGTTCATATAGAATATATGAACAATTTTATTCAATTAGAAAAAGAACAAAAACCTGTAATAAATTTTGTTTAAATATTGGTGTGATTTATTTGATACAATTTGACTTATTTCTATATAATGCTTATTATGGTTCTAGTCACACAAAAATTTTCTTCAATCTTACATAATGATTATTCCCTAATTTATAAAGATGAACAGGTGGTCCACACATCCATTATGAAGAATTTAGATTGTGGAGATAACACTTGAAATGATGCAAAATGGTTAACTTATCCTTTTACATCCCACTGCTCGCATGAAACAAATAAAAGATCATCCTTCACCAACAGATCCTTAATTTCAAATACCTGTACATTCCTCATATTTAGTTTAGAAATCGTAAGAAAGTAACCTAACCTATATTCAGTTGCCTTATACGACACAAATTTGGAAGCATAGAAGCTGGAAGTTAAGAATTCGCTAGTCAATTCAAGTTCTGGAAAATATGGTTAACTTATTAGCTTCTATTTAACCGCTTTTTTCAATTCTAATCGCTCTTGAAAGTGAGAATTACAGTTGATATTGTTTGAAAAGATGCAATTTGCTTTTTCGCATAACGTCAAACAAATATTTCGTCTACTTGTTATAGATCTGCAATATTTTTTAAATATTTGATGGGTGGCTTCAAAACGAAAACTCCACGTATGCCTAGGAGGCCCTATTTTTTCAATTGTTTGGACGTAATGGAGTAATAGATGATGTTTAGGTTTCAAATTTCTGTGAAATATCTGTATATAGAGAGAATGGTGGTAGATGATCTGTGCTCCTAATACCCTCATCATATCTTTGTCGAAGCTAGTAAATTATATAAGATCAGCTAATTCGACTAATGAAACTACAAAATTCCACACTTCATTATCTAGTGGAATAAGTTCTCCAAATAGCAAAGGCAGGTAATGTACAAACATCATCATTTCTCTGGCAGTCATTTTAAAATTAGAGGAATTTATTTGTTCTAGTGTGATTTTTGTAAACATATTCCGTTTTTCTGTTTCTCCATAGTTAAACATTTGTATTTTGTAGTTGATGGTTTGCACTGAAATATGAAGGTTTTGGATCATATAATCCAAAACTAGGAAAACTTCGTAATGGCATATTCCTTGCGAGAATAAGTCGAGCATAGCGTCGACTATTGTAATATCGGCAACGTGATAGTACTTCAGTCTGTTGAATTGAGATCTCTCTTTAATTCCTGATTCTTTGAAACTGTGAAGTAAATCTTTTTCGTAATTTTCTTTTGTCCGTTTGAGTTTGGGATCAAGTGTTACAAGAGTTTGAGCATTGTACTTGTTCATGTTGCAAAATCTACTATAATATAAGGCACTAAACGATGTTGCAAAGCCCATCAGAGTATTAATTCCTAAATTATCGCCTAATATACCTAATAAAACAAAATGAACCTGTGTTGCAGTGCCTTCAATCATTAGATTTAATCTATTACCCTCGAGGTCTACTAATATGTCAATCAAATCTTGCAGCACATTTGATGGACCAAATTTTGACATGTCGTTTGCCTTAATAAATCCATCAACAAAGATGTTATCGAGTTTAGATATAAAGTGTGACGGTATAGTGGAGAAACTGTAATATATGAGGCAAATTTTGGGGCCGGAGGGGCAGAAAGGGGCGAGAAAGAAAAGGAAAAAAAAAATTATTGTGTGGGTGTTGAGGAGGTAGAGAAATAATTAAAAAAATTTCAGATTTGTGGTAGTGGGGGGGGGAGAAGTAGGGGTTGGGGGGGGGATAAAAAGTGGTTTTGGGGGGAAGGGAGAGGGATGAGGGGGGGGGGAAGGGGGGGAGAGAGGGGGTGGTAGAATGGAAGAAGTGGGAAATGGGGTAGGGGGGGAAGAAAGGAAAATTGGAGGGGGTAAAAAAGTTTTTTTTTTTTTTTTTTTTTTTTTTTTTACTAATCATTTATTTGTCCAGGCTCAATCGAATAAACTTTACAGAGCCAAATTTTCATATTTTTTATACATCATTTATCTTAAAACTAAAGTAGGGGGGATAAAACCGATTACTCGCGGCCGTCTCGAGGTTAATAGGAATTACAAATTACGGATGGGAAAGAGGGTGGGAATTTAAAGTATGGTTTACATAACACATTAAATTTAAATTCTAAATTATCTAAACACTTATAACTATACAATTTATGGTTTTCTTTTTGACTTGAACATTTTTTGAAAATGAAAAAAAAAAACACACACACATACACAGATAAAAAAAAAAACTTAAAGTAAACATACAGGTTAAACTAACTACAATCTAAGGCTAATGTTAGTCAAAACACAAATTAAGTGTTTTCAGAATCCCGAACACCCATAAAGCCAAAATATCGCGCAGGGGCATTTGGGTTTCTTCCCCGAGGGCGAAGCGGGAATCAAAAATCTGAGTTCACTCCCCTCAGCTCAACACCAAAAACCAAAACCTCGATCTGCATATCCTTATCGCCGTGCGCACACGCGGCGGTCGCCCTGGCGCAGAGCAAATGAGTGTGTATGAGAGAATAATGAATGGAGATGGGACGTGAGGCGAGACATGACACGATTGAGGCCCCGACCCACCCCCATCCCCCTATTTTTCTATGTATTTTGTGATGTTAAAATGTTGGTGCCATCGCCCGAAGTCTCCTTTACTCCATTTATGCTGCCATCTGACGAGTGACTGTTGACGAAAAATAGGGGAAAAATCGTTGAAGGCGATTTGTCGATCACAAATATCGCCTTCCATAGCGCTCACCTTTGCAAGCAAGTCCGCTCTTTCATTGCCCAGAATTGAACAATGAAAAGGGACCCATACAAAGGTGATGATAAAATAACGCGAAGATAAAGCTAAGTGCTTCATGAGAAAATACGAGGAGTGCTCTACCTCAAGAAGTGAATAGCCTCTGTAGAACTGAGACTATCCTTGACAATGAAGTACTGATAAATTGAGGCAATAATTTCTAGCTTAAAATGTTTTGCCGCTAATTCAGCGACATCTACGAAACAATGAGCTTGAAGTTTACTATTGGCGCTATGAATTTCATTAGATCATTTGATATACCAATGCCGGCGGACTCATCTATCAATGATCCGTCAGTAAGATCAACTTGGCTAAACTTTGCAGCAAATATCACGATATTCCTGCTTCATAGATAAATCAGAATGTACCAAATTGCCGAATTCGGAGAAGGCAACACGATTGGGAATCGTCGCTGAAAGGTGACATCCTGTGTTAAGAACAAGTGATAGGCATGAAGCGAGTTTAAGGATTCAACGCAAGGCGCTTCTCAAAATTTTCGATCACCTGGAGGATGACAACTTCACACCTAGTGAGGAGTCGGAGAGATTGAAAACCGATCCGAGAGTGACAACATGCCAGCCATCACTTCAAGAGTCACCGTATGAGTCAAGTGCATTTTACCTAACGCGTCCTGACGAAGACGAAGACACCGATACTGATACGTTAGTTTGGGAAAAAAAAAGTTAAAAAATGGGATTGGGGGCCCGTGGATTGGGAAAAAATTTGTTTGGTTGATTTTGTTTTTTCTTTTTGGCTTAGCTTGGTTCTTAATTCTAAAACATCATTTTCATTCAAAATTGCTTTCTCTATAGCCTCTACTTGACGTTTCGTAACTTCAGGTTTTTTGTTAACAAAATCAGCCACGTGGCCTGTCTCCATAGTGGATAGTATCTGTTTCCTTCCGTGTTATCATGCACGTTCTGCTGGTTTTCGTGGTTTGATGTTTGATTTAATGCGCCGAAGAGATGCATATGTTGTCCAGTAACATGTCGTTTGAATCTATGAATATCTTGAAAGAACGTAGATGGCATGCATGCAGTGCACGTATACCTGAAAACAGGCGGTGTTCCTTGGTGGATAGTTAAGTGATCTAAATAACTCGTGAAGGAACTGTGTAATTTGTGGCACAGATAACAGTTCATGATTGATGTTGTTCCAGGAACGAAAAAAGTTGAAGCAATTGTCCGTCTTTGGATTTGCGAGTGTAATAATGTTGTAAAAATACCTGGCTACAAAACACCAGAATAATTCACAGCTTTCCGGAAAGTTGTATTTGAGGACGAATTTTAATTTTACGACGACATCCACACAGCGAAAAAACGACGGCAGTTTATATTCCAGCCTTTGGGTTACGACATAGAATGCAGCAAGCTCATCAGGTTTACCGATCACGAAAATTCGTGGGGAAAATTCTTTACTCCCGCTTTCCCTAACAATTCGTTCACGTAATGAATCTCTCTCTGCTACATATTCCTCCTCATTATCCCACACGTGACAAGTTTTAACTTGAGCTTGCAGGACAGATGGTAGCTTTCGAATCGTGATGATGTTCGTGTCGGTTTCACCACAGCACTGAATATACAACAATAGATGAAGTTTCGGGCATCTGCAAAAGAAGCATACTCTTAGATAAAGGAAATGGATCTGATTTGGCCTAAGTATGTTTTTATAAAAAAGAATGATTTTTCAACGGACGAAAATAGAATCTAGACAAGTATTCATGGAAATTATCTATGTTCTGAAACATAGACACAATTAAAAAAATACATCAGCATAGTTCTGTTGGGGTACCTTTTGATTAGAGGCAATTATATGTTACTGTGCTTCATGCAACAACAAGTTGATTTTGTTTACATAATAGATCGAGTATTCTTACCTTCAGCCAGGCAATTTCTGTCAAGATACTCAAGCAGCTGAAGATTGCATATCAATATACTTGCAAAACACTACAAGAAAGAGATTCCAGATATCGTAAAGTTTCTTAGAGTTGCTTATTTTTCCATAAATATAGTCAAAATCAGTATCAATCTAAAGGGAAATAGAAGATTATAATTTTTTATCTAATTTAATTGTCTAGTTTGCTTATTAATTTACCAGTAAGTATCCGTTCCGGCCTGCAATTCGAGGCCATTCATTAAGAATACTCAGCTTGTTAGAGTCCGTTTCACGCAGTATGCTTTTCAAGCGAATTAATACAGATTGTTTTCATTGTAGTTGTATATCGTCAAACGGATCAAGGTTATTCCTAAGCCAGTTTTTGGTAGATGACAGATGCTCGACTTCTGGAAAATTAAGATAACAATGGTTGACTGATTAAATTATACTCTGCTGTCGGATATCAAGGTAAAAAGTTTGTTTCCAAGGTATATAAAATATCCTGAGTTAGAGTACAGCCAGAATGAAAGCGTCACGCGACGTGATACGAATAAGCCAATTTGGAAATAGTTTTAGTGGATGCGAGATTTCATGTCCAGTATAGAACTCACCGTCTGATAAAAGCTCAGATATTTTTTTCTCACGCTCCTTCCAGGGATCAATTGGTCGTCTGCTTTTCAGCGAATTTTTGTTCCTGTTATGGAATCTGTCGTACAAGAGTCCTGAAGGGAGTTTCTTATTGGCTGTGAAGTCACGTGGGTTGTAGTACGTTTCCTGAAATAGTGCAGCTATCTCAGATGGGAATCGTGCAGCAATCAATTGTGCGAAACGTTGCATGTCGGCGAGAATAAAGTACTCATCGTTAGCAATATAGAAGTCGACTACAGTATGGGCCAAAAAGCGCTTGTGTTCAACATTTAGTCTGTGATTAGCAACGTAGTATTGGGTGACAATTTTACCCTTCTCGTTTCGTTGCAATATGTCAAGAAACAAATTGTTTGTCACAGTTGTAGGGAGCAATTTTCGTTTGGATGGCCTGCCTTAACAGTGTAGATATTTTCTGGTTTGGAACTCGACAAGAATAATTCGTTCGGCTGATTGCTGGAAGCGAGGCTGGAAGATGGTTGCATCGGTTTAAATAAGACGCTCTCTTCCCAATTTTCCAGCTTGTAACGTAATGAATGTTTGTGTCCACTCCACTTTATTACCGAAAACACATCGTTAAATGTTTTCTCGTCAAGGGCTCTCAAATACGACAAGGTTATTCCGTGGTCTGAAATAAAGCGTATTACAAATTGTCAGTCCAATAATTGTTTTTCTTAAACTTACTAATTAGGATGGCATAAACACTCGGATCCAGATCTCAATCCTCCACCAGAAGACTGAGGAGCTCTGGTATTTCGTCAGCCTCTAAACCAAAAGTAAAATGTTATTCCTTTGTTTTTATTTATGTGTTCTTACCGAGGTTCTTACCGTTGATGAGCTCCACATTGGCAATAATATCGTCGACAACAACTTCAATTTTTTCGTCTGCCATTATCTACAACTTAGTAAAAAAACATTAGTTACCGCTGATGCGGACTCGTCCACTGCTCTTTTTTTTTTTTAAATGGCGGTCAGGCAAGAATCTTCAGTTGTCAGTTAGCCATAATAAATATAATAATACATTTATTGTTAATGTGAACAGTATTTCTGTTGATATTACCATGCGCAGGTGGCAATATGGTAAATTTGAAGTTATTGTTTCAACCATGAATGTTTTTAATTGTATAATGCTCAATTTTAAGGGGCACATGGTAATTTTGATGAATTCATAGTCGTTATGAAACAAATTTCGGTAGATTCTACTATGAACTGTTATAGTAACATCAAACACATTTGCATGGTATGCAGTACTACAATATTTTTATCAGTGTATTGATTATTGACCGGTGGACTGACAACCAGGTGGCAGGGTAATCGCTTGAAAAATTGGAACATTTAGTCGCTTTTTTTTAATGCACGCTTTAGTATAAAGAATAAGCTGTATATAAAATCGTGAATTTTGAGCCATCGAACGATAAGGTCTAATCTCTTGGTTGGTCTATGAAATAATGTTTTTGGATATCAGTATTCAAAATTTTGAATTTGGAGCCGTCGAATGGTACTTGAGGTTCCAAAATTATCCTCTTGGGCCGTACCGAAACCAGTTCCAGAGTTTCCGGATGTGGCTAGATCCTCTGTTTGGTCTATGATATGATGTTTTTGAAAATCTGTATTCGAAATTGTGAATTGTGAGCCGTCGAATGGTACATATATATTAGGTTTCAAAATTCAAATCCCTTGTTTATTCCCTTGAGACGTTAGAGCTTTTTTGAGATGTTGATTTGTCAAAATATATCAACTGAACATCATGGTGTAGGAGATAATTAGATCGAGATCATCACACATTCTCAAATTTCACTTTCAAACATATTCTCTTGAATTTTTTGATGTCAACATGAAAAAAAACAACTATTAATAAACTAACTGCTCGGAAATAGGAAGTATTAAAACTTGAAAAAGGCCGGAAAAGAAACGAGAAAAAAATGCGTTATTTCCAAATTACAGCTGGAACGAATGCATCTTCTCCATAAAAACCGCGTTCACAAAGCGCAGCTAAAATGTTGCAAGCTGGGAGAACCAGAACGAGAACGTACTCATGTGCCTTCCTTCCTGCGGACATTTCCCGAAGTGAGTTGAAAAGCAAGCGACGAACCTCTAAATTGCATTTAATAACCCCGCGCGTGCAAATGAAACGAAACAGCGAAACAGGTCCCCTTGAATGATGTTCTGCATCGCTTATGCTGCTGCTATTATGATGACGATGACGATAATGATTACGATGATGATTTGGAAATATTTCCTGGGGAAAATTTCTTCCTTTCCGGTCACACCGCAGTAATCAAAAACTGGTGTGGCCAGCGATGAAAGTAGTTGGATTCTCGCTGGATACCTGGATGGCAAAAAAAAAATGCTTAACGACTTCCAAGAACCAGTATCTGCTAGTATCGAACGAATTTTACAACCTTGAAAAATTACGGATACACCCCGAAAAAAATTACCTTCTCCCAAAATCCATCCAAATTACGATCGGTTCGAAAGAAAAGTGAGAAAATTGAGGGTGCAATTAGCAAAGTCAATTGCGTTCGATCCTCCCGCTCAAATGCATCTCAACGAAGAATGAAATGCAGCCAGCGAAAATAAAAACTCGTAAAAATTTATTACTCTCAGAATTCTCCACCCAAACACAGCGGCCGAGGAGGGATGGCAGGAAGTCGTTTATGGGGCAATGTTTTTCGCTGTAAGAGGACCGAGAATCGCGCTTTGACTTTTACAGCTCGTCCCTTCCCATAGAGGAGATTTACTACCCTATGGTGTTGGCGGCTACTCCGATCGGGGGCTGTTGTAACCTACGACGAGGAGTGCGGTGCAATATGCAAACATTCAGGTAGGCAGTAATGGGGATTAGGTGAATAAAGCAAACAAAATCTTAACTTTCTTTGGCGTTTATAACTTAGCTTTTCCAGGGAAACTATAAACATGGCAAGATAATGGTACGCCTATTTATGACTGCCCTGCAATTGGGACCTTGGATGGAGATTGGTATGTGTGCCTGAGTACTGCATTACGGTGAATTTACGAGGCAACAATTATTATGATGCTAAAATCCTTTCAGTTTAAGAAAATAATTTATTAAGTTGTTCATACAAGGAGGATAAATAGCTATATAGTGTAGAACGAAACTATCTATGAGAAATGCACCCTAAAATAGTTGGAAATCGTTTTATTTTTTATTTAACTATATGGTTTGGACAGATTAACGTTATTTGTTTATTGCTGGATCAAAGCATCCAAATTGATTATTTACATGATTTTTAGTCGCCTGGGCTGATTCCTCACAGTGATTGAAATATATTTTAACTTTTTAATTAGTAGCAGCATTTTTAGCAGCAGAATTCTAAAAAAAATTAAGTAATAATCACAGTGTCCTACTTGTTTGTCATTTCATCTTGAGACTCTGATGCAAATTTTAGAAAAATCGGTCAATGCTTACCCATTTCCAAAGCGCCTTGAAGTTTGGAAAAACCATCAATGTGTATGGAAAATGAACACGGTTTCAGTTTTTTACCGCTATGTGGCGTTGTAATCTTTAGCTCAGACCATCAAGTTTGTAATTTTCATAGGAGGTATGTCGTTGTCCAAGACTAATTTAATGAAATCCAAAAAGTTTTATCCGTTTTATTGAAGTGATGTGGGCAACGCACTTATGCACAAGCCTATTTGCGTTCTTAATTATCTACTAATAAAGTTATGACTGGTTTAGTCATAACTGTATTTTTTTTTATGAAATAACAATATATTTAAGAAAAAATTAGGTGCACTAATGTAGAAGTTTGTTTTTATACACGCCTTCAACCGCTTAGGGAAATTATCGACGATGGACGTCAGTTCTTGAACAGATCTAGCATCCCAGGCTTTTGCCAAACTAGCTTCAAGATTATTTAGCGATGTATGTGGCTTAATACAGGCTATGGAATCGAGAATGGATCAGGTGGTGTAGTCCATGGAATTTAAATCAGGAGAGTTTGAAGGCCATTCATCTTTGGTTAAATACCTCAGGAAAAGTCTGCTACAGAGCTCCAAAGTCTTCTTCGCTTCCCGTAATGATGCCCAATCTTGTTGAAACGCCCATTGCGTTTCTCCGAAATGTACATGCGCCCAAGGTTCAACAGTGTCCGTCAGAAGATTTTGGTAGACTACTTAATTAGTTGATTTTGTCGCCACTTTCGATGAATATAAAGGGAGTTTTACCGGAACCCGTAATACCTGTCCAACCCATCACCGAAGCTGGATGATGTGATCTAGCTACATGTATACGGTTAGAAAAACCTTTTGGCAAATGGCCAATATTTGTCAAATTTTTTGTTTAAAATCTGGTTTTTCGAAAATTTGTAGGAACGCAACCCTACACGAGGTTATCCTCGTGTAGAATATGTACACAGAAAAAATTCAGTCAAATTTACTACGTTTATGGTCAAACCTTCAACATTTGTGGTTTATTTGACAGACCTCATATTGTTATCAACCGCACCATGGTCGATCTAATCGCAGGCATGGTAAAATCAATCGCATTTATAGTCAGGTGAAAATTGTTGATGTTTGCGCTCGAAATGGTAGTTTCTACTGCGATTTTTTTTGCGTGTAAGTGTCCGCGTCTCGTTGGCGAGTATTTTTAAGATTTTCGCGTTATTTCCGTCCGTTTGAATATTAATGGCAGGTAGAGGTTGTGAGGGTTGCTCAATTCCCTCATACAAGCAAACTCCCGGTTAGGCAACGTTGAGAAGAGCTTACGGTAGAACTCAGCCATCCACCTCAGCAAAACTTTCAAAACCCGCCACCAGATGGACGAACAACCACCTATTGGGAGTCCATTAGCGGTGGTAATAGGCATGACTGACATTAAAAAAATGGACTTATTTTCGGATGGTGATAAAAAAAGCTAAGACAGATAATTGCTTTTGCTAAACTTCCCATGGAAGGTAATTATTTAAGCTTACTTGCAAAAAAATTCTACGCCCTTGCGAGCGGCCTTCCGGCAGTTAACCGGAATATTCGCCATGGCGGACAAAAACATGCGTGTAGGTATGTTTTTGGGTTCTTTCTTCGTTTTATTTATCAATTCCTCCTCAGTTTTTGTGACAAAATTGTTGGAGTAGATCTTCCGCTTCAGTTTGGTCCATACATTCTCGATGGGACGCAGCTGGGGGACGTTGGGCGGGTTCACCGACTTGGGTACCACATCAATATTCAGCCGCTCCATCTCCTCCAATGATCGCTTCGAGTAGTGAGCCGACGCCAGATCCGGCCAGAACACCGCGTCTTCGTCCTTTTGGTATTTCTTGATGAACGACGCAACTTCCGGCAGGCATTTCGTACTACAAATTTCCCCGTTCACGGCCAGTCCGGAGCGAAAGAAGAGCGGCTTTGACATCCCCTTCTCGCCGATTGTCAGCCACAGCAGCACCTTCGTGGGGAACTTGGTGTGTGAAATGAACTTCACCTCGGAGCTCACTTCCTTCGTGGGGGAAGTAAAATACGAAGTACCCTGCCAGTCGTTGCCATCCAGAGTGAAATAGGTCTCGTCGTCCATCACCACCGACACGTCGCGATTCGCCGGGAAAATCGAGTTGACCATCCCTTGAAAAAGAAAAATCTTATTCAGCCGCTGCCGCTGCGTCATTGCCTGCAGCTCCGAAACCAGTGGACGCGACTTCCGCTTCCTGACATGTATGTTCGTGTTCGCCATGTACTTTTTCACTGTTTAGCTGGTTGAACCGACCTCCCGGCCAAGCGCAGGCAGCGATGTAGCCACTTTTCCCTCGGTCTTCCTCTTCAGCATCCTTTGGAGCTTCTTGTCGTTCAGGGTCGTCGGCCGTCCGGAATCGGGCTATTTTTCGATGCTCTTATTGTTGTCTAATAGTGCCAAGATGTTGTGGATGCCGGAACGGGCGTGCAGTTCCGCACGATGTCCGTTTTCGACGCGGCGGGGTTCCGTTCTTTGAATGCGCATACTTCTGAACGGAGTTGCTTCACTGTTTCTTCCATCACGGTTAGAGTTCGACTGATAGAGCTGTTAAATTTTGCCTGCTGACTGATGGGTTACTATGAAAGATGCTGCATGGGTAGTTTTGTCAGTGCGGGTGAAGGGAAACCCATGAAAAATCGGCAATTTTTGTCCATTTTTTGAAATGCAAACGTTATTAAGCATCTATCGTATTTGGACCTGATAGAAGGGAATGTACAAACCACTGATCTTTTCTTCGGGGTTTGTGGTGAACGGGGGAGATATTCAATACGAAGTGCCTGCCGGTTGCTGCCTTCAGCAAGAAGTATCCCGTGATGGAGGATGTGGTCTTTTGACTGAAGCTGGCCTTGGCCCATTATGTCAAAAGATCACTGGGGGAAGATAGAATGAATGAAGATAAACGTTGAACAGAAGACCGCCAACTTTCCCCACGTCTCCGAGCTGTGTCCGATAGAAATTTGGTGGGCGAACCTCAAAAAGACGATCTACTCAAATAATTTCGTGACCAAAACGGACGAGCAGTTGATCGCCAAGGTCATGAAAGTGATAAAGATCCATCTTTTATCAGCCATGGCTTAGATTCCGGAAAACTGTAGAAAGCATTTTTGTAGTAAGCTTAATAAATTTAGAATTTAAGGATAATTTGTTCCATTGAATTATTTTTTGTAGTTTTTGTTCCATCGCTATCTGAAAATAGTCAATTTTTTTAATGCATATGTTTTCTGACGAAATGCTGGATCTCAAGGATGGCTAAGAATGACAATACCATGGAAAAATAAGAAAATAGAATTTCAAAATCCATTTGTACCCATTTTACGAAAATTATTTTCAAAATGACAGAAATGATATGTTCGGCAAGACTGTTCATAAGGTCTGTATCCACATTAATCCGGACACCTTCAAATCATTGTAGCTTTTGAAATATTGCACGTCGGAATGAAAAATTTCACTGTGGTATAGCTGAGAGTCTATGATGAAAAAGACTATGATTGATGTTTACATTTCATATTTAGTATTCAAGATGGCGACGAAAGAAAAACAAGTGCGCGAGCGAATTTTGTACGGGCGCACGGCAAATCCTGACTTGTCAATACGGGACCTTGCAAAAACATTGGATTTTCCTAAATCCACTGTTCACGATGTGCTCAAATCATTTTCGGAACGTTTGACGGTGGAGAGGAAACCGAGAAGTGACAAAAACATTGGACGCGCTGATCCTGTCATGGACCGAAAGGTGAAAAGGATATTAACGAAAAACCCAAATCTCTCCATTCGAACGGTGGCTCGTAAAATAGGAATGTCGCCTGGTTTTGTCCAAAAATCAAAACAACGTTTGGGACTTAAGTCGTATAAAGTAAAAACAGTTCCAAATCGCAACGACAAACAGAACTTGGCAGCAAAATCACGGGCTCGACGTTTGTACTGCGAATATTTGACGAAGTTTTCATGCGTTGTTATGGACGATGAAACTTATGTTCTGGAGGATTTCAAGCAGCTTCCAGGGCTAGTTTTTAAATTTTGCTATGGCTGCTACAGCTGAGCATTTCAGAACGAAGAAGACATCGAAGTTTCCCAAAAAATACCTTGTGTGGCAAGCAATTTGCACCTGTGGCCAAAAGAGTAAATCTTTCGTCACTACAGGCACAATCTACAAGGAGATCTATCAGAAAGAGTGTCTGCAGAAGCGATTGCTACCCTTCATCAAAAGTCACAAAGAAAAACCTTTGTTCTGGCCCGATTTGGCATCATGCCACTATGCTAAAATTGTGATGGAGTGGTACCAAGCAAATCAAGTGAACATTGTACCAAAAACCTCAAACTGGCCAAATTGCCCAGAGCTACGACCAATCGAGAGATATTGGGCTCTGATGAAGCGGAAGCTTTCTGGAAAGAAGCAAGGAATCAAAGACAACAAACACTTCCAGCAAATTTGGACAAAGATGGTTTTTAAGATTTCTGAAGAGTCTGTACAAACCCAAATGGACGGAGTTAAGCACAAAGTTCGAAAATTTTATGCAAATACCGACTAACTATGTTTTGTCTTCACGAATTGTTAAAACACATCCCATGAATGTGAAATAAATAACTACGACGGAAATATAATGCGAAATTTATGTTTTATTCTTGTTTTGAGGTGTCCGGATTATTGCGGATACAGACCTTATGCGCAATCACCATCAACGAGACATCATTTCAATACACTGCTAATAACTATTTTTGGTTAACTCAGATCACCTGCAGTCTTGGACAAAGTTATTGGGTATAACATTTCCTTTGAGAATCTTAGATTTAACGTTACTTGAATACTTACAATGCTTCCTAGCGACAGAAAACTGAAACGGATGATTTTCCCATACAAACTTCAACTCGCTTTGAAATTGGTAAAGCGAATGTAAGCGAAATTGGCTCGAACTAGCAGCATATGCTCACGGTGGCACGGGGAACACGTGGTTTCTTGATGCGTAGGGGAAGGAGAGGTAGAGGATGTGCGGTTAGGTGATACATCATTCTTTTCTTTTAGCTCAGTCGGTGAAAGAGCGGCTACAAAGCAACACCATGCTAAAGGTGGCTGAAATTGATTCCCGGTTTGGTCTAGGAATTTTTCGTAAAGGACAATTTCTCAACGTGCTGAACATAGTGTGTGTTAGAATCACATTGTGTGATACAATAATTCCAAAATGCAAAACAGGCATCTTCCATATTACCATGGGACACAAAATCTCTAGAAGTTTGCCCGAGTAGAAATCTTTTATAATACTATTTTAAAGGGTGTGTGTCACTGCCGAAAATACATTCAACCACTACATTCCCACGTGGATAACCCCGAGCACATCTAAAGCGGGACAACAACTATTTCCACCGAATCATCGGTGCAGAATTCGTGCGCTCATATCCAGCTCCAGCCGGGTAGCACCCTCACACAAACACACCACCTGTAGTTTCCCGCGATAAGTAAATAAAATGTGAATTTCAAAAGCAATCTGGCAGTGTTGAATATATATATTTGAACTCTTGATTAGCCAAAACCATTGCAAAAAGTCTCCCCCCTCGTAGACTTTTTCCAAAGTGTTTGTGTGGAGCGTAGACTTTGGTCAGACCCCCCCCCTCTCCCCAGAAAAGTCTACGTGGTTTATGAATAGTCCCTAATAAGCTAATTGTGATGGACAATAAGCTTGAAATGCCCAGAAAGAAGACGGCAACACACTAATTTCGTAAGATGTTTGCCAAATTTCTTAACTCACCTTAAAATATTGTATGGCGCAAAAGAAAATGCCGTACACCACCTCCCCCATAATCCTTACGCAATTATGATAATAATTCATAATTCATTTTTTCTATAAGCAAAAGAAAAAAATATACATCTTTTTTCAAAAACCACAAAAAATGGGGGTCCCATTGGGAGGTTCAGTTGACTCAAAAACTAATATTCTTACAAATAGACACTTGAAGATAAATTCTTCAAAGTTTGTTTCACATCAGAGAAGGTCTCTGTGCTAAGCAAGTGTCGCGTTTTCAACAGCTATTATAACGTGTTTTATTTTAATGTGAGGTTAATAAGCGTTGTTTCCGAAGATGTACGTGTTTTTAGCTGTATGTAATTCAGTTTTATTATATTGTCATTGTGATAAACATTTTTTTCTGTTGACGAATCAATAAATAAATAAATAGAAACATACATATAGGAACATATCTAATGAACAATTGTCATAAACGAACGATAACTCAAACATTAAACACAATTTAATTAGAAGAAAACCCAAAAAGCAAAACAAAGATTAGAAATTTATTAGTGAAGGCACTTGTATCCTGGTGGAATCAACAAGGGTTTCGTTACCATTTTTAAATTGCGATTATCATACGAACATGAGTATCATACATTTTTTTCCTAAATCCATTCTGACATAGGAAGCAGCAAAGTTTGCTTTGAGTGACTCTATTCCCACCTTTGTTCAATCCAACCGATTAGAGAAGAAAGAACTATAAATTAATCAAATAGGCCATGATCGTATCGCAAGCTATCTCACCCCAACCGTTTTAAGAAGCACAGTTACGCACTTTTTTAACCTGCATCGGAATTGAGGAAGAAAGTAATAAATATTTAAGTTGTTTACCAAAAATGCAAAAGAGCGAGCTTCTGTGCATGCTGCCGGTTGCATGAGCACTAAAAAGTGAATAAAATAATCACCCAAAAGCGTAAACCATGCTCATTTTGAAGTGCACCCGCCACAATCCATCATAATTCAAGGCGTGGAGTTATCAAATCCAGCTCGAATCAATTTCTCTTCGATCTTGACCCGCCATCCATTCCCCACTCGATGAGGTCCCATTCCCATTCGTACATTTGAATGCTTACTCACTTCTTGGGGACTAGGGTGCGTCACTCGTAGTCGCCACTAGTACGTCCGTAGCTTTTAATAAGTTGATTGGAAATTCACAATAGCTCACATTACCCCGGAGAGACAGATGCGCTCTGATATCCTATTGAAGGAGCCCTTTGCGATCGAAATTTAAAATGTGTAACGTGCTTCTGTGGCGGCTGGTAGCAGTTGAGACCATCGAATGCATCATGATAATTTATGACACCTGCTGCCTTCTATATGGCTAATTGTTATTATTTTTATGATTATAAGCCGTTCGAAATGTTGCCGTTGGCCTTATCGCGATTCGCAGCTGCTTGTGATGATGGTGGCGATGATGAGATGTGTATTCCGATGCAGAAAAAGGGGTTCATTCCCATGCTTTGGTGGCTGTGAAAGTTTAGGGTTCATAGTCAAATTTTCGAGCAATAAATCGGAAACTTTAACTATTCAAACACAACTTATTTTGAGCGATTTGATCGCGAGCGAAGAAACTCGCCTTTACGATTTATGGTCAGGCGTACCCATGGTTGGTGCAAATGTGCTGGAGGTATTTTTCCTTTTTTTCAGCAAATTTCTTTCGCCCATTTTTAATTAACTCAGATTTGCTTTTTCGAAACGTGTAATAATTACAATATAATTTTGATGAAAAATAAACACAAGGCTTTTGACCGTGAAAACGCTCCCATCGCTAAGAATCCGGTTCAGCGGCCAAGCGAAAGTCCGCCATACTGTCAATCTGAAATCTACATATGTGGTCTCTCTAATGACATTATTTCCTAGAAGCACACCAACACACATATCCAAGGAAAACGGATAATCGGTTTGATTCGATCCAACCTATTCATCATCTGGTCCGTTCCATACATTAGGATAAAAACAGGAAGAAACCGATTTCGTTCGTTATCCACGAGCGAAGCAAGTCTTGTTTTGGCGCCTAATAATCTCGCCACACATGTGCTACCCTAGAAAAACATCAGTACTACCAACCCACTTTTAGGTCCCACAATTCTTCCCGACCGGCTGCTGAATGCTTGGCTTCGAGTCCATTCAGGGGGAAAATTATCCGCACATGGCACACCGGTCCTTTTGCTTTTCATCTGCCCAATAGCCGGATAGGAACACCTCTGCGGCAGGAATTGCTTATTACCTTCAAACGCGTAACACGTTTTCCTCATTCTTCATTGCAGACCCGAGGAAAGAGCAATGCATTGTTGATTGTTGCCTTTTGAAAAAAAAGTAGTTTTCAGGTAAAATTGATTTCGTCGAACGTCGTTGGCCAGCGGCTGCCGTTGTTGGTGAGATTGTTCATGTCGACCGCCGGCACACACTTTCTCATCAATCTTCATTATGTCAGTCGAAATGCTGAAATTCATCATCGGTTCTTAGGGAGGAACGTGTGCTGCAACGTTTAGCAGCCGTCACTGCTGATGAGGGATGAATACGAATGGATAATCCCGCAGTGAATTTGTGCTGAATTGATTTTTTTCTATGTACATTTTAGATTAAGAGTGCTTTCAGACGGAATCTTCGAAAATACGCAGCTGGTAGAAATACAGGATTAATCTCAGCTTTACTGGTTAAGGTGTCCCGGGCAGATTAAAACGTTGGGTTAATTTAAAGATAGTGAGATCAGGATACTATAAGTAAGTCCAACATGCTTTTTTTGCGGCAGGTAACAGAACATGAATAGTATCAAATCTATTGTGCTCTTGTGAATCCCCTTTAACCCAATGATGGCGTAGCGACCATAGTCACAACGAACCACCTTGAGGAATACTTCAGGGTTGTTTTGCTTTGCCCTATCTCTGAAATTTCCATAGGCCTTGAACTTATATTACTACTATAGAAATATTAAACTATTTACCCTAAACATTAATTATATTGCTCCGATATGTCAGGCTGTGATGAGTTGGCAAAACAATCATTATTCTACGAAATTAAAGAGTGAACAAAAGTGAATTTGTGCGTAAGCCATTACAGTGTGAAATTAGAGCTAATAATTTGATTTATCTCTCCCTTAAAGCTTAAATTATATTCTACTTAAAGCTTTAAGAGAACTTATACTAAGACAAACAGTATACTTGAAAGGTACGGCAGGTAAATTCGTATAAAACTAAACTGTAATATTGTGAACTAAATATCTAACCTAGCCTACCCACATACTATTTCAGCACACCTGTTAGCATACAGATCTGACAAATAGTTGAAAAAATAACCTAAAGACACTAAACGTAAGTACTCAAAACTAAGGAAATGTACTTACTAAAGCGGAGCCAGTTTAACTTATGCAAATTGACGAAATTTATCAGAAGCAGATAATTTCCCATCAACATGAGAGGCTCTAGGAGTGGACAGTAATTTATTGGTAGAACTAAGAGAAATGAAGAGAAAGTATTGATAGTTCCGTTTAGAGTAACGACAACCTTTGAAAATTGAAAGTTATAAGTTGAAAGAGAGTGGAGGGCATATGAAGATAGTATACGATCAGGCGCATAATCTTTGACCAAGCTACCCGATGCAGGGTAAGCAAGGGGGAGGATATCTGTGTATTTTCCACCATATAATGCTAATAAAAATACATATGAAAAGTTTTTCGAATGTGCAGAAAAAATTTTATCTGAACTTCCTCCTGAAGTAAAAGTTCACATCTATGGGGACTTTAATCAACGCGACGCTGACTTCATTCTAGACTCCGAAAATGAAAATATCTTACTCCCAGTCGTTGGGGAGAATATTACTTTGCAATTCATATTCGACGAAATCTCAAAACTTGGACTTAATCAAGTAAACCACATCAGAAATGAAGAAAATTGTTTTTTGGACTTCTTGCTCACGAATATTCAAGAAGATTTCTGTGTGACTGAATCGCTGAACCCATTATGGAAAAATGAAATGCGTCACACGGCAATCGAATATTCTTTATTTATACATGAATATCAAAGACCCAACGACTGTGAATATGAAGAAGGCTTTGAATACAGACTAGCTAATTATGCGAATATCAGAAGCAAACTAAACAATGTAAACTGGCAGAAAATTTTCAAGAATGAAGGAAATGTCGAAACTGCTGTAGACATTTTTTATAAAATTTTATCGGAAATAATTTTGCAAGAAATACCTTTGAAGAAAAAACGACGTCACCGAAATACGAGTGATCCAGTCTGGTTTAACAGACAAATCAAAAATTTAAAAAATCGAAAGCAGAAAGCTCACAAAATTTTCAAAAAATTCAACAGCAGTGAAAATTTAGCAAACTATCTGGACATATGCGACCAATTGAATCTAGCCATGGGTATTGCACTTGAAGAATACAATACAAAAACTGAACTTGAAATAAAGTCATGCCCGAAGAACTTCTTCAATTACGTAAAAACCAAATTAAAATCTGACAATTTTCCATCCACAATGTACCTTGATGAACGTGTCGGTGATAACTCGGAAAAAAATTGCAATCTTTTTGCAACATTTTTTCAAGAAATCTATACGACATTTTCTGAAGAGGATCGCGATCGCGAATATTTTGCATTTTACTGTGAATTTACTGGGGGTTTTGGGGTCATCCAACTATGTGTGAAATATTTTTTCCAAAATTTAAAAATTTGGACGCGCCAAAAGGTCCGGGACCGGGGGGAATTCCTCCAGTGTTCATGAAGAGTTTAGCAATGGAACTCACATCTCCATTGTTTTGGCTCTTTAATATGTCACTGGAATCAGGAATTTTCCCAACAATTTGGAAAAGCTCATTTCTGGTCCCTATTTTCAAATCTGGACGAAAATCTGACGTACGTAATTATCGTGGAATAGCCATTATCTCTTGCATTCCTAAACTTTTCGAGGCAATTGTCAATGAAAAATTATTTCTCCAAATCAAAAATCAAATAACTGACAAGCAACACGGCTTTTTTAAGGGCCGTTCAACCTCGACAAATTTAATTGAATTTATAGACTATTCATTGAATGCAATGGATAATGGAAACCACGTAGAAGCTCTCTATACAGACTTTAGCAAGGCTTTTGATCGTATTGACATACCAATGCTACTTTTCAAACTACAAAAACATGGGATTGAACCTGGACTCTTGAAATGGCTTGAATCATACTTAACCAGCCGCCAACAAATAATAAAATTAAATGGAAAGAAATCAAATCCTATTCAAGTCACTTCTGGTGTCCCACAAGGCTCTCATTTAGGACCCCTTCTTTTTATTTTGTACGTAAATGACATTTCCTTCATTCTTAAAAATATTAAAGTACTAATCTATGCCGATGACATGAAGCTTTATTTGGAAATACGAAATAAGGAAGACATCAATTTATTCCAGAATGAAATAAACATATTCTACACATGGTGTAAAAAAAGCCTATTAGAGCTGAATGTAAAAAAATGCAACTCAATATCATTTAGCAAAAAAATAACAACACCAAACATATCAATTTCACTAGGTAATCAGAAAGTAGAAAAATGTGAAAGAGTTAGGGACTTAGGAATAATCTTAGACTCCAAACTTAATTTCATAGACCACTACAACACAACTATTCACAGGGCAAATAACATGCTGGGCTTTATTAAGCGCTTTTGTCATAATTTTCAGGACCCATACACTATTAAAACACTATATATAGCTTATGTTAGGTCTATTCTGGAATATTGCAGCATTGTATGGTCTCCTCATTTAACCACACACGAAAACAGAATAGAATCAGTACAAAAGCAATTTCTATTATATGCTCTTCGTAGGTTGGGTTGGACATCATTTCGTCTTCCATCATATGAAGCGCGTTGCATGCTTATAAACATCCAAACATTGAAAGAGCGTCGTGAGTATGCAAGCGTTTCATTTGTAAACGATATCGTTTCGCAGCGTATTGACTCACCAGAACTTTTATCAAAATTAAACATATATGCACCTATTCGGCAACTTCGAAATCGTAACCTATTCGCCATCAGCCATCATCGCACAAACTATGCAACAAATGGACCAATAAATCGCATGATGGCTTCTTACAATAAACACTGCGAAATCATTGACTTTACAATGTCTCGGCATAAACTAAAACAGTATTTTAGCTCCATAAGAAACCAGAACATACAAGAATGAATAATATTATATTATATTTTAATATATATTATATGGTCTACTTATGATTGACGACAATAAATAAATAAATAAATAGATACCCCCTTGACTGGTAAAAGAATATGCGACCGATCGTGCTTTTATACTACCTATTGCTTTGTTCTGGTTCTAGCGATTTCTTTTTTTTATTTCTTTCTTTATTTATCAATATTTTTTTTGGTGTTAATCTGGGTGCTCCAACTACTACCGTAACGTATCAGCCTTAATTGTTAAATTTTGTACCTTATTTTGTTTATATTGTTCTGCCTTAGCGGTTTAGTATTTTAAACAGGTTTTTGTTTCGGTGTGTCAGTATAAAAATAATAATTTAAAAACTAAAAAAAAAATAAAATTTTTTTTTAAGGAAGGAAAAGGGGGTTTAAGAAGGAGAAAGGAAGTTTTTGTTTTTTTTTAATATTTTGTTGGACATTTGTTCTAAAGTCTCAACATTCGAACATTCGACTGTACCAAGAAGGCAGCTTCAAAATCATCTTCAGAACTTTGTTCTGAATCCTTTGAAATGTTTTTTTCCTGGTAGCATAACAACTAGACCATATTGGAACAGAATAAAGCATGGCTGATCTAAACAATTATTTAAATATTAGTAGTTTGTTCTTCAGACAAAGTTTGGATTTTCTGTTTATGAGAGGATATAAACATTTTATATATTTATTACATTTGGCTTGAATGCCTTCAATGTGATCTTTAAAATTTAATTTTTGATCAAGTACCAGACCAAGGTATTTCACTTGCCTTGACCAAGAAATTGGGAAACCGTTCGTAGTAACTATGTGACTACTACTAGGTTTCAAAAAGGAAGCTCTAGGTTTATGCGGGATTATTATAAGTTGAGTTTTGGAAGCGTTGTGAGAAATCTTCCATTTCTGTAAATAAGAAGAGTAATGTCTAAACTTTTTTGCAGTCTCCTGCAAATGACACCAAGACTTAAAGTTTTTCAATTTAGCAATCAAACCTTCATGCCAAACACTGTCGAATGCCTTTTCTATGTCTAGTAGAGCAACTCCAGTTGAGCAGCCTTCAGATTTGTTTGAACGAACTAAATTAGTACCTCTTAAGAGTTGATGAGTAGTTGAATGGCCATGGCGAAATCCAAATTGCTCATCTGCAAAAACTGAGTTTGTATTGATGTGAAGCATCATTCCATTCAAAATTATCTTTTCAAAAAGTTTACTTATTGAAGGAAGTAAACTTATTGGTCTGTAGCTAGAAGCTTCAGCTGGATCTTTCTCGGGCTTCAAAATTGGAACAACTTTAGCATTTTTCCATTTGTCAGGAAAGTATGCCAAATAAAAACATTTATTAAATAGTGTTACCATGAAAGACAAGGTATTCACTGGGAGTTTTTTTTTATGAGTATATATAAAATTCCATCATCACCTGGAGCTTTCATCTTTTTGAACTTTTTAGTAATAGTCTTCATCCAAATCAGTACCCCAGGATTCATCAAAAATATTTTCCCGGGAGGAAATATTCAGATAATCACGAGCAACCTGATTCTCAATCGGACTAGTAAGACCCAAACTGAAATTATGGGAACTCTCAAACTGCTTAACAAGTTTTTGAGCTTTTTCCACATTGGTTAACAATATTTTATCACCTTCTTTGAGCGCTGGAATAGGCTTTTGAGGTTTCTTCAAATTTTTTGAGACTTTCCAAAAAGGTTTGGAGCTCGGGTCTAATTTTGACACATTAATTTCAAATTGTTTGTTCCTCAGGGCAGAGAAGCGTTTTTTAATTTGTTTTCAAATCTCGCCAGATAACTTTCATGGTGGGATCGCGTGTTCTTTCATATTGTCTTCTACGGATATTTTTCAGACGGATCAAAAGCTGAAGATCGTCGTCTATTATAATTGAACTTTACCTCGCCTTTTGGTACTGAGACAGCTCTTGCTTCGACTATAGAAGTAGTCAGAGATTCAAGAGCAGTATCGGTATCATTTTTAGTATCCAAAGGAATATTAGAATCAATGTTATCAAAGTTCCAATCAGCTCTATGGCAATTGAAAGTAGAACTGTTGTAATTAGAAATTATTTCTTGGGATATTTCAAAAGTTACTGGAAGGTGATCCGAACCGAAGTCAGCTGGGTAACCAATTGGCTACAAAGTTGATGAATGTTAGACAAATAATAGTTGGGGGTTTGTGGAGAAGAAAAGAAGGTGGTGTTTGGATTGGGTGTTACGGGGGAAATATTTTTTTTGGTTGATTGTTGGTGTTTTTGGTGTGTTGTTGAAATAATAAGAGTAATGGGGTGGTTCATTGCCCAGTGAACAAGCAAACGGAACAGTTCTTTCGGTCCGCTCTGCGTTGCTTTGGAAGCTTTTCACGAGTTGTTTCAATTCTTCAGTCTTAAGTTTTTTTGCACTCGCGAGTGAAATCGAGTCTTGGCTTTCTGAAGAAGAAAAAGTTGTGTGATAAGCAGTGCAACAACGTCATTAATTGCAATTAGCAATATTGCAACGATCTAAAAGGCATATTGCTCCGCATCCATACGGCACGCACACCAGCAGTCCATCGTGTGTAGCGTGCAATCGTTCATCTGCCAACCACCACCGACCAGCGTCATCATCATCATCATCATCATCGCTGAGCTCCACGTCTAGCCGGTACACGCGGCCACACATCGTCGCTCGGCAGCAGCAGCACATTCGTCGCCCGTCTGCAGTAGATCAGTGATACATATAAGATAAGTTTTTGTTTCTCGCTCTTCTGAATTCATTTTAATCGTATTGTGTGTTTGAGTGTGGAGAGTGAGTGAGAGTGAGTGAGAGTGTGTGAGAGTGTGTGAGAGAGTGTGCTTAGGTTTAGTTTGTTTATCTTAGGTTTAGTTTGTTTATCTGTGATTGATTGTAGATAATTACGTTAGCGGTTGAGCGTCATAAGCTCCCACGGGTGCGACATGGATGATTTGTCGGAAGATGATTCATCCATGCCGCCAAATGATGGGGTAGCTCTTAAAGTTACCCGATCGCGTGCTTATCCAGATAGTTCAGCTGGTCCTTGGGTTGTCTATTTTCGGCCCAAAACGAAACCTCTCAATGTTTACCAGATTTCAAACGATCTGACGAAACGATTCTCGGCCGTGACCGAGATAATTAAGGTGAGACCCAATAAACTAAAAGTCGTTGTGTCCAACCTTAAACAGGCTAACGAAATTGCTGTCTCTCAGTTTTTTACACTGGAGTATTTAGTGTACATCCCAGCTCGAGGTATTGAGATTGAAGGGGTTGTCACCGAAGCGAGTTTGACCCCTGAGATCCTGTTGAAGCAGGGGGTTGGTCGCTTTACGAACCCTCTGCTTCCTTCAGTCAAGATACTTGATGTGCGAAAACTAGGCACAGTATCGATCACGAAGGGTGAAAAGAAGTTTACACCGTCAGACTCGTTTCGCGTAACCTTCTCTGGTTCAGCCCTCCCTCAATACGTCGAGTTGGGAAAACTTCGACTACCTGTGCGGTTGTTTGTACCTCGGGTCATGATCTGCGAAAAATGCAAGCAGATGGGACATACGACCTCCCATTGCAGCAATAAGGCACGCTGCTCTAATTGTGGGGAGAAGCACGAGGATGGCGCTTGCGCAGACAGCACACCAAAATGCGCTTTCTGTAAAGGAACTCCTCCTCATGCTCTCTCGTCGTGCCCGGCGTACAAACAACGCGGGGAGAAATTAGAACGCTCGCTAAAACAGCGTTCCAGGCAATCTTTCGCCGAAATGGTGAAAAAAGTCTCCCCACCACCCAATGCCAATACAAATCCCTTTGCTCCTCTGTCAGATGACGAGTCTGACTTTGATTCGGCTGAAGAGGGAACATCGTTCACTTTTCCGGAAGGTGCTTCAAGGAAGCGAAGACGCGTCCGCCCACGGAAAATTGCTGAAAAGAAGCCCGAGACCAGCTTGCCCATTTCAAAAAAGGTGGAAAAAAGGAAAAAACAATTCCTCCTGGTTTCCGTAGTACTAACTACACCCAGGACTTTCCATCTCTCCCGGGGACATCCAAAACCCCTGAAGCCCCTATTTTAAGAACAGAAGCCCCCTCCTCAAGTGGGCTGTTCTCATTTGATGACATTGCCGAAGGTATCTTCAAGTACCTCGAAATTTCTGACCCTCTCAAAAGCATTGTTTTGGCAATGCTTCCCACAGTGAAGACTTTTTTGAAGCAATTGACAATCAAGTGGCCCCTCCTTGCAGCTATCATTTCCTTCGATGGATAATTTTCCAAATGAGGTCGGGGATTTGATCACTGTTGTACAGTGGAATTGTCGAAGTTTGATTCCTAAATTGGAATCTTTTAAATATTTAGCTCACAATACCGGTTGTGATGCGTTCGCTCTTTGTGAAACATGGCTCTCATCCGAAATAGATCTTCCTTTTTATGATTTCAATATTATTCGTCTTGATCGTGAGGATTCACGTGGAGGAGGAGTACTTCTGGGGATCAAAAAGTGCTACTCCTTCTATAGAGTGAATTTTCCTCCAATTCCAGGTATTGAAGTTGTCGCATGTCAGGCTGTTATTAAAAATAAAAGCCTTTGCATTGCTTCTGTGTATATTCCTCCTAGAGCCTCAATTAACCGAAAACAACTTTCAGATATTTGTTCGGTCCTTCCTTCTCCACGGTTGATCATGGGAGATTTTAACTCTCACGGTACAGGCTGGGGAGAACTGTACGATGACAACCGGTCTTCCCTGATATATGACCTCTGTGACAACTTCAATATGACCGTTCTCAACAATGGAGAAGTAACACGTTTGGCTGGAACATCCTCAGTTGGCAGTAGATTAGACCTCACACTTTGTTCGAATTCATTATCGTTGGATTGCACATGGAATGTGATTCAAGATCCCCACGGTAGTGATCACTTGCCCATAAAAATTTCGGTTGCCACCGGGTTCAATCCGTCGAAATCTGTCAACGTCACGTTTGATGTTACCCGTCACATCGATTGGACAAAGTTCAGGACAGCAGTAGATGAAGCCGTAACGACGGTAGAAAGGCTTTCACCGCTAGAAGAATATAACTTCCTCTCCAACCTGATCTTAGACAGCGCGCTTCAAGCTCAAACTCGACCAGTTCCAGGGACGTCATTTCGCAGGAAACCTCCTTCTCCATGGTGGGATCAGCAATGCACCGAGGTTTACCGTAAAAAGTCCGACGCGTTTAAAGTTTTCCGTAGACGTGGAACACCTGAGCACTTCGAAGTATACACGGCTCTCGAACGCGAACTTAAGAGCCTCATCAAGGCCAAGAAACGCGGATACTGGCGAAGATTCGTGGACGGGCTATCGCGCGAGACGTCGATGAGTACTCTTTGGAACACGGCGCGAAGATTGCGTAACAGAACTACGAACAACGAGAGCGAAGAGTACTCGGACCAATGGATCCTCAAGTTCGCGCGAAAAGTTTGCCCAGATTCTGTGCCGGCACGGATCATTCCTCGCGAAACCGAGAATCCGATAGATGAGATCAGCCAACCTTTTTCAATGGTAGAACTCTCTCTCGCGCTCCTTTCGTGTGGCAATACGGCTCCAGGAGCTGATAGAATCAAGTTCAACTTGCTTAAGAACCTTCCAGACGTCGCGAAGAGGCGCATGTTGAACTTGTTTAATCAGTTTTTGGAGCTCAACATTGTACCGGATGATTGGAGGCGGGTGAGAGTTATCGCCATTCAAAAACCTGGCAAACCCGCGTCCGACCACAACTCCTATCGACCCATCGCGATGTTATCCTGCATTCGAAAGTTGTTGGAGAAAATGATCCTCTTCCGTCTGGACAAATGGGTTGAGACGAACAACCTGCTTTCAGATACTCAATATGGTTTCCGTAGGGGTAAGGGAACGAACGACTGTCTCGCGTTGCTTTCCACAGATATTCAGCTAGCCTTTGCTAAAAAAGAGCAAATGGCTTCTGTTTTCTTGGATATCAAGGGGGCTTTTGATTCAGTATCTGTTGAAGTTCTTTCAGATAAACTCCACGCTTGTGGCTTTTCACCATTAATGAATAATTTTTTGTACAATTTGCTGTCAGAGAAACATATGAGCTTCTCTCATGGAACCTCTACAGCTTCACGATTTAGCTACATGGGTCTCCCCCAGGGATCATGTTTAAGCCCCCTTTTGTATAATGTTTATGTCAAAGACATTGACGGTTGTCTAAGTGACAACTGTACGTTGAGACAACTTGCAGATGACGGCGTAGTGTCTGTCACGGGACCCAATGGGGTCGATCTGCAAGGACCCTTACAGGATACCTTAGACAATTTGTCTACTTGGGCTCTAGAGCTAGGTATCGAATTCTCTACGGAGAAAACTGAGTTGGTAGTTTTTTCTAGGAAGCATAACCCAGCACAACCGAAGCTTCAAATTTGGGGTAAGCCGATAACTCATTCTATGTCATTTAAATATCTTGGGGTCTGGTTCGATTCTAAGTGCACCTGGAGATCCCATATTGAGTATCTGAAGCGAAAGTGCCAGCAGAGGGTCAATTTTCTCTGCACAATTACGGGGACCTGGTGGGGAGCTCATCCACAAGATCTTCTAACGTTGTACCGGACAACGATTTTGTCGGTTATGGAATACGGTAGTTTTTGTTATCAGTCAGCGGCTCGGTCGCACTTCATTAAACTGGAACGTATTCAGTATCGGTGTCTTCGTATCGCGTTAGGTTGCATGCACTCGACTCACACAATGAGTCTTGAAGTGCTGGCTGGCATGTTGCCACTCTCGGATCGGTTTTCAGAATTATCTCTCCGGCTCCTCACCAGGTGTGAAGTTATGAACCCCCAGGTGATCGAAAATTTTGAGAAGCTCCTTGAGTTGAATACTCAAACCCGCTTCATGACCTTGTACCATTTGTACATAACACAGGATGTCAGCCCTTCGCCGAACATTTCCAGTCGTGTTTGCTTCTCCAATTTCGACAATTCGGTTCATTTTGATTTATCCATGAAGCAAGAGCTTCATGGAATCCCAGAGCATCATCGTCCTATGATTGCTCCGGTGATATTTGCTGCAAAGTTTGGCCAAGTTAATTCCACTAAATCGTTCTTCACTGACGGATCTTTGATAGAGGAGTCAGCAGGCTTTGGTATATTTAATGAAATTTATAGCGCCAATCGTAAACTTCAAGCTCCTTGTTCCGTATATGTCGCTGAATTAGCGGCAATACACTTTACGCTAGAAATGGTTGCCTCATTAACACCGGATCAGTACTTCATTTTCACGGATAGTCTCAGTTCTATAGAGGCTATTCGCTCATTGAGGCCGGTAAAGCACTCCTCGTATTTTCTCATGAAAATACAGGAGCTTCTAAGTGCTTTATCTTCGCGTTATTTTATCATCACCTTTGTATGGGTCCCATCTCATTGTTCAATTCCGGGCAATGAGAAAGCGGACTCGCTTGCAAAGGTGGGCGCTATGGAAGGCGATATTTGTGATCGACAAATCGCCTTCAACGAATTTTTTCCTATTTTTCGTCAACAGTCACTCGTCAGCTGGCAGCATAAATGGAGTAAAGGAGATTTGGGGCGATGGCAACATTCTATCATCCCAAAGGTGTCGAAGAAATCCTGGTTTAAGGGGATGGATGTGGGTCGAGACTTCATTCGTGTCATGTCTCGCCTCATGTCCAATCATTATTCTTTGAACGCTCATTTATACCGGGTTGGGCTGAGCGACAGCAATTTCTGTGAGTGTGGACAAGGCTATCAGGACGCAGATCACGTTATTTGGTCTTGTGCTGAACATCGTGGAGTCAGATCTGAGCTTTATGATTCCCTTCGGGCTCGAGGTAGACAACCCAATGTGCCAATTCGAGATATTTTGGCTGTACGTGATTTGGAGTACATGAAACTCATTTATGTGTTTTTGACTAACATTAGCCTTAGATTGTAGTTAGTTTAACCTGTATGTTTACTATAAGTTTTTTTTTATCTGTGTATGTGTGTTTTTTTTTCTTTTTCAAAAAATGTTCAAGTCAAAAGAGAACCATAAATTGTATAGTTATAAGTTTTTAGATAATTTAGAATTTAAATTTAATGTGTTATGTAATCCATACTTTAAATTCCCACCCTCTTTCCCATCCGTAATTTGTAATTCCTATTAACCTCGAGACGGCCGCGAGTAATCGGCTCTATCCTCCTAACTTTAGTTTTAAGATAAATGATGTGTATAAATGTGAAAATTTGGCTCTGTAAAGTTGATTCGATTGAGCCTGTACAAATAAACGATTATTTAAAAAAAAAAAAAAAAAAAATTTTTTTTGGGTGGGGGTGGGGGGGGGAAAAGGGGGGGTAGAGGGGGGAGTGGGCCAAATTTTTTTTTAAAAAAAAACCAAAGTTTCAAAAACTTTGGTATCAAATGAAGAAATAATTTGATGTTTGATACGCCTATGAACAAGTATGGCAACGCCACCACCTGGACTATCAAGACGATCATTGCGGTAAACAAAATAATTCATTATAATTAATCTAGCGATCTGTTTATTTCCCTCTCCCAATGCCTAACACGGGTGATAAATTATCTCTTGCTGCTGGGTTTATTTTTGGCATGTAGCGACTATTTCACACATATTATTCCATTAATGAATGTTATGCAAATTCTTATTGCTAGAAATTTTTTAACCCTGCTCTACCCATCACCGAAAATTGGAAATAAAGCGGATAATAATACTGAACCATGGGTGGTTTTTAGTTTTTAAGAGAAACCCTAGAATGCATTTTTGTACGATTCTTAAGAAAACTCTCGAGACAATTCATCAACAATGTTATACATAGCTATCTGCTATAAAAAACGCAAAGTTGCCTTACGATTTTGAAAGATTTTATTTCGTTTGTCATTATGGATGTTAAATTGGAGAAAGAACGCAACACAAGCTGTTGAATACAACACATCAATTTGCTTGATTTTTTTTTGCGTGAGATGGGCCTCAGATACCTCACTCGATAAAATCACGGTTGACATCGATGGGAATAGAGTATCATTGTTGCCACATAATACAAAAAAATCATGCATTGGTGTTGGCATAAAAAGCTCTCAATTAACAACTGTGGACTGCACCTAAAGCTCGATTAACTAATTATCAAGACGAAATCAGTTCTATCTCGGGAATTAACACATTAAATGGAACAGTTGAGTAGCAAAAATGCACTTTATTGCGCGTTAAGGAAAAAAATATCAACAGGCTTATTCCGTTTTCGTTTTGTTGAAAAAACAAACTTTTCTTGAAATACCTCGCTTCATGTTTTGGACACTCTGTTCGTCAACGTGTACGGCCATTCTATTTCACCATCTCTTAATCTCTGCAGCATCTCGCGTCACTTTTTACAGCTTCCGCTTAACAATTGCCTAATATTTCTCGATTGGGCGAAATTGGGGGCAATCGTGTGGGTTGAGGTTGGGGGTAGATGGGAGGGTCAGTGCTTTTGTTGGAATTGTATTTTAAGGTGTGGCCCAGTTAGAATTGGAACATAGACTATTGCGCATATTTCGGATATACATTAACAAAATAGTATTCTGTTTAAACTTAAATATTCGAATTTATGTGAACTTTAGAGGGAGAATAGAAAAAAAAATAATCATGTCGATTTCGAAGAAATTCTTGGACTTTTCCCGGAATATGTTTCATCAACCGGCGCACCTTATTCTCATCCATCGTTTTGGCAATCTTATTCCATTTGGTTCTCAATTCATTGATGCTTTTGACGACACTGCCATTCACCTTCAGCTTCCTCTTCATAATAGCCCAAAATCTCTCTATCGGTCTGAGTTGGGGACAGTTTGGTGGGTTGAGTTCTTTCGGTATAAACTGAATCCCGTTGGTTTCATACCACTGTAGTACTGTTTTACTGTAATGACAGAAGGCAAAATCTGGCCCAAACATGACAGGTTCATTGTGGGATCTGATGAATAGCCCGGTCCCGGTAGTTGTTTGAAATTGGCCTTTACATAGGTTTCATCATCCATGAGGTTTCATCATCCATTGAATTTTGTCAACACCTGATCATACAGTTTTCTGGCACCGATTCTGGCCAGATTATTCTGCTTTTGATCCCTTTTTGGTTGTCTACAGGCACGGATTTGACTTGAAGCCTTCCCGGAGACGAGTCCGTTGCACAGTACTGCGTGCGGCGCGAAACTTTTTGGCCAAATCGCGGTCTGAGATGTTGGGACTTGCCTTAATGTTCTTGATGACTTTGTTCCGCATTTGATGGTTGGCAGTATCCGCCCGACGCTTGCTTTGAGGCTTGTGATTCGTCGACAAAGTTTCTCTGTACTTTTTCAAAACACACGACATGGTATTTCGGGGGAAAACCCAACACTTTAGCAAGTTTTGGCCCAGAACACGAAGGGTTTTCCAAATGATTGCGCACAATAATTTTTCTTCTTTCTTCTTCCATTTTGTATTTCTCTCGACACGTTCGAACTGCACCGCGAAAAAAAAACTTCTGATGTTGTTATTATTATAGGGAACACATAAGATGTCATAGTTTACAAATCCAACCACTAGGGTCGCTGTAAGAATTAAAAATGTTTGTTCCAATTCTAATTGGCCACACCTTAACCTTCCTTGGGTGTTAACATTTTGTGACGAATAAGGTGTTTCGGGTCATATTGACCCGGATTTAAAATTCACGTTGTGGAAAATGTATTTAACCAAATTTAAAGTCTTTGCAGTCAAATTTTCAGTTTCTGGTGAACACTACCCTTTTTGACGCCATTGGCCACAAGGGATCTGTGCCGGAAGAGGGCACATTTGGCCACGATCCGTGAGGCGGCGACAGATACAAATTTTCATCGGAACATGCTTTTCGACGGCTCAAACTTGATTGATCAAAATGATTTTTTATTAATAGTCTACTACTAGCTTTGAAATCGATCAATGTCCATAATCATGAAGTTTGAGCCGTCGAAAAGCATGTCCTGATGAAAATTTGTATCTGTCGCTGCCTCACGGATCGTGGCCAAACATGCCCTCTACCAGCACAGATCCCTTGTGGCCAATCGGGTAAAAAGGGTAGTATTCACCAGAAACTGAAATTGGGACTCTAATTAGCATTTTGACTGCAAAGACTTTAAAATTTGGTCATACATAGTTTCCACTATGTGAGTTTGAACTCCGGGCCAATATGACCCGAAACACCTTATGCGTAACTTCTTTTTTACAGCCCTTCAGAAATGTCAAAAAAATTGGGTTCGTTGCAGAAACGAAACTTCCTATGATTTAGGAAAAGGCAAGAGAATTCAATCGTCTAGATGCTTATTTAAGAAAGTTATAGCAGTTTTAAAATCCATTCATATTGACCCCGACACCTAAGAAAGGTTAAGGTATTTTATGGTAATTAGAGAGTCCTGAGTTTGCTCCAATTGTTCTCAATGCCTTCCAATACAGTTGCCGATCGTAATTTACAGTTTTCCGCTCGAGGAAATGTTTGAAGACACTACACACGATAGGACACTACACGATAGTACACATGAGTGCAAAAAATGGCAACATTTGGCGTGTCGCATTTTTCGCTACGTTTTCAACTTCTGGGTGTAGGGACCTAGAAATTTTCTTGTATTCTTTTTAGATTGCAACCGATTGTCGACTGTGACTTTGTAATATTGAGATGATTTTTTTTTGGCTTGCTGTATTTTGAATAATGGAAACAGATACTTTTTCTAATAAAATATTGAGCCAGCCAAATAAATGAACTAGATAAATAAAATAGAAATAGACTAGATAGAAATAGAAACAGAAAAAAACCTGTTTCCAGAATTAAACAGACTGAAAACCAAAGAAATCATCTCACCACTCTTCTTAGAATTCACATGTCAAACTATTCTAAGATCTTGGACACACTACAGCCCTACAGGACAGGCTACGACTCGAGAAAAATAGTTATCTGTACAAATTGACGCTGTTTCTGCATAAATTCAATGTGTTGCGGATGAGCGGTAGGATTTAAGTGACTGAATTCCACTCTTACGGTGTTACATTTCCAATCATTCTCCTCAAAATATTTACGGGATACTACACGAAGTAACGGACAAACCATTCTCAATGTTAGAATTTTCAATGGCACTTCTTTCATCGAATAACTCTGCTCCGGGAAGCAATATGATTAAGTTCAACCTTCTAAAAAAGCTCCCCGATATCGCTAAATGACGATTACTTAACCTGTATAACACTCTCATGGAATTAAACATAGTTCCACCCGCATGGAGGCAGGTTAAAGTAATAGCTATTCCAAAGCCTGGGAAACCAGCGTTTGATTTCAATTCATTGTTTCAAATTGTTAGAAAAAATGATCCTATCAAGACTTGACCGCTGATATTGATAACTGCTTGGAAAATAGATGCATGCTAAGACAACTTGCAGACGATGCTGTGATATCCTTTAAAGGTCCAAGTGCGGAAATCTTGCAAAGACCATTGCAAAATGGTCCATCTGGGCCAGAAATTTGGAGATCGAGTTTTCACCGCAAAAAACCGAATTGGTAGTGTTTACTAGAAAGCGGTTCTCATCCCAACAGCGTACGAAGCTATTACCCAGAGATATTAAAGACTGTATTCGATGAAATTTGGACACACGCAATTGTTCGTAACTTTTTAGCGTGTGGGTAAAAATTATTGAAATTTTAACTGAATGTATTTCATTGTGTTGTGTCAATTGTGTAATGAGTTACGTGAAAATCGGTCGAGTGATTTCAGTGATGGCTTCGAATGAAGAAATAGTGCGCCAACAAATTTTGGGCACTCACTTCGAAAACCCAAACGCTTCTCATCGATGGATCGGAGAACAGCTCGGAATCGCACATTCAACCGTATCTCATGTGATCAAAACGTTCAAGGACCGTAAGACAACCAAGCGGAAAAATGGTAGTGGCACATCAAATCCGGAGAAGGCCAGGATGGTATTGAACCAATTTAAGCGTTATCCCAATATTTCGATCAGGGATGTTGCGAAAAAGGCGAAAGTTTCAGTTTGTTTTGTGCAGAAAACAATGAAACGTTCTGGATTACATGTGTACACGGTCCAGAAGGCACCGAACCGGAACGATAAACAGAACTCGGTGGCCAAAACTCGTGCAAGAAAACTGTACAGGGAGTGGCTCAAAAAACCGTTCTGCATTGTGATGGACGATGAGACCTACATTAAAGCCGACACCAAACAAATGCCAGGACAGGAACACTACGTCGCCACCTCTAAGTTGGCCGTTCCGAAGAGTGTACGGAAGAAGAAACTGTCGAAATTCGTCAAAAAATTCCTTGTCTGACAAGCGATCTGCGGATGTGGCTAAATGAGTCAGCCCTTCATCACCCCTGGGACCGTCATCGGACAAATCTACAAGGACGAATGCCTCCAAAAACGACTTCTGCCCTTCTTGAGATCTCACGATGGCCCGACACTGTTTTGGCCGGATTTGGCATCTTGCCACTATGCCCGACCCGTCTTAGACTGGTACAAAGATAATAATGTAGTTTTTTTTTACCAAAAGACGTCAACCCTCAAAACACTCCGGAACTACGCCCAATTGAAAAATGTTGGGCAATCATGAAGGCAAAGCTCGTTAAAACTCCAAAACTGATAGAAAATGAACTTGAACTAAAGAAAGTGTGGTTAAAAGTAAGTAAGCAAGTCGGTCCTATCATTGCCCAAAATTTGATGAAAGGGGTCAAGGCAAAGGTGCGGGCATTTGGGTTGGGAGAAGAGGTTCAAAAAACCAATGATGTCAAAACTTTACCATTTAGTAGTACTTTATTTCCAGAAAGTTTGAAAAGAATCGGGCTCAAGGAAAATTTTTGGTGACCTATTTTGTTTGTCCAAATTTCATCGAATACAGTCGTTACATATGTCAACAAAGGATCAATTTTCTAAGATCATTTTCCGGGACATGGTGGGGTGCTCACCCGGAAGACCTCATGAAACTCTATAAAACAACTATTCTTTCAGTTCTAGAAGCTCTTTTTGCTTCCTCTCGGCAAGAAAAAGCAACCTCATTAAATTGGAACGCATTCAATATCTTTGTTTACGTATTGCCCTTGGCTGTATGCATTCAACGCATAATATGAGCCTGGAGATACTGGCAGGAGTAAACCCTTACAGAACCGCTTCTGGGAGCTCTCATCTAGAATACTGATCAAGTGTGGAATCAGTAACAATCTTGTGATTGAAGACATCGAAGAAATGCTCGAATTGAGTATGCAGTCTAGATTCTAGCGAATCTATATTAACTATACCTTCTGCTCAAATACAAACGAGACTTTATGAATAAAACGGTCCACAGATGACATATCGTCAAATTTTTAGATTGGTAGAACTGTTATACGTTTACATGTCAAATTTGAGCACAATCTGTCACAAAGCCTTTTTTTTACGGCACTACAAACAAGTCAACCTCCAGTGTGTTTTACGAATTTTACTATTGAATCAAACGCTGAGCAAAGAATTAGTTTGAAATTTTGTTATTCCAATGGAATAAGTACTTCGGATGCATTGAATATGTTGCAGAAAGCCTATGGGAAATCTGCTCTATCGCGTGCACGTGTGTTTGATTGGTATACCAGCAACATCAATAAACGAAGAAAACATCGAAAAGTGAAGAAAATTGTGCTGCAAAATCGCCGTGTGACCGAGAGAGAAAAAGCTGATGAGCTCAACATATCAAATGGATCCGCTCATAGCATTATATACGATGTTTTGGGCATGAGACGTGTGTCCGCGCGTCTTGTTCCAAAATTGTCGAATTTTCTTCAAAAAGAGCAACGCAAAACTGTTGCTAAGGAAATGCTCACAATGAATGATACGGACATTCAGCACATCATAGCTGGTGACGTGACTTGGGTCTACGAGGACGACATCGAAACAGCCCAGCAATCATCGGAATGGCGCTTCCAAAATGAGCCGAAACCCCAAAAAACCGCGTCAAAGTCGATCGAAAGTCAAGGTTATGCTGACTGTTTTCTTCGATAGCCAAGGTGGGTGATGCACTCGGAATTCTTTCCGGAAGGTCAATCGGTGAATGCTGAATATTATTTGGGCGTTATGAAGCGTTTGCGTGAGAGTATATGGCACCATGTGACTTTTTCCTCTTCCCCAAACTCAAATTGCCACTTCGTGGTAAACATTTTCAGACGATTGAAGTCATAAAACAAAATTCAAAGAGGAAGCCTAAGGCGATACCAACAGAGGCGTATGAAAAGTGCTATAAGGAATGGAAAAGACGTTCGCATATGTGTATCGCCTCGGATGGTGATTATTTTGAAGGAGATAAAATAAACATTGAAGAATAATTAACTGTTTGTGTTTTATTTAACCACTCTCGTTCATATTTGAGCAGAAGGTATGACATCCGATATTAGTCTTCCGTGCTATAATTCTCCTAGTGTACGCTTCTCTTATCACAGTTCCTCCATTGACTACGAACTCTCCATGAAATAAGCTATTCAAGGAGTTTCAGATCAACTTCGACCTATTTTAATTCCTCATATTTTTATTGAAAAGTACCAACATGTCAATTGCAATAGAAGAATTTTCACTTGCGTGTCACGCATTGATGGATCCACTGGTTTCGGTGTCTACTATGAATACTCATCTGCCTTCCGGAAACTTCAGGAACCTTGTTCCGTATATGTTACCGAGCTGGCAGCAATCCATTTCGCATTGGAGATAATTTCCGACATGCCCATAGACCATTATTTCATCTTCTCGGATGGTCTCAGTTCTATCGAGGCCCTCCGGTCGATGAAAACAGGGAGGCACTCATCTTACTTTCTTTCAAAAATAAGGGAGCAGATGTGTGCGTTGGTCGAAAGATACCTTTGTATGGGTCCTCTAACGTTGCTTAATTCCAGGCAATGAGAAGGCGCACTCCCTAGCAAAGGTGGGCGCAAAAGAAGGTGAGATTTTTGAAAGAAGAATTTCACATGATGAATTTTTCCCATTAGTACGTCAGAGTTCTCTTCAAAGTTGGCAAAACGATTGGATAAGTAATTTTCTTGGGCTGTTGCGAAGTCTTCGAGAAGATCGCTGGAAAGCTGTGCATACCCAGACCTGTGCCGAATGTGTCTCGCGAAACACGGTAGGAAACCATGTCAAGTGCGCTGCAATTGGTGATTTATTAGCAACGAAGATTGTTGGAGCGACAGAACATCAAATAGGGCGAGTGCTTGGAATGCAATGGAATGCCGAAGAGGATGTGTTCGTGTTTTCCAGCAATGTTGACGTGAAAGCAGTCATCTCTACGAAGCGAAGTACCTTGCGCTACGTGATGAACCAGTTCGACCCATTAGGCCTTCTCTCGCATTTCCTGATTCATGGACGTGTAATCATTTAGGACATCTGGCGTACAGATGCCGGTTGGGACGATGAAGTAGAGGGCGCAATTATGGAACGATGGCGGGATTGGGCTGGAATGTTCAAAGAGTTAGGAGTCATTCAAGTACCGCTTGCGTATCCTTGCGTGGGAAGCTCCTACTGGTGTTTATCGAGAAAAACGTGAAAATCAACGCCGCGTACAATAAGACGGGAAGGATCATTACACCGATCATTACGCGAATATCGTCCAAACGTGGTGTCGGGGGAATTTGACTGATTCTCTCGATAAAACTTTGTGGCCTCCCAGCTCCTCGGAACTTAATTTCCATAATTTTTATGTATGTCGTACATGCTGGCCAAGCAAAGCGAACATCAAGTGAGCAGTATGGACCAATTTAAGAAGCTCATTCCTAAGATCTGGGACGAGATGCCGATGGACCAGGTGCGTGCCGCGTGCGATTCTTTTGAGAAACGTCTCATGCTCTTCATGCTGAACAAAGGGGGGGGGGGGGGGGTGAGTGGAGGGGGGGAGGGGTTTCCCAACTAATATGTCGTAAAGGTTCTCAATAAACATTGCTTCAATAAAAATCGACTCAGAAAAGAATATCTTGTGTTTTCATTTTTTAACACATTTTTAAGTGTATTCGAACTTATTGAACAGCGTGGATACGGGAACAAAATCGTGAACTAAGGTACACAGAAAAAAAATCTGAGTTTTCATTGTGATGTAAATATCAGAGCATGTAAAATTTTACTTCATACCACACGAAGCAACAACTTGAAATAGTTCTAACAAAGAAGAGCTTTTGCATGCAATAATATTCGCAATGTATGCAATGTCCCAAAACATTACACGATGTATAATGTAGTTGTTTATGTTTTATGACGCTCCATTTATGTTCATGATATTGAACAGAAATTCACACTACTTTTTCGAGCTGTGTATCCACGAATCACTGTAACTTTTAAAATATTGCACGTAGGAGTGAAAAATTTCGCTGAGGTATAGCTGGGAGTCTTTGATGAAAAAGACTTATAATTAATTTGTGTTAAGATTCCATGTTTACTGTTCAAGACGGACGAATGAAAAGTATGTGCGGGAGCGGATTTTGTACGGACGTAAGACAAATCCTGACTTGTCAATACGGGAACGTGCAAAAAAATTTGATTTACCTAAATCCACTGTTCACGGTGTGCTTAAATAATTTTCGGAACGTTTGACGGTCGAGCGGAAACCGAGAAGTGGTAAAAATAATGGACGTGCTGATCTTGTCATGGACCGAAAGGTGAAGAGGATCTTGAAGGAAAACCCGAATCTCTCTGTTCAAATGGTGGCTCGTAAAATTGGAATTAATCCTAGTTTTGTACAAAAATTAAAACAGCGTTTAGGGTTTAAGTCGTATAAAGTAAAAACAGTTCCAAAACGTCAGCAAAATCATGCGAATATTTGACGAAGTTTTCATGCGTTGTTTTGAACGATAAAACATATGTTCTGGAGGAGACTGCTTGCAGGGCTGGTTTTCTATTCTGCTAAGGCCAGAAATGATACAGCTTAGGATTTTAGGACGAAGAAGGCATCGAAATTCTCAAAAAAATCCTTGTTTGGCAAGTAATTTGCACGTGTGGCAGAAAAAGTAAATCTTTCGTCACTATAAGTACAATCAACATGGAGATTTACCAGCGATTTAAGTGTGCCTGCAGAAGCGATCGCTACTCTTAATCAAAAACTTCAAAGAAAAACCTTTCTTTTGGCCCAATTTGACATCATCTCATTATGCTATGATTGTGATGGAGTGGTACGAAGCAAATGCAGTGAATATTGTACCAAAAACTGTAACAACGAAAAAAATTCGACAGAGTAACGTCCAATCGAGAGATATTGGGCTCTGATGAAGCGGAAGCTTTCTGGAAAAAAACAAGACAGCAAACATATCAAGCACTTCTAACAAATTTAGATAAAGACTAAAGAGATTACCACGGTACCTGAAGAGACTGTACAAACCCCTATGGATTCAAAGCGCAAAATTCGAAAAAATATATGCAAGTACCGAATGACTATGTTTTGACTCCGTGAATTGTTAAATCATATCTCGTATCCCATATCCCTAACTACAATTGAAATATAATGCGAAATTTGTGTTTTACTCAAGTTTTGAGTTGTTCGTTTTATTTGTGGATACAGACCTTAGTTGCGCATTTCGTGTATCAGTTCACGATTTATTTTTGCTTGTTCTCGAATCTGCCAGGTTCGGATTTTTTTCAGTGTATTTGGAAAGCAATATCCGTGCATAATCAGCCATAGCTAGTATCGATCGATTATGGCGTATGCTGATTTGAAATCAATGAAAAGATGATGTTAAGGCACGTTCTATTCGTGGAATTGCTGCAAATTCTGCAGAATCGTGAAGATCTGATGTGCATCCTGCTTGAATATGAAAATAGTGCTCCATGAAGTGGTAGTTTTTAACAACTAAATGTCAGCGATGAATAAGCCCAGGTGGCTGAATGTCACCTAAAACAAGACACACTAATGAGATTCACTGGTAATCAAAGCTGATTTCAGTGTAGAGACTGGCGTAAATCAATGTTATCGAGCATATGTACTGGCTTACCGCTGGCTTACTGAATGATCAACTGTCGCACACACATTTTGATTAGCATACATAATCTTTCAAATACATCCCTTCATCTATGTGATTGATGGTCCTCATCTCAATGCTAAATTTCACACTCTATTATCATCTCAATTTTTTATTCATTAAAACCGACATCCCTACACGGCTTGATTCTAGATACCTCCATATTTTTATGATGCCACTAGATTACAAATTACTTCTCATTTTTCATTGACCTTACCCCTTCGTGGCTCATTTGCTCGTTCCCCAACCATTAGCTGTTAGGTATATTACAATTCTGAACTTGAAAAGTGTAACGGTTCGGTAGTTCGTTTAAACCATTCTCACCCCTTTTTCCACCAATGAGGAACTCATGATACAACATTCACACTTCCCAGTTATGGAAGTACAACACCCGGAGAGTCAGGGATTAATTGTTCACCCCTGCTGCAACCAAAACTGACCAGTCAATAACTGTTGCCACTCCGGGTGATCAGCAAGATGAAGCAATTAAAATTTGAATTTTTCACGCGTGGCTTTCATCAAACCACCCATCAACGATATCGAACGCATCTCGCCTTGAACAAATGATGCTGCTTCAGGAAACTTACCCTCAAATGTTTGTTCATCATTGTGCCATAATTTCTGGTTTCCACACAGTCCCTTGTTTTTATTCTGCACACTTGAAAAATCATTCGACTGTTACAATATTGTTGTCATTGCTCGGCGGACAAGTTTCCTTCGGTTTCTAAATGCTCGCGAATGTGGGATTGAATGGTAATAAAAGTAATCATAATGCGTAGTAAAAATCATATCACACAACTACCTACAATGCTGGCACACGGGGACACTTCGCTCAAGCCGGGGGAATAATGGGAATGTTGCCGCACCCCTAAATAACGTTCGTCGATAAAATAGCGTTGCCACTGTTTTTACGATATAATACTATGGAGGAAAAACAACGACACGATTCGATGCGAATTTCGAGCAAAATATTCCATAGGCGGAAGCAACCGGTTGCATCACTTACAGTGCGGGTTAAATTGTTTTGAACGCATGTCAACTTTTCAGTTTTTGGTTAGATTTACGGTAACATCAACGGTGGACTACTTTTGGTCTACACAGGAAAAAATGATGAATTTTTAAAGGCGCGAAAAATTACTTCTCTTTGAATTGCAAGATTAAACAACGAAATTTACCGAATATTTCACATCCCCTACCGAGGAGGTGAGCAGCGAGATCATGTATGTGTCCCACACCAAGTACCCGAAGAAGGTTCTCCTGTGGTTGAGCATCAGCGAAAAGAGTCGAAGCCTCTGTTCTTTTCCTCGGAGCTCGCTGCGAATGGGGAGATTTACAGTTACAAATGGCTACCGGAAGTGGTCGCTTTCATCCGGAAGCACCATGTGGAATATGATGTGGTGTTTTGGCTAGACCTGGTACCGGCTCACAACGCCAAAAGATCGTTCGAAGAGGTGGACCGAACGTTTCCAGCTGCGGCCAATCGAGAGTTTCTGGGTCAATCTCAAATGCAGGATCTGGCCAAATCCAAGAAGCAGCTGGTCGAAAAAGTGGAAGCATTTTTGTAAAATAAGATTTAAGGAAAATTCGATTCATGGATTTATTTTTCTCTGATTTTTATTTTTAGTTTCTTCCGAAAACCGTTTATTTTTCTGAAAGTTGATTTTACCGGAGATATGATGTAGCAAATTTTTAAAAAGAATAGACATAGAAATGCAATGACAGACAATACAATAAGACCACCTTTTGATTTTTATGAATCATGGCTATGTTGATGTAGGGTATGTGTCCCTTTACTCAGCTTAGTATGCAACAATCGATTACACTGAAGTTTTTTTTTACGACGGTAATGGTACCGCGTAAAAAAAACCGCGTAAAAAAAACCGCGTTATTTCAAAAAACGACGTAAAAAAAACCGCGTTATTTCAAAAAACGACGTAAAAAAAACCGCGTTATTTCAAAAAACGACGTAAAAAAAAACCGCGTTATTTCAAAAAACGACGTAAAAAAAGTCAAGGAAATGAAAATTATATATCATATTCATATTGAAAGTATATGGTCATAAAAATGTATTGGTGGTGGAAAAACATGGTTCCAGTAACATTGGCCACCACAAATGGATAGAGGTTGTTAATTCAATGTGTGAGCAAAACAGTCCAGAGTAGTTATAGAGAGTTTTCGTCTTCGGCAAAATTTCTCAGGGTGTCATTCGTCGTCTTTTGACATTATCATATTAGTTCTACATCATGCCGCAGAGATGGCGCTGCAGTCTATGTTTTCTAAATTAAGCGCTAGAGATTTGCCGTCTTGGGCAAAGTTTCTCAGTATGTTGTTTGTCGTCGTTTGACATTGTCATATTAGTTCTAAATTATGCCGTAAATATGGCAGCGCCATGTCTGAAGTACGATCTGGATCTTACGTGATTATTTTGAATGCCTTTATTATATACAATTAACATATTTTCTAAAGACAGCACCTTCCTATAGCACGATTTGGCAATTTAGATTGCGGCGCCATATTTGCGGCGTAATTTGGAGCTAATCTGATAATGTCAAGTGACTATATTTTACATTCTCAACCAACTTTACTGAGAACGGCAACTCTCTAAAGCATCATTTGGAAAAGATATTTTTTTACGCGGAGGGCCCGCTTAGGAAACACCATTTTGAGAAATAGAATAGACTTTCCCAAGTAGTTTGTATTAGTAACAGTGTTCACGTTAGTCATTTTCTTTATCAAAGGATCATTGTTTTCACATTAATTTCCTTGTATTGCCTTTTTTTTCTTATCAGGTTAATTTCATGCACACGAGGTTGAAATTTTGTTTAACCGTTGTGTGTCCGACAGGGTACCCGGGTACCTTTTTGGATTTCAATTCGCGATATTTCAATGATTTTTAATCGTAGGAAGTTGAAACTCTGCCAGATCCAAGAGAATGACGGTCAAAATTGATTGTAGGGGTAAACAGAATTTTCGGGCAAGAAGGAAGGGGGGAGGGGTTCCAACTTTCTTTACCCCTTAAAAGGTCGACAGGGTACCCGGGTACCTACAAAACTAAAATGCCTACATCTCCGGCAATTTTCAACCGATTTCAACAGATTTGGACTCCTTGGATTGAAAATTTCCTTTTCTATCAAGTTATTATCACGATGGACCATTTCGAACACTCTGAATTCTAGAAAATCTAGATTTTCACGGGCATGTTCTGATGTAATGATACTGATCGTGGATTTTGGTAGAAACTTCTTAAAATTTCTTCAGCAGATTGACTTTTCTTGTTTTGGGTCCATCGGATGTATGAAAGTGGCCAGTCCGGAGTAGGTTCCCCAAGGGTCCGTGGCTGGTCATAGGCATTTTTCAATGGAACCATAACAATATGTGTATCGAACTGCTTGAAATTTTCTCAAGCGTTTGTTCCTTGTAATCCTGAGTTCATCAGACAAGTAGGCCTCGGAGTGACCTAAATACACTGATTTTTTTTGACGCGGTTTTTTTCCCCCGGAAACATATCAAACTATACTTCTTTTTTTAACATGGTTTTTAAGTGGTGTTAATACGTTTAGGGTAAAGCCTTTAACATTTGTGGTACATTTGACTTACTTCATGTTGATATCAACCCCACCATGAATGACTTCATCGCAGTCATGGTAAAATTAAACGCATTTATAGTCTGCTGAAAATTGTTTGTGCTGGAACTCAATTCAACCCTCGAAATGGTAGTTTCTACAGCAGATTTTTGTGTGTTTTATGCAGCGTAATTTGGAACTAATATGATAATGTTAAAATACTACAAATAACATACTGAGAAACGTTGCCCAAGACAGCAACTCTCTAGCGTTTAATTTAGAAAACATAGACTGCAGTGTCATCTATGCGGCATGATGTGGAACTAATATGATATTGTCAAAAGACGACGAATGACACCCTGAGAAATTTTGCCGAAGACGAAAACTCTCTATACCTACTCTGGACTGTTTTGCTCACACATTGAATTAACAACCTCTATCCATTTGTAGCAGATTCCCGGTGGCCAATGTTACTGGAACCATGTTTTTCCACCACCAATACATTTTTATGACCATATACTTTCAATATGAATATGAAATATAATATTTATTTCCTTGACTTTTTTTACGTCGTTTTTTGAAATAACGCGGTTTTTTTTTACGCGGACCGCGTAAAAAAAAACTTCAGTGTACATTATTTGTTAAAACTCATAAAACATTTGAGCTGGAAGCAATATTTAACTAGTTATACACTTATCTAAATATGTTTAATAAGCCATTTTTGGTAGTATGTATCACGAAATGCTACATAACTCATTTTATTAAGTCCGAAACTTTCAAGGAATATGGATGTAATGTCGGTCTGTAAGTACCAAATTAGGTCTATTTATGGATGCAACCTCGGCCCATTCGATAGATTTGTTATTAAATGTTGACTACGTACGGATTTTCTGATTTAATTTTGATTGATTGATTTTGATTTTGTATTCGTTCTACCAAACAAAATTTTTCTAAAAACAAACTATTATAAAACTGCTTAGATACGCTTAAGTGATTTTCACATATGATTTATCAGCCATTCCATAATCAAAACATTATAATTCTCTCTACACAGATTTTGTTCCATTGGTTTGTGTTTAGATGAGCCATTTGAAAAACATTCAACCGAAACTAATACATTTTTATTGAAATTTTACCTATATCAACATTTTTATTACGCTTTTTATACAACAGGCCATAGTTGGGAACATAGAATAAAATATGTTTCTAACATTGGGTCTACGGTTTTCTAGTCAAATCTATGGGAATAGTTAGTTCCAAACGTGTGACTATATTCTGTACATCTTGGCTGTATTACTTGGTTTATCGGTTTAATTTAGCCAAATTTAGATCATTTGAAGATCGTGTAGATAATCTGTTAAGGTTAATCAGTCAAATCATGGTGTCTCAAAAGGTAAGCAAATCGTAAATTACGCGGAAGTAAACAACAGTAAATTGATTTATAATGTCTCAATTGCTTTGATATAAATCGGTCATCCTAATAGCAGCATAATATTGTTGATTATCGTCGAATTAATTACATATTCGGAACATAGGCCGAATGAAGGAGCTAGTCTAGCATTACATCCCGTTACCCTATCTGAATTTTGGTTTATAGTATACTGATAATCAAATTTGAGCATTGTTTATGGGAATCCAATGGTGGACTTATTTTGTCGGGAGCGATGTCTGTGAGTTTCAAAGCGGCGAAAGAAAAATTACGAATGGAATACAGATGAAAATTTAAGTTGTTTCTAGCCCATAGCCAAAATTTCAACTCAATAGGTGAAAATGACAGACCAACCAGGAGATCTATAATCAACTGAATTTATGCGATACGATGGTTAACAGGCTTCACAGTCGCCGGTGCCGGTGGTGTAGTGGTAAACGTGGTTGCCTCTCACCCTAGTTGGTCTGGGGTCAATTCCAGACAGCGCCGTTTGGATTTTCTGAGCAGAAAAATCTTTGATCACGTCTTCCTTTGGAAGTAAAGCCATTGGTCCCGGTCCATGTGTTGATGGGCTCGATATGTAGGGTCCAGATTATCTTCCTGGCGTGACGAACCAGCATTAGGGTGAAAGTCACGTAAATGTAAAACAACAACCTTCACATTTAATTCGACACTTTTGTTTTTTATAGTGTTGCGCTAGAACACGTTGAACAAGGATTGAGTTTATTCTTTTCGTTAAGTCATGCATAACGTCGAAGGCACGGTTGGTGGTGATGTGCTTGGCGCTTACATCGTTCAATATACAGACGCTCGGCTTCAACCCACCTTCTTTAGAGTAGGTTTCTTTTCTTTAACTCGATCTAAATTCTCTTCGTACCAAATACGATCTCACAAGAGGTATTTTTTTGGAAAAGGGTTGTTATGAAGGTCTGTCGGGTGTACAGGGTGAGTGGAAATTCTTGTCAGTGAACTCTTATCAGTTGTTGCTTGAGTTTTAAATTTCAATGTATTTCCTGTTTTGTATATCTTTAACATTTGTCTTAAATACCTCAGTTCAAATCTTTCTCTCTTTGCCTTAATTGCCAGCCGCATGTGTTGTTGGAAAGCGTCACAGCTGGCACACATGATATCTGGAGGCATGTCATTAAAGTAACCTCCTTGACCACCAAAATGCGATGCTACTTTAAAAAATGTAATAGTGCCTTGTACTCCGGTCATATTTAGGAATACACGCCAAATTTAAGTGCGGTACTGCCCTTAGTTTTGTTTTGACAGCTGATTGTTGTTGACGTTTTTGGCACCAATTTGAATATGGATAAAAACAATTTTCGTTGTCTCATAAGACATTATTTCTTGAGAGGCAAAACGGCGAAGGAAACAAAAGGAAAGTTGGATAAGTAGTATTATGGGGCAAATGCTCCGTCAGATTACACTGTTAAATATTGGTTTCGAGAGTTTCGTGGTGGTCGGAACTCCACTACCGATCAAGTCCGCAGTGTCAGTCAAAAAAGTTCATGAAGTGGTGTTGGCTGACCGGGAATGAAGGTGCGTGAGCTAACAGATGCCACAAAGATTAGTACTGAGCGCACACGCCATATTTGAGGCGAGATTCTACATATGGAAAAGTTATCCTGCCGCTGGGTGCCGAGCATGCTCACTCCTGACCAAAAACACGAACGTGAGAGCACTTCGAAATAGTGTTTAGACTTGTGGAACTTGTGGAATCGGAAGTACTTTTGGCGTTGGTTGGTAACTGTTGATGAAACCTGGATCCACTATTACACACCAGCTAACAGAATGAGTGCCCGATAACGGGCTGAAGCCGGCACGAGTGCTCAGAAGCGGCCTAAGGAGGCTCAATGGGTCGGAAAGATTTTGGCGTCGGTTTTCTGGGATTGTCATGGCATACCGTGGCATCGAAAAGAAGAAAACCATCAACAGCGAGTATTACCAGCGGCTGGATAGTCAGAAAGAAAATGACGCCGGTCCCAAGCTCGGTCCCAAGCATAATGATTCGCCCCTAATAACGTAACTCACACCAACACACCTCAAATATTCTGTCAAAATAAAATAGCGAATCAAAACAAAAACAAAGATGTAGTACCGAAAGGTACTGAAAAGTGCAAGAGTGTATTGCAATCTGCAGACTGCAAGGTATACTTTGGACCTAGGGGTTCTACAACAGTGAACCAATTTCAAAACGCTAGTTTCGTATTGATTGTTGGTATTACTGGGCATTATTGGAGCCATTGAAGGCCGAAATCGCTGCAAAACGGCCTTACAAGAAGAGAAAAACAATTTTGTTTTTGCAAGACAATGAGCCGGTGCACAAGAGCATCAAAACCACGGCTAAAATCAAGGACTTACGGCTTAAATTGCTTCCGCATCCACCGTATTTACCCGATTTGGCTCCCTCGGACTATTAACTATCTATTCCCAAACCTCAAAAGATGGCTCATCAATAAAAAAAAATCAGCTCACGCGAGGAAATCATTGACGCCGTGGAGGAGTATTTAGAAGACCTTCCGGAAAATTACTTTTCGGACGGTCAAGAAGTTGAAAAATCGCTGGAATAAGTGTATCGAGCTAAAAGAGGACTACATTTAATTAAATAAGAAAACATTTAAACAAATTTTGTTTCATTCCCAAGGAGGTTAATTTTCACGTAGTAGTCCTTCGTTATCATTTTGAATAACCCAATGGTGCTGTACCTTCCAGTTTTTTTTTGATGCAACTAAGAATTTAAAAATTTCCAGCGATTTCGACGACTTTCGGATGGAAACTATTGAATTTCGCTTGATGAATCAAGCGGATTACCTCGTGCACTTGTGAAGTCCGAACGGTGCGTTTTGAATAGTTTTATTGAGCTACTTACAGTACATTTGCCATATCTTCGCTATCTCTTGACGATAAAGTTCAACAACAGCTGCGCGAAACACGTTCTGTTTCATTTTGTAGGTAAAGGGTGTTCCAATCAAAATTTGGTCAAACAGTAATGTGTGTGAATCGATCAAAGTTTTTGTTAATAAGTTTAGTTTAAATAGTTTAAAGAAAATTCTTTTTCTTTTTCAAGTTCAGTTAATACAGAATACAGGAGAAATATTCAGCAAGCTTCCTTTTTACCGAATGCGAATTGCCGGGTCTTTCGTTTAACACCTGCCATAAGATTATGTACAGTCTCCTTGTCCACTTTATTCGCCGCAGAACGCCAGTTAGCCTTGAACTGTTTCTCGCTCACAACAGCTTTTTGAGTCTTCTTAAGGTTCCGCTTAACGATGGCCTAATATTGTTCGATTGGGCGGAGCTCTGGCGTGTTGGGAGGGTTCTTGTCCTTGGGCACCACTTGAACGTTGTTGGCAGCATACCACTCCATGGCCTTTTTTCCGTAATGGCAAGATGCCAAGTCCGGCAAAAAAGAACGAAACAATTGTGTCGCTTCAGGAAAGGCAGTAGACGTTTTTGTAGGCACTCGCTCAGATAAATTTCCTGGTTGACGGTTCCGTTCGCAATATAAACGTTGCTCTTCAAGCCACAGGTACAGATGGCCTGCCACACCAGATATTTCTTCTCAAACTTTGACAGTTTAATGTGCTTGGAAATATCTGCCACCTTTACCCGTCCAGTTGCCGTATAAAATTCCTGTCCAGGAAGCTGTTTAAAGTCTGCCTTGACGAAAGTTTCATCGTCCTGTACCACGCAATGAAACTTCGCCAGCATCGTTGTTTTTTAGCTCTATCCACGGTTGAAGGCGCCACTCCCAGCTTTTTTGCGACATCTCGGACGGAGAGGTTGGGGTTCCGCTCGAAACAGCGGGCAACTATTTTTGTCGTAGCTGTGGCCTCCGGCTTTCGATTTCCCTCCGATCCAGCTTTTCTGGCTGTCGACAAACGTTCACCGAACACTTTTAATACGTTGGAAACAGTTGATTTAGCCACATTCAACAATTTTGCCAACTTGGCGTGAGAGTAGTTTCACCATGCACGTGCAAAATTTTGATGCGCTGCTTCTCTTCCTTTGATGACATTTTGATAACTGAAGGGCTAATCTCAAAATCAAAATAGAGGCTACACGCACACATTTTCAAAATGAGGGGTGTGCAAAATTTTTTAATGCACAATGAAAGGAAATGCGTCAAGTTTAAGTCGACTAAATTTTGATCGAAACACCCTTTATTTGAAATCACAACTGCACCAAACTTGCTATGTTGGTCCAAAAAGGGTCAAAATGAACGTACAGGTTGTAATCTGAAGTATAGCCTATCAAATTTAACGACGTCGTGTTCAACGTTGACGTAAGGTTACCTCGTAATAGCCACAGTAAGTAATACTTCATTTCTATAAAAATAGCCTAGCCTAAACCATAAAATTTTGCAGGTAATTTGTAATTCTTCATCAATAAATAGTTTTCACAAATTTAGCGAGCTTCAATTTCTATTGCCAACAATAGTTCTTATTTTAATTTCTGTCAAAGAAACATGCTGATCTTGAGTTTATAGATCGACGTACAAGCAAACAACCGGAGATCTGCTATGGATGTAGCGTGAGGCAATTGGAGTTCTAAATGAAATCCTCCTTAAATTCAACGAAACTCTCTCTTCATCTACCTTCTATGTTCCAATGGGTTATGGGAATGATTATTTTTAAATGTACCGTTTCAAAATGCAAAATCTTTGATTCGAGTTTTTGCAACCTTTGTTCGTAAAGCGAATTTGTTTCTGTTTGCATTCCGCCTGATCGAAATGGACCTGGTAGTTCAGGCCAAGACCATCCACATAACCCTCAACTCTTTTGCTACAGAGAGCGCAACCCGAAACATCCGTTAAAAAATGATTATTGCCCAAAATGTTCAAAATGTTGCAGTAACGTCTAGATTATTTTTGGACAGCATTCAGTTACTCATTTTGCTGGACGGGGAAGCTGCCGGTTCAATACCGAGGTTCGACTTCGATCTGTGACATATCCAAACGCTTTCAACCGTCCCAGTATGTGTCGTCCCAAAAGGACCCTAAACGGTACCGGTTAGTCAGCAACATCCCCCGAGGGCAAATCAATTCGCATGGTATCCGAATTGAAATTTATGATTGTCAACAACGGAAAAGAGGGCAGTTGAATTTATAAGTGAATAAGAACAGAACCGTCATCATCATCATCATCAACGCCCGAAGTGCAATTCTCATTAAAGTAACGTTTCCCCCCCGGTTTGCAACTCGCTTTTCGTAGAACAAGGCTCAGAGGCGACGGTTCTGACCGCGTTGTATCAGAATCATGCTGCTCTTGGATGACCGTCCCAATGGATGCATGGCGAAGGGTGGAGAGATCGTCGTTCTTTTCCTACGCCTCGGGGGTATCGATTGCAGGTCCGATTGCTACTGTTCTTGGATTTTGGTGGTGAAATCAAAGAGGAATAAACGCTTTACCACGCTACGATGATTGTTTTTATGCTTGGGAAAGATGTGAAGTGGGTTTTTAATTTTTGGCAGCGTTGAAAACCAGTTGCGTGATAAATAATTGTTATTTGTTTACCTACCTACTAAATTATAAATCATTTAAATGACTGCTCTGGATAAAGCTGCCGGAAATGGATTTTTCTTTAGAAGCGAAGCAGATTTGGGAACATCTGCTTCAGGTTGTTTGAAGTTGGTGACAAACATTTGCTGATGTGCTGTTGAAGTAAAAGTCTCTTCTTTTCCAAACAAATGCCGATACCTGCTTGAACAATCAGTGCTTAAGGACCTTTCAGTGTTCTGCTGTTCTTACCTACCTGGTTGCTCTCAAAAATGGGTCTGGAGTGTAGAAAAAGTGTGTAATTTCATGCCAGCTGATGTGTCTCGCAGCTTCTCGATTTTTTTTTTCTGATCACCTTTCTAATCCTGTTTATCTTATTCTACTTTAATCACGATCCTAATTCAGGAACATCTGGTGCTGTTTGGATTCGATTGTGTACGATCCTCAAAACATACGATCGTACCAGTATTGAATATATGGTGTTGTTTTCTAAATGATGGCAGAATTTTATAGCTCATGGAAGGTGTAAGTATTTTTGCTGGTTGATATTTATGCTGTCTCAATATGTCATCTTATATTTAATACAAAGTTATGGTATTTCATGATATTCGTACGTTTGTTGAAGTAAACTACGCAGGCCGCGCGTTGTTTTGTAACATCAAGTCTGCTAAAAATAATTTTTTTTGCAAAAAAATTGTTATAATAAAAAAAAAAAAAAAAAAATTTTTAAAAAAGATAAAAAATTTCCCTCGTTTTAATGAAAAAAAAAAAAACGAAAATATATTTTATTTTTTTTTTTTTTTTTTCATACAACAAAGTTTGTTTTATTTCTTCTTTCAAACATTATTGTTGGAATTTGTTTTTGGTTTGTTTATATTTGAGATAATTTATTTTTATTTTATATATCTTTTGTTTATGATGATGATGATGATGATGTAATACTACCATCTATTGAAGCAAGGTAACTTTCCATAGCAGTGGAATAATCTGAAAAACGATTTGATCAGGATTCTATAGTTGTCTGTGATCATCAAGCTCCTGTATGAAGGGCCAAAAACGTTTGTGCGGGCCCGTAAGCAGAGACACTTACGCGAAACCCGCGAATATAGGGAAGAGAATCTCCTTCCAAAAGCAAGTTCACACAGACAGCACTAGAATCGAGCCCTCGAATGACAGAATAAACCCAATAGATGGGGTCGAAGAGCCCGCCCTCGTTCCGCGAAATGTTAACAATAGGGAGGAGGCAGTCCCATGCTCCCTATCCAAATCGTTTTACTTGGGTGCCCTGATGGTCCCTCCCTTTCCCCGTTATATGTTATTTAATATTTAGTATATTTTGTACACAAAATATTAGGATATCATTATAGACAAACATGCCAATTTATTCAAATTTCAAACTTGAATGATACTACCAATGGATTGTTACTGAAAAATAAATAAAAATTAGATATGTATTAATATCCTTCTTGTCCTGGAAAAGCTGAAAACAGAATAGATCATTCCAAATATCAAAGATAAAATTTCAATAAAAGATATTGTTTTATAAGACATGTTGTAATATTTTTTCTTTATACTGTTCTAGTAACATTTCAAATATAGCAATTGGAGTGAACGAAGAGTCCGGTTTGATGATTCCTGAAATAAATGGCTTATCTTACCATAATGCCACTAAACACAATATTAAAATATAATCTTACATTGCTTATAAGCACATGCCAGTCTTTTATGAATATAGTAGTTGAAATTCAGAAGTGCAATTTTAAATTAAATGTAATGCTGAAATGCTGAAAAACAAATTGAGCCTTTGATGCCTGTCGTGTTGCTCCCGGCTCTTACATGGTTTTGGAATGCAAAAATGATTCCAAAGCGTGCTGAAATTATTGATCAAATGAGAATGGGAAATATACAATATGATTTAAAGGTACACGATCTTCAGTCGCACCCCCTCACTTCGCTATTGTCAGATTGACAACATTGCCCAGGCTACGCCAACCAGCGTCTCCATGTTTCAGCTGGCAGTCTTTTGTGATCATAAGACTCGTGGAGGCGTGAGGTAGGAACTTGTGAGGACGAGAGGTCGGCCGCACCCTCCTTCGAAGTTGTCAACTCACCATTTGAAGCCGTGTCTGATAAACGCATTAGTAAGTTCTTCCAACAACTGGTGAAACTGCCTCATCTAGGAGGTGCATATCAACTGAAAAGAAAGATTTTGTTGATTTTGGCTATCAGGAAAGCTATGAGCATGCAACCATTTCTTGAACAGAGAATCTGCCTATCACATCTACCGGCGCCATTCCTACTTTATCCACCACCCTGTTACCGCTATGCGTTGCATTGTATACGTTAGTAATGGAGCATTACGTAGTTTGGATACTAGAAGCTGTCATGTGAATAGCATTACCGTTCTTTTTCCAATTGCACAAGGAAAGCTATTTGGGCATGAATCGCAGGTCAAAGTAGATAAGCATGCCTCGTCCATCTTCTCCTTTACGAGGATAATAGAAGGATAATGATGATATGTTAGCTTCTTAACGAGAGGTCATCGACTCACCGATGCCCTTATAGATGCCAAGGAGTTGTATGTTTGGGAAGGTAATGGTCTAAGATTCCCCAAAAGCAAATGATATGTTCAGGCTCAAATTTGGTGCGTTGGCGTATAAATTGCTCAGTAGTAGGATAAAAATAAAAAAAATAATGATATTGTTGTGCTCTTTTTCTTATCAAAAAATGGGGTTTATTTCAATCTGGGGTTTGGGGGAATTTAAATTGGGTTTTTTTCTGGGGGAGCTGGGAAAAACAGGGGGCCGCAGCGGAAAAAAGAACAAATTTGCATTTTTTTTATGAATGATGGCGGGAATCTTTTTTTTTTTGTGTGGAAATCTAGGGGGGTAGGAAAAAGGTAAATCCCGCGCGTTTAATGTTAATATTTGAATTATGAAATATGCTCCAGGTTCGTCCCCCGGTTTTTTCTGCCATTATTTTCTTGTGTAAAGTGGCGAAGGAACAGAAAAAAAAAAAAATGAAAAAACAAAAAAAAAAAAAACAAAAGGAAAAAAATTTTTTTATACACTCAAAAAAATCGACACGTTGTTTTCACGTGAAATTTCACGTAACTTCCACCTGAACACGTAACCAAATCTTCTTCAGTAAAATCAGGTGAACATTACGTGTCCAGTGAATTGTACGTGAAAATCACGTAAAATTTATGTGATTTTCACGTAAAATGTGAATTTACGCGGAAATCACGTAGCTCTTACGTGAATTCCACGTGTTTATTACTGGTTTTGGCAGTGGACGAAAATTACGTGCATTTCACGTGGAAGTAACGTGTCGATTTTTTTGAGTGTACAACATTGTTTGAAATTTACAACACAACAGACCTGATTCCAGTTTTTTTTTTCCTTTTTTGTGGATTAGATAACGGAAAATTTTAATTTTTTTTTTAAAATGTGGGGAAAATGAAAATACCCCCAACCCCTTTTTGGGAGATTAGAGGTTTTCAGAAAAGGATTTTTTGTGGTGTTTTTTTTTTTTGTTTTGTGGGTGGAATGTTTGTTACCTACTTTGCAGCTAATTATACTGAAAAAAATTTAATTTTATTTTTTGTTTTGGGGTGGAAAAAAAAATAAAAAAATTAATTTTCATTTCTGTCAACACTCACTGCTTATTGATGATATTATACTTCTTTCTATGCATTTTCAAGATTATCAAGATTATGCATTTTCAAGATTTAACAATGCGCTTAATTGCGCAGTTATTAATTGATAGCTTTCGATCTGTACGATACCAGTACCATTTTTGCATTAGTATGCTTGTGGGGCAGGTACAATCATACCACACACAAACAGACGTAACACTCTAATTGATGCCCATCGTCCACCAAAAAAAAAAAAACGAAAGGGTGAGTTATTTCAGTGACATAACTGCAAAGTTGACGTAGGACTGCTTGTTGAAGATGTAATGTTGATGTAATCGAATTGATAAATTTCTACTATATTTTATTCAGGCTAAAGAACCATGAAATCCTATGCTATTGGTGTGTGAGGCTCCGGTTCTTCTTCCGCAATTGGTTCTCCACGAAAATTTATAGAAACTGCAGTTCGGCTCGAATTGACTTTTAATGATATTTTGTTTGTTTTAATGTCCAAAGTGCTTGTAAGTGTTAAATCGATCCTGTGTTTACGGAGGGAACATGGTTCGCGATTGAAATGTTTTCTCAGTCTTCTTGGGCTGCAGGACAGCCTGAGTGTTTGGCGGCACGTAATACCAATGACGTCTATATAAGGTCTGGCCCAGTAGCCACAACAATATTAGTGAAATGAGCTAAATTCGCTCATGACACTAATACCACCGCATTCCTTGCGCACGCTACTCAAGAGCTCAGACAGTGCTACGTCATACTATTTTTTTATTCGTTCGCTCCGTTATTGTTTATTGTGTGCACTATAATACTTAATTTTTCAACCGTTTATTTTCTATCGATGATGGAAAATTGGTTCTATATCGCAACTCGATTGTCAAGTCACAGCGTTTGAAAGTTAATGTGGCAAAAATTCAATTACCTCAGATAAATTTACTATAAATGACCCATGTTATCGGGAGGAAATGCTTCTGCTCAATAAATGGCATTTGTATCATGATTATTTTCACAATTCAGCATTTATAATAAACGTTTGAACCGATTTTTTTTATTCGAAGCTATGCACGCGCATAGAAAGTTGAATAGTGTTACGTCATCACTCGTCGGCTCAACAATGTTTACATTATTTTTGCTTCCAATACAAGCAAGCAGTGCGTTGCCCAGACCTTATATAGATGTCATTGACGTAATACTACGATAAAAATAGGCATTTACACCGTCTTCAACTCGAGATTGTACAGACTGAAGATTGAACATACACCCAAAAGTTGAAAAGGTGGCAAAAAATGCAATTCCAGTTTTTGCAATTATATCTTGAGAAATCCGCATGATTCAGAAAAGGCAATTTTGATCCACAAAGCGTTTTATGGTACAGATGAAGCCCCTTGTAAGTGTGTGCAAGCGACTGGCAAGCAAAAATTGCTCGAAACAAATTTATCGCTGTAGGTTCTTTATTCAATCATCACCAACATATCAATATACAATGTGGATGAGTCGATATCACAAAATGCCGCAAAGCTATTGGCCACTGTTGTATTGCCGCCGTCAAGTGTTCAATTTTTGTTCCCACTGATCATCGATAAAGCGTTTTATGAAATAAACAATGCCATGCATGTATGTTAGCGACAGGTTGCACAGCTTGGTGGAAAATATGTACATTTGCTTCATTGCTGTACTCTGAATTCCTCACCAAGTGAAACAACTCTAGTATTTCTATTCCATTGCTCTTAGTTTGTCAAAGTGGCTGAATGGTTGCCATCAAAGGCCACCGCGCTGACGATCACGGTCCGAATCTCTATCTCGAATTTTGATAATTTTATCATCATTTTCGGACTCTCATCTCTTACTCATCAACTAAATATCACTGCGCACAACCTCATGCACACGGTCAATTTTTCATAGCAAATTGCTGTTGCTTTTTTGCCCTCAACTAATGTTAGATTTTTCATCCAAGTTGCGATCAACAGCGAGAAATGGAACAAAATCATGCGAAATTGTATTACAATCTTGCTTTCTTATTTTGGGTGTAGAGTGAATTACGAACAACTTAACCTAACACAAAGTAGACCAGTTTGGACATTTTCGTTTTGCAAAAAGATCCACTGGCTGGACCGGGAATCGAAACCTCAACTTCATGGCAACCGCTTGACGCCGCTAACCGCTTGACCACGAAGATGATGTGAGCGATTGATTTGGCCATTTTCTCCGGGACGCGGCATTTTAAGCAACGCCATGTTGAGCCGGTGCGTGGTAATGAACATTTCGATTAGCTAAAGAGAAATTTCAGTCAAACATACTCTTTAGTTGGCAAATTGGTTTGATCGTCCTAAAATGGACGGATTTTAGTTGTTTACGGAGGGAACATGGTTTGCGATTGAAATTGTGTTCAGTCTTCTTTGGCTATAGGAGAAAAGTTTGTTCATCTCCTCGTCAACAGGAATAGAAAAGAGAGACGTAAGTCCTACGTCAAAAAAACCGTGTAAAAAAAGACTTGAGTGTATATCCACCACCTCGAACTCATTTCAGTCGATAATCACAGCTCTACCTGTGCGAGCTTTATCGCGCTCGGCTCCTGCAGCAGATACGTAGTCTTCTACGTATTCAAGCTCAATCCAACATTTTCTGCTTCACGTCTTAGCCTGGTGTACTGCCTAAAAACCGCCTGAAACGTTCTTCTGACTATTTCCTCATCGTCAGTGAGACAAATGAATAGATTGGATTTATTGAAAATTGTGCGCTGCATGTTAAAACCTTCTTGAGCAATATTAAACAGGAGGCAGGAAAGACCTTTGCGTATTTCAAACGAGACCGATGGCGCAGCCGATATCTTCACACAGAATTGTACATCATCCATCGTTACTTTGATTAGATTAGTAATTTTTTTTGGGTAAACCGTTCCCGTCCATAATCTTTCGTAGCTCTTCACAATCAATAGTATGAATAAGAGGTGCGTAGAAATTTTATGTTCGCGAAACTAAAGATTTGGTCTGTTATCATTCACCCGACCACAAAACCGGCTTGGACTTCCCACAAATCTGCTTTTTAGTGACGATAGATGGTGGAAGATGCTCTGGGAAAGTACTTTGAAGTACTTGCGATCGCTCGGTTGTTCTCACTTTCCAACTTGTCAACCTTTTTGTACATCGGGAATATAACTACCTATTTACACTCCACCAGGTAGGTGTTTTGTATCCCATATCCTGACTATAAGTCGGTTCAGACAATTTGCCTACTTATCCGGGCCCTTTTTTTTATAAGTTCCACTCTAATTCTATCCTTCCTTACTGCCTTGTTGTTCGTAAGCTGTTTGATAACATTCTTAATTTTGCTTATCGTGGGAGTTGGCACATCTCCCTTGTCCGCCGTTCCGATGAAGTCATTTCTCCAGCTGTCTTGATGTCCCACCTCTGCGCCATTCAGGTTTTTATCGTCGTGCGTCTTCCACTTTTAGTTCACCTCACTTTCATCCGTCAAGATACCTCCAACCTTATCCCGACTAATTTAGGCTCGCGGCACATAGCGTTTGCGGGATGCGTTGAGTTTCTTGTAGAACTTTCGCGTTTCTTGAGAACGATACAGCTGCACCATTTCTTCGAACTCCAACTCCTTCAGGCGGCGCTCCTTATCCTAGAAAAGATGAGTCTGGTTGTTAAGGATTTTTTTTTTTAAGAATTACTTGCCGACATCTCGTCGATTTTTATCCAAAACAGATCTACACTTTCGATTTTTTTTGTGACATCCCGGATTGACATGTTTGGCCAGTGTTTTAATCCTGCTACGATCATCTTCTCCATATTGAAATCAAGGCCACTTCCTTCGTTCCGTTTGACAGTTAAACGCTCCCTAAAGGTTTGAACCACACGTGACATGGTGCTAACAGCGGTACCAAGCTTCTTAGCGATCCATCTATGGGAGTCATTCGGATTGGTATGACTGTGGACATTTTTTTCAAGCCGAATTTGTTGCTCCAAAGCCATGGCCGTACGTTATGCCTAGACTGACTAAACAACACACATTGAACCCGTTTTGTTAAAATTTTCAGAATTTTCACTTACACTGTTTCATTCTGCGGCGGAGCATTAACACATTTTCGACATCGGCCGTGTAAATTTAAATTGGGATGTCCGAAGAGACACAACACGAACGATTCCGTCTGACCCAGGGTATAGATCGTCGATTCGAACAGTTTCCCAGACCATATGCATGTTCGTCTTTGGTTATCACTAATGGTTGCTCTTCAATTTTTGTTCGAGTTTTTTCTCATTTCGTTCGTGAAAGAAGAGTGGAAAAATACTCCAAATGTCACAACAGATACTTTTTGGGGGTTCTACCAGTGATAAAGTCGGATGTTTGGAATGACCGAATGATCAGTGTCTGGAGCCGCCTTCAAAGAAGATCGCACTAGGAAGTACCATTGAGAGAGCACCCCGTATTCGTTTGGGTTGATGGGGATGATTGGTCTGGAGTTTACACAACACCTGATTCGCGTGAGTAGCGAAACAGTATGTGGGGTCTCAGAACAGAGCCTAGATTGTCAAGGAGGCGAAATGTCAACATTGGAATTGGAATAACCGGTTATCTTTAGTTTCAATCGAGCAAACGATCTATTGAATGGAAGAGGTTTTGCCTCTTTGGTACAGCAAGTTCTTCAGCCAGTAGCAGTCAACATTCTCTGGCTTTTTCTCACTAACGAGAGACGAGAGAATCACTGCATGTATTTGATGAAACGATGACCACAAATCGATAGATGAGATGACGTACCTCGTGATGCACGAATGTTTGCACCATCGTTAACAGAAGGTTCCCGTTTTACCTGTGCATACAATGGCTTGGTTTACTTTGCATGCACGTAAACTATATATTTCATATCATAGTAGGCTGCGAGTAATGTAAGCCGATTTCATTAGTTTGACAGTTTCACCATGACGAAGTGGCAGTGTATTCGTGATTTGTCCTACGCGCAAATGTCGCAAAAAGACATTTCAATTGCCGTGTTTGGATTGGTGGCTTCCGACGGCAAAAAAATGAACCTGGTGTTCATTCCAGAAGGCAACAAAGTAAACACGGATCGGGATTTTAAGTAAGTGTGTTTTTCCATGGATAAAAGAGCAGGACGGTCCGAAGCAAAATGTTGTATTTCAGCAAGATGGGGCTCTGTGCAACGCCTCTAACCCCACTCAGAAGTGGTTACAGGAACATCTACCGTTCTGGGAAAGATATGTGGCGGCCATCCAGCCCCGGTCTTAATTCGCTGGATTACTCAGCATGGAGCGTCATATTTAAAGGCCTGTTATAAATGCCACTCGAGTACATCAAGCCCCAGACAAACATTGACCTGTACCTGGAGTAAAATGGATCCAGGCTAAATACATGATTAGGACCTACCGTGCGTTCCGGAAGCGTGTGGAGGTCGTAATTGTAGCAAGTGGAAACTCGATCGATGATTGACATACTTTAAGACCCTCAGAAACATCAACCTTTTGAAACAATAAAAACAATCGAAACCGAAATTTTTGAGATTTTTTTAATTGTGACGTTGCTCAATGGTGCAAAAATGATCACGCATACGGTAGTTTATACATTTTTGTTATCAAGACTAATTTGAAATCGGTCAAATCTAGCATGTACTTGCGGGTGCGGCACAAAAAAAAGTTCGGAAATTCATGGATTTCTTTCAAATCATATTTTTAACTACATTGAGCCACAATGTCACCACTTTCGAGATCAATTATCTTTATTAGGTCTTTTCAAATAAATTCACTTCATGTGTCCTCCATTTTTAACGATGATATCCTCAAGACGACGCCTTTCGAACGTATTCCTCCGACATCAACTTCTACGTGCGTGTCATGACAGACCTCGGGGTCTACACACCAGGATGAGATGTGTTGCAGGCTTGTGCTGCAAATTACGCCTAAATCCAATAATTCAACGGGTTAAGATCAGGACTGCAAGCGGCCACAAATCTTTCGGCCAAAACTTCATGTTTTCTATCAGCCCACGTTGGGTCCGATTTGACGTTTAACATGGTGCTGTTGCATAGAACAACATATTGATCCTTGGCGAAGTCGGCCTTCACCCAGGTAAACACTTAGTCCTACAAAACACCGATATAAACTAAGGTATTGAGTTAAACAGCATCAATGAAAACAGGCATCATTATCAAATCATTGGACGAAACCAAGCCAAATATTATGACACCAGCCCGATGTTTGGTTTGGAACTTAACCTTCACTTTCACTGGCACATCCTCAAGTTTCTCCGATAAAATGAACCGGTATGTGCGGCTGTTGGACAGAGCATCGATGCTGAACAGTTTTTCCTCTTAGAACAAGAATATCATTTTTCATAATTAAACAAATAAAGCAATTCGAACTAGTCGTAGTTCTTTTACCCGGTCCGTGATCAAGCGGCGTTTCACTCTAACTCTGGAAGATGCGTGCAACTCTTCTTTGATGATTCTTCGCATAGAATTTTCAGAAATATTCCTTGGCAATTTTTATAATGGAACGTACCGGGTCGCGAGCAATATTTGCACGGACCGATTTGATCACGTTAGGCGAACGTGCAAACCGTGGACCTCCTTTTCCCGGCTTCCGCTGTTTAGGACCATTCTTTAGAGATTTTTCGATGCAATAAACTGTGACCAAATGACAGCCTTGGCAATCTCCTTCGGCGTCTTTTTGGCGAGTAGCAAACTCGTAATCACTTCTTTGGCGTACATTTCACAAATTTGAATAAGCACAATTTCAAAGTTCTGATGCACCATTTTTAAGTAAACATAAACAAATACACTTTCAAAAGAAATAAGTCAAATAAAAAATAACACAAATTAAACCAATATTTGAGGTTAAACTTTCTCGCAATTTTGCCTGCCGCACCCTGTATCTTGAGATAAGTTTGAGTTGTTTTGGTCTTGAATGTCAAATAATTCTTTTAATTTTGCAGAACCGTTTTCCTTAACTTTTTTTTACATAATACCAAAATCAATTAATAGGGTAACCGTTTCCGTATTAATCTCATCAAAGAGATTGAAGTGCAAATAGATTTGTTTCAATAACAAGTACGAACCAGCCCACTTGCGATTCAATCCTTTGTTTTCGAGTAGGATGAATTGGTAGCCATGAGATTAGTATTGGAATATTTACTCTAATTACTCAGCGATGATTCAGTTCCATATTTACGAAACCGATTCTATTACTTGCGTGTCAAATGTGATTTTTTAGTCAAAAATGGATTCGGAGTTTTGGTGTCCTGAAAAAGTCATCTACCTAATTATTTAATACTTCATCAACCCAACTCCAACTAATGATACAAATGAACGATCAATACCTCATTTTCGATCTACTGCATGATATAAAATTAAATTTATTTTCAGTTTTGTCTATCTTAAAAAGGTATTAACTGTTGCAATTATCATTTCAAACATTATTTAAAATACATACGTACATTTTCTTACCTCATTTGTTTGGAAATTTAAGTACTTTCATTCTACTTCAGCAACTAAACAACAATACATCATGAAAGCGAAGAGGATCGCAGAACGCAAGGCAAAAAATCTTCTCAAGTTTCCAGGTGTTTCCTTTCTTACTGGTTTGCTCTCTTTGTTTAGTGCCAGGGATTTGTGTGCTCGATGTTGTGCGTGTGTATCTATCGCTACCTGATGAGAACCCAATCCGTGGCAGCGGGTCGGGTACTTCTTTCGGCAAGTAAAGAGCATCATCCTGTTGGCTGCCAAGCATAGCAGCAATCGAACAAAGAAAATGTAGCATCGGTGGATGTTGTGCCCTGCTAACTAAGAAGAGCGGGGAGGCCTGTAGGGATTATGTTATGAAATTCTCGGGATTTTTCATACTGATTCACATCTCTCAGGACGAACCACGCAGCAGTGGTGACCACGTTTTCCTCGCAGCTTGCAAAATGTGTTTCACAAAATAGAAAATCATTCCATTTGGAAAACAGAGGGGAAAATACTTATTCGCACATTTCTACATTGGTTGTATGCGTACCATCGCGAGATGGGACCCTTAACCACGTGCAATGCGTGAAACCGGTGGTATTATAGTTTGAAAAAAAAAAGAATTATGAAAATCTTACCACCAGGCGCAGTCATTCAAACTAACAATCGTCCGACGATTTGCTCTCGATTTGGAAACGGGATGGCGAGGGGATCCAGTCATTTCAAGGACAAAGTCATCCCCTTTGCGTATTTATATCAATTGGGGTGCGTTTGTCTGTTGACAGAAAGCAGGGGTGATTTTGAATTGTACGCATTTATTGCTCTCTATTATGAGACGGCAGAAAGGTTGAACGCATTATGGCACTTCTGATTTTTACAGTTTATGGATTTTTAAAGACTCGAACCTAAGCCCAACACATTCATGGCTTCTTATTTTATGTTGTTGATTACGAAATGATCAATTTTAACAAGAAATTCGGAATCAACATTTACCAAAGTTATTTGTTTTGAGTTAGGGTTATCTAACTACATCACCAAACAAACAATTTCGTGGGAAATCTCACGGATTGAACAAAACACATTCTTTCAATCTATGCAACCCAAAGTGCAGTTGAAAGAAGAATGCGTTTATTCGACAATTGATCTGCATTCTAGCGTATAATTTTCCGTGCTATCTTCAACCCTCATCCGGCATCTACTCAACCCTATTCTCATCATGCATTTCTACCTCGTTCTCGCAAGGATGGGCTCAAACATCTCGGAAGCACTGAAAAATTGAATAATATAGGGGTAACCCTAGAGGCAAACAACCGTCCTAGACAGTGAGCAGGAAACAAATTCTGACAAAGAACTTGCTACAATACTAGATCCAGAACCAGTTGATCTCCAAGCGGTCAGGTTCTATGCGAAAAATTTCAACCCCTGCATTTTTCCAACATAACGTGGTGTGACGAGTTTTTTTTTTGCATAAATTTGCAAACATAGGGATAGATAATTGCGCATTACTTTTTCAAACCCCCTTGTTTTTTTGCTTTTGGCGGGAAAGTCTGGCGAATTTTGCCTTCAAAATAAACCCACGTTACACGTGTTTGCGCAGATAGCCAATTAGACTACTTCGATTTTAGTAACCGTAATCATTCATACATCAACAGCGAGGGAATCATGATTCCTACGGGTATCGTTCCCGATCAGCTGAGTTCGATCGGGAATGAGCTTAGTTTCGTATTGTTTGCGAGCAGTTTTATGTGTCATTATTTTTTACATGTTGTTAGCTGGGACGCACCCAGTGTCATTTTCTTATAGATAGATTGTTATGTGTATGAATGGCATGCCTGCCTGATGAGACGCGCTGTATGCAGAATAATAGCAACACCGACCGGCAGTTCAAAAGCCGAGCAGATGTTCAATCTTCGTCACGCTTGGCGGCACTTCTTGAATTTATATGTAGGTATGTATATATTTCTATTTGTATTTTTTATGTCCGAATGTATTGTTATAATCAAAGCCATTGGACTGGAAGAAGTAAGAACTAGGAACGGAGGATTGGTGTATGGAGGATGGTGTATGAATATGAAGAGCACGATTTTGAAATTTTTAATAATTTATCCTAGGGATTATCATGCAAGCTGGCTAATCAGTTTTGCCAATGTTTGTACGCTTCAATATTGTTAATTGTGCAGCAGTTATCCACGGTTGCCCTAAGTATGCACCTTTAAAATTGAAGAAATGATACATGAAAATTTGAAAGTCGTTCCGTAAAAAACGTATTCATGACCCATAAGACTCTGATGGAAATCCATAAAAGAAAATGGAAATGATCCATAAAGTTCATTAATCAATATTTGATATAAAAATTAGCAATACAATGTCAAAAATATCCGATATATTTCTAGAGAATGATAGATAAAATTGAACGTATTACCCATGAACATATTGCAAATAGGTGAAAGTGCTCTAATGTGGGTCTATGGATCTAAGATTCGGTCTATGCTTAAAACTCGAGGTTAATATGTTTTCACCTTTTTTATCCTTCAAATCATAAATATACAGTAATAATGCCTCGTTGACACATCAATATGGGAAAAATGTAAGGACAAGCAAATTTTATCAACAGGCCGAATTCTAGATCCATAAACAAGCATTAGAACACTTTCCCCTAATCAATAAAAGGTACAATGACTTTCTTTAAACTTGCAAAATTGATTCACAGAATGTCACTAAATTACTAAAAAAATTCCATAAATAAATGGACAATAACCCATAATAGTTTGAATAACGAACCTAACCTTCAAAAAATGATATATAACAAACAAACTTTGTGCACTTAACATTATAGGTATGATACAAATGTTATGCCTGCATTTTTACAATTTTGAGCAACTTCGTAACAGACACGCGGAAGTAGCCAGTTTTGAGCCAATCGTGATGCGAGAGCTGTCAAATCTGCGGCAATCGAGCATATTTTGCTCTGCGGTGTTATCTGCCGCTGTGAAGAAAATAAACACCGCTGTAACATCTCTTGTTATGAAAATCACTGAGCATAAACAGAATATTGTAACTAAACACATACAAATATGATAGGTCGTGTTACATCAATATACACTGAGCGAAATAAGCATAAAACACAATATTATCGGAATTTCCTTACCGATGATGCTCAATTTAGTGTTGAATGTTAGTACTATCATGGATCCAAAAGGGAAGGACGTAAAAGTGTCGAAAAAACGTGTTGGAGAGTATGACGACCCCCTAAAACTACAACCCTGCCAACACAAATCCATCACAACACCAGCTCAGACGGTCGAGCGAAACAATGCGTTTGAATGTCCACTACCTGCACGTAGCTAGGAACCGAGGAACTCACCACACTCATCATTACACGATCGTCATTATCATCGTCATTAAGATCAGTGCTGCATCCAGTCGCACGGGAGCGATAAGGAAGGCCGAATGACTGCTGATAAGAGCGGCGAGATCCATGAGATCTCGCGGTAGATAACATCGCCTCGGATCCCCGAAGGTCTGTTGAGCAGGACGAGATAGACAACCAGACAGTATCAATTCCACTTGCCACCGAGACACACGGAAGGATCCACACCGCCGGTTTTAATTTGTTCGTTTTAATGTTAAGTTAAGATTAGATTAAGAATAAAGTTGTTGTGTTAGTAGAAATAAATTCCTAGTTTGTCCGCGGAAATACAAGTGTTTAAGATAGGATGTGTGTTTTGTTTCGCGCTCAATTGACGGCCGGATTGGAACCATAATTGCATGTTGAATGCATGCCCCCCTCCTCACCAATTTCATCGATGTTGATCGCCCGCCTCGCTAGTCGCTTGGGAAGGAATTGTCCGGTAAGCGAGCAGGGATCACACAAAACGTTTATAAAATCATGGATCATTAATGTACTCGAAAAAATACTATCAAGTGCTGCCCATGTGCGAAGTGTACTAGTTTTTTTTTTCTTTTTTGGTGGTTTTTTGGGGGTTGGGGGGGATTTTTTTTTTTTTTGGGGTGTTGGGGGTTTTTTTTTTTTTAAAAAATTTTTTTTAAAAAGGGAAAAAAAAGGGAGGGGGGGGGTTTTTTTTCTTGTTTTACATATTTTGGTTTGATATTTTTTTTTTGCCGTGGGAGATTATGGGCACTCTACCTTGATGGATAGAGCCTAAGCAACCTAGGACACGGTTTTAGCTGTACTGATAAAATAATTTTCACTATATATGTTCCACACATGAATTCTTGTAATATGATGGACATATGATAACTACACTCAGGCATATTAACTTCAGACTTCCATCAGTTAAAACTTATAAACGAAATTTTGAAAACATAAGGTAAAGAATATGTACTTTACATTTATGTAAACCTTTTGTCTTACGCGAAGTGGTACTTGTAATAGGAGCAATAGGAGACAAGAAAATATTTATCATCGGCCCCAAGCTCGGCCCCTAGCTCTTTGATGCCTTTCTCAACGAAATCTATGCCCTTTTTCGTGACACAATTGAGAGTTGTTTTGGCGTTAAAGTTCTGTCCAGTTAGAATCCGAAATCACTTATTGTGTTGCAGCGGCACGGAAAGTGACCGCTGCAAGAATTAGTTTACAGCGGTTTGTTTACCTAGGCGCCCACTTTCTATGATATAAGTTTCACGGTATTTCGTGCTGTGAGTCAAAAGTTATTCCAGATGGAAGCCAAGAGGAGAGAAAAAATTCTGCACATCCACGTTGATAATCCAACGTGGTCCGCAATAAAAATCGCAAAAACGTTAAAATTCGCCAAATCAACCGTGTATGATGTGCTCAAACGTTTCAGGGAGCGAAAGAGCGTGGATCGAGTGCCTCAAGGTAAGCGTCGTAGTGGAACATATGACCGCAAGCTGAACCAGAAGGTGTTGAGAACCGTCAGAGCAAACCCTGGACTATCAGATAATGAGTTGCCAGTTGCCACTACAGCCGGGAAGTCATAAACCCACCCAACTGCCCGCAGTTCCGGCCCATTGAAAGATTTTGGGCAATAATGAAGCGGAAGCTTAAGAAAAGTGGAAAAACGGCTTGGAACGACTCAGGTGACCAAAATGTGGAACAAATGTGCCAAGGAAGTTGACTCCGGCGGTGTGCAACGTTTGATGGGAGGAATAAAGAAGAAAGTGGAAAGTGGGAGGAATAAAGAAGAAGAATTTTCATTAGAAACGAAGAGAAATGATTTGTATTGATATTTTTTCCTTAAAGTACAATTTTTACCTTTGTTTTGATGTATTAAACTTATTTGTACGTCAATCCGTTACCGAGATACAGATGATTTTATTATTCAGGATTCTAGATGGACATAGCTTTATGCCGATGCAAAATCCGGCCAAACAGTGGAGGGGTCCTGTGCTTCTGATATAAAGGCAGTAACCTCTTCTGCAGACACTCAGATCGATAGATTTCCGCATTGATTGTTCCGGTAGTGTAAAAAATGGTAGACTTCATACCGTAGGATTGTATTGCTTGCCATATCAGCACTTTTCGACCAAACTTCTCCACTTGAATCGACCTGTCTGCATCGTTTACATCCTCTCCTACGACGGAAGTGTAATATTGTGGACCAGGAAGGGGTTTTGAGTCCTCTTTGACATAGGTCTCGTCGTCCATGCATAGGTCTCGTATTTTACAATTTCCAGGTCGTGGTTCCTGCACGTTGTTTCTGTTCTGCACTTTGTTTTACGATTTTCTGCTTCTTGTAGGTGCTCAGGTTGTTCCGTTTCTGGATACGACGTACGAATCACGTATCGACATCGAATTGTTCTTCCGAATATGAGCTACCACTATCTGATCCAGTTTAGGGTTGGATATCCGGGTTTTCTGCCTCTTCCTGACAGTTCATCCAAAGTACAGTGTTCTCCATACTTGGATATGATGGATTTTAAAGGTGCTTGATAGATTCCAAAGCGCTTCGCCAGTTGTCGCGTGGTTACACCCTTTTCACGTAGCCATGTGTCCAAAACCTTAATTTTCAAGTTTTTTTTTAATGCGCGACATTTTGAAAACGAAGAACTTAAACCAAGCAAACAAGTGAACAAACGAAAGATGACAGTCAAACGCGCAGCATGCTATGATGAACACATTTAAATCAGCATAAATACACGTGTACAACGCAAATGTACGTGGATACCCAGGTAACCAATAAGCATTTGCATATCCGGAGCAATTCGCGATTAGGGCGTACATGCAAAATATAAACAAAATGTTTTTTCAATGCAATGCATAATTACTACAACTAAATCATGAGTTTTGACCTTTTTGTCCTGGTTGTGCTTTAATTTTATTCATTAAATATTGTTTTTGCAAAGGGCGTAGAGTTATTTCGTATTCAAAACAATTCACTCTGCGATTTACGCCATATTGATTGTTGACAAAGTGAAAGGCGTAATTTAAATCAAAACATAAACATGTCGTAAAGTAAAAGTCGATACTGACAAAAAATAAAAAAAAGCGGAAAAAAAAAAGGGGAATACGAAAAAAAAAAAAAAAAAAACGGAAAAAGGGAAAAGGAAAAACCTATAAAAATGAAAAAAAGGGGATAGTGTAGGGGGCTATTTTTTTTTTTCCTGTTTTGGGGGGCCAACATTAAAAATGGGGAACAAAACATCTTGTTGGCAGGGGGAAATTAAAAAAATGCAAATTTCAATGAATAACGAAAGAATTTCCATCAGTATTTTTTATGAATCAGAAGCAAGCTTTGTTATCTGTCTGTATGCTAGATTGTATTTGAATTTATTCGTTAATTTGTAAATTACGGTTTGAAATTCTACTTGCAATATTACAATCATCATTTCCCCTTCGTTTACATTCTGCATGTTCGCCCTTACTCCGGATATGCAGTAACTCAACCAAAATCTGCATTTCAGATGCTACATGCATTATATTGGCATTATATCAGCATGTTGAATGCAATCTGTTGTAAAGTGGAATTTCAAATGCTATTTCAATGCTTGTAGCCTGTAATAAATAGCATAAATGAATGTTGACGCTTTCATTTGCCGTCAACAGAACTGAAATGGGTCCACAAATGGCTGGGAAACCGATGTGACATTATTAGTAAAACACACACACACACACACACACACACACACACACACACACACACACACACACACACACACACACACACACACACACACACACACACACACACACACACACACACACACACACACACACACCACTCACACACACACACACACACACACACACACACACACACACATACATACATACATACATACATACATACATACACACAGACATGTGCTGAGTTCGTCGAGCTGAGTCGAATGGTATATAATAAGGATAAACAGTCGAGTTTTCAAGCGATCTTAATATGTACCCTTCTTTGGGTGTAAGAAGGGTAAAAACATGGTGATGATATTCTTGTTTCGAACAGTGTGTATTATTCTGTCAACGTGCTAAATTACACAGTCTTTTTGGTATGTTTGATGTGCAACTAGTTTGATGTGATATTCATTTTTATTTTTCGCTGTGAGGGGTTTTCACTTTACTTCAACTGGTACCGCTTATCTAGTTTGAACTTATTCGACGTAAATTTTCAAAGACAATGCTCTTTTATTGTAGGTTTTTTTTAAGTCTGGTGCCACAGACCTTGAAACAGCTTCATTTTCGGCCTGAAAATGATGGCAGCTTCGGTTTGTTTTCTTCTCCGTTATTCTTATTACACTCCAAGCAACACCAAAGAAACATTGCATGTTGTATAACAGCTTGTTCAATAAAAAATCAGCATGTTCTGCCGAAAAGTGCCTTCTTCATCTATTGATCAACTGAGTTTGTTTGTTGGGCAACCAGGTCGATGAATTCACTCATTGTTGTTGTTGTTGTTGTTTTTGTGGTGTTTTTGATAGTTATTTGCACTATACTGGCCATCCTTCCCTAAACTGTGAAAGTTATTTTATCAGGTGCTCTCATACTGCTCTTGCTTATCAAGCACTTGACTTCTTGAGTTGCTAACAATGACACAATAATTCCTTATTCTATCCTTGTGACTGGAATCATCAGGAATTCATGCGTTTCACCAGCATGCATTGTTGTTCAGTTAATCACTTCTTTATTACATAAATTTATATCTTTTTACTTGGGGTATATGTTTGAATATTAATCTCATGGTCTTTGAATGGTGATTTGACATCTTGGAAGGAGGGTCCTCACAAGTTCCTATCTCATGCCTCACCAGCCATAATGATCACAAAAGACTGCCAGCTGACACATGGTGACACTGGTTGGCGTAGCCTGGGCAAAGTCGTCAATGTGACAATAGCGCAATGAGAAGGTTCGATTGAAGATCATGTACATTGTATATTTTCTGTTATCCTATAATTAATAATTTCAGAACACTTTGGGATCATCTTTGCAGTACAACACCACTTATCTTAAGAGCATGGAGCAGCATTACTTATGTCTCCTTTCCAACTCTAGTTGTTGCATAGAGCCAACGTGAATGATTTCCATACTGGGTGGCTGCTCGCTTTAGCCTTGACCCGGGCCCAGCTCATATTCCTATCAAATTCCTTTATTTCCTTATTGAGGCTCTGACGCCATGAGCCCTGGATCTATCTCTGCTGTGATGTCCTGCTGGGTTCTAATCCAGCGCTTGCTTGCAGACTTTGTTTCCACCCCTTTGAAGTGTGTGGCTGACCCACTTCCACTTTCATTCTCATCTCTGTTGATATCAGTTTCTGTTGACATCTACGATGGAGCTTAGCATTTGAGATCCAGTTGTGAGGCCACCAGAAACGAATTATATACCGCAGACATCGGTTGATGAAGACCTGCTGCTTTTGAGAGTTCTGCGCTGATACACACCACGTCTCGCTGGAGTATGAAAGCAGAGAGTTCACAGAGTGTTTGAATTGAAAATTCTAATTTTGATATGTTGACTTACTTGGTTTCTTCAAAAAGCACCCCTAGCCTTCCTGATCCGTGCACCTATGTCTTGGAGAGGCAATCTTCTCACGAACGAGTGTGAGGTTATTGAAAGATATTAGCAGTTCTTTGACGAAGAAGATTGAGAAGAAAATTTCAATCGCGAACCAAGTTCCCATTCCGTAAGCACAGGATCCATTTAACACTTACAAGCACGTTGGACATTCAACAAACAAAATAATACTAACAGTTAATTCGTTTCTAGAAATTTTCGTGGAGAATAGCATAGGGTTTCATGGTTCTCTAGACTGAATAAAATATAGTAGAAATTTATTAATTCGATGACATCAATTTCTCCACATCGACAAGCAGTCCTACACAGAAAAAAATCTGAATTTTCATTGTGATATAAATATTAGAGCATGTAAATTTGTATTTCATTCCACACGAAGGAGCCACTTGCATGAAAAAGTTCTATTAAAGATGAGCTTTTGCGTACAATATTATCGGAAATGTATGGAATGTCCCAGAAAATTACACTATGTATAACGCAAATTCTTATGTTTTGTGACGCTCCATTTATGTGCATGATTTTGAACAGAAATTTACACTACTTTTTCGAGCTGTGTACGTCAACTTTGCAGTTATGTCCCTGACATAACTCACCCTTTCGTTTTTTTGTTTAGAAAACTTTGAAGTGCAGTTGATTTAGTTGATTTTTTTTCAAACATTATAGACGGATAAACTAAATTAATTTCAAGTCTAAATTATACATGAAGTATGTAATACATGAGGTATGTAATACGGCAGCCCTAAGTTTGCACCTTTATACCATGAAACGTTGATATTTGTTCCGTAAAAAAACGTATTTATGACCCATACGGCTTTGATGAAAATCCATAAAAAAATTAAAATGATCCATAAAATACAGCAATGTGTTCCATACTTTATATAAATTTTAGCAAGAAAATGTCAAAAAAGTACCGTTATATATCTAGGGGATGATCGATAAAAGTGTACGGATTACCCATAAACATATTGTAAATGTTCCATAAAATGTTCAATATCATTCTTTAAACTTGTAAAATTGATCCATAGAATGTAACGTTTGTGAACTAAAATATATGCACATGATCAATTATCGATTGAAAATATTCCATCAATAAATCGCCAATTATCCATAATAGGTTTGAAAAATGAACCATAAACTTCTAAATATGGTCCATAGCTAATCAATTTTGTGCTTTTAAAATAATATGTATGACCCATAAATTATGCCGGAAGTATTCCAATTTTGGGTTTAAATTTTTTTAATTTTAACTACAGGAAAGCGATCTTTGACTGCGCTACTACTCAGATTTATTAACATGTTCGTTCTGTTAGCTATGCGGCTTGAATATTGCTGTAAAAGAATGATCACTTTGGAGAAGATTTTCAATTTTCAGAAAGCTGACTTACTTTTGCGCTCTTACGTTCTTTTACGACCGCAACTGCGACACACGTCCCAATAAATCCACGCAAAGAACTACTGCAACCCTAAGCTTGCACCTTTAAAACTGAAGAAATAATCCATGAAAAATTGAAAATCGTTCTTTCTTGACACATAACACTCTGTTGAAAATTAACGAAAAAAATTATTCTGTTGAAAATCCACAAAAAAAAACAAAGGAATGATCCCTCAAACTCATTTGATCCACAATTTTAACAAAATTTAGCAATAAAATGTAAAAAATTAACCGTTATATATCAAGGGAATCTATATATATAAAAATGAATTTCTGTCTGTCTGTCTGTCTGTCTGTCTGAACCTTATAGAATCGAAAACTACTGAACCGATCGGCCCCCTCTTTAAGAGGGGGGGTGGGGGGCTTGGGGGTCTCTCTTACAAATGAAACTGAAATTTCTGCAAAGCTCGAGAAATTTCTGCAGAATTCCAGGATATCAAACTACATATGGCATGGGGGGGTTTTAAGAGGCAGGATTTCTATCTGTATACATAAAAATGAATTTCTGTCTGTCTGTCTGTCTGACCCTTATAGACTCGGTAGCTACAGAACCGATCGACGTGAAAATTTGTATGCAGGAGTTTTTGGGGCTGGGAAACGTTCTTATGATTGTTTGAGTCTCCTCCCTTCTCTGGAAGGGGGGCTCCCATACAAATGAAACACAAAAATTTCTGCATTACTCGAGAACTAATCAAGCAAACGGAACCAAATTTGGCATTTGGGGGGTTTGAAAGCAATGATTGTATGGTGATTTGAGATCCTCCTCCCTCTAAAGGAAGGGGGGGGGGGGGGGGGCTCCCATACAAATAAAACACAAATTTCAACCAAAAATGAGAATTATCCAGGTAACAAAAACACAAAATGTGTATTTCTCTGGTATGAAGCATGTTCTGATAGAAGTTTGAACCTCTTCTTAGTCAAGAAAAAAACTCATTCTGAAAACCAACCATCAAAGTGCCAGTTCTATTAAATTTGCATTCATTTAGTTGCAAGCGTAGCAGCGCACGCGCCGGGTTCAGCTAGTGATATATATAATTGTTCGGATTTCCCATTAACATATTGCAAATTACACTTAAAAGGTTCAATCACTTTCCTTAAATTTGAAAAATTGATCCACAGAATGTAACATTTCTGCACTAGCATATGTGCATATCATTCATGAATTATTGTTAATGTTCCATAAATAAATTGCCTCCATAAATAAATTGATCTCTAATAGTTTGTAAAACAAATCAGAATCTTAAAAAATGATTCATAACACCTCACATTATTTGATCTCATCGCAACTGCGTTTATCAAGAAATTTGGTAAAGAGCTCTTCTGCACATAAAGAACTACAGGTCAAATTTATGACTTGATTAAACTGTTGTTTCAGAAAATTTGATTTAGATTATGCCGGGCAGACGCTTGCTGTCCAACTCGCTATTGCTTGTCGGACCTAACTACAAAAAAAACATCCTCCGTTTGCCTTATACCGAGCAAATGCTTGAATCAGTCGTTTGCCTGGAATCTAATCTACGCTACACACTTAGAAAATTTTACAGTATTCGGTAATTTTTTACCGAACTTTCAACAGCTGAACGTTCGGTAATCCGATTTAACGGATTTCGGTAAAATTTGACAAGTTCCGGTAAGTTTTTTACCGGACTACTGTAAAATTTCACCGAAATCCGGTAAATCGGATTACCGATCGTTCAGCTGTTCAGCTGTGTGTATGTTCTCGAAAACATCGACCGCTTTCTGCCGCCTTAGTTCTTCAATCCTCAATACGGCTACGCAAAAACTCCGCAATCCTTCTTTTACAGCAATATTTTATCCGGATACCTGATAGAACGGATATGTCACTAAATCTGAGTAGTAACGCAGTTGGGGATCAATTTTACAATCTTTATGGATAAAAATTAACAAAAAATAGTGCCCCAACCTGGAAAAATGCAGGCATAATTTATGGATCATACCATATATGGTCTGTATCCACATTAATCCGGACACCTTCAAATCATTGTAACTTTTGAAATATTGCACGTAGGAATGAAACATTTCATTTTGGTATAGCTGAGAGTCTATGATGAAAAAGACTTTGATTGATGTTTACATTTCATGTTTAGTATTCAAGATGGCGACGAAAGAAAAACAAGTGCGCGAGCGAATTTTGTACGGACGAAAAACCCAAATCTCTCCATTCGAACGGTGGCTCGTAAAATAGGGATGTCGCCTGGTTTTGTCCAAAAATCAAAACCACGTTTGGGACTTAAGTCGTATAAAGTAAAAACAGTTCCAAATCGCAACGACAAACAGAACTTGGCAGCAAAATCACGGGCTCGACGTTTGTACTGCGAATATTTGACGAAGTTTTCATGCGTTGTTATGGACGATGAAACTTATGTCCTGGAGGATTTCAAGCAGCTTCCAGGGCTGGCATTTTATTCTGCTATGGCCAGAAATGCTACAGCTGAGCATTTCAGAACGAAGAAGGAAATTTCCCAAAAAATACCTTGTGTGGCAAGCAATTTGCACGTGTGGCAAAAAGAGTAAATCATTCGTCACTACAGGCACAATCAACAAGGCGATCTATCATAAAGAGTGTCTGCAGAAGCGATTGCTACCCTTCATCAAAAGTCACAAAGAAAAACCTTTGTTCTGGCCCGATTTGGCATCATGCCACTATGCTAAAACTGTGATGGAGTGGTACCAAGCAAATCAAGTGAACATTGTACCAAAAACCTCAAACCCGCCAAATTGCCCAGAGCTACGACCAATCGAGAGATATTGGGCTCTGATAAAGCGGAAGCTTTCTGGAAAGAAGCAAGGAATCAAAGACATCAAACACTTCCAGCAAATTTGGACAAAGACGGCTTCTACGATTTCTAAAGAGTCTCTACAAACCCCAATGGAGGGAGTTAAGCGCAAAGTTCGAAAATTTTATGCAAATACCGAATAACTATGTTTTGTCTTCACGAAGTGTTAAAACACATCTCATGAATCTTAAATAAACAACTACGGCGGAAAGATAATGCGAAATTTATGTTTTATTCATGTTTTGAGGTGTCCGGATTATTGCGGATACAGACCATAGTTTAGCGAACAAAGCTGATTTACTAGGTATCATTTTTATAAGCTTATGGTTCATTATTCATCATTTTATGGATCATTGGCAATTTATTTATGGAAAATTTCAAATACTTTTTGGAACATGCGAATATATTTATTTGCACAAAGGTTACATTCTACGGATCAATTATACAAGTTTAAGGAAAGTTATTGAACCTTTTATGGATCATTTGAAATATGTTTATCAGTAATCCATACACTTTTAACTATTATGTCCTAGATATAAAACGGTACATGTTTGACATCTTATTGCTAAATTTTATTTAATGTATGGATCAGAGTGATGAATTGTATGGCTCATTTCAATTTTTTTTATGGATTTTCACCAGCGTCTCATGGGTCAAGAATGCGTTTTTCGTGGCACTATTTTCAATTTTTTATAGATTGTTTATTACTTTTTATATGCAAAAGTACGTTTGCCGTATGTAATACTGGTTGAGTTTCATATTATGGTTTTAAAAGAGGGTGGATTCAAAGGCAGAAGGATGATCTATTTTGAACGCTCATTGATATCGTGTAACTTTAATTCTGGTGGATGTCTTAAGGATCACAATGTTTACCTCAATTCTTGCGTACTTAGAAATTAATTATACAAAACACTCAGTAAAAAACTGTGAAAATCGTGACATCGAGAAATACAAAATCATTTTCCAGATTCAATTGCCAATACCATTGAGCGATGATTGCGATGGCTTGACCGATGTGAAACTGTTCCATTAGGAAACTTCCAGCTGCCAGCTGACGCAATACTCAGATCCATCAGTAGAGCAAACCATTCGTTAGTGGCGAGGATATTTGGTTCCATTTTTTTTTGCTTCAACATAAGGCTCCACATGAAAACACCGGTGAAGGGATGGGAAATGCTTCTATATGTTCCATCACGAAGCAAAACCAAAATCTCTTTCAGTTTGTACTTTTGGGAACGTTTGATGAAGATCGACCACAGGGCGTATATGTGCAGCGTCAGACAGGAGCAACTGGCCAGGTAAACATAATAATACCGGTGCGCTCAACATCTGCCCCCATAAAGAAACGTTTTTCTCCTTCTGCTGTTCATTGTCCGTTTTTATTATCGTTGGTGTTCGCTTCAGGATGGAAAGGAAAAGAGCTGCTCCGTGTTTCCTCGGGCCTCAGGATTGCGCTTGCTAAGGGCTTTAGATAAGCGGGCTTAACCCTTTGCGGTCGGGTGACTGAAAAACACATCGAAAAGCCAAAAATACTGTATGAGTTCGTCTTTGGAAAGGTTCACAAAATTCGCAGGTTGATGTGCTGCTCCTTCTCGTGCTTGCGTATTATAGATGGATGGGATATAACTCTTTCCCGCACCTGTTTCTCCTGCTGGCTTTGGACCATGGGTCGTAATCCGCCCAATCTATACCACGAACGGAGCGACCACATTTTCGAACTTATTTAGTGATCTCCACGCTGCAATTTATGTCCGTATGGTGCTCAATAAACGTACGAAAACAAAGACAACGAGTTTTGTGCGGTTTGGTTCCTTTCCTTGCGCTCGAATTTCGGGGGATCTTGTAATGTGATCCACAAAGCATGAAGCGAGAACACGAACGTGTAGGTTCGGTTCAGTAGGGAACAACAACAACACACAACAAAAATGGCGATGGCACTTTACATCGATGCAGCAGCAGCAGCAGCAGCTTGATTCGATTTTTGATGCACTTTGTGATATGTTTGCTAGGTAGATGACTGCAGTCGGTTGAGGCTCAAGTTTTGGAACCGAAAGATACGATGCATTACGACTTCCGGTAATCGAGTTTTTTTTTTCGCTAGAGAATTTTGGCAATTTTGTTGCGGAAAAATTAATTCATGTTGGATGGTCCGATGGCGTTCACTCCACATGAAGATGGGAAAACAGAAATATGCATTTAACTGTTTGGTAGTAATGTCTTGCCAGGAGAAATTATTCTTTGTTGAACAACAATTCCGTTTTTACACACTTATTGATTTCACAATTAGCTTATTGCTTGCTTTCAACTTATTGCCAAATTTACAATAATTAATTGAGAGTCTTTGATTTCTGTACCATTTTTGCATGGGTATGATTAAGTGATAAGTACAATCATTCCTTTTGCCCAAGGAGGCGAGAAATGTTTCTTTACGAAAAATTCATTATCTAGACCGGGAAAGGATCCCACTACAATTCAGCATGGTGTTGGTTTGTAGCTATGCTTTTACCGACTGAGCTAAGGGAGGACCCTTAAACTTAGATAAATGAGAACTTAGGAAAGCAGAATTACAAACTGATATCAAATAAGTAGCATGTTCTATTATCTCAGATATAATGTTGGACTCAGCTGTTATCGTATAACGAATTTAGTTATCAACATTGACTAATTTCGTTATCATCTATTACCATTTTTTAAGACCATTTTTGACGAATGTTACTAAAAGAAAGACATTTACACCGTCTTCAACTCGAGGTTGTACAGACTGAACATTAAACATAGCGCAAATTACAACGGACACCTTAACCTAACACCCAGTGGACCAAATTGGATATTTTTTTCGTTTTGCGAAAAGTTCCACAGGCTGGAGCGGCAATCGAACCCTCACTTCATGGCAATCGCTTGAACCGCTTGACCACGAACCGCTTGACCACGAAGCCTACTACATGTAAAATTATGTATATTACCATGTCATGTCATGGATATGAAATTTTTCGCCCTAAAGTAATAATTCAGTTATTAGTGTATGAATTTGATTTCATAATGATAACATAATTTGAAATAATTTCTAGAATTTTGCTCACACCAGAGGACTTGTTACCAAAATTAACTCAATGATAAAACAGCAAGTTTATATTGTGATATCCAATGAACATCTGTCTGTTATCTCTTTGGTTATTTTGGGTGTTTTTTCAGCCCGAATGATTACATATTCAGCGATCAAACAATCTGATATTAGAACCTGTTTTCAATTAGGCATAAGCCTTTGCTCGGGAAAAGTGATGTGATTAGTATGGTTTCAACTGGTTCAACAAAGATGGTGAAGCTACTTCCTAAAAAAAACCATTAATAAAATATTATGGAGATTCACTGAGTTCTATGCTATGGGGAAGCCTTCAAGTAAATAGTATACGATATTCGCATATTTGTCAAAATATGAGCATTTATGACGGAATTCAAAGGATAACTTTCGAGTTACTCATGATTAGGGCTTAAGTGCCAATTGTTAACAATGACTATAAACGTAGATCTTTCACGTATAACAGGACTACTACGATATTCAACTTCGCCATATGGTAGAGCATACATTTCTCTACCATATGCTGCCATCAATTTGCAAGAGTGATTTGAGATTCGTGAGAGCTTGTTGTTCAAAGTCGGTTCTGACAATTGGCTTTTAGACCCTTACCATGAATTACTCGAGAACTACACCAAGTAGCACTTCATAAGGGAATGCTATCAAGAGGTTCTAACAAATTTAAAGAACCGCTTTAAGATTCATCTAATGATATGATGTGATGTGTACTTACACTCATAGTTGCACGGAAACTAAGTCCGACAGCAACGGGCTCTCCACTCTGTTTGAGAGCACCTCTGCACTTTCACGAGAAATAACTGATATGTACAGGGTGTCTGCAAATTATCAGTACAGACTTTTTCGGCATGCCTCAACACAACCAAGCGGATTAAATTAAGCATACCTACATGGTTTAACATCTTGACCCATTGTCTTTGTACGCAGTAAGTTTGGTACAGTTGTGATTTCTAATTCATTCAAAATGAAGCAGAATGAGTTGCGCGCAGGTGTAATTGAACTTTTTCGAAAAGGAAAGACTGTTTCATTGATTGCAAAGACCTTGAATATGGCAAAATCTACAGTGAGTGACGCATAAAACGATACCAATAGCTTGGAACGCTAGATGATCGCGTAGGGAGAGGAAAAAAGCGCACCGTTCAGACTCTACAAACGCGCGAGATATCCGGCGACGAATAAAGCGAAATTCTTCGATTTCCATCCGAAAGCTGGCGAAATCACTGAAAATTTCAAAATCTTCCGTTGGATCCATAGTTCACGACGATTTGAAGCTTCAGTCATATAAGCTTTGCAAGAATCACTACTTGAATGACACCATGAAATCAAACCGGTTGAGAAAAGCTATGGTTCTCCTGAACCGCTTATCCGAGGGCCGCTATCGATCAGTGCTGGTCACCGATGAAATAGTTTTCACAATTGAGCAACATCACAATCACCAAAATGATCGGTAGTTGCTTCCAGCTTCAAGAAATCTCGGAAGTATTTCAAGGAGTCATCATCGCGTTTCTTTCATGGTTTGGGCTGGAATAACTGATTTCGGCAAAACCCCTTTGATCTTCATCGCCAAGGGGGTGAAAGTGAATCAAGCGGTATATCAGAAGCTACTTACTGACACAGTAGCTTCTTGGGCATCGCAGCATTTCGGCAAAAATGAATGGATTTTTCAACAAGACTGTGCGCCGGCTCATGGAGCAAAAAAGACTATTAATCTTTGCGAACGCATTTTCCCAAGCTTTTTAACGAAAGATGAATGGCCTTCTAACTCACCGGATTTGAATCCGATGGACTATTCGGTATGGTCCATCTTGGGGTCAAGAGCCTGCTGTACACCACATAAATCACTGGAAAATCTAAAATCGTCTCTTTTAAAGGATTGGGAACAAATATATGTCGAAGAGCTCGCGGCCATCGTGGATAACTTCCCGAAACGTTTGAAGGCGTGCATCTCAGCACGAGGCGGCCATTTTGAAATGAACAAATAAAACTTGTAATTTGCAAATATATTACTATAATAAACAATACATATTGTGGAGTCAGATCGGAGCTTTATGATTCCCTACGGGCTCGAGGTAGACAACCCAATGTGCCAATTCGAGATATTTTGGCTGTACGTGATTTGGAGTACATGAAACTCATTTATGTGTTTTTGACTAACATTAGCCTTAGATTGTAGTTAGTTTAACCTGTATGTTTACTATAAGTTTTTTTTTATCTGTGTATGTGTGTTTTTTTTTCTTTTTCAAAAAATGTTCAAGTCAAAAGTAAACCATAAATTGTATAGTTATAAGTTTTTATATAATTTAGAATTTAAATTTAATGTGTTATGTAAACCATACCTTAAATTCCCACCCTCTTTCCCATCCGTAATTTGTAATTCCTATTAACCTCGAGACGGCCGCGAGTAATCGGCTCTATCCTCCTAACTTTAGTTTTAAGATAAATGATGTATATAAATATGAAAATTTGGCTCTGTAAAGTTGATTCGATTGAGCCTGTACAAATAAACGATTATTAAAAAAAATACATATTGATTTTTTAATTCAACAATAAAAGATAGTTTTAACAGCATTTGGTTGTACGGATAATATTCGGACACCCTGTACACTGTAAATTAATTTTAGTTTATGTTACGAAATCGAAGGTAGAACTAATGAATCTATTCGTTGTTTTCTGCAACGAAACTGATTTGTTGTTGAGTCCTAGAGAGTGTGAGCTGTTTAGTGGAATACCTGTAACTAGAAAATGAGAAGAATGATTAGTAATTTCCATTTAATTCCAACTACCTTTATCTTGACAGATACGCATATTTCGTCTACAATGTGCAGATTTCTTCAGTGTCGTGTACTAGTACACTAGTCGAGTATTAGTACACGACTGACATGGTCCCGTAGATGGGCAGCATCACGCTCGAAACCGGTCGACCAAAAGGTAATTTTTTTTAAATTGTTAGAACGATAAGTGTCGTGTCTTGTCTCGCGTCGCGTTTTGTTAGTGTCGTGTAGTTCTTACGTCAGCATAAAAATCATAAAAATAAGTCCTTTGTTTACCTCCACATAAATGAAAGAGCGCCACACGCTTCGAGTCAAACGCTGTGAATTCATCTTCATTCATAACACTACTTCTCATAAGTCAAGATGTCATAGTGAGATTAACCACGGATTCAGTAGCAGCTCTTTCCAATAGGACAGGATCAATTTCTTAATCATGAATATAAAACAAATAACATCCTCCCCATGGTCTCACGTTTTTTGACGTAGGAGTACGTCTTTGTTTTCTATACTGGGGTACAATTTAAAAAAAAAACCTATTGCGACCGTCACGAAAAGCGGTCAGGTTTTGAGTGAGATATTAGTCGTTTCTCCAAACATTTTCAAAATGTTTGCCACAATCGATCGAAAATATTTCCAAGCATCGATTCCAAAATTGAATACTTTTGATTTTCAGAATTAAACTATTAAAAATAATGCAAATACAATGTGATGTCTTAAAAATATCGTTTTACCGAGTAAATTTACTAAATGCCAAATATTTCCCTTTCACAGACTTCAAATGTAAGTAAGGGAGATCTCATATGCAGCAGTGAACGATATAAAAGCTGTACATCTTCGCAAGCCAGCCATCATCATCATACCCGAGTAGAGTCTGAGATCAAATAGAAAGGAACTAAATATGATGTTGTTATGTTGTCGATAATGATTACTCAGGTTGCTATCGTTTTGGTCGTTTTAACGGTTAAAAGATCAAAATTGATAGCACACTTTTATTCCTGTGACATCAAATTTAAAACTGATCATACTATCAGTGAGATCAAATTGAAAAGTCAATTAGCTGAACATTTTTTCCTGTTGATGAGTATTCCACTTGAGGATCTGTCAATACAATGAAAAAAAAACCTAATTTTCTCAAAAGGCCGTTGATGTAAATTTGACAGAAAAACTATGGGAAAACTGTCAAATTCGTGCAAACGCATCCGCAACGTATTAATTGTGGGTCAAAAGAAAAGTGAACGCTGTAAACTGAAAATTAAGTTTGTTATCAAATTTGACAATTGTGAAGTGAAATCAAATTTTGATTTCAATTTGATGTTGATATTAAAGTAAGTTTTTGAATTGCTATCTTTATGATGTTAGACTTTACTCGAATAGCTAATGTGTGTAGAAAATGCATTAACGAGCAGCATAAGCATGACCAGTCACTAGTAAAGGGTGTCCACAGTTAAATTGCATCACTTTCAATAAGCTGTAACATTTCGCCCTTTGGATTGATTTCAACGAAATTTTGGGTGAAATGACCTCAGCGTGCATTGTTTACACTGCGTGAGTTTCATTGTGAAATGTGTCGTAGTTTCGCGCCACATTCTCCTTCTTTCGCGCCAAGCCATCGGAAAGATGTTGAAAATTCACCAGTCTACAGTGTCTCGTGTCATAACACGTTTCGGGAAACGTTTAACTGTCAATCGGAAGAAGGTGAGTGGTAGAAAAAGGGTTCCGGGCTGTGTGAAGGATCACAAGCGAGTGGTTGCTGCCTTTAAACGCAAACCCAACTGTTCCGTTCGGGATGTCGCGAAAAAGCTGCAGTTGACCAAAAGTTTCGTGCAGAAAGCCAAGAAACGAGCCGGGCTCCGTTCATTCAAAGTTCAGAAAGCTCCAAACCACAATGAAAAACAGAATAGGACAGCTAAAACACGTGCGCGTAAGCTGTACACACAAATGTTGACGAAACCACACTGCTGCATCATGGACGATGAAACACACGTAAAAGCGGACTTTAAACAAATTCCCGACAACCATTATGTGACTGCGAAAGACAAGTTCGATGGTCCAGAGTCTCTCAGGAAACAGCAAGTGTCAAAGTTCCCCAAGAAATCATGATTTGGCAGGGGATTTGTTCGTGTGGTAAACGGAGCAAGCTTTTCGTGACAACTTCAACTGTAAATGGTCAAGTATACATGAATGAATGCCTGAAAAAACGACTGCTCCCGTTTCTCAAAACACACAACGTTCCTACAATTTTTTGTCACTACTCCAAGGATGTTCTGGAGTGGTACTAGACGAATGGTGTCAATTTCATGCCGAAGGATCTTAATCCCCAAAACTCTCCAGAGTTGCGGCCAATTGAAAAATATTGGGTTATAATGAAGCAAGAACTTCGTAAGCATCCTAAAGTTGTCACTACAGAACAGGAAATGTTGAAGTCATGGAAGCGGAAAAAAATGTCGGTTCAAGCGTTGTACAAAATCGTATGCGTGGTATTACGAAGAAAGTTCGTGCTTTTGGATTTGGTAAAGAAATACAGTATATCTAATAGAAATACAGAAATAAAAATATTTAAACCAAGATTATACATTGTTTTTTATTCCCTGAATATTTCATGACAATCGGTTGAGAGACTTGTATTTGAGGACGAGTTTAAAGTGAAGCAATTTAACTGTGTACACCCCTTAGTTATCAGATAATTGATTCCAATTATCTGTTTGGAACTGTTGCAAATATGCCGCTAGTATTGCTGGCTAATAAATCGTCGCACAATATTAGTTAAAATGTGAATGTGCCATACGACAGGTTCCAAAAAGATCGATCAAATATGGACCATCCGTCCTTTTTAGAACGACCAATTTAATTTTCTCAGCTAAAGAGTTTGTTTGGATTGGAATATTTCTAACATACCGTTCCAAATTCTTTTTCAATTGGAAGCCAGCTGTGGCTGAACAAGTTTTACCGTTCTTTGCACCCCATATCTTTCGTACAATTTCAAACACGACTCGGAAATTTAAACGGTTATATCATTCCGAAGTGCAAATATAAAACAAGCTATGCCAAAAGCAGCATGCCAAATAGAAATTATAACAAATAACGACCGTCACGAAATATTTAAACCAATCATTACACAATGTTACGTAGTTTGGCATTGCCCGGGTAATGATGCCTCCAGAGCACGACTATTGGATACCCTAGTGGCCCGAGGTAGACAACCCACCCGCGAGGTAAGAGATGTTTTGGGAATGCGTGATCTCCCCGACAGGCAAGCGATTTACGAATTCCTTTGTTTGTCTGATCTAAGAGTGTATTGTCATCACCCCCTCCCCTCCAGTCTAGTAAATTCCCTGCCATTGTGTCCCAGTTATACTATCCTTTTGTTTCCGTGCTACTTGTACCTGCCCAGCAAGCGGATTAGTTCCTGAAAGGGACTACAGGGACCGTGGATTTGGTAGATGACGCATCCATGAGCAGTAAATAATACCTTCAATAAGTTACCTGCCTAGCCCCTTCCTAACGATAATATGACCCATTAACCTCGAGCTAGCCACGAGTAATTGGCACCCCATTTTACTAAAATTGAAAAATTATACATTGTAAATAACAATATTGAATATCGGATCCGTAAAGTGTTACACACGCCGGAGCCTAACAAATAAACGAACTAATTAAAAAAAAACAATGTTACGTAGTCCTACGTCACCTTTGCGTACAACCTCAATGGGCTTTTTTTCAAGTCGATAAAACCGCTTTGTCAAAGATCCATGCAACGAGTTGTACCAAAAAGTATTTTTCTGTTTGCAACGAAATTTCCGCAATTGTTTATACCTATAAATAATGCTTCATAAATCGTACACCATCAATTTCGTTGCAGAAAACAACGAATATTTAGATTGATGAGTCAAACGATCGATTTCGTAGTATAAAGTAAATTTTATTTTCGTTGCAAGAGCTTCGCCTTGCTGGACGAAGGAAAGAGTACCGAGAGGAAGAATGGTTCCAGCCGTCCGATGGTTCTGCCAGACCGAAAAGTCCAGCAGAACCTGAAAAAGCGAAACTGAGAGGAAGTTGGTGAAATCCTTCAAAAATACCTCCAGTCCATGGACCTTGTCACGTGGAAGCGCGAGCCCAAGCCGGTCGTCTTGGAGCAGCAATCACCACGCAGATGCAGTGGCTGAAGACAATGGTCAAGGAAACATTCTAGATGGACAATGAGACGTAACTGACTCAAAACGGCAACGGTTTGTCAAATCTGATATGCAGCTGATCGATAAAGCGAATAAGGAAAAATATCTCAACATAGTTGGGTTTTCTACAGCTATGACCAAGGTCCCTGCTAACTGATCAATAAATGTAATGTACACAGAAAAAAAAAATGAATATTAAACAGGCACGTTAAATTTTCTCCTCGTTTAAATCCAAGCCAAAGGTGGCGTAAACAACGAAATTGTTTGTAATCATTCATGTGCCATACAACAATGTATGCAAACTTTCATACAACAAGCTAGATTCAGGCGTTATCTGGTTTAAATTTACATGAAATTTCCCTATATTTTCTGTCAAATCTATTTTTTTTATCTGTGTTTAAGGAAAATTTGTTTTATAATTTTTTTTGTAGTTATTTTCCAGCTCCTTCCGATAGCTGTCTATTTTTTTTTAATGAAGACGTAAGGGTCGGCTTGAAGACATTTTCTCGAATGCAATAACCCCGAATGCCATTATTCTGAATTCCATTAATCCGAATAACCCCTTAAAGACTGTATCGAATATAAGCTATCCACATACATTTGCGTTGTACACATGTATTTGTGGTGGTTTTTTATGCTCTGAACACTGCATGCTGTGCGTTTGACTGTCAGCTTTCTTTTGTTTACTTGTTTGTGCGGTTCAAATTCTGCGTTTTCAAAATGTCGCGTATTGAAAAGGAAGTGAAAATTAAGGTTCGGGACACATGGCTAAGTGAGAAGGGTATTACTATGCGAAAATTGGCGAAGCGGTTTGGAATTCATCATGCGAGTGTTAAAACCATCATTAATAAGTTTGGGGAACACTATTCTTTGGATGAGCTACCAGGAAGAGGCAGAAAACCCGGTTCTTCCAACCCGAAACTGGAGCAGAAAGTGGTATCTCTAATCATGAAGAACAAATCAATGTCAATACGTGATTTGGCCAAAAAAGCAGGAACGAGTGTCGGAATGATCCAGCGTATCAAGAGGCGAAACCACCTGAAGACCTACAAGAAGCAGAAAATCTCGAAACAAAGTGCAGAACAGAAGAAACGAGCAGCAACAAGGGCCCGGAAATTGTATTCGCGTCTTTTGCAGCGTCCGGATGCATGCGTTTTGATGGACGATGAGACCTATGTAAAGGAGGACTCAAAAATGATGATGTGAGCGATGCGGACAGGTCGATTCAAGTGGAGAAATTTGGTCGAAAGGTACTGGTATGGCAAGCAATATGTTCCTGTGGTTTGAAATCAACCATTTTTTACACTACTGGAACTATAAATGCGGAAATCTATCGATCTGAGTGTCTCCAGAAGAAATTGTTGCCTTTATATAAGAAGCATAGTACACCTCCACTGTTTTGGCCGGATTTAGCGTCGGCTCACTATGCCAAAACCACTCTCAATTGGCTTGCGGAAAAGGGTATAGATTTCGTTGAGAAAAATATCAATCCACCAAATTGCCCTCAGCTTCGACCCATCGAATGTTACTGGGCAATCGTGAAGAGGGTCTTCAAGAAGACTGGTAAGGCAGCTGGGAACATGCAGGAGTTCAAAAAAATTTGGGCTCAAGCGTCCAAAAAATGCGATGCAACACTTGTCCGGAACTTGATGAAGAGCATTCGATCCAAAGTTCGAAAATTCGTGAAGGAATAACTTAAATTTCATCCGGTCTTCATTATGTTCAAGTTTAACCTCGTACAATAAAGGATCAATTTTTTGTTTGAATAAAATATCGGGTTTCAACATAATTTGAAAGAAAGTTTGTGGATAGCTTATTTTCGATACACTCCTTATGTGGAATCTCCATGGAAAGTTTGTTGCTTTAATGAATGGTTGAATGCAATGTTCAATTTGAAATACCGTAAACAGAAAGAAAGCACTGCCTTCATGGAAAATTTTATCACATTCAAAACACATTTAATGTAGTTCATAGCTTTCTTTAATTTTAAATACAAAATCATGCACATACCTGGAGCATTAATTTCATTAAGACCACGATGTCAGATGAAAACAATCATAATAAATAAATAAGTAAATAAATAAATAAATAATTAATAAACATTGAAAAATACGTGTATCTTCATTGAAACATACATTAGTACACTTTGTAAGAATAATTAATCACAGTGCACTCGTTTTTCAAAGCATGATCATACGAATATACATGATCGTGCAAATATAGATCGTGTTTCATTCAAGCTCATCAAATAATAGAGCCTCTAAGTTGATTTTCTTGGTCAGCTGTCATTCGCCATCCGTAAGCAGAATAACCTGTTGTTTGTGATTGTGGATTTGAGGGAAGCTAAAATTCCGGTAATAAACCTGGTTCTTTGCTAAAAAATGAATTAGGTAATTGTCATCTCGTGTGCCGTGACAACAGAAACTATAATATTAATAAGTGTAGAGTCCAGTTGCTCATGGCGGAGCTCATAAACAATTTTGTGAATTCCACGAACGCAGATCTTTCATTGTGAAAAACATTTCATCGACCACACCAAGGATTACAATCTCCTTATTTAAGGTCTTCTGATGAAAATAAAACGATTGTCAATCTGTTATATGTTATTTTATAGGAATTTTCCTGGCACTTGAAAGCCCAAATTTGCATGTTTTTATTATTTTGTTATTGATTGAACTAAACAATAAACCAGCATATTCTCTCCCCTATTTCTCTCTCTGCATCGTGAAAAATTAACTTGGATGTAATAATAACCGCGGTGGTTATTTGTGCAGGTCATGTAAAATTCAATTGAGTGAATATTACAGGCTTTGTTGTCGTGTAAATATGAAAACACATGTAATTTTGAAGTAACTTGCACGCTATTTTTATGTGATGTGATGTGATGTGATATGAAGCCACCACCAGTGCAGGACTTGCCATGGCGTACAGTTCTTCCTAATGGCAAGATTAAACTATACATACCTGTAATCCTCACTATTCCGTTGTATGAAGGGCCAAAAACGGGGGTGTGGACTCGTAAGCAGAAGCACTTACACGAAACCCACGGAAAGGATAGAGAGTCTCCTTCCAACGAAACGTTCTTTTTACAGGAAATGAACAGTAAGCAATACACATTAGGATTTCCGTCTGGTGGTTTGTTAAAAATATGGTTTCATTGTAAACTGGCGGAAGATAATTAGACCTTCGCTGATCTCGACCTGACAATTTCCATCAAAGAAGGCATAATTGTTATCCATGACTTGTTCCAGATAACCACGAATCCCTCATCCAGCCTACACTTCGTCCGGCACCCTGTATCCCCCCTTACCTTTTTTTCAATGAATTTATGTATTTAATGTACGTAATACAATATAATATATGCATTTACAAAATACATCTGACATCAACTGGATTGTTACTGCAAAATAAAAATTAGATATGTATTAATATCTTAATAGCCCTGGAAAAGCTAAAAATCACAGTAGATTCGTCGAATCAACGAAGATAAAATTTCAATGAAGAGATTTGCACGCTATTTTTATGTGCATAAAAATAAACTGAAAATTACAAAATAATTTTAACTGTGTATGATTATGCAACACGCTCTTATTTTTGCGTCTAAAACGCTTGACATTTACATGATCTCAACATAACTCAGTGCCACCGCTCAGTTTGTCAAGTCAGAATCAGAAAGTTGTCAGCGCCATATTGTTTTAGTGCACGTACGGCAGTAAAGCAGGAACAATAGTGAAGAATATTAAAAAGTACGGAAAAAGTGTGTATGGCAGTGGAAATCGCAGCGAAACTGTTTTATTGGTGTTATGAATCATAGGTATATTCACCGAAGCCAGCATGATTACAAGTGCCCAGTCGACAATATCAGCCCAAAAAAAGTGGAAGTGGAATTAAATTGAAAATTGTTTGAAAAAGCAATTAAAAAGGAGATTTTTGAAATTAATTACTTATTCATTTATTGTTGAAGAAATGTAAAAAATAAATCTAACCTCGTTCTAACCTCCAAAAAATATGAACCGTAGATTACAGCATATTTTAAATTTACCGCTCCTATGAAGAGAGCACGAGTATATTTACAGCTTTTTTTTTGTGCTGTCAATTTAATACGACGCGCAAATTTCTATTTAATATAATGGAGGCAAAACTGTTACATCCAAGTCGTCATAATTTTATAGGTTTAGTTCGAACTGTGACAAACTGTTCGTATGATCAACATAAGCTCACACACTTCCAATGAAACCTAGAAATTTAAATTTCATTGAATGTGACAAATGTGCTTCATCGCACAAATTAAAATTTACATGCGGTTGGAAATTTACACGATTTTCATATCACAGTAATTATATTTGAAAATCAATTACAACGTAATTTGTAAAGTGCTGTAAGAAATATTAACCTAATTCTTAATCTACTACAATTTTCCATTTTCTTAAACGTAAATAAAAGTCACATTATTTAAGCCTTAAAGATCCATTCATTGTGATTTTTTTTGCTGCAGCTCAAGTTTAATTCGCACGTTATATAATTTTAAGCTACAAATTGATTTTTAAATTACAGACACTTTAAGTTCACACTTAGAAATTAGGAATTTTAAACGAGACGTAATTCCTGCTTGTAAGAAGTCGGGGAACGTAAACATAGATTTCGTGTAGAATTATGTCTCCTGAAACTGACAAATACGCAATTCGACAAAAGATGTGTTTGATTGAATTTATTTTCTCATCTCTCATCTCTTCTCAAACTCATTCCTATGTGCTAAGGGACGCTTGCATGTGTCGGTCTCAGGAGACAGAAACTTACATGACATTTTGGTAGTGTGTTTACATATATTTAACGGAAAACGAAACCACAGTGCAGCGCTTGTCATTTTCTAAAAAGTATCGTGGCAGCCATTATTATCGATTAGTGTTGGTCGATGTAAATTTAAAAAAAAACAATGCTAGAATGCTGTATACTCTTTGTAATTTTCCCGTGGAGAGCATTGCGAGCTTCTTGATACACGTTCGTGCCCATCGAAATTTGAAGTTGTTGAAGTGCCCGATTGAATTGAAAGCAGTGATAAAATTTTATAAATCTTTTCAAAAACAATTGCGATGGTGGCATTTGGAAGCAACAAACGGCCCACAGCGCAGGTATACACAGTCAATCTTATTTGAGATGTTAAACATTTTTTTCAAGTCCGAATGCTAAGTTTTTTTTTTCGATCAAAGTGATGGTAAATTTGTTCCAAGAACCAGATTTAACAATAAAATCAAATCAAAGTAAAACAATACAGCATATCTTTTATTTATTTAATGACTTCTGACAGTCACAGTCCACACAGAAAAAAATAATGAATTTTAACAAGCGCGTAAAATTTCCCCACGTTTAATTCCAAGCCAAAGGAGGTGTAAACAACAAAATTGCTTGCAATCTTTCATACAACAGGCTAGTTTCAGGCGTTATATGGCTTAAATTTACACGAAATATCCCATTATTTTCCGCCAAAACTAGCATTCCCTTTATGTGCATTAGATAACGCAGAAAATTCAATGTTTCTTTTTATCTGTGCAAAGCAGATTTTGCTACACAGAAAAAAATAATGAATTTTAACAAGCGCGTAAAATTTCCCCACGTTTAATTCCAAGCCAAAGGAGGTGTAAACAACAAAATTGCTTGCAATCTTTCATACAACAGGCTAGTTTCAGGCGTTATATGGCTTAAATTTACACGAAATATCCCATTATTTTCCGCCAAAACTAGCATTCCCTTTATGTGCATTAGATAACGCAGAAAATTCAATGTTTCTTTTTATCTGTGTACATAACCTAAATTAAGCCGGAATGATGTTTGAAAATTCCATTAGATTTGAATTTTACAGGTCATGTGATTTGAATTTTACAGAACGTTTATAATTGCATTATGATGAAATAAAAAACGCGTAAATTTTAAATCACTTGCGAAAATGCATTATAAGTCATGAAATCCATTTGTTACATGTAATCAAACAGAAAGTTACAGGCTTAATTCGAACTGTGTATTAATAAAATTACATTTTACATGTACTGTAAAATTCCAAAAACATGTAATTTTAAAACAACCATGTTCAGTCAAAATGAAGGTTATGTATCTTAAACCCCGTATTTCTGGCATAAATAACGAAGGAAATAATATTTCATTTAAAAATTTAAATTTTTTTTTCTATTATCACTGGTTCATGTTATTCTTACATTGTAATTGAACGAGAAAGGATAAAAATGTAATTATCGTGGAAACTAATGGACGATGAAATTTGCTAATGATTTGCCTATCCGTGGTCCGGCAATGATGCAATTACTTTCTCAACAATCCGTTGTTATTTACCAATTCTTGTCGCGCTTGATTTTGATCCTATGGTGGGAATTATTTGAGGAAAATTTTCCTGCTCCAGCTCTAAAAAATTAACCCTACTTTTGAGATACATGAGACTGTATACATACTATACACACATCAGGTCTTGGATCGCCCCAATCATATTGATTGTTCCTTCAGTAATTCAAGAGTTATCGGCAAATACGTAGAACATCGATAGATTACAGAGCTTAGACAAATAAATTTAGGAATCTCATAAAACACAAATTCTGATTGACACTTACGAATGGCATGCGTGACTGTGGAGGGATTTGGTTACATATGTCTTTAGCTTGTCTAAAGCTTGTTCTAAAGTGACGATAAACAAGTGGTAAGGACACTGGTCTTGTAAAACGAACGTCCAATGTATTACATAACACTAGGTAATAAAATTCATATTATTATCTTACCCTAAATTAATAAAGTAATGCTATTAAAAGTTAAATTTTATTTCACACAATAAGGCACACAAGAAACTGTTATAGATATCAACGATTATCGATCAACGATTGTAAAATTCTGAAAGCCAAACTTATGTGGGCCATACCAACAGTTTGCTCAGTGTAGTTTTATGAAAGCTGAGTCCGACTTTGCTGATTCTAATTCCCGCGCAGTGTGACTACCCTTTGAGAACACCAAATGTTCAATCTTAGAAATTCGAAATATTGAAATATTCTCAATATAAATGTGAATCAATATACATTGCACTGCGTAATGTTACCCGTTTCTCTTCACTCGCAATATAAAACTGCTTTCCACCAGTTGCTTCCCACCGTGGTATCTGTTAAACTTGACCCTGAAAACGAACCTACCAGTAGATTCTGTTTCATACCAACATTACCATCGTTGTGCCCTCGATACACCACACTGACTGATTTCAATACCAGGCACCGGTATTTCGTTACAAAATTCGAACCTGTAATCAAACATTCCCTCCACTAACTGGCCGACGTGTCTAATCATGTTACCCCCGAAGACTGTTGCATGTCCTTGCATCAAAGCCAGAAAACGCTCCCTTTCCGGTTCAAACAACATTTACATTCTCACCCAGGAAGAAATACGACCGATTGTTGCCAACCCCTATTCAAAAGAAATCGTTAGATTTTTTTTCTGAATAACAACACAACCTTCGTTGGTGTAGATTCCAGCTCAATACTTGTTTTCCCCTTTTATTCATCAAAGAAAAAGGGGTTCAAACGTTTCAGGGTGCATAACAATTCTGCGTTGGACAGGATTGGGGCCTTTGAGATTCCCTGCTAGCATGTGATGGCGGTTGAGGGGCAGTCGTTTCGTTTCAAAGTTCAAAACATTATCCGTAGTTAACATTCAGAAACTACCCGATTAGAGACCAACTGTCGTTCGACTGACCAAGATGGGTCACATTTTCATTCAAATAATAAAAAAACGAACCTCCTTTATACCCCAAAAGCTGCCTTGTTTCAGCTAGTTCACGTTTATTCACGGCCACCACTATAGTAAACAACCATCCAGCCAGTCGCCATCTGAGCACCACGTTGATATATAGGACTGCGCGATCACAAAAGGGGCAGATGTTCAGAAAGTAGACCTCACCCTGCTCCCGCACCAGTTGCCGGCCGCTTCCTTTTGAAACGAGTTGATGTTCCTTTTCACGATTTCTTATTATTACTTCCCATTCATACCCACCAACCAGCAACGTGTGCGCGAACGAATGAGTGATCTTATTATTCGTCCCCTTTATCACGAGCGAGGGATATTATGAAAATTAATATCACTGAGCTGATGATGCTTAAGGTATGTGTAGTCGTATCTTAATCCACGTACGAGTGCGCTATTGTTGTCGAATCGGACCCAACCGATTTTAAATCACGGGGCTCTTTCAAGAAGTTCCTACATACCGTTTTTTCTGTCATACTAGATGATGAACAACAAAACTGGATTTGTACATTTCAGTCAGTCTAACATCCCTTCAATGAATTGATCTTGCCGTTTTCTAAAAAGGAATGATCATAGAATTTCCTATAAGAATCTCAGACTTACGGTGGGTATGGCAGCAACCTTTTATGTTGCAGAATTAATAGCCCATGGAAACGAACAAAGATTAATTTTTGAACAAGCATGTAGTTTTTTGTTATAAAGTTTATTTATGTGTTCAAGCTCAATCGAATCAACTTTACAGAGCCAAGTTTTGGTTATATATATACACCGTGTCCAATATATTCTCATACACTTTTTCCTTGCATTGGTGTCGTGCAACTACTCAACATGCTTCACGTATGTGTTGGTGTAGTTTTGCACTATGTTTATACAAACGCTTTTAGGTTAGGTCCGATTGTTTTCATTCGGTGTTTATCTTTTACCAGCGATGAAGGAGTTTCGTGCTGTGGTGATAAAAAAGTTTTGAAGGGGGGGGGCCGGGCGGTTTTTTTAAGAAAATGGAAAAACTAAGGGAGAGGGGGGGTTGGGTACGGACAGGGAGGGGGGAGCGGGTGGGGGAGAGGAGGGGGGTGTCGTGGGGGCACGAGTTGTTAAAGTGGTCAGGGAACGGATTAGACGAAAATCACAGCGCTCTGTACGTTCAATGGCCGCAGATCTGAATGTTTAGAGATCGTCAATGCACAATATACTGCAAAATGACCTCGGATTCCAAGGTTTCAAGAAACGTAAGGTTCACGGAGTTTCGGAACCTTCCAAGCAGAAACGACTCGAAAGAGTAAGTCTGCTTTTGTCGCTGCACGGTGCGGAAGAATTTATCTTTTCCGACGAAAAGTTATTCGTCTTGCAACAATCCCACAATGTCCAGAACGACAGATTGTGGGCTCTCTCTTCGAGAACTGTTCCAGAGAGTGATAGGAATATTCCATGGTTTCAAAGTGCTGCGTCAGTGATGGTTTGAGGAGGAATTTACAAGCGAGGCAAATTACCAAATTTCCGCAATGCCGTATATTATAAAACGGAAGTTTTGGAGAAAGTTTTCAAGCCATATGTACAAGAGGTGTTTGGAGATAACACTATGTGTTTCAGAAGGACGGAGCGCCATTGCATACTGCAAATCTCGTTCAGGGCTGGTGCCGAGAAAATTTGACCGACTTTTTGGACAAGAATGAATGGCCTCCCAGTTCACCAGATCAGAATCCCTTGGATTATTTCGTATGGTTATACATGCTGGCGAAGGTAAATGACCACAGGGCGTCTAATATGAACCAATTCAAAACCGTAATCAAACGAACTTGGGACGAAATGCCGATGGAAGTCGTGCGTGCCGCCTGTAACGTTTTCGAAAAACGTCTGGAGCTGGTCAAGAAGGTTAAAGGCGGTGTTATTACAAAACATATGCTGTAGCTGATCAGTATTATATTGCAATATAATGGGTAAAGTTATCAATAAAATCTGGATTATCGATTTGAAATAAATAAAGTTTTATTATGTATGAGAATATATTGGACACGGTGTACATTAAATAAAGCGATTTTATTTAAAGCGATAAAACATATAGATATAGATGATAAAATTGAGATGGGAATTTTTAACACAGTTTACTAAACAATAATTTTCTGATATACAGGACTTACAATTTTTGTAAGGGACCTTTTCAAGTTAAAAACAAGCATACACACACGCGCATACATTCCTGAAAAATTTAACCTAAACATTCAAGTTAATCAAACTATAATCTAAGATTAATGTTCGTCAAAAACGCATAGATAAGTTTCATGAATTCCAGCACATAGCCAAAATGTCTCGAATCGGTACATTGGGTTGTCTACCTCGAGCCCGAAGGGAATCATAAAGCTCCAATCTGACTCCACGATGCTAAGCACAAATCGAAATTATGTGATCAGCGTCTTGGTAACCTTGTCTACATTCAAAGAGATTGCTGTCTCCCTGCCCAACACGAAACAAATGAGCGTTTAAAGAATAGTGATTAGACATGGGCGGAACATCACACGAATGATGTCTCGACCCACATGCAACCCCCAGAACCAACCAATTTTTCGACACCTTGGAAGTGATAGAATGTAGCCATCGCCCCAAATCGCCTTTACTTTATTTGTACTGGCAGTTAAAATTGAGTAAAATTCGTTGAAGGCAATTTGTCGGTCATAAATATCACGCTATACATTTGCTTGTGAGTCCACTTTCTCATTGCCCGGGATCGAACAATGAGATGGGACCAACACAAAAGTGATAATTAAAGAACCTGAAGGTAAAGCACCTAGAGGACCTCGTATTTTCATTAGAAAATAAGAGGAGTGCCTTACCGGAGAGCCTTGATTGAGATTGATCCGGTATTAGTGAGACAACACTTTCTAACGAAGAATCTATTTCCGCCAATTCAGAGACAAAACAAGGAGCTATAAATTTCCCGTTTATTATTTATGTACACCAAAACCAACGAACTATTCTATAAAAACCCGAGTTAATCCGAATTAACCCACCGATGGTGAGACTGAACCCTTCTTACACTTCACCAGAATTACGAACTCAAATGTGGCCAATATGGTACTGGATACATATTTTCATCAGAAACTCCAGGAAGTACCAGGAATATTCGTAATGTGATATTTTCAGTTTGTGAAATCAACTTTTTGACAATCCTGAACGTATTGTTTATAGATTTAATTGAAATATTGTCATTCATAGTTTATAGCGACCTGTTTATGTTAGGTAATATAAAAGGGGAAATTACATAAATATTAGAAGTTTCATATATTCAGTCCATAGAATGAATTATTAGACAATCCTAAGCGTCAGTTTTGATTACCGATATGGATTCAAGATGCTAAATAAGAACATTTTTGTTGAAAATTCTGCAATTATTGTAAAAGGAGACTTTGCGTAATTTTTGAATGTACTCGTTGCAGGTCAAAACCGGACACTTTCCACTTACGCCAATCGATCCTGCTCTAATTCTATAGAGTCGCATAAAGTGGCATCTAGTCCACTGTATGGCGTATCTGATGTGCCATATAACACACCAGTTGCGACACAATAAGGCCCAGTTAGAATTGGAACATATACTATTGCGCATATTTCGGATATACATTAACAAAATAGTATTCTGTTTAAACTTTAGAGGGAAAATACAAAAGAAAATTAATCATCTCGTTTTCGATGAAATTTTCCGGAATACGGATGAAAATATGTATCCGGTACCATATTGGCCACATTTGAGTTCATAATTCTGGTGAAGTGCAAGAAGGGTTCAGTCTCACCATCGGTGGATTTATTCGGATTAATTCGGGTTTTTATAGAATAGTTCGTTGGTTTTGGTGTACATAAATAATAAACGGGAAATTTATAGCTCCTTGTTTTGTCCCTGAATTGGCGGCATTGGCGCACATTATTCTCATCCATCGTTTTGGCAATCTTATTCTATTTGGGTCTCAATTCATTGATGCTTTTGACGACACTGCCATTCACCTTCAGCTTCCTCTTCATAATAGCCCAAAATCTCTCTATCGGTCTGAGCTGGGGACAGTTTGGTGGGTTGAGTTCTTTCGGTATAAACTGAATCCCGTTAGTTTCATACTACTGTAGCAAACTGACCCCAGCTTAGAATGCAAGCGGCATCGATTGGTGCGAGTGGTCTTGTTCGGTTTTGAACTACAACGAGTGTACTTTCATCTCACAAGGACATTATAGCTTTAATTTGACATCAACTAAAAGCTAAAGAACCAAAATCGGTACAAAACTAGCTCAGTATGTAATCAGAGACTGGACAGTGTGATTACAATTGTAATACGCCGTAAAAAACTGTTTCGTACATATCTCCGTAACGGAATGGGCGAACGAAACAAAAAACGGGAATATTGAAGCTTTCATTTGCCGCCAACAGAACTGAAATCGGTTCACAAACGGCAGAGAAACCGATGTGACATCATTTGCAACACACACACACACACACACACACACACACACACACACACACACACACACATACACACACACACACACATACACACAATATCGTCGGATGTATGTGCAGCGACGAAGACAAGTGGAACGCGGTGAACATTACTGTAGTACAGATCATGTCAGCAGAGTTGGCGGGAGGAACCACGACAAGCGATGTAAGTGGCGAGAAGGAAGCACGATCGGTTTCGGGAGACTCTGACGGAGTAGGCTAGACCCACCGCCGGGGGCTAGTCGAGTAGAACGCGTCGTAGCACTGGCCTGGGTCGTCGGAGCGCCAGTGAACCGGACGCCAGGCTCCACCGGAATCACTGGAGTGACTTCGGCACCCTACCGGTAGGTCCGAAAAGTGAGAATAAGATGTCTGCTTCCGGGCGGGATTGCGCACCGGATGGCTCGGGTGCAAAGCGTATCTAAGTTGTATGTGTAAAATTGTAAGAAATCTACTAACAGGAGCCAAAGGGCTCAGCACGATGCATGTTGGTCGCTGATTGGCGAAAAAGTAAACAATAACACCAGGAGCCGAAGGGCTCGGCATGGTGGGAGTCAAAGGGCTCGGCATGATGGGAGCTAAGGGGCTCGGGAAAATAATAAGTAATAAATTGGATGCGGCGCACATTGCGCATAACGCTTCCCCCTCCGAAATAATACTGGGTGGGAGTGGGGGGGGAAAAAGGGGGGTGGGGGAAAAAGGGGGGTGGTTGTTGGGGGGGGAGGGCACACATGGGAACCCCAAAGCCCCAAAACAGACCGGGCATGGGCAAGAAAAAGAAAAGAGGGGGGGGGGGGGGGGGGGGGGGGGGGGGGGGGGGGGGGGGGGAGAGAGAGGCTGAATCAGCTGGATAGGCTCATGATCGGGTAACTTTATGTGATACCCTATCACTTGGCGGGAAAGATGAATCATCTTCCGATAAATCGTCCATGATTCACCAGTGGGGGCTTTGAACAGCCAACCACTAACGAAATTATTAACAAAAAACACACAGATACCATACGTGAAACTAAAGTTTAACACAAAAACAAAATGAAATTAAAATGTATTTGAGAAAGAAAGAGGAACACAAAAAAGCTATCCTAAATGTACTACTGATTTCCTGCTCCCGAGCGACGAACGTATGTGGCCGCCTATACCGTTAAAAAGTAATGCGCAACGATGATGATACGATGGTCGGTGGTAGTTGGCAGATGATTGGATGAACGCTAACACTGCCGGTTGGACCGCCAGTATGCTTGATCACGCAGACATCCGGTGCAAAATGGTTTGTCACTTGCCGATTGTAATAAATTACTTATCGTTATTGCACTGCTTAAACTGCACGTTTTCTTCTTCAGAATATAAAAATCCGATTATTAATGCGGTGGAATTAATATCGAGGAAAAAAACCTGTGCTTAGAATAAGTTACCGTGAAAACCAGTTGAGCGCGGGAAGGACGCACTACACCGTTTGTTGTGCACTGGACAAATGGTGTCTGTAAAACATGTGTGCGTTTAACATATGTCAGCGCAGTCCACTTGTTTTCTAAGTCATCGCATTCTAGTCTACTACTCGTGATTCTGACTATTTTTTACTGCCTTTTATTATATCAATATCTTTGGCCTGCTCTTTTGATTTTATTTTTGTCGATCACAATTCAACTCCATTCCTTTTCTTTTATTAACAGTGGCTTTTTTTTGTCGCCCATAATCGAGTCGTTTGCAATTCAACCCCTGTTCTTATTGTTACACCTAATCTTTGCTGCTATTTTTAGTGGGTGCCCATCGAGTCGTCTTTAAATGAGTCCAAAATAGCCCGTTCTCATTACTCGAACTTTTGACGTAGGACTACGTCTTTGTTTCCTATACTGGGGTACAATTTAAAAAAAAAAAATCGCATTGCGATCGTCGTGAAAAGTGGTCAGGTTTTGAGCATTAATTTCTCAGTAATTTCTCAAGAGATTTTCAAAAATTTTACAGCAACCGATCGGAAATATTTCTACGCATCAATTTCAAAAGAGAACATTGTTGATTTCAAGCCACATGCTATTGAAAAAATCATAAATGTTAAGCCTTGTCTTAAAAAATTATATTAACTCCTTCAGGCCTAAGAGATCATATATGACCCCAAAAGGATAATCACACCGACTGAATAAAAGTGCACACTGTTTTCGGCAAATGTGTTATTCATCAATTCTTCTATCTGGAAAATATAAAAAACATATGTGTTTAAGGCCTAATTGACGACTTAGAACATCCTGAATATGAAGACGTTCAGGAAGAAAAAAATATTAATAGTTAAAAGGGTTGTTTTAGAATCTTGTACATATGCATACGTTAAATTCTCGTTAATAAACGTTAAATATTTTCGTACCTTTCTGGGATGTTCTAGGTCATCTACAGTTCAGATCTACAGTTGTAACAGTAGCCCTTAATATAAGGTTACGATATGTATTCAAACATATTAAATGAAGCTTTTGGAAGATCAACAGTCATTATTTTATAACTTTGAGATCCTCTAGGTAAGCCAAACCGTCCTGGAGTTCAGAACTTGAAATATACGGTAGTAACAGTAGTTTTTTTTGAGCTAAACAAGGTTACGTCACGTATTCAAGTATATTTAGTGAATATTTTCGAACGTTAAAATACACAAGAAGATAATCTTGGAGTGGTCTAGGTCATCCAAACTGTCTTGGCATTCAGAACTTAAGATTTACAGTAAATTTTAGGCAAAACAAAGCTACAATTAATATTCAAACATATTTAATTTATATTCTTAAAGTCAAAAAACATTTTAAAGCAATACGACATGTTCTAGGTCATCCAAACTATCCTTGAGATCAGAACATAGGACCTACAGTTGTAACAAAAGCTTTCTGGGTTATGCAAATCTGCGATGTGTATTGAAACATACTCAATGCATATTTTGGAAGAACAACAGACATTATGAGATAATCTTCGGATGTTCTAGGTTATCCAAACTTTCCTGGAATTCAAAACTTAAAATCTACAGCTGAATATTTTAAATTTTGAATTGTAGCTCAAAATCTACAGCTTTTTGGACTAAACAAAGTAACAATATGTATTTGACCAAATTAAGTTACTCTTTTGGAAGGTCAACCGATATAATGAGATATCTTGGAATGTTCAGGTTCATAAAAATTGATCGTGAGTTCAGAACTTGAGATAAACAGTAGTAACCGTACCCTTTTGGGCTTGACAAAGCTACGATAAATATTCAAACATATTCAATGAGTATTCTGAAACGTCCACAGACATCATAGGATAACCTTTTTAGTTTCAGGTCATTCAAACTGTTTTTCAGAACTTAAGGTTTACAATTTTAACAATAGCTTTATGGGCTATACAAAGTTAAGTTAGTTTGTTTGGCATAGAACATCCCAACATTATATCATAATGTCAGTTGGTCCTCCAGGACATTCATTGAATATGTAGAAATACATATCATAACATTGTATAGCGGATAAAGCTACTGTTACAACTGTAAATCTTAAGTTCTGATCTCTTGGGCAGTTTGGACGACCCAGCACATCTCAAAAAAATATTTCCTACTTTTTTCAATCATTTCTATGTTATTGAGCACCAAATCAATCAGAATTCACCAAATTGCTTGCATAAATTAGGCCTGAAAGGGTTAATTCAAAGGACATTGCATTGTACCATCTAAATGGCTTACATTTAGTATCGTAGTTCCACGTCATCATTTCGAACAACCCAATGGGGCTATACCTTGTAGATTTTTTAACTGCAGCCTAACCATCTTATAAACATGAAACCGTTAATCTTCCTTTTGGTCTCTCCCTACTACATTTTAACTTTATAAGGTGGTTTATATCATCTCATAAATTGTATCATTATTTTGCTCATATTTACTGCTAATTAGCTTTTTTTTCGTGTTGTTTGTTGTTTAATGTATTTAAAATTTTGTCCAAGGTATTTCATATTGTTTACCTCATCATGCAGAGGAGCATCTATCTTAACCTTTTTTTGAATATTTCTTTCTGCTATTGGTTTTCTCGGCATAGCTTGGCTTCCTTTTTACTATATATCCCAGTATGCCATTCTAAGGTAGTGAGTAAATTTTGAATCGCTAGTTTCCTATTACATATGTGCGTACAAATTTAATCGAGTTTCCTAAATATTATGGTACCGATGATTGGCGAAAATGGGTCCACTGCCGAAGTAGTGCTCTACTCTAGGTATCATCTTCCATGATGTTATCTAACTATATTGTGGCCTGTTTTGATCTTGGAAATTATCACGTTACTACACTGGACTGGACTGGACTGGCAACATTTGCCCTTGTTATTGACCTGAATAATTTCTAGCAAAGCATATTACTGAAACTCTTTGGCAAAGGGTCAGATAAATATGTATTTTAGAACAGTATGAATTAGTTCAAGTTTGTAATCTACCATACACGTTCAATCTATTTTAATTTCCATCAACAATTACGTTTACAAACCTCATCGTGAGAACGGACATCCCATCTGCACGCAACTCAATGAAGATCAAACAGAGGCACCCGAGAACAAGGTCCCAATTTATCATATATGACGAATAAAAGAAGAAAAATTTACATTTCTCTATTGTTGCGTTAGAAGAACCAGCCACCGAAAGCAGGAAGCCCGTTCTCGTTTTCCAATTCGAGGTAAATCAAATGCGGAGTCCCTATCTACCGAGATCCCGAGGCTTATTATTCTCCCATCCAAGCGTGACATCAGCTTCAAAGGAATAATAGCAGCTTGATTAAATTCAGATCCTTTGGCGAGAAGACGCTGCAATAGTAAGAAACGGGGTCTAGGTAGGTTGTGGGGATTTGGGTAATAAATTTGACACCCTTAAATTATGTTTAATTGTTCGAGAGTAAGTGTGACAACGGCATGGATACGAGTGAAATGGAGGGCGCATAAGAGCGGTTTGGGTTTTTTTCTACTCAAGAGGGGTACTTCCGTTTCATACGAATGGAATGGAGATTTTTTTCTCCAGGTAAAATTCGAAAAGAAGAACCTATATTCAGATTTAGAAACTTGAATTATATCTTGTTCCAAACACGTGATGTTCAACTGAACAAACGTTCAGAAATTTCTATGGATGCTTAGCTGTCGTGTTGGCAATTGAAAAATATATTTTAAAAGTACCTATAGCATCATAACCAGAGCTTGTTAATTTCACAGTCGTCATGAGAAATGTGTGAATGAAGTCACTCTTAAGAAAACAATTCGATGAAATTTCGGATTTACTCTCCAAAACTTCGGACCGACATCATCTTCACACTCATACATATTAGAGTGGACAGCTTCCACGCATTCCGCAAGAATTCTCTAAACTTACCCTACACCAATGTGTCGCCACACTGCAGCTGGGAACTCCACTGCTTTCGACTGGTTTCAAGAGACATTTAATATCCACCAGCATGTTGTAATTTGTATCATTACTTCATATTCGAAAAACTTCAGCTGACCGCGTGCCAAAAAATGACATTCATTAAAAATAAAACCGTCCAGCTGTCCAATTGTTAGCTTTCACAACAAGGAGATCCCAATCATTCACAATGATCAACAAGAACCCGGCATGGGCCCGTATAAAAGAAGTAAATTTTCTTACAGCACACCGATAGCACGTGGTCAATCGATTAAGACAGCCAACCGGTGTTGGTGTCCGGATGGTGGCTGTTGTACACATTTCCGAGTTGCAGCTGCCATCATCAGCAGCTCAGGGGAAAAAATGAAGCTACCTACCATACCAAATTCCTCTTCCTTTTGGCACCCTTGCTGCTTTCATCCATTTCTTTCCCATTTCGAACTGTTGGTCTGGGTAACTAATTGAATTGAGGCAAAAAAAAAAGGAAAAACAAGTTCCATTCCGAGACACAATCCCTATAGAAGATATCTAATGCCTCGAGCCTTGAGCGTAGACCGTCATCAACGGCGCGGACCAAGGGGAAGGTCTTGAGATCCGATAGAACGGCAATCACCCCTCCGGTTTTATTTCGATTTCATCCCCCTCTCGATTTGGAATCGTATCGCCATTTCGAAACACGTAGTGCAAATTCAAATCAAAAGATAATCGAAAGGGTGCACTGCTGTTTCTTGCTTACATAAATACCTCTAAGATCACGGAACCGAGCGTCGTGGAACAGACGGTTTTTCTGAGGCATCAAACAAGTTTAGACCTGTGTTTTAGCCATCTCCATGCCGTTGAAGGACACCACTGTGGGACCCTAAATTACGAACGAAATTCGGAAGGTGAAGCATCGCAGCCTCGAACGCGTGTGCTCCTTCTGAGAATACAAATGCGGCGTAATTTGCTGAGTTCACTGACGACTGCCGGTGAACGTTGTTGTTGTTTTCGTTTCAAGCCGAGGCAGGAGGATTTTGTTGTTTTCTAAGATCTATGTTTTACCAAAAAGCATGGCAAAATGTGTTTCAATTTTTTTGTTAATTTTTATGCGCGAAACCGAACATCTGCGATGCATAGCTAGATTGCTTGAGGTAATGCATGAAAATAATAGTTGTGTCTATTAATCCACGATTTCACTGATGTTTATTATCACTTTTATATTCTTTTCTCGAAAGGCTGCAGACTTGTTTAACTTAAAATAAATTTTCTTTTTGTTAAAGCAATTTTAGTGAAAACCTATCTATATAAGGCCTGTACTCGAAAAAAAAGCACCAGACAAAAGTGTTCGCCAAAAATTTTAAGTCGGATTTTCTTGAAACTTCCAGGAAATGAACTAATACATTTGGATTATGTTTCGGCATAAGTACTTTATTCAATTTCCTTTCCATCGCTGAAAGCCCGCACCTTTCCCTTAAGACCTCTCATTACATTTTGTACAATGGTGGAGCCGACCTTTTTGGTCACTTTCATTCATTCTTTCTTCAACTCCAGCTCGTTTTTAAACACCTTGGGCGATTTTCGAACTTTGGCCTTCATTATGGCCCAAAATCTTTCCACCGGACGAATCTCTGGTGAATTTGGGGGGTTGGCGGTTTTTGGTACAAAAACAACGTTATTGTCTCTGTACCAATCCAACGTCGATCGCGCGTAATGGCATGATGCCAGGTCTGGCCAAAATAATGTCTCGCCTTCGTGGAACCACAGGAAGGGCAACAGACGCTTCTGGAAGCACTCGGTGCGGTAAATTTCGCTGTTGGTGGTACCCGTTGTGATGTACGGTTTACTCAGTTTACCGCATTGGCATATGGCCTGCCAGAGCAAGTATTTTTCGGCGAATTTGTCCACTTTCTTCTTCCTTATGTCTTCCGGAACATCAAACCGTGATTTGGCAACGTAGAACTCCAGCCCCGGTATCTGCTTTGCGTCTGCCTTGATGTAGATTTCTTCATCCATAACCACACACATCGGTTTCGTTAACCACTCTCGATACAGCTTCCTTGCGCGGAATTTGGCCGCCGTGTTTTGTTGATCACGCCGGTTCAGTGCCTTGCGCACCTTGAATACACGAAGCCCAGCTCGTTTCATGGTTTGCTGAACGAACCAGGCGGAACACTTTGCCTTCACAGCCGCGTCGCGAATCGAAAGGTTCGGATTACACTTGAAATAATCCAACACCTTCCGGGTCTTCACAGGGTCAGCTGTCTTCGATTTTCTTCCACTTTCAGCCCGCCGCTCGGTCGTCTGGGACTCCTTAAACGATTTTACCACCCGAGACACAGTTTTATGGGTGATTCCCAGTTGTTTTCCGATCCATCTCATGGTCGCAGTCGGATTTTCCATGACGGCGCGCAAAATTCTCCGGCGATTTTCTTCTTGTTTCGATGACATCTCAATAATCACTGAACCTATTGTTATTAAGTTCACTCCAAACTAGTTATACCCAGATTTTCATCAATTTTTACCCACGGACAAAAAATTTACACAAGGATTTTCGAGTACAGGCCTTACAGGCCTTACAGGCCTTGTATAAAAATGAATTTCTGTCAGTCTGTCTGTCTGAACCTTATAGACTCGGAGACTCCTGAACCGATTGGCGTGAAATTGTGTATGCAGGGGTTTTTGGGACCGGGGAGGGTTCTTAAGATAGTAAGAAACCCTCCTCTCTTAAAGGGGGGGCTCCCATACAAATGAAACACATATTTCTGCATAACTCGAGAACTATTCAAACAAAGGAAACAAAATTTAGCATGTGAGAGTTTTTAGAAGCAAAAAATGTTTTTATGGTGGTTTGAGACGCTTCCCCTCTCTGAAGCGCGAGGCTCCCATACAAATGAAACTGAAATTTCTGCATAACTCGAGAACTAACCAAGCAAATGGAACCAAATTTTACATGTGGAGTTTTCTGGAAGCATGAATTGTTTTTATGGTGGTTTAAGACCCCTCCTCTTACCAGAAGAGGGGCGGGGGGCGCTATCATACAAATGAAACTGAAATTTCTGCATAACTCGAGAACTAACCAAGCAAATGGAACCAAATTTTACATGTGTAGTTTTCTGGAAGCAGGAATTGTTTTTATGGTGGTTTAAGACCCCTCCTCTTTCCAGAAGGGGGGGGGGGGCTCTCATACAAATTAAACAAATTCGGTTCTCCATCTTCTCTTGAAATCACCGGTACCATTTGCTTTCTTCTTAGTTTCGAAGAGTTTCCGCTTAACTAGAGCCCAGTACTTCTCTATTGGGCGAAGTTCTGGACAGTTTGGTGGATTGGCTGTTTTTGGCACGTATTTGTCCTCTTGTACCTTAAATTGTCGGCCCACTACTCGAAGCGATCGTTGGAGGAGATGAAGCGGCTGAATATCGATGTGGTACCCAAGTCGTCGAACCCGCCCAACGTCCCCCAGCTGTGTCCCACCGAGAATTTCTGGGCCAACCTGAAGCGTAAGATCTATTCCAACAATTTTGTCGCGAAAACTGAGGAGGAGCTGATAAATAAAACGAAAAAAGAAATCAAAAACATGCCTATACGCATGTTTTCGTCCACCATGGCGAATGTTCCTGCCGGAATTTTTTTGCAAATCAGCTTAGATTTTTTTTGCAAATCAGCTTAAATAATTACCTTCCATGGGAAATTTATCAAAAGCAATTATCTGTCTTAGCTTTTTTTATCACCATCCGGAAAAAGTCCATTTTTCTAATGCAAACGTTAGCTCGAAATGAGGGGGCTGCCGGAAGTGTGACTAGTGTGGATTTTACGACTAATTTGGTGGCAAATTCCGATTCCGAATAGTATTTCGATTGCTTGGAAACAAAAAGTAATGAAATTTTCAAAGAAAAACAATCGGTTCATTGATGGATTGGTCATAACTAGCACTCGTTAGCTAGTACAGATAAATTTTAGAGAAGCCTATTATATGGAAACTTTCAGCAAGTTTACTGGGGATCAGGATATTTAGGCTTATCTTCTGGGGGAGAGAATACATTTTACTATAGCAGGTTTGATCAGCTTTCTGGGGGAAACCGATGATATTTTGAAGATAGATTCAATTCGTATTTCGCGAAATGAAAGTTCCAAAACTCTTTGATTTTTCCAGGATTCGTTTTTAAATATTATATTATTCAATTGCATATTCTACAGCTTTTAAACAGTCTCGGCAGTTACATGAACTTATAAAAGCTTCTAAAAACTTAACGAAATCTTTGAAAATTATTTTCTAAATTACTATGAACTTCGGAATATCTATGAAGATTGGGTGGAAATATAATAAACTTGACAGTAGTTGATTTGATTAAGCTTTTCGGAAATTGAATAAACTTATTGGTAGTTTCAAAATAATCATGAAGTTTGCACGCTCTCTTTTGAGAAGAGAAGTGGTGGAACTTCAGAGAAGTCCATTGATTTGCTGAAGTCTCAACGTTTCTGGAAACTTGGTTGAACTTCCGAAAAGTTTGCTGATCATCCATGGAATAGAAACAACTTTCTGGAAATAACAGAAACTTTGAGAAGAAAATTTAGCTTGGACTCCCAGTTGGTATATCTTTCATGATTAAGAGCAGAATGTAGTTGGTCGATTTGCTAAACTTTTAATAATTTGATGGAATTTTTGTGACATAAATAGCATTTCCGAGATGTTATTAAATCTTCAGGCAAACAAAAGAGCTAGTATTCATCGTCGGCTGCTATCGACGCACTACTGGCAATAACAATATTTGGTCAAACCAATCCATGGCAAAAAGTTTGCGAAAAATCTCTACGATCTCTGTCAGAAAAATGAAAAAAACTTATTTATGATGATGTAGAAGGAGATGTTTCGCTCATCGCCATGAGGCACCAAGAGTAGACAGTCATGTTTGCTAGAATGAAAGATATGAAGAGAAAGTGTTGAAAGTTCCGTCAGTTTACGGTAGGTTGGAAATAGAATAGAAGTATTGAAAATTGAGCAAAAGGGCATGGGTAAAGTAGTACTCGAACCAAGGATGTTATCATTGCCAAACATCCCACTATGATGATGAATGATTGACACACAGAAGAAAATAATTAATTTTAACTAGCGCGTAAAATTTCGCCTCGTTCAATTCCAAGCCAAGGGAGGCGTAAACAACAAAATTGTTTGCAATCTTTCATGCGCCATATAACAATGATTGCAATCTTTCATACAACAAGCTCGACTCAGGCGTTATCTGGCATAAATTTACATAAAATATCTCATTATTTTCTGCCAAATCTAGCATTCCCTTTATGTGCATTAGATAACGCAGAAAATTCAATATTTCTTTTTATCTGTGCAGGATGACAGGTGTTGGCTGGTTTAACAACACGAAATACAAATGCGGGGAACGCAATTTTACCTGTTTCTATTCAAGTAATTGCTGATGCAAATCAAGTATAAAGTTGTTCCAAAAATAGACCACCGCTGAAGATGCCCTGACGGTGTCCTGCAAATGTGAAACGAAAACTTTTTTTTTTTAAAGTGGTACAACCTCATAATGCAACCGGCAAACACACGAAGAATAAGATTCACCCTAATCATCCACGAAGTTTGACATGATTCCGTGGAAATATGTAGAAGACGGCGAAGACGATGGCAATCGAACGAAGTGATGCAAGAGCAGAATGTACCGGAAAACTAGTGGTAATATTTGTTTTTGGTAAGTTAATGAGAAAATTATAACGAAAATTGCTTTTCATCATTTCTGAAGTAAATGAAACCTTTTTTTTTATGAGCGGTGGAGCATGAGCAAACATAAAATTTGAACTTGTGATAAAAGAACTAAGCAAGATATTAGTAAATTAAAAAAAAATTGCAAACAGTAACTAATTGCAAAGTACATTAATTCATAAAAGCAAAATAAGTTAAAATTTGTATAATAATATTAAGCACCTACTGGCTGAACAAGAAGAAAAACTTGCAAAACCTGAATTTGAAATTAAAATGGAATTTGAATCTTCTAGAAAAATTAACTCTGAAATTATAAACATTATCAACGCAAAACTACAATATGCAGAACATTTGCATCGTAACATCGCTTGCTCTTACACAGAAAAAAATAATGAATTTTAACAAACGCGTAAGATTTCCCCTCGTTTACTTTCAAGCCAAAGCAAACGTAAACAACGTAATTGTTTGCAATCTTTCATACTGCTAACAACATTTTTTGCAATCTTCCATACAACATACCTAACTCCTGCGATATCTGGATTAAATTTGCATGAAACATCCCATTCATGATGATGATGATGATGATGATGTAATAGTACCATCTATTGAAGCAAGGTAACTTTCCATAGCAATGGAATAATCTGAAAAACGATTTGATCAGGATTCTATAGTTGTCTGTGATCATCAAGCTCCTGTATGAAGGGCCAAAAACGTTTGTGCGTGCCCGTAAGCAGAGACACTTACCCGAAACCCGCGAATATAGGGAAGAGAATCTGCTTCCAAAAGCAAGTTCACACAGACAGCACTAGAATCGAGCCTTCGAATGACAGAATAAACCCAATAGATGGGGTCGAAGAGCTCGTCCTCGTTCCGCGGAATGTTAACAATAGGGAGGAGGCAGGAGCATGGGGCTCCCTATACAAATCGTTTTACTTGGGTGCCCTGATGGTCCCTCCCTTTCCCCGTTATATGTTATTTAATCTTTAGTATATTTTGTACACAAAATATTAGGATATCATTATAGACAAACATGCCAATTTATTCAAATTTCAAACTTGAATGCTACGACCAATGGATTGTTACTGAAAAATAAATAAAAATTAGATATGAATTAATATCCTTTTTGTCCTGGAAAAGCTGAAAACAGAATAGATCATTCCAAATATCAAAGATAAAATTTCAATAAAAGATATTGTTTTATAAGACATGTTGTAATATTTTTTCTTTATACTGTTCTAGTAACATTTCAAATATAGCAATTGGAGTGAACGAAGAGTCCGGTTTGTTGATTCCTGAAATAAATGGCTTATCTTACCATAATGCCACTAAACACAATATTAAAATATAATCTTACATTGCCTATAAGCACATGCCAGTCTATAGTTGAAATTCAGAAGTGCAATTTTAAATTAAATGAAATGCTGAAAATTGCATGAAACATCCCATTCATTTATGCCAAATCTAGCATTCCCTTTATGTGCATTAGATAACGCAGAAAATTCAATGTTTCATTAAAATTGTGTAACTTTTTTCTCAACGCACAGCCACAGTTATGAATTGGGAGGTTTCGATATCAGTTACACTTTTCGCAACAGACAGGTGTCAGATGAGTACCAATTTTGAGGTAGCCGCTACTTTCTTTTACGGGCACTCATGATATGTATTTATATATATGTATGTCTTTAGAAGAGCAGGTGCTGCAATGTTTCGCTAATTTAAAATTCTGTCTCGTTCAATAATTCTAATGCCTACTTACCGACGAAACAAAAAATGAATGCCCTCTGATGTAGAGTTCTGATTGTACAGGTACCAAGTCAAAGACAATTGTGCGTGTAGGTTCACAATTCTACAAGCTCTTTAATTTTTTCCGACCGTGTTTAAAGCTAAGCCTCATAAATCACTTCATCTGAAAAATTCCTAGAAAAAGTCCCTCTGCCCTTAGTACAGGAGAAAGCCAGCGTTAAAACCTCAGTTACTTCGGCTTATATTACTCTCTCTCTCGCCCTTAACTTCTTTGCATGCATCTTTGCTGGACCTGCACCTATCCAAGTGCTTGCCCGATTAGCCCGGAATTAATGGAGAAAACAAATAAGGTAGGTGCGTTTTCAGCTTAAACCAGATAAAATCCAAAGAATGTCTTCTTCCTGGCAATGCAGCCGGTTTTTTTTTGTTTCGACATTTCGTTTACCTTTTGCCACTAAAAAGGTAATTACTTTTCCTCCTAAAATCCGAGCCCCCTACGGTTGGTGAATGTGCTGCGTCCGTGTGTATGCAGAATAGTCCGTCCTAGCACTCTCTACGGTATGGCCTTGTTCGGATCGGATTGCTCGAAAATATCGGCAAAAGCCTTCCCAGCAGTTTCCGAAAATAGCATTAAGCCATTTAACAACCCTCCAACGGCGAGTCCGTCAGGCTTAGCCAAAAAACGGTGAAAGAGAGGAAGATTCGAAGATATACAACATGCAGATAAAGCAAAAAAAAAAGGGAGATGGCTTAAAGGTGAAAAGATACAACCGGTGAAACACGCACCAGAAACGAGAAATAATTTAAATTTTACACCTGCATGCATTTTGAGCTTTTACAACGAAAACACAACATCGACGAAATGGCTCGTAACGACGTTTGCCACTGTCCGGAATCGAGATCGTTCCACAGCGCCTCGTAAGATTAGGATTTTCACTTTAGACGGAAGAACGAAACGACCAAATATTATCTTCGAGATGCGCAGAAAAACCTCTTGATTTGTGTAAGTAGTTCGCTCCACCGAACTAGGCAAATTCTATTGTTTCCGAATGATAATGCTACCGTTTTGGTTCACAGTTGGTTTAATTGAAAGGTGGACATGCAATCTATTATGTCAATCTGTGCTTCCACGAGTTTCGTCGAATTAACACTCCGGTAGGTATGTGATTCGAATGAAATAAGTATAGTTTTTTTTTTTTCAACTTGATACTAACTTTATTTGAACAAACACGATTGACTTTTGTGCCTCTGGAGTCATGCTCACTAGTCACTTTAATCTAATTCGGTTATTCAAACTTTAGCTATGGGTGAAGGTTATGTGTATTTTTGTCTAAGAATGACCACGGATAGAAAAGTATTTGAGATAGCCACTGGAGTAGACAAAGCGAATAAAACTGCCCGCTATCTTCCAGATAAATGGCACTCGACACATTCAATGTAACTTGATATAGGGTTATGGGTTGTGATGTCAGCATAGTTCATTCGGCCTATGTACCTCTTCTTTCTTTCTATGCGTTTCAAGCTTATTGCTTTCGCCATTAGATTATTGCTTGCTCTCAACTTAGTGTTCTAAATGCACTTCCACAGTTATTAAATAAGAGATTTTGATGCCAGGTACCATTTTTGCATTAGTATGATTGTGTGGCAAGTACAATCATACCCTATGCCCAGGGAGACGAGAAATTTTCCTAAACGAAAAATTCCTAGACCAGACCGGGAATCGAACCCAGCCACCTCCAGCATGGTGTTGCTTTGTAGCCGCGCCTTTACCGACTTAGCTAAGCGAGGACCCTATGTACCTCATGTGAACACCCCCCCAGGTTGATGTACCTCATGTGCCATACATTCAGCGTTAATTGACAAAATCATATTGGCACTATGATGATATTTTCTGGAGAGCGACTCTTTGTTTACAAAATCAGATACGTCTGTTTGAAAAAGTACTCGAGAAATTACCTAAATTTGGCTAAATTGGACTGATACTGTTGGTATTGCGTCCTACGTATATAGAAAAGAGCCACGCGTGACAAATTAACTGTTTACATAGAAACATGAACAATGAGTTAACTAAAAAACCATAGACCCAATTTTAGTGAAATTTTTTTTCTTTGTCCTCAACTGTGGCCTATTGCATTCATGCATAGTAAAGTGTTGGTATTCGTCAAATGTCCTATGTAAATGTATTCGAATATTTTTCAAATGAATTATCGAAACAAAATTCTGATTTTGAAATTCAAATTTCGACTAACGCAAGACCCATGGAAGTTATTTAAGTGATCCAAAGTAGTTTTATGTTAATTAATTCTATGTATTTTAATGAGTAAAGCAAATGTATCTAACCATATAATCTCTATGAAATCTGTAGGAATGATTAAAAAATACTACGAATAGACCCAATATGGTGCATATAGACCGAGATAATATCCATAGTGCTTGAATTTAATGTGATGTAATGTGATAAGAACCCACCATCAGTACAAGGATTACCTATGTCTGCAGTTCTGTTCTCAGCTAGTTGCCCCGAGAGAATAGCCTACGAGATGGCTTGTTGTAGCAGGGCCCGTCGATCTCAATGAGGACCTTCGGAAGACTACGGCCAGAAAGCCGCGTGTTTCCACATGACAAGGGACTGCCCAGATAACCACAAGTCGTATAGCAGTGCTCAAATAGTATCGTATATTCCTATATTTTAATTATACAAATTATATGAAGATATAAATAACTTGTTTATGAAAACAATGGAATTTGCACGTATATGGCCTCCACTTTTGAGGTATAAGCTTTTTTTTTGTTTTTTGGTTTTTTTTTTATATATATGTGTGTATAAAAAAAATTTTTATATGGGGGTTGGGGTGGTGACTCCACGAACCCTTGTCCAGTTAACAAATCCTTCGACTGCCGTAGGCCTTCAATTTCCATTCCATCGCTGAAAGCCCGCACCTTTCCCTTAATGGTGGAGCCGACCTTTTTGGTCACTTTCATCCATTCTGTCTTCAACTCCAGCTCGTTTTTAAACACCTTGGACGATTTTCGAGCTTTGGCCTTCATTATGGCCCAAAATCTTTCCACCGGACGAATCTCTGGTGAATTTGGGGGGTTGGCGGTTTTTAGTACAAAAACAACGTTATTGTCTCTGTACCAATCCAACGTCGATCGCGCATAATGGCATGATGCCAGGTCTGGCCAAAATAATGTCTCGCCTTCGTGGCACCACAGGAAGGGCAACAGACGCTTCTGGAGGCACTCGGTGCGGTAAATTTCGCTGTTGATGGTACCCGTTGTGATGTACGGTTTACTCAGTTTACCGCATTGGCATATGGCCTGCCAGAGCAAGTATTTTTTGGCGAATTTGTCCACTTTCTTCTTCCTTATGTCTTCCGGAACATCAAACCGTGATTTGGCAACGTAGAACTCCAGCCCCGGTATCTGCTTTGCGTCTGCCTTGATGTAGGTTTCGTCATCCATAACCACACACATCAGTTTCGTTAACCACTCTCGATACAGCTTCCTTGCGCGGGATTTGGCCGCCGTGTTTTGTTGATCACGCCGGTTCGGTGCCTTGCGGACCTTGAATACACGAAGCCCAGCTCGTTTCATGGTTTGCTGAACGAACCAGGCGGAACACTTTGCCTTCAGAGCCGCGTCGCGAATCGAAAGGTTCGGATTACACTTGAAATAATCCAACACCTTCCGGGCCTTCACAGGGTCAGCTGTCTTCGATTTTCTTCCACTTCCAGCCCGCCGCTCGGTCGTCTGGGACTCCTTAAACGATTTTACCACCCGAGACACAGTTGTATGGGTGATTCCCAGTTGTCTTCCGATCCATCTGATGGTCGCAATCGGATTTTCCATGACGGAGCGCAAAATTCTCCGGCGATTTTCTTCTAGTTTCGATGACATCTCAATAACAACTGAACCGATTGTTATGAAAATTTGCACATGTAAACATTCACTCCAAACTAGTTATAGCCAGATTTTCATCAATTTTTACCCACGGACAAAAAAGTTACACACGGATAAAAATGGTGCATTTTTTTCGAGTACAGGCCTTATAAGCTGATCAAATATGAAATGGACCAGAAGCTTAATTACATATACTTTGCTCGTTCTTTACAAGGTCTTACTTTCCGCACTTAAAAAATCAAGATATCATGAAATTGTAAACTTGAATGAAGTACACGGAATTTTAGGCACAAGTTAAATTACTTGACCTTTAATAGCTACAGTAAGTCATTACGAGCACACAATATGCGTATGTACAAAATATATTCACTGAATTGTTACTGAAAACAATAAAAATATAAGATATGTGTTAATATTTGACAAGCCCTCGAAAAGCTGAAAACAGAATAGATCATTCCAAATATCACAGAGAAAATTTCAATGACCGATATTATTTTATAAGACATGCTGTTAAAAATGTCTTTATACTGTTCTAGTTACATTTCAAATATAGCAATTGGAGTGATCGAAGAGCCCGGTTTGATGATTTCTGAAATAAAAGGCTTATCTAATCATAATGCCAATAAACACAATAATATTATTAATTGAGAGCTTTCGATGCCAAGTACCATTTTTGCATTAGTATGATTGTGTGGCAAGTACAATCATACGCTATGCCCAGAAGTCGAGAAATTTTCCTTAACGAAAAATTCCTAGACCAGACCGGGAATCGAACCCAGCCACCTCCAGCATGGTGTTGCTTTGTAGCCGCGCCTTTACCGACTGAGCTAAGGGAGGACCCTTAAAAGTGCATGCCAGTCTTTTATTAATATAGTAGCTGAAGTTCATAAGTTCAATTTTAATGTAAATGTTATGCTGAAATGCTGTAAAACAATTTGAGCCTTTGGTGCTTTTTATGTTGCTCCAGGCTAGGTTTTGGAATGCAAAGTTCATTCCAAAGCGTGCTGAAATTATGTAATAATCTAGTAACATTCTTAAAAACGATTTGATCAGGATTCTATTGTTGTTTGTGATCATCAAGTTTCTGTACGAAGGGCCAAAAAGCTTGGACAGGCCCGTAAGCAGAGGCACTTTTTTAGGGAATAGAATCTCCTTCCAAAAGGATAAACTCATTGTGTCGAAGCCCGCCCTCGTTCCGCGAAATGTTAACAATAGGGAGGAGGCAGTCCCATGCTTCCTATCCAAATCGTTTTACTTGGGTGCACTTATGGCCCCTTCCTTTCCCGGTTATATGATATTTAATAAATAATTATTGTATTTTGGCGTGGTCCAATGATCTAAATTAAAAGAAAAATATGATATGATATAATACAATGAAGTATCTATACTACCTGGAATCACCTTCGTTGTAACCTTGAAGCAGATAAAATCTCCTTAATTTTATTATTACGTAAAAATAAACCGCGACGAGCACCAAACGATGACTACAAAATGATGATGACTCCTTCAATCTCAACACAAAATCATGTATGTTGAAACTTGTATGTATCCATTTAATAATATATATGAACTAATATGAAATATGTAAAAACTAAAATACATCTACATGTATATAACAGTTCAAATTCTACATCCTGCAAATTCAGTATGATTATAAACAATATACAAAGATGATATGATGAAAATAAATCAAAGTCATAATGAAATACTTAACGAATATTTTTGTGTGTGTTTTTTCTGACACTTTACACCAGAGGTGCTTTCGTGTCCAGAAATAATATAAATACCTATAATAATAAAACGCAACTGATTACCTCTTGGTGCGGTGTTAGATGATTGTAACTCTGAATTGGCAAAAAAATCCAAAGTCTGTTATTGATTGTTGGACCCAAACATTTGTTGATATATCAACAAAGAAAAAAAAAGAAAAAAAGAAAGTTGATCACCTGGCAGTCCAGCAAAACATCAAAGAAAATTTCAGCTAACAATAAGGTGAAATAAATTTCGTATGAGTGTCAATAATGCTAAAAACGGAAACTTAATAAATCTACACAAAAATAAAACGAAAGGGATATTCGAATTTCCTGATAACTCTTGTTTGCTACTCGACAATTTTTGTAATAACATGTCTGCAGATTGTGTTCCTGCTGAAAATGTAGACGGGCTTGCGTATCCGTTATAAACCTGAATGTTTAGAAAATGTATCATAGCCAAGGAAAAAAATAATTTAAAATGATTCTACAATACTTAGGAATTCCATGGATGATCTGAAATTATATACCGTATAAAGAATAGAATTTCGAAAACTTCGAGGTGCTGCTCCGTTTTTTGCATCGCAATAATCATTTGAAGTAAATCTCACAGGTACTACAGTGATTTTCAATCATAAAATGTTTCATGAAACATCGGGCCTGTTTAATTCAATGCTTTAATCACAATGTTTCTTAATCGAGTAGATTGAGGAAACTTGGACATTTCGTACCGTAAGTTCTGGATTTTGATCACTTGTAATCGGTTGAGCGTAGGGAGCATCTATTCTAAAAAGGTTAAATGATGCTCCGTTTTTCTTCTGACGGTTGCAACATGAGCACTAACTCCTATTGGAACTTACTTACTTCAGGGTCCTGCACATCCCGAATGATGCAAAGGGCCGATTTGAAAGATCTACATCCTGAGCGATTTTCTCGCTATAGCATTAACCTGTTGCCAGGTCAAATTTTCGTCGACTACTTTTATTTTTTCATTGAGGATACGCCGCCATGAGCCACTGGGTCTGCCTCCGCTGTGATGTCCGGCTGGGTTCCAGTCTAACGCTTGTTTGCAGATTTGATTTCCGCCCCTTCGTAAGGTATGGCCGACCCAGCCCCACTTTCGTTCCCTAATTTCAGTTGCTATGGGCTTCTAGTGACACCGAGATGGTGCTCAGCATTGGAGATCCAATTGTGAAACTACCAAGCTCGAATTATATACCACAGGCATCTGATGATGAACACCTGCAGCCGTTAAGTGTTCTCCACTGATACACACCACGTTTTATTAGCGTCTAGCAGCACAGATCACGTTGGAGTTTAATATTCGGATTTTGGTACATTCACTGATCTGCTTGTTTTTCTACATGTCCCATCAACTCGCAAAAACAGTTCTTGCCTTTTTGATACTTGCACCTACAGTGACGGACAATACACTAAGACCAAAGCTCGATTTTCATACACAATGGTCATGTTTGGAGGCTTGTCTTTCACTTTCCCGTGAAGTAATTGAACAGAAATTTTGGCAATGGCCTAGAAATTACCTGATTTTTCATCTTTAATAAATTCATCATTTTTCATTCACCACTTCAGAAACTACAGACACCACTTACGACAAATCAATAAGACCTCCTTTTGATATCCATAGTTTAGGCCATGTTGATGAGTGTGAATTACAATCTATAGTATACTGATATTAAAATGACCCGTGCATCAATAATTAAAATTCAGATCCTCAAATTCGAGCATGCTTTATGGAAATCAAAAAGTGGTCTTATTGTTTTGTCGTATGCGGTGCTTGTACCTTTAAAGTGGTGAATGAAAAATGATGGATTTAATGCAGATGAGAATTTAGGCTACTTCTGAACCACAGCCGAAATTTCAGCTCAATTGGTTGTCGAGAAAATGAAAGGCAAGCCCCCTAACATGACCATTTTGTATGAAAATCAGGCTTTGGTCTTATTGTATTGTCCGTCACTGTATGTTGATCTTGGTATCGCCATCTGACGCCATTTGGCTGCCAAGTTATTGGAAGCTTTCAACATTCTCCACTGTTTGCCCGGCTACCGTAAAGCTGGAGGGGATTTAGTCTTGCTGACGTTGATGGTCAAACCTGCCGATAAGGAACGTTCAGCAAAGTCGCCGAGCTTGGTCTGCATATCAGAGCGCCTTTGGGCTAGTGGTGCAACATTCGAAGTCATTTAGGTGTTAGGGTTTGGTTCACGGTCAATCGCTCCTACCAGTATCTTGTCGATTACGACGAGGAGCAGTAGTGGTGATAGTATACATCCTTGCCTCACCCCAGCTATGACCCGGATGGGATCGGACAAGAACCTGTTGTTCAACACTCTGCACGAAAAGGCCTCGTACTGAGCTTCGATGAGAATGATATGGAGCGTGTCAATATGGTCCACTCAAGATCATCCGGCACGGAAGCCAGCCTGCTGCCGCCGGAGAGCCGCATCGACCTTCTCCTTAATCCGTGATAGGATCAGCTTTGTTGACATTCCTGTTTCAAATACGCAATGTGAGTACTCCAGGTGCATTTTGAATCAAACATGACTCCAAGGTATTTGAATGTCTAAGATTTGGTAATGTCTCATCCCAATAGCTTGAGACGCACGCGGTGGGGGGGGAACCCCTTTTAGTAAAAACTACCAACAAGGATATATCTATATCCCTTTTTTATATTTTTTTCTAAGGGGGTACGTATGTTAATTAATTATTTAATTAATCGTGAATGCATGTGTTTTTTTGGTAGCCGTTATTTTTTTTTTTTGCTGCGTTTTTTTGTTTTTTTGGGTTTTTTATATCATAAAATTTGTAAAATTTTATTGCGCCTTTATTTTTTATTTATTAATTTTTTTTATATAAAAAAAAAAAAATTAATTAAAAAATTATGAAGTTGGGTGGATTGTTTATTTTTTTGTTATTATATAATTTATGTGTGTTTATTTGTTGTTTTTTTTTTTTAATAATCATTTTTTTGTACAGGCTCAATCGAATCAACTTTACAAAGCGAAATTTTCATATTTTTATACATCATTTATCTTAAAACTAAAGTTAGGAGGATAGAGCCGATTACTCGCGGCCGTCTCGAGGTTAATAGGAATTACAAATTACGGATGGGAAAGAGGGTGGGAATTTAAAGTATGGTTTACATAACACATTAAATTTAAATTCTAAATTATCTTAACACTTATAACTATACAATTTATGGTTTTCTTTTGACTTGGACATTTTTTGAAAAAGAAAAAAAAAACACACACGTACACAGATAAAAACTAAACTTATAGTAAACATACAGGTTAAACTAACTACAATCTAAGGCTAATGTTAGTCAAAACACATAAATGAGTTTCAAGTACTCCAAATCACGTACAGCCAAAATATCTCGAATTGGCATATTGGGTTGTCTACATCGAGCCCGAAGGGAATCATAAAGCTCCGATCTGACTCCACGATGCTCAGCACAAGACCAAATAACGTGATCTGCGTCCTGATAGCCTTGTCCACACTTGCAGAGATTGCTGTCGCTCAGCCCAACCCGGTATAAATGAGCGTTCAAAGAATAATGATTGGACATGAGGCCAGACATGACACGAATGAAGTCTCGACCCACATCCATCCCCCTAAACCAAGATTTCTTCGACACCTTTGGGATGATAGAATGTTGCCATCGCCCCAAATCTCCTTTACTCCATTTATACTGCCAGCTGACGAGTGACTGTTGACGAAAAATAGGAAGAAAAAAATCGATGAAGGCGGTTTGTCGATCATAAATATCGCCTTCCATAGCGCCCACCTTTGCAAGCGAGTCCGCTTTCTCATTGCCCGGAATTGAGCAATGAGATGGGACCCATACAAAGGTGATGATAAAATAACGCGAAGATAAAGTACTTAGAATCTCCTGTATTTTCATGAGAAAATACGAGGAGTGCTTTACCGCTTCAGATACTCAAAATGGGATCTCCAGGTGCACTTAGAATCGAACCAGACCCCAAGATATTTAAATGACATAGAATGAGTTATCAGTGTACCCCAAATTTGAAGCTTCGGTTGTGCAGGGTTATGCTTTCTAGAAAAAACTACCAGCTCAGTTTTCTCCGTAGAGAATTCGATACCTAGCTCTAGAGCCTAAGCAGACAAATTGTCTAAGGTATCCTGTAAGGGTCCTTGCAGATCAACCCCATTGGGTCCCATGACAGACACTACGCCGTCATCTGCAAGTTGTCTCAACGTACAGTTGTAACTTAGGCAACCGTCAATGTCTTTGACATAAAAATTATACAAAAGGGGGCGTAAACATGATCCCTGGAGGAGACCCATGTAGCTAAATCGGGAAGCTGTAGAGTTTCCATGAGAAAAGCTCATATGTTTCTCTGACAGCAAATTGTACAAAAAATTATTCATTAATGGAGAAAAGCCACAAGCGTGGAGTTTATCTGAAAGAACTTCAACAGATTCTGAATCAAAAGCCCCCTTGATATCCAAGAATACAGACGCCATTTGCTCTTTTTTAGCAAAAGCTAACTGAATATCCGTGGAAAGTAACGCGCGACAGTCGTTCGTTCCCTTACCCCTACGGAAACCATATTGAGTATCTGAAAGCAGGTTATTCGTCTCAACCCATTTGTCCAGACGGAAGAGGACCATTAAACATGTATTTTAAACAGCATTGTTTGTTCGTAGTATTTTTTTTTTGCATACGTCTGTAAATGGCTACCTGGGGGGCTTTAAATGGTGAGTTGACAGAATTAAAGAAGGATACGACAGACCTTTGGTCCTCACAAGTTCCTACCTCTCGCCTCCACGAGTCATATGATCACAAGACTGCCAGCTGAAACATGGAGACGCTGGTTGGCGTAGCCTGGGCAATGTTGTCAATCTGACAATAGCGAAGTGAGGGGGTGCGATCATCTACATTAAATTTATAATTTCACTACGCTTTGGGATCATCTTTACGTTCTAAAATCACTTATCTTATGAGCATGGAGCAACATTACAAGCATTAAAGGCTCAATTTGTTTATCATTATTTCAGCATAACGTTCACATTAGATGTGCTTGGATCGTTGGATGTCAGATATTTTTTGTACATTAATAAATTATATTCTCTTATTATTATTGTGGATACAAATATTAATCTTACTTGACATTAATGCTAGCTGAAAAAGGTGAAGTCTATCGACGAGAGGATGAACAGCTTAGTCACAGATATACATTCTATTATCGATAACTGTCGTGCTCATGTTATCGTTTTGTTACGTCATTGTTATGATATGAAAGTATATTATTACATTTAAATTAATTTGATTAAAGGGCGATACGGTCAATATTTGGTCAATATCAACTTGACGTATTTCTTTCAATTTTGCATTTAAAAAACCTGAACACCCCTCATTTTGAAGGTGTGTGTGTGTAGAATGTTGCTCCTATTTTGATTTTGGAATTCAATTCACTCTTCAGTTGTCAAAATGCCGTCCAAGCAAGAAGAGCAGCGTATCAAAATTTTGCTCGCGCATCGCGAAAATCCGAGCTACTCGCACGCAAAGATGGCAAAATCGCTAAAAGTTGCCAAATCAACCGTTACAAATGTAATTAAAGTGTTTGGGGAACGTTTGTCGACAGCCAGGAAGTCTGGATCGGGGGGAAATCGAAAACCGGAAGCCGCTGAGACGACAAAGAGAGTTACCGGTAGTTTCAAGCGAAACCCTAACCTATCTCTCCGAGATGCCGCAAATAAGCTGGGTGTATCGTCTACAACCGTGCATCGAGCCAAAAAACGAGCCGGACTATCGACTTACAAGAAGGTAGTGACTCCAAATCGCGATGATAAACAAAATACGACGGCCAAAGCGCGATCCCGGAGGCTGTACACGACGATGCTGACGAAGTTTGACTGCGTGGTAATGGACGACGAAACCTACGTCAAAGCCGACTACAAGCAGCTTCCGGGACAGGAGTTTTATACGGCAAAAGGAAGGGGAAAGGTAGCAGATATTTTCAAGCACACGAAACTGTCAAAGTTCGCAAAGAAATATCTGGTTTGGCAAGCCATCTGTACCTGTGGCTTGAAAAGCAGCATTTTCATAGCTTCCGGGACTGTCAACCAAGAAATTTACGTGAAAGAGTGTTTGAATAAACGTCTGCTGCCTTTCCTGAGGAAACACGGTTGTTCCGTACTGTTTTGGCCGGATTTGGCATCTTGCCATTACGGTAAAAAGGCCATGGAGTGGTAAAAAAACTGCTAAGGACGAGCAGCAGTTCAAGGCAAACTGGCTTTCTGCGGCGAAGAAGGTGGACAAGGTGGCTGTACAAAATCTGATGGCAGGGGTCAAGCGTAAGGCCCGGCAATTCGGATTTGGAAAAGCGGAAGCCTAATTGAATATTTTTCCTGAATTTTATACTAATTGAACTTGAAAAAGAAATTTAATTTGATTTTTTAAATAAACGATTTCACCGATTTACACGCGTTTTCCCTTGACCAAATTTTGACCGTATCACCCTTTAACAGCATCTCTGAGCTGAAGAGCTTCTTGAGACTAGCATCATTCGTCAGTCCCTACATCAAAGGTTTTGCAAACATCACAAACGCACTATGGACTGCAACTACTGCCAAAAACTGGTTCTGTGGACCCGAGCAACTTAAAGCTTTCGAAACCGTTAAAGATCGAACTAACCGTTGTGCCTCGACGCTAGGATACTTTGCAGACGGCGATAAAATGATTTTGTACATGGACGCTCCTACCGCTCTAGGAGCTGTCTCAGTTCAGAAGAGTCCAACCCGACATCCTCGCACCATAAGTTGCGCTTAGAAATCCCTCACAGACACTGAAAAACGATACGCGCAAAATCAGCGGGAAGCTTTGGCCACCACAGTGTTAGATTTTAATGGACCGTTTGCCAGATTTGGCGGAATATCAATCTTGCTGATCATTGATTATCGTTCTAGGTAACTAGATGTAGTACCTATGTAACATTATAATTCTAGCTCTTTCCTGTCACAGATTCTTGACCGGTAACATTGACCAGCTTTGACCGGACCACGCAAGTGCTAGATGCGGTGTTCGAACGAGAGGGATTCCCGAAATCGATTCGGTCAGACATCTTCACCTCAGACAAATATCAGCGGTCTTCTAGATGCGCCTTGTTGTCCTACCTTAACACATACCATAATCCGGCGGTCTTCCAGACGCACCTTACGGAACACCGTAAGCCTGCAAAAACATCACATGTCCTTTTTGAGCATATACATGTGTCATCTTCCCTTTAGCAGTTTTAGCGTCAGGTCACCAAACAATCTTTCAATCGTTTTTTTTTGTGATGCTCCTAACCTCAAACATATTCGAGCGGTCTTCTAGACACGCCTTGTGGTTTTCCCAAGCACAAACCATAATCCAGCTGTTTTCAAGACGCGCCTTGCGATATTTTTCAATCGCAAATCAAAACCCAAATGCCAGTTCCAGCATATTTCTTTATAAATTTCCAGGCAATTCATAATAATGGATCGTTGGCAGGATCGTCAATGTGGAGCTTTAGCTTCCACGAGCTACCGAAACATTTGGAACTGGGTGGTACCTACCGAAGCGTCCGTTCGTGTCGACCGTCAGAGAAGTAAGAGGAAGGCCGAGTTAGTTGCAGGCCTACTTCGGTGTTTTTGGGGGCTTGGGGCCGGGGGTGGGTGGCACGTGATGCGGGCTAGAGCCGTGGGGCGGGGCGCGCCTAAAATCTCTACTCGAGGGGTATCTCCCCACATAAACCTAACGTCGGAAGAAGTGCGCTGTGTAGTGGATCACTGAGCGATTCCAGCGCACTACTTCCGACTTTAGATTTAACGTATAGATCATGAGAAAAATCGATTTTCGCTCAGATGATATACGAACTTTTACTTGCAACGAGTATAATTATTGTGTAGCCTATTGGGAACTGAAATGAACGACTCGGGAGAATTCAGCATAAACATAACATTTTACTATCGTAGTGCACGTTAAACCTTACGTCGAAAGTACTGCGCTGTATTTCCACGGTGGTGCGACGTTAGGTTTAACTTGCACAACTGGCGTAAAACCAATTATCATGAGTTATGCATTTTGGTTTTTAACTGGCGACACATTGCACCATTTAATTTGATTCATTACAAAAAAAAGGACGTATAACGCATAGACCCTTCTGATAAGTTAGTCTCAGTAAGCTGCAATTCCAATGGAATCCTGCGATGGCCAAAAAAACATTTGTCGTTGGTGGCTGAGATGAAGGAGTATTCAATATATTGGATAGGTTTTTATTGAATTTCCGCTTGAACGATCCACTATTTTATAATTTCTTCCACCTATGGGCGTCCATTGTGACAGTTTGTTTATTTTTCACATAATGTTCTTTCTCAAGAGTATGTGCTCTTATTTAAAATCAAATGATTCTAAGAGCGTTTTATGGCAGCATTTTCAAGATACATTCATCTTAAAGAAGAATGTCATAAAACTTTTTCAAAACTTTTATCAGGTTTTGTGCAAGTTGCGAAACGATGTCTTGAGAGGGGGATCAAGTATCTTATAAAATTACTTATAAGGTGAATTACACTTATAAATGATGTAGTTTTATGGAGGTTTCTTTAAGTGTGCTTTAATCACTCTTAAGAACTGTTAATTAATTAAAACCATCTTAACTTGGAAAATGCCCTGATAAAACCAGATGATCTCCATAATGCTATGATAAAACTATCATTAAACACGAATAAAACCAATTTGCATTTGATTTGTTACTTGGGATAGATTGAAGGTCATTTGTTTTTCTGACAGTAAATTATACAAAAGTTGATGTAGAAGGAGATGTTTCGCTTATCACCATGAGGCACCAAGAGTAGACAGTAATGTTTGCTAGAATGAAAGATATGAAGAGAAAGTGTTGAAAGTTCCGTCAGTGTACGGTAGGTTGGAAATAGAATAGAAGTATTGAAAATTTAGCGAAAGGCCATGGGTAAAGTAGTACTCGAACCAAGGACGTTATCATTGCCAAACAAAAGTTATTTAAAATTCTTGCTAAACCACTACTATGCAGACTATCGGTAGAAACTGAATCAAATATCCAGAAATACTGAAACCAATTGCACCTTGTGTGCAAAGGCCAGTTGTACATCAGATGAAAGCACCGCTAAACAATCGTTTGTTCCTTTGCTCTTTCGGATAAAACTAGGTGCATTGTATTGAGTATTTGTTGAAAACGAGTCGTTTCTCTGTTCGCTGTAAAAGGGTGGTCAAATCTTCACCATATTTGCATAGCTTATAGTCACTTAAACCCTTTGACTTTTGACCGTTTCAATTTGAATGTAATGTGAACACTAACTACTCTGTTCATATCTTCCATTACATTGGCAATCAATCCCAGATGATTTTTCTTGCTAATGAAATGTTTATTATCTCTCCTTACGTGAATCTTGGTTTATTTTAGTTTACTAGGCAGGGTTCGATACTGCTTGTTGTAGATTCAATTTTATATTTTATCTAGACTTTATCACGGAATTGATTTACAATAGGTTTGATTTTGATAGGTTTTAATTGAGAGACAATGATGCAGCACCGTGTAGTTGAAATACGTGCGGATCGAAATTTGGGTAGCCAATGTGCTATATTGATTGTTATTGTAGAATGTCTTATAATAATTACAGACATCTTTGACCAGCACTTCAAGTTTGAGATAACTACGATCCTCTAGGACACAAAACTCCACAAGCCAAACCACGTGGTCGAGCAAAGGAGCGCATCTGCGCTCTCTTCTTCAAGCATCAGCCTAACGATGACTCATGCAGTTCCTTCCTGTTTACGAGATGAATCTTCCACTCCTTGCCGAAGGCAATGAGAAAAGGCGATACAAAACTACGAAAGCTAAAAGTGCGTATCTAACCGCTAGAGGTACCGTCCAACTACCATGCGTTCTTCGTTTCCCTGTTGCTAATATTCCGATGTATCCTCTTGAGCACTCACATTTCTAAGACGGTACAAAAGAACAATATCATACAGAAAACGTGCCCAGCTTCAAGGCCCGCTCAATACATCTTTTTAGTTCATGATTTATAGGCTCGCTTTCTTTCTATGGTGGTTGCCTTGCCTTGCACTCACTCTCTTTATCTCTCACTCTGTCCATCTCTTCCCGCTTCCTGATCCCGAAATGGCTGGTCGGAAAGTCTGAATGTCGAACTGAGCTGTGGGAACAATGAGAGGAAACCTTGTGAGCAAAATTCGCAGCAGCAGTGAGAGGAGGAAAAGGTAGGGAGGCCGGTGTGCAGGTAAAACAACGAATGTGATGATTGAAAATTCAGTAAACCTGAACAACAGGAACCAAGCGAACCCCAAAAATGTTGAAACGACCGTAAAATACGCTTTTGGGGTCCCTCTCTCCACATGGGATAGGTTGCGTTTTTCGGAACATAGGGAAAAGAGGAAAAACGTAGAGCATACATTTTTTTATGCTGTTTGGGCAGTCTAATACAAACAGGCGAACTAACGTGTGTGAGTATGTTTTGTGAGGAGCGGCTGCGTGTGTATGGTTCTGAAAAAAAGGGGAATATCGATGAACGCAACGCAAAAGTACTATAGTCAAAAAGTTTTGAAAGCTGAAATGAAAACACATTTTTTTTTTGAGGAAAATCACTTTTATTGCTCAGTTTAGTCTCCCATAAGATCAATGCACTTGGTCCAACGATCTTCCAACTTTTTTGTCCCATCACGGAAATGACTTTCTGAAAGGCCTGCAAAATACTCCTCTATGATGAAAAATGCTTTCCACGAAGGAATTTTTCGAGGTGTGAGAACAGCCAGAAGTCAGAGAGAGCTAAATCTGGTGAATAGGATAGATGCTGCAACAGTTCGTACCCCAATTCACTGATTTTCGCGATGGTTTTTTTTTAGCTGTGCGAGCAGGTGCATTGTCTTGATGAAAAATGATTTTTTTTTCTGCAAACTGAGCCTTTTTTCACAAATTTTTTTCATCCATCTGGTCCAAAAGATCACAATAATAATCAGAGTTGATTGTTGAATTCCTTTTGCATCCCAAAAAACTGACGCTAACGCCTTCTTTGCTGATTTTTGGACACGAACTCGCTTCGGAGCCGAAGTGCCTGGTTCACACCACTCCTTAGCCTCTTGTTTTGATTCAGGATCATGGTGGTAGACCCAAGTCTCATATATAGTGATAAATCGACGCAGAAACCCTTTTTATCCTTTCGAAATTGCTCCAAATGTTGCTCAGAAAGTCGCATTCGAACGTGTTTTTGTTGCATTGTTAGCAAATGTGGCACCCATTGTGCACACAGTTTTTTGAAACCCAAAACTTAAGCCAAAATATACCATGCTGTTCCATGTGACATGCCTATGGTGTCAGCTATCACATCCACAGTCGATCGATGATTTTCCAAAATCATATCCTGTATTTTCGATATGATTTCTGGTGTTGATCCACTTTTTCGACGTCCTGAGCGTGGATCGTCTTCATCGCTTGTACGGCCACGCTTAAACTCCAAAACCCATCGGTTAACGATTGGAAATGAAGGAGAAGACTCCTTTAATACTTTCACCATCTTTGCATGGATCTCAGTAGCCGATAAACCTTCCAAAACAAAGAATTTAATCACTGCACGATATTCGGATTTTTAAAAAAATACAACTGACACGTCAACTTCAAATGGCTTGCAAACAAAGAGTGAATTGACAGATCGAAATGAAATTTTAAGTACGTTCTTATGAAAGATGAAATATTAAAATGGCGTAGAAATTTTGGTTTTTCCAGTGCCCCATAGATGTCGCTTTCAATACTTTTTGACTAACCTAGAATATCAACAACCACTTGATGACGATGATGCTGCTGCTGACGATCGGGACAAAACCAGTGATAGAACAGCGGTAACGCCAACGTGTTGATGTGAGAGGGAAAGAGAATTTCCATCGAACGATTCTTTGCAACTCGATAGTAGTATTGAACTCTAGGAAAAATAAACTGAAAAAACAATTGTCTTCCCTGCATTGGAGCTGCGCCATTACCGACAGAGCTGGAGGGAGACCAATTTTTTGGGTATCTGGATTTCTTAACATAAGGAATGAACTGATTTTTGCAATTGTAATTGCAATCATTTTTGAGTCTTTATTATTTTTTTCTCTGACTGGGCTTCAAATGGTGAGTTGAAAACTTCGAGGGAGGGTGCGGCCGACCTCTGATCCTCACAAGTTCCTACCTCACGCCTTCACGAGTCATATGATCACAAAAGACTGCCGAGCTGAAACATGGAGACGCTGGTTGACGTAGCCTGGGCAATGTTGTCAATTTGACAATAGCGAAGTGAGGGGGTGCGAACATCTACATTCAAGTAATGATTTCAGCACGCTTTGGCATTATCTTTGTGTTCCTTGATTCCTTGTGATTGATCTTATGAGCATGGAGCAACATTATAAGCAAAGCTCAATTTGTTTTCAATTATTCCAACATAACGTTTACATTAGATGTCTTTGGACCAATGGATGTCAGATATGTTGTATACATTAATATATTATGTTCTCTTATCATTATTAGTATTATGGATAACAAATATTAATCTTACTAGATATCAACGATTAATACTACTGTAGGTGAAAAAGCGCGAAGTCTATCGATGAGAGGATGACCAGCTTAGTTACCGACATTGATTCTCTTATCGTTAACTGTCGTGCTCATATTATTACACTGATAGGCAAAATAAAGTGCCCACCTCATCGTTTTTTCAATTTCTCTCATTTACTTGGTTCAAATTAAAGTAAACACACTTTTTTTTTTTTATTATCTTATTTTTTATATTCTTTTTAAGTTTCACTTATGGAATACTGAAAAAAAGGAGTTTTACTTAAAGAAAAAAAAATCAATTTGTGTTGAAAAAATAAACAGTGACAAAATAAATTTTCATTTAGGCTACAGAAAACATAAATTAAAGTAAAATAAAAGCATTTCAATAATTGATGTGCCCTCCTTTGGCCTTCAGGACCTCCTGCAGGCGCTTCGACATGCTCTCGACCAGGTTCTTTAGGTGCTGTGGATCTAGCTCTTCCCAGGCGCGCTCCAGGGTTATTTTTATTGGTAACACCAGTTTTGTCAACCCTGGCATCGAGAATCGCCCACAAATTCTCGATGGGATTGAGGTCCGGGCTTTGTGGAGGCCATTCCAGCGGTTTGATCCGACAAGACCGGAAGAAAGACTTGGTCTTCTTGGCAGTATGCTTCGGGTCGTTGTCCTGCTGGAATACGAACTTCTCTTCAGCGAATCCAGCGAAATCTGGATCAGCGAAACCTCCAGATTTTCTCGCAGGATGTTGATGTAAGAATCTACCGTCATTATCCCGTCGATTTTCACAATGCTTCCCACTCCACCCCACGAAAAACACCCCCAGACCATCACATTCCCTCCTCCATGCTTTATCGTGCCTTGGATGTGGCGCTCCTGAAGCTCCTCTCCCGATCTGCACCAAACACGAACCCGCCGCTTTCGGTTAAACAGCTCGAATTTTGATTCGTCCGTCCAGAGAATCGTTTTCCAGAACTCTAGGGACTTAGCAAATGCTCCTTAGCAAACTTAAGCCGTTTGGCTTTGTTTGATGCTGATAAATGGGCGCTTCCGGGCAAGTTTGCTATTCAAACCCTGTGCTACGAGACGAAGACGAACAGTTCGACCGGAAACTGATAACTGAAGGGTTTCCTGGATCTCGCGGACAGTTACCTTCGGGTTCTTCTTGACTTCGCGCATGATCTTGGTGTCCGTTCTCGCATCCGTTTTCCGCTTCCTGCCTCTGCCAGGGCGATCCACCACTGATCTAAACGTTTTAAGCTTGAGAAGAATTTTGCCAACCGCATATATCTTTTGATTTCAAATTTTTCATCGCTATTAGTTAGAATATATTGAAACAAGATAAAAAACGCTTTGGTTGAGCCAAATTGATGGACCCCTCGTTTTCTAAGGGACTAAACATGTTGTAAAAATGTCGATTTTTGGATAATTTCAAGGTAAGTAAACATGTTATATCACAAAATTTTACATTGAAACATCTTCAAAACTCGTTGCTGTTGTATAGAGGATAAATAAAGCTTTCAATTTATGTTAAAAAAAATGTGGCGGCCATATTGGATTTGGCCGCCATCTTGAATTTTATCAATAATATCGATTTTTCACTATGAGCGCACCGCTCAATCCAAATTCTGAGCACACCATCTGAAAGCTGAGAAAAAAATACATAAGATGCAGTCAAGAAACTAGGTGTGCATTGACATTTACCCGATAAAAAAATATTTTTTCTAAAAAGAGTTTGACGTTTTTTTGCGTGTATTGCGCAATATCAATATGTATCATATTTCTATACGCAACAAAGCATAATTTTGCAATCACTGTTTTTTTTTGTGTTCTGTAGAGTAAAGAACAATCAATTTAACAATTTAACAATTTAATTTTAACAATCAATTCGGTGCATAAGTATGAAAATTCCGAGGAAAAAATGATTCTATTCATGGCTGTCAATGCGCAACAGGGAATATAGTTTCATTCACTGGCTCACCATGACAATTTGATGTTTCGAACCAAATAGAAGAAGAAGACTCGTTTACGATAGCGGAAGTTTGTTTGTTTTGTACATCCGATTAGTTCAAAGTTCTTGAAAATGGCGAAGAACCGTACTGTACGGGTACCCAAAAAGGAATTTTGTTGCAACCCGTTTGCCAAAGCTGATCATAAAAGCTGGAGAAAATCTTCGAAACTGACAAGTGTAACACAAAAAATCGTGAATTTTTTAGAATCTATTGGATAAACGACCGTTCCGGAACTTCATGAGAAAATATGTACGACATGCCGCTTGCAAGTGACCCGTCAGCAGTCAAACCGTACTTTTCAGCCGATGGAAGTTATTGAAAACGGAGATGAGGTTTACGTTGAAGAAGTTGGCAACATTAGTGGGCATGATTTCCAAAACATGACGTAAATTCTATCCCGAATTGGGATCCGGAATGTCAACAGAAGCGAGCTGCGACGGGAAACCTTCCGCTGCGAAATGCTCAAACAAGCCGTGATTGCAATAAAACAAATTTTGAAGGTTGATTGCGAAGTGTACTATGACGATACTAACGTGCCAGTTGTCAAAGATATGCTTGACAATTGTAAGATCGCTTCAAAACCGGTCAAATTCCAAATTTTAACATTGCTCACTCCTTCGTGGAGCAGGCAGAAAATGATGGATGAAACAGGATGCAGTAAGTATGGTAAATGTCATCAACATGCGGAAGCTAATCTTCCACAATTCTGCAGGTAAATGGTTCGTCGAAAAGGCTCAACAAGTTCGTGCTTCGAAGGGAATTCTTAAACTTCCAGATGCGGGTACATCGGTAACAGAATTGGAAAAGGTCGCTCAGGAAGAGGCAAAACAGTACTATTTGGACTGTAGTACGTTAATGCCAGGTATTCGGGATAAAATCAGTGTAAAGACACCCACCGGTTGAGAAAGTAGGCAAAAACGTTTGCTTCTTGGGTCACTAAACGAAATTTTTGCAAACTTTAAAGAACTTTTCCCAAATTTGAAAATCGGATTTTCTACGTTCGCTAAGCTGCGACCTTCGGAATGCATACTTACCGGAAGCTCCGGTACGCATACAGTGTGCGTATGCATGAGGCATGAAAATATTGAATTGTCATTGCGTGCGGTGAAAGCCTTACCGATAATACGAGACAGCTGCTTGAGCGAGCTGATTCAGGAATATTTAGTATGTAAAAACCCTTCTCCTCAATGCTACTTTTTGGAATGCACAGAATGTCCTGACTTGAGTGATTTTAGTAGAAAATTACTGGATGAAATTGAAAAATTTTCTCTAGAAATCATCAAGTTTAAAAATTGGATTCCGATAGAAAACCACTATCAACTTGTTGATAACACGACAAGCGCACCTGAAGAGTTTGTAGATAACTTCAGCAATCTGCTCAACGGCTTCTTGCCACATTTCTTCATCACAAAGGTACACAACTGACAAAAAAATGACCCATTAATACTCATTTTATGTTTATATTCTTAGGCACAAAAAGACTATCTATTTGAGCTGAAGTCCAATCTGAAGTCAAATGAAGCTATCGTTTACGCAGACTTTTCAGAAAACTACAAAGTAACCATTCAGAACGAGATACAATCGCACCATTTCGCAAGGCAGATGATTACAATTCATCCATTCGTGATTTATTATAGAATCGAAGGAGAGATTCTTCATAAAACATTAATTATTATTTCACCTGTTCTTGAGCATAACTATGTTTTGGTTCACTGCTGTTTTGTTAAGCTGTTTGAGTTCATGAAGATCAATCTTACGCAGATAACAAAGACCCACGTGTTCACCGATGGAGCTGGGAGTCAGTACAAGAACAAATATAACTTCACCAACATCACATTTATGAAGAAAGATTTTCAAATGGATGTAGAATGGAATTTTCACGACGGTTCTCACGGAAAATGTCCATGTGATGGAGTGGCGGGAACACTTAAACGTGCTGCGCACAAATAGGTACAGCTTAACGCCAAATAGAGACAAGCTGATAACAGATGCTTCCTCATTCTATGCATGGGCTGTAGAGCAACAAAAACAAACAATGTCTTTCAGTTACGTGGGACAGCTCGATTACGATACATCGTTGGCTAAACTGCAAATTCGAATGGAGAATGTTCAAACCATCAAAGGGACTCAAAACTACCATTATTTTTTGCCACAAAACGAGTACATAATCATATCTAAAAAATATTCGAAGAGCTCTGAGATAAAATTCCACAACCTTAGATTTAAAACATGAATATCAACTTTAGGAATCTAAAAACGATTTCATTATATTTATTTTCATTTGAAACAACTAAATTATATTGTATTTCATACTATTCTAACTCATATCGGAATTTGAAAAATAAAAAAAAGGAAAAACACGCTAAACTGCTAATAATCAAAATGGCGTCTTAAGCGAAGATGGCAAAATTTTTTTTACCTAAAATGATTGTTCTTTACTCTACAGAACACAAAGAAAAAAAAAGAGGTTGCAAAATTATGCTTTGTTGCGTATAGAAATATGATACATATTGATATTGCGCAATACACGCAAAAAAACGTCAAACTTTTTTTAGAGAAAATATTTTTTTATCGGGTAAATGTCAATGCACACCTAGTTTCTTGACTGCATCTTATGTATTTTTTTCTCAGCTTTCAGATGGTGTGCTCAGAATTCGGAAAAAATCTGATATAATTGATAAAATTCAAGATGGCGGCCAAATCCAATATGGCCGCCACATTTTTTTTAACATCAATTGATAGCTTTATTTATCCTCTATACAACAGCAACGAGTTTTGATGATGTTTCAATGTAAAATTTTGTGATATAACTTGTTTACTTACCTTGATTATCCAAAAATCGACATTTTTACAACATGTTTAGTCCCTTAGAAAACGAGGGGTCCATCAATTTGGCTCAACCAAAGCGTTTTTTATCTTGTTTCAATATATTCTAACTAATAGCGATGAAAAATTTGAAATCAAAAGATATGTGCCAATGGCGGCCTGGTTTCAGCGAGAATTACTCCACTGTATTATGTATATTATTGTATATATTGTATATGACATTGTATATTGATTATATTTTTATCACTACCAATACTATTTTTATCATTACTTTTGTTTTCGTTATTTATGTATTAGCATAAACATAATTTTATTATTTTCACTTCAAAGGTTATATGTACTAAAGATATTTTTTTGTTCCTTGATTATCGAGATTTTCAGCCTGGTTCATCTCCCGTCGTAGTCACTCAAACACCGCTTTTGGGTATTTTCGTAACTTGTCCGGGGGTGAGATTCGAACTCGTGACTTTGGCGTGAGAGGTATGGAGCTTAACAACTACGCCGGAGTCACCTTGAGCATTGTGCATAATATATAAATGGCTGCCGTCACGAGCAATTGAAACCAATTAGCAGACAGCGGTGGCTAAAACAATTTTAATTTTCTCTTCGTTGCATACCTTGAGCATTGTGCACAATTTACAAATGGCTGCCGTCAGGAAAAATTGAAACGTCTTGTGGCAAGGGCAGGGTGACAATTGAAAATCTAAAAATAAGCGACCGTACGAAATATCGTTACAAATAAAACGCTTATAACTTGAAAATTGCTCGATAGATTTTCAATATGTTTACATTAGTCGGTTGGAAATTTTCCCGCGTACTAAATCAATTATCAAAAATTATCCGTCAAAAATTTTAAAATATTGAAAATAGGGCAAATTAAAGTTGATGTCTTTTAATTTTGTGTTGGAGCCTAATTTTACTAAATGCCCAATACGTTCCTATCACAGATTTCGAATGTAACACTAGTTTACAAAATAAATCAAAAGTGATGAACTTTATAATTCGACTAATGTTTCTAATGTGAAATTTTAAGCAGAATTCAAAAATGCCGTCAAAAAAAAAATAAAGTGGAACAGTTTTCGAGATAAGGATAAAAGTTGATTTTTTTAAAAATGAACAAAAACACATTTACTTAAAATAGAATATCTCCAACGCGTGTGATCCAATTTCAAGCAAAATTAAATGTAACACTGATTTTTTGAACATTTCAATATTCTAGGAGTAATAGTTTCGACGCTATTAATAAGTATATATATTTTTTTGCGATTTTTTCTGGAGATTTGTTAAAAAATTGTGCTAAACATATGATTAACACCAAAATAACGTCAACAAAAAAGATATTGTATATGTAGCTTGAAGTCAAAAAAAACGAAGAAAATAAGGGCTCAATGGTGATAATCGGTAAAAAAATGAGGAAGTTATGCTGGTTTTTGTAAAAAGTGCAGAAATGTGGGAAAAAACAGAAATTCGAAAGAAATACACCCATCTTTCTCTCTCTCTCTCTCTCTCTCTCACACACACACACACACACACACACACACACACACACACACACACACACACACACACGCGCGCAAGATTTGGTTTACCTACTGTGCTATTGTTTGATAAAATAATCTGGCACCTAATTTTAATAGGTATTGGTAACCCTTCAAAACAAAACAAATTTTGACAGTTCGTTATTCAGTTATCGGAGTGAAAAAATTTGCGCTGCAAAACGGGAATTCAAATGCAAAAATGATCCACAAAAGTTTTGTTATGGCTGTGGCGTCTACATTTTTACGACACCGGTTAAATTCAGCATTTTTGAATTCTGCATAAAATTTCACATTAGAAATGATGATCAGCTTACTGAGTTCATAAATGCTGTAAACTAGTGTAAGCAAGGGAGGTACACCTTCGCAATTTTACTCATGGGCAGACCAACGAACCATCAAAGATCAGCAACTGGCGATGGCATAAACTCTGGAGGCAACCTCGATGGCATGAAGCCTCTAGTGTGGAGCGGCAAAGCGCCAACCTACATTGCAATGTTCCGCTACGAAACTAAAGAAACTAATCAAATGGTTTAACGTAGTCTACGTTAACCGGTCGTGTGTTATACATAACCCCACAGATTTTCTCACTTCACCAATTGACAAACGTCACTTCGACTCTCTGAATAACCCTCATTGACTGGTCGTGATCAATTTGAACTTCTTACAGACTGAACTACCTCGCGACGATTATCTGGAATTTCTTGAATTATCTATAATTTTGGTGGCAATGATGCTAAAAACGTGCCATTCCGTCAGGTTTGACAAATGCACTACTACTAGGTGGACGATGAAAGCCATTTATATCTTGAAAGTGTGGCTATTCCGAACGCAGTTCAAACTTTCAAGGAAGGAAACTTCAGGACTGCTGGATATTTGTACGTTTGTTGCATCGACGTATATTGAGGCCTGGTTTACAGCTACCCGTCCTGTGTTGGTACCTTCTATTCATCTCCAAATTTCGCGAATTTCAAACGATTGATTTGACTGCTGCAAACAGTGCACAAAAACAGTTTTCTTCACACATGCTCTGTATCTGAGCGAGGCGCTTGTTCGTCTCGCCATTTTCGATGATAGGAACGACAGGACCTCGCACACTTGATCTTGGCAATCAAAAATCTTTGAGGAAGCGAGATGTTCCACTCAAAAATCAGTTAAACGTCACCATTGAGCATTTGGTAAATGAGAACATAACATCATTTTTTGAAAAGCTTGGTATACATTTCAGCTTTTTAAATGTACCGGTTTCATCATAGTTCATGAATGAACCCTACATTCACGGAAGAAACATCGTTAATAATTGGAAAGTCGTAAACTCAAAGTAAAACTTCGGAAGAAAGGTAAAGAAACTGCTGATGTCGACAAATTCAAAAAGTATTGGGTAAATGTGAGCAGCAGGATCGATGGAATAGTTATCCAAAACTTTATGAGGAACATCAAGAAGACAGAGCGTGACCTTGCAAAGTCAACGAATAGCTAAATGAATAAAGGGTGTTTCGATCAAAATTTGGTCGACTTAAACTTAACGCATTTCCTTTCATCGTGCAGTTTTGCACACCCCTCATTTTGAAGATGTGTGCGCGTAGCATCATGCCTATATTTTGATTTTCAGATAAACACTTCAGTTATCAAAATGTCGTCGTCGAAGGTAGAGAAGCAACGCATCAAAATTTTGCACGTGCATGGCGCAAATCCAAACTACTCTCACGCCAAGTTGGCGAAATTGTTGAATGTGGCTAAATCAACTGTTATCAACGTATTAAAAGTGTTCGGTGAACGTTTGTCGACAGCCAGAAAAGCTGGATCGGGGGGAAATCGAAAGCCGGAGGCCACAGCGACGACAAAAAGAGTTGCCCGCTGTTTCGAGCGGAACCCCAACCTCTCCGTCCGAGATGTCGCAAAGAAGCTGGGAGTGGCGCCTTCAACTGTGGATAGAGCTAAAAAAACGAGCTGGGCGATAAACAAAACACGTCGGCCAAAGCTCGATCGCGAAAGTTGTACACGATGATGCTGACAAAGTTTGATTGCGTGGTACAGGACTATGAAACTTACATCAAGGCAAACTTTAAACAGCTTGCTGGACAGGAATGTTGTACGGCAACCGGACGGGGAGAGGTGGCAGATATTTTCAAGCACATCAAACTGTCAAAGTTCGCGATGAAATATCTTTTTTGGCAGGCCATCTGTACCTGTGACCTGAAGAGCAACATTTACGTTGCGACAGGATCCGTCAACCAGGAAATTTATCTGAGCGAGTGCCTACAAAAACGTGTACTGCCTTTCCTGAAGCAACACAATTGTTTCGTTCTATTTTGGCCGGATTTGGCATCTTACCATTACGGAAAAAAGGCCATGCAGTGGTATGCTGCCAACAACGTTCCAGTGGTGCTCAAGGACAAGAACCCCCGCAACACGCCAGAGCTCCGCCCAATCGAACAATATTGGGCCATCGTCAAGCGGAACCTTAAGAAGACTCAAAAAGTACAGCTTTGAGGGAGAAACAGTTCAAGGCAAACTGGCGTTCTGCGAGGAGTAAAGTGGAAAAGGAGACGATAGAAAATCTTATGACAGGTGTTAAACGAAAGACCCGGCAAGTCAAATTCGGTAAAAAGGAAGCTTAGCTGAATATTTCTCCTGTATTCTGAATTAACTGAACTTGAAAAAATAAAGAATTTGACTTTTTAATAAAAACTTTGTTCGACTCACACACATTACTGTTTGACCAAATTTTGATCGGAACACCCTTTAATATAGATAAGTAACTTTCTAAGTGAACTGTTCAAAAATGAATCAACAGAAAATAAAGCATTTGTTACAGGATTATTAGCAAAATATCAACTATAGCATTTAATCAACTGAATACTTTGAATCATATTAACACTTACTTGATATATAACCACATACCTACAATTGAGATGATCCGTACATTTTTTAGCAAAACAATAAAATACTCATACAATACATTTCAATTAACTGTTACAATAAGAAACATTGTATATCTATGGTATATACAGTTAATAGTTGAAATGTGTAAAAAAGAGTACAGTGCAAAAACAATACTTTTTATTGTGTACAATCAATTTAATTGTATTTTTATGGTTTGCACTAACGTATGGTTTATTTTTTTCGGGTGACACGAAAATCGCATGAAATTCTACAGAATGTTTTGTTACAAAAATCCATGTATGAATGTAGTAGATGCTCGGTATAAATATCGAAAACCGAATTCACTAGAAAATGAACCATATACCGAACTTATATATAAATGTTCGATTTTATAATATTAAAATTTTTGACAATCGATCATGTTTAATCTAGGTGAGTGTGTTCCGGTTGAAAAGAAATCTTTTTTAGTTTGTTGTGAATATTCTTGATTTCGACTGCGGGCAATTTTGTTAAATCCTATTGCCTGAAGCTGCTTTTCATTTAGGATAGGTGCAAAGACAAATCCCACACATACCGGTTGTGTGGATTGATCTTATGCTCAACAACGAACACCATCATAGTAGTTCAGCCGCCCAAGACGTCTCTCCGGTGTTTTTTTTTCTTCATGCGCGATGTGTATGATGATGGTGCAAACGGCAGCATAATTCGATACAACCAGAGCAGTGACGAGTGAGACAAGGGAGCACCGACGACCACCCATCTTCGCCTTGCTTTCCACTTCGTTATCGTTTGTTCCTTCTCTTACCAACGATGGGGAAGCACCGCAGCAGTGAAGATCTACAGATATGATGCGAGAGGGAAACTATCGCCCGACGAGAGAGAGAGCGACACAAAAGAGCCTGCTGCTGTTGCGCTAGGGGTCCGTTCGGTCGGTCGGTGGTAGAGCATTTTCGGTAACCGCTCGGCTAAAGCTGTTTCATTAGTGCGCGCGCAGTTGTCGAAGCTGGACGCTTTTGCAGGAGCATCAGCCTGGTTAGAACTTGGAACCTAGGGCACTAAGAAAGGAAAAATCTGCGCAAGGACTGGAACGAAGGGTCAGTGAGTTATTGTGAGGGTGATCCGAGTGGACCGCGCAGCACTGCAAAACGTCAACAACGAGCGGATATGGTAGTAGAATAGTAGTAGGCGCATCAGCTAGCGAGGCAAGACAGTGCGTTTAGTAGTTTAGTGAGCTGAACTTGGCCACCTGCGAGGACTCCGACTCTGTGGTGTTTAAGTGAAAAATTGTCGAACCGAAACGACGTTAAATAAAGCAAAAAACGGCCGCAGCGAGAGAAGCAGGAAAATAATACATGAACAGCTCTCTGGAAGCGATTTTTAGCGTGAGGAACAACACAAAAGAAGTTTTGAATTTAGCTCCGACTCGGTGTGTGCTCTCTTGCAAAGAAACCGGTGTGGAACGATTATCTCGGACTTGGTTCACTAAGTTTCCGTCGTCTGGCCGGTCAGTAGAGGAAGAAGTGTAAAAAGTGCAAAAAGAACTGCTGCATACCAAAGATCGAACCCCGAGCGAATTGGGTTGATGCTGTGAAGCGAACGATCCGTACTCGAAGTGGACTGCTAGATTTAAGTACTTAAAAACCCTACAAAAACTCCCTAAGATATTTATTTCAACACTGATAATTGTGATTTCAACTGAATGCTTATAAAATTTACACCAACTTAACCGTACTTTAAGTAAGTTAAATCGCTAAGTTCTGCACAAAATCAAAAACAAAATAACGCACTATAATCCGTCCAAACGATTCAAATCAACAAGTATTTCATTAGCCCGTAGAAGTGCACCGCAATCAAATCGCAACCCCTTAATTATAATTTAAAAACAACAACTCGATAATACCCAAGATAACGATAATACAATAAAACGCATTTTCATCTTCGATAATCGCTTTTAAAGAGAAACAATTACCAACGCTAAATTCCGACATAATCGAAGAACAATTTTCCAATTTCGGAACGATAATCAAGTGAGAAGAAACAGAAGAATAGAAAACCAACTTCCACTTATCGTGAGCTGTGCATTTTACGGAAACGAAGAATTTACTTTTCCTCAATTCACACCTTATCCTAAGTATATCGTGTACATACCCATACACACAAGGGAACGGATTCGTAACCAGGAGCAATCGAGATACGCTTTTGATAGGTGAGTTTGATCTTGTAATGTTTTACTAGATTTTTTTTTTCTAATGACAAATTTCAGCAGGTACTTTTAAAGTGAGTTTCATAGAATAAGTGGATTTTTGGTGGATGAAGTGATGTTTTTTTTTCACGGGAGAACAATAAAAAAGCGAACGCAGAAAAACAGGGAAGTCGGAAATCAGAAGAACGGAAAAAAAAAACTAAAATCGAGCGGCGCGTTCGCGGTTGCTGTAACTGAACACAAAACTATATACTAGGCTCGATTCTCGCACGGAACGTTTAATTCGTATTAATTTTTTTTTATTAGGTATTTTTTCGCTCTCACTCCGTGCAGGCTCAACTACAGTCAGACCAAACGAACGAACGAACGAATGCGGCTTTGGGTCTTTGGCGGCTTTGACGAATGGAGATTGGTGCAGGCAGGAGGGTTCTATGTCCGCTGAGTTGAGTTGGGTTGCTCGCAATTGTTGTTGGTCGTTCGAAGAGAACACACCAATCCAGTTTGTATGAGAATGTGCGCGCGAGCGATCGTGAGAGAACTGTGGATGGGATTTGTTGGGGGTAAACAAAGTTTTGAAATTATATATTATATGGGTTGAAGTCTAAATGGAAGTTCCGAGGGAAGGATGTTTGTTTTGGCATTTTGTTTTTGATAAAATCTGGAAGGTCAGTTCAAAAATTGATCAGAATTTTATGTGTTTTCTATACTTGATTTTTGATCAGCCCTACTCTCAACAGTCAGGTTGATAATTGTTGCTAAACATTTGACAGATACATCGAATAACTTTAAACTCACTTTATAATAATGAAGTACATGCATGTTGGAGCTCTGTTGGAGTACATGTTACTTGGAGCTCCGTGGAAACATTTGGTTAGTGAAAATTTAAACTGTAAAAGTTTTTGAAGGAAAAATAAACTATCAAGGTTTTAGATTTTCCAATTTTAACGAAACAAATGATGAACAATCTAGAACTTGGAAAATTTTAGATCTTTCTTAATTGTTTGTGGTTCCTGCAATTTTATAAAATTTAATTCCTTTGAATTTCATCTACAGATTTCCAATCTAGCCAAATAGTTCCGCATTTCGCAGTCAATGGAACTCCCAGATTTAAATCAATGATGTTCTAAGATAATACAAGGCTCGCGAAATTTAAGTAAATTTAATTCATATATTCTCTAAGATTCCAATCAACAGCTTTTGACTCCGTTGATATTTTCCCATTATTGCCTCAACAATCTGTCCTTAGATTCCAATCGCAGAAGTAATTAGCTCTATTCGAATCAACTCGTCAATCCCCGCGTCCATTCCACTCAGCGATAACATCGATCAAACGAGTTACATTCTAGAACGATACGAAGAGAAACCCATCGGCAAACATCAAGACCCCGGTTGCGGTTGATTTCCTCCAAGTCAAACAAGAGCCACTTGGCCTGGTATTCGAGTGTAGCTACGAGCAGCTGGTCGTTCCTACTTCTTCAACGCTAGCCGATCCGAGGCGATGGTTGCGCCGAAGAAGGTACATGCTCTACATAGCATTCCTCCATATGATATCAATTTATATTTATCATCCCATTTTATAATTCCACCTCGCGTCTTTCTGGACATCGCACCTCCCGGGCTCCCGAATCCCCGATCCAGCGATCGCGGTGAAAGAAACTCTTTGTACAAATTAGAATTGAATGGCGTTTGCCAGGGCTCGTGCGCTCGACGACGACGACGACGACGACAACGATGGACGGCCAAAGTAAACTCCTAATGGCAGAGTAGGATAAAATAAATATTTGATGAATGTTCTTCTTCGAGTTTGAGCTGCGTTGGGCTATCTTTCTTGGTGGGTACAGCCATAAATGATAGTGACACCATCGTTGTAATCTGGAATGTGGTTCTGGAAAAGGCTGCATTGAAATTGTAGGCGTTGAATCGGCTTCATTCCAGAATATGCTAATGATTGCTCACGGATTGCTTGGATCTTAAAACACCTGCCGATAAAGGAACCACGCGATCTTTTCCGGCATCGAAGGAGCAGTAAATAAATAACACGTGGGGTGCGTTTAGTAGCTTTGTGCTGGGAACTTCCCCGTCCTGTTCGTTGACGTAAATGTACAGGCTTTCTGTGCCACTCTCATTAGTAGGCAGCAACAAAAAAAAATCACTGTGTTAGCTCTTGAAGCCGATTTTCCTTGTGTTGGTGTGCTGCACAACTCTTTAGTCATCACAATCCCCGAACACGAACCACGAGCTTCACGGTTCGGAAAGCACCATCATTTATAATGTTATTTCTTCTGTATCATTCCATACGACTCCCTCGCTAGCACCCGCGCCTCAACTGCCACGATCGTGCGCAGCTCTATAGTAGAACGCCGCCACCGCACCCGGTTTTTCCGTAGCCCATCCCTCCCGTGTGTCTGCTGTGATCGTGTGTCATTGTGGTGCTTCTGGTTCGTTGTCCGACGGCTGACGAGAACCAGGGGCCTCGAAACTATGCTTGCTTAAATTTGCTCTCTCACGTACGCCCGCCACCGACCGGATTCTACTTAGAACGGTCTATTGTTGTTTGCTGCCGGTCTGGTTAGCTGGTGAGACATCTTCCTATGTAGGAGTTTCAAGACCCCGACCCCGCCAGTCTGACGACGAATATGCCACGCGCGAAAGTGAACGCTGCTCTGGCCTTCAACTTGGATGGGAGCTGGTCGGTGATGTTTTTCCTGAGGTTGACTCTACCTCTAAGCTTCCTGTTGTTGCTTTTGTTGTTATGATTATCGTGAAGACACTTTTGGAAAGCGATAGGGAGTCAAAGCTGTGGGGTTGAAATGTATCATAGGCGAGTTTTGAGGCGCTGTAACGTGATTTGAGAAAGTTTTTTCTCAAACGATTTTAATGATGCCTTGTTGAAAGGAATATCAAAATTGTCAAAATTGGAACAGTGATCATCTGTCAGTTCCATAATGATCCTCGTTCCAGACCTTGGAACACCAGTAATGCATGAAGAATGGCATCACTCGAAGTTTTCCTTCAAAAAGATGAACATGTATCCCGAACAGGAGAAAATAACTGGCGAATTGCTAATTTTGATCCTGAGAAAGGGTGTCCCACATCAAATTTCACCTAGTCGACCGATGCTTTTCAAAATGTCAGACAGTAAAATATAACCCATTAGTAAGCTTTTGGCATATTTATTTCATTCAGCTTTAATACCATAACCGTACGCTCGCACCTTACGCTTAACTCCACTAATTAGGTTCTGTACAACATCTGGCTGCAGCTTCTTCTGTGCGGAAACCCACTTTTTCTTCATGTCTTCATCAGATTTGACCTCATTGGTAGCCCAGTATTTGTCCTTGGGTACGAAAGTGACCCCGTTGGCTTCGTACCACTTTAGTACAACATTTGAATAGTGGCACGAAGCTAGATCCGGCCAGAAGATTGTAGGGCCTTGCTTCAACAGAGGAAGCAGACGCTTCTGTAGACACTCCTTGATGAGATCTCCCCGTTTACAGTCCCGGTAGTCACGAACGGCGCACTCCGTTTGCCACATGAGCAGATCGCTTGACTAATCGTGTATTTCTTGGCAAACTTTGAAAGTTTCTGCTTCCTTACTTCCTCGGGAACATCAAACTTGTGCTGGACGGTGATGAACTGTAACCCCGGGAGCTTTCAGAAGTCCGCCTTGACGTAAGTCTCATCATCCATGATGTCATTGTCTTCGTCAGCTTATGGATGTACAGTTTCCGGGCCCGTAACTTTCCCACCGTATTTTGCCGTTCGTCACGATTTGGAGACTTCTACACTTTGTACGTATGCAGTTCCTCCCGATCCTTGGCGAAAGATTTGTACAGATTCAACTTTTTGGCCACATCGCTGACCGAAACATTGGGATTCCGCTTAAACGCTTTCACGACACGCTTGTGATCCTGATTACTAGTAGAACATCCATTCTGACCACATTTCTCCTTCCGTTCGATGCTAGGAGTTTCGTACGAACGTTTAATCATACGACTGACTTCACGATTCCGAGTTGTTTTCCGATGCCCCGATGAGAGAGTTGAGGATTTTTCAGGTGCTTGCGCAAAATCAATTCGCGAAGTTGCTTTTCAGGTAACGCCATTTTTTCAAATTTTCAAAAAACTGACAGCGATAAAAATACAACAAAAAAAAAACTACTTTTACCCAAATTTTAAAAGAAAATACCCAATGGGCAATTTTCTACAGCGTTTTTTCGGTGATGCAATTTGATGTGGGGCACCCTTCAATTGAGGTTCAAAAGCAGTTGAGAAATATTTTTTCTGTCTGACCCAACAAGAGAGATCAACATTTCAAAAAGGCCTAACCATACTAACTTTTGTTTGACATACGATAGAGACGGTTTCAGTACATCAAAAGTTGTATCTCTTTTTGTTCTAGAATCAATGTCAACACAACTTTGCTAAACAAATTGAAATACAAAAGTGAGACCCAAATAACTTTTTATAGGGACAACTTGGACTGATTTGGTCATTTTTAAAGCTACAGAAAAAAATATGCAATCAAAGTTGCTTAAAATTTACTCATCTACTATGTTTCCAAAGAATATATGCCTTTATTTCTGCAAACAAAAAAGTTAGAATATAGATTTCACTGAAAGCAAGGACCACCCTAGTTTTAATTCACTTCTTTGTAGAAGACAATTTTGTTCCAAAACTTAAAACTTAGGCTGAAAATGTATCTTTACAGCCAAATTCGCATTCTGGACCACTGTGCAATGGCACATGCAGTTAGGGAAGGTAAAACGGAAAGATATACTGCTAACCTAAAGCCGCATATACAATTTTGACTTAACTTTCATGCGTAAAGCACTTTTAATTTCCTATTTGCAATCAACTTTAACGCGTAAAATATTATAAGCTACGATATCGTTTCGCCATGAAAAAATCTTGTTTATATATTTTTTATGTTTGTACATTGTAGTACCGTGCTTCATATACATAGAATGCAAAATTATAATCTCGAAGAACATTCGTTTGTCATATGCAAGTCTATTGCATGTTTTCTTCGTGGTAAAATAGCTTCATTACACATATTTAGTATTTGCGAACTTAATAATTTCTTGGACAGAACATATCATTATGTTATAAGCATGCTGTCTTATGGATGTTTTCTTAACTTCTGGTGTGGCGTAAAGATGTTCAAAAAGGTCAAAAATTTCGATTATATGCGTGTATGAAATAACGTTATTGACGTCAGAAAAAAAAACTTAAGCTTTGTTCAAAAGATGTTTTTTAAACATTAATATGACAAGTGGTGCTACTTGGGACACGCGCAACGGTCAAAAATACGAAGCATTTGCCGACACAGAAAGTATATTCGTGCATTGTACTAAAACAGTACAAAAAGCTTCGAATACACTGAACGAAATATATTTAAGGACAACCGAAAATTTGCAATTCTATAAAATTGGGTTTATTTACGCAAAACTTCTTATTTCCAGTTTTGTGTGTTTAATGTCATCTCTCGTTTACTACACAGTTTCGGTGAGGACTTCGACAAAGATTTTTTATTAGGGCCTAACTGGTAAACGTAAACAATGGCTTTTTCCCGCGAAATTCTCATCATTGAAGACTCGCCCAATAAATCCACTACGATCATTTCGAAGATGCAAACGAAGTTCACCTATCCGATAGAATTGGAAGCTAACATGGGTAGCATTTATGCCACGAGAAATTTTTAAAACAAATATTACCATTGTTATAATATCACACTCACCAATTCAACCTATATTTTGACCGAAAATTTTGATATTCATTTTTATTATGTGGTTTTCAGAAAATGCCGAAATCGACTACTCTTTCAAAGTTTGAGCGCGGAGAAATTCAGGCCCATCGTGAAAATGGACTGACAATCCGTGAGATCGCAAGCAAAATAGGAAGGAGCAAAACGGTGGGACATAATTTCGGGAAATTGGGTGAGAAATATGCGACCATCAAGAGAAAAGGGCGTCCAGCATCGGTTTCAAAACGCGTAAAACGTGAAATTAAGCGATTGGCAATCAATCGTAGGCTTTCTCCGGTTGATATCAGGAAGGCAGTCTTCCAGTGTCTAAACGTCGAGTGCAGCATATTTTAAGCAGTGATAATAATACCAAATATGGTAAAAGTGTGCCCGTTCCTCGCTTATTGCCTCGACATAAAAAAGCAAGATTGGAATTTGCAGAAAAGTATCAATTCTGGGAAAAAGAGAGGGAAAATGTGGTGTTAAGCAACGAAAAGAAATTCAATTTAGATTAATCGGATGGATCAACTAACTGTTGGCAGGATATAAGACGCGAAAAGCCACAAAGGGAATCGAGAAATGTTCTAGAGGGAACTCTGATGATCTGGACAGGTTTTAGTTTCAGTGTGTTTCATTTCAACCAGAATGAATTCTGAAAAGTATGTACAGCTCTTGGACCAAGTTTTGATCTCATTCGCTGAGAAAATTCTGGATGATATTTCAGCAGGACAACAGCGCTTGCCATTATGCACGTAACACGAAATCGTTTCTTGCGAATAGTAACATCCCTGTTCGCGAATGGCCAGCATGTAGCCCAGATCTCAATCCAATCGAGACTGTTTGGGGCCTACTATCCTGAAGAGTTTTCAAACATGGGCGTATATTTGACACCCTTCTTCAACTCCGAACTGACTGCTATTGTCGAAATATGAAGCAAGTAGGACAATGATGTTCTAAAATCGTGCATCACTTCAATGCCGAAACGACTGATGAAGGTAATTAAAAACAAGAGATGAGCAACGCATTATTAATTACTCTTAATTTCTTGCAATAAAATACGTTTTTGTTGAAATTTTAACTTTGTCCTTATTCCTATTTCCGGTGGAAAATATTTAATTTATTTTCAATAATTAATTTAGAGTTTGCGTCACCAATTAATCAAACCATTTGAGCAGTGTTTTATGTTAATTCTAGAATATTGACCAAAAACTTAAGTAACAGAAACTATAAACGCAACGGAAGCCTTTTGAGTCTTGCCCTCATATTTATTTCAGTGTATGCTGTTACAAATAAAAAAGAAACGTCTCTCTGGTGGTTGCATGAATGTCTGACAGATCTGATATAAAGACTGGACTTGGAGACACACAAAAATGATCACCAAAAATTCATTTTAAATCGGATACTTCTCAAATTTTCAGGGACCCACGCGATAAAAAGTTACACCCAAAACAGAGTGTCGCATTTTTCCGAGCCCAATCTTTATCTACACGAAATGTAATTGGGAAAAATGCACCTCCTCGAGGAGTTGTTCATCGTTGTTGTTATTGTTTCTGGGGTTTGATCCTGAAATTTTGGGAAGAGCTATTATTTAATCCGTGATTGGTCTCACTAGACCATGGTGACTCATGAGAAGTTACTCGATCAATGAGTATGAAGTCACAAGCTTCGACAGATGGCAAGCAATATGAATGTTTCATACAATTTACGACACATTTGTTCTATGTACAAAATCCTTTTTTACAAAACGAGTGAAAGCTGATTTACGAACCAATATTTTCAGTGGGGGCTGGGCTAACATTACATCCCGTAACCCTAGTTTGAGTTTTCCTTATGCCTTTAAATGTATCCTATAGAAGTTTTTAGGAAAATCTAAAATGTTGCCTCTCTCAACTTAATTCCAAATTTGAGCTGATCTGTTATACATTCAGGTGTAAATAAGTCTTCTCCGAATTCAGCCTATACGTATAAAACTGCCATATTTCATCAGTTGAAACTGATTATCATAATAGCAATATAAGCTTAAGCACAGGAATTAGAGAAACATAAACCACAGAAATCTCATCAAAGACGCACGGCATTGTGTCACTCGTTGTTCGTTCGTAGCGTCGTCGGGCTTCCAACATAATCCAAATGACAATGTTTAGCCCATTTGATGGCGGTCTGGATGGAAGCTCGATCCAATCCATATAATTATTAATACATATATTTTCCATCAGTCCTCGGCAGTTTGTTCCCTTGGTGATGAGGGTGGTAGAGGTGGCTTGCTAGTTGTTACGAATACGATCAGTCCTTTGCCAGCGGTTGCTTTGTTTTTGTGCCACCGCATTGACGCGAAGCGGTGCGCGGTAGTGTTGCTAATAATTTCCCTTTGTTGTACGACGGCGGAGGCACTTTAAAATTCAACCACAGCCACTGGCAACAATGACGACGACACTGGAGGCGACAGCGAATGTCTCCGCCTGATTTCGAAAAAAAAATTGCCATTCATATCTGTGTGGTAGTGTGAGCGGAATACTCACTGACTGTTTTAATTATACTAAATATGTCATTGAAATTAATTGACTGATACACTTTGTTCCACGTTTCTTTCTCCGTTTGACGGCATGTGTCGCAACTTTTTGACTGCTTGAACCGACTGGAAAACATGTGCGAGCGCGTAAAAACATTCAATGTCCTTGTAGACATTCGGATTTGACGGGAGGGCTGCGTGCAAGCGTGCGTAATATGGCGGCACAACGTGCTCGCTCACATGGCATTTTGAATCGCGCAGCTCAGTGATTCAACGGAAGCATTACATATACACGGAAAGAATCGTTGTTTAGGATTTTCTCCCAGTTTTTTTTTTCCAAAAACTGGGGCTACTCATCCAATGTGTAAATCCACGTTTTAGCGAAACTTGGTAAAACTTCTTAAGAAAGTGCTCAACGCTCAGAGTAAATGATTCTTTCCGTGTAATATTTACCCCGAAATGTTCCTCTTGACTGAGCGAAGATTCCCCCCGGCCAAATCGAGAAGGAATCGTTCTTCGAAAGCAAGAAACGATCACCGATCGTGTGTGCGATTATCATTTCGAGAGCATTTAGTTACTTTCCCCCAAGGGGCACAACTTTTCGTCAGTCAGCCAAGAAAGCGCGCAAGGAAAAGTGTTCCGTCTTTTCGCCCCGGGGCTTCTCAGATGAGAGAGAGCAAAACAAAAAAAAATTCAAGCCAATCTACCATCATCACCATTAGGCAGGCGCAGTCCCGAAATTGGTTGCCTCTTTCAAGTTCACGGTATAATTTGAAGTTCGTCTGGCCCAACCACCGTGGCCCGACCGTCGTCGTCTCTGTAATTTGCCATTTGATACGCTCAAGCTCGGTGGGGTCGGCCGGTTGAGGCACCGTGCAGATGCAATTGAAGCGCCCCTCGGTTGTCAAAAATTAAGGGGAGTGAATGACAGCTCGCGAAACAAGTCCCCGCGTCCGAGTTTCGTTGCCTTGCGTGTCGGGCAGCAATTTGCCGCATCAGTGATCCCGATTTTCGTTGGAGGGTTTGGCCATTAGACGGTGGAGTGGAGGCCCTCCAGCAGGAGGGCCGAGTGAGCTTCGGACGATGGCGACGCCCAAATCGAACCGAAATTTAAATTTAATTATTGTTTGAATTTGAATAATTGTCGATGAATGTGTTCAAGGTGTTATTGCTTATTTCACTGGCCATAGGATGTATTGTGAGTAAAAATCACGAAACACACCAGCTTCATTTTTCTACCACGTGATCCGTTATTCTGACGACTTAGTATCCAGTAGCATTTCGCGTGGCAATATATCTCAGCAGACATAACCTCTTTGTGGCTTGAGCACCGAAAATCTCACCTTCATGGGATTTCCGGAACTTGAAATGCTGTCTAATGGCTCAGCATTACTCATACCCATTGATATTCGCGTCCTCGATTCACCGTTCGAACCGACCAACCATAAAAACAAGTCATAACCATCGGAATCTATCCTTCTTCAGCACACCATGGTGGCGACCCAGACTGGTAGTAGATTGACTGACATTCTAATATACGGAGCGACCGAACGAAAGCGGTGTGAGAATGGGACAAACGAAAATAGCAAGAAATAATTTACCTATTCATAACTTCGAATGAATCCAGCATCGCTGAAAACAATCATAAATAACTCCGCTTTCATCTTACTTGTTCCTTTCCTGGTTTCGGTTTGTGATTCCCTCCACCGCCCCGACCGCATTGAAATCGTTCGAGTGTCGCACTTGAACAAGTACCTCCGGACAAGTTCACCCGCTGCTGGAGATGGCCGCCGTTGTTGTTGGGAAGTTATTCAAATCTCACTGTCTCTCTACGGGCTTCAAGCTTGTACCCGAATGGCAAAACATCATTTCTAGAGCATCGCCCTCGCCTTGTGTGTTGATTCCGCGGATGATGACGACGTCATCGAAGCCGACCGCCGTGGAGTTATTGTCCTCGATTGCGCGGAATAGAACGAGCTCTAGTTGCTTTCAAGCGGGGATCCATTTGAATATCTGGACAGTTGTTTTCCAACCTGGAGACGGCTATATCTCATTTGTTCCGCCTCGTTTCAGGTTGTGAACCTGAAGAGAGTCCAAAGAAATAAATTATTTATTTTCGAACCGACGACCAGAGCGAACTGGGGACAGACACAGGCACGAGAAAGAGAGGCTGTCCCTCACGCTATTGAACTTGAATTGGTCGAACTTGAAAAACAATCCAGTGCAGTAGAAGGGGGGGACGAAGGGAGAGTTGACCGAGAGGAAGCAGAGACACGACTTCCTAACGGATTTCTCTCCGGCGCACAGCGTGCGATGCGCGAGTACGCTCTCATGTTTGCGTTAACTGTAAATATGTAAATCTACCGAACACAAAGGACAGCACACAATTGTAATGCTCCCAATTCGTTTGCTGTGGCCGCCGCCTACGTTGACACCTTTTGATTTCTCTCTCTCTCTCTCTCTTCCTCTCTTTCTCGCTCGGACATCGATAACGTAAGCTGTTACTCAATGGTTCATAAGCAGACAACTTCGTTAACAGGCCATTCAACTCTCATCTTAACCAGAGAAAATCTTTACGACGGTGGTGATCGCGATCTACCCGCGGCCGCTGAAGCTGTCCATTTCGTATGCATTCCCTACTTACTCTGTTATTTATTTTATTTATTTATGGATATGATAATGTGCAGTTTTTCACCTCCTCCTCGCTTCGGATGGTGTCGTTCGTTTCGGGGGGCCAACTGATCGAACGGTTCAGTGTGTTATTTTTTTGACCAACGTACTTCCAGCAGCAGCTATGCATGTACTCTCGAATGCTGATGCTGATAAATTTCAATAACGGACCATCCCGGTTTAATTGTTTACTTTGTTCTTCACCAGTGTGGTGTGAAGCGCCGCGACCACCACCGCCGAGATACCGGTAGGTCATTGTTTCTCGACAATTGAGCCGTTTAGCATGTACACGTGAAACCTCTGGCCCGGCTTTTCCGTGGGCTGCGATAGATATGACCCCATACCCATCTCCGAGGGATCGTTGAACTTGGCAGGGCTCCATACCTAATTACCAGCGAGCTATCGCGCGAAGAGTGGAAAGTTTTTATTGATTCTAGCCCGCTGATTGCGCAAATTCCAACCACTTCTGCCGAGCGTACCGTCATTAATCATTAATCCATCTCGGACCCGGACCAGAGCTGCTCCGGAATGGGCATGGGCGCAGCTGGGATCGAACTCGGCTGTGATGCCGGTCGGGCCCATTTGTCTTCGTTTGATGCTGAAGAAGATCATCCTTCGATGGGAATGGTGCTGTCATAAATTTCCACAGAGCAGTCTTTCAAATGGATCATTTCCGTGCAATTGATTGTCACAGTCCTGCAACGAAAAGCAAATCCAACTTCTGTTGAGGGATGGCTGAAATAAAAGCTATTTCGTTTTTACTACTTCACCGCAAATTTGAATGAATGATTCGAAGCAAAACCACCTATGGGTCAATTGGACGGCGAGCTTGTTGGTTGTGAACTGGATTTCGAACTTTTATGTATGGCGAAATTTATGCAAGAGCATAGCTTAAGGTGAAATGGGATCGAGTCCATACCCAATATAAATTCAGGGTTAGACGGATAATCACTTCACGTTTTTTGAAACTAAAATTCCAATCTTTATCGTAATGAACAGGGTTCAAATTGCTAACGAAAGGATGCAAACTGTTGCTGAAAATATTATGCACGAGGTCTTAATAGTGTTTGAGAATTGTGCTCAGCAAAATGCGAAGTGAAAGGGACTCAATCCCATATCACGTTAACACTTTGTTCAGGCATCTGGTTTTAATCGTAGCTGAGTGTCATGAGAGAGAATCACTTCCATCAGACTTCCACGAATGAGAAACCAACCGTGTGACTGGAGTAGATTATACCACAGACAAACAGATGTCCTTTTCGTGCTTGAATGTATGGACCAACTGTACTGTACGATAGCTCGGGAACCATTCATATTTATTCAGGAAATTTAACGTCGTAGTTGCTCCTCCGTTACTGATCAGAACTAGCATAACTGCACAGAGAACTTCAAATATGGAGCTTGGGAGTAGTTTGCATCTTCAATGTACGATTTCACTAATTCATTCTATTTATAAACTAGTACCGGTGCCGGTCACGTTCTCTCGATCTTCAAGAAGGGGAAGTTTGATTAGTTTGACAATTGTTGTTAGAGACCGTGTTCCCCACTGCGTTTCCACAATTAGGGTTATCTTTGGATCATGGATTCACTGTGGCAAGTAATGCGATCAATGAAAGAGCAGATGACTGCTTAGTATTTAAAATCTAGTGAAGATAGGAAGAGGCAAAATGAAGAGGCCGGGTCTGGGAATGAACTGCTGATCATCTTCTCAGTAACCAGAAGGGGGAACCCCGGGGTTCTCCGGCGGGGCAAGAAAAATAAACATGAGGGGTAGGGGGGAAATTTTTTTTTTTTTTTTGTGGGGTTTTTTTTTTTTTTTTTTTTTTTTTTGGGGGGGTTTTTGGAGGGAGGGGGGGAAAAAAAAAAAAAAGGGGATTTGTGGTTGGTGTTTTTTTTTTTTTGTTTTTTTTTTTTTTTTTCGTGTTTTTTTTTTTTTAGAATATGTTTTTTGTTTAAAGAGGGAGGGGGGGAAATAAAAAAAAATATTAACTACTCACCCCCCGGACGGAGGAAAATTTTTTTTTTGGGGGTTTTGTTTTTTTGTGGGGGGGGGGGGTGGGTGTGGGAGGGGGGGGTGGAATGTTTTACACTGAAAATTTATTTTCGTAAATTAGCTTTCACTCGCTTCGTAATCATGGATTTTGTACATAGAACAAATGTCTCGTATATTTTGTGAAACATTCATATTGCTTTTTATCTAGTGAAATGCTATCATTACACCTTTTTGTATTATGCACGAAATGGATTTCGTGAAGACCAGCCCATCATTGCGTCGGTGATGTTGCTACTGGGATGGGCGGGAATAATTTATTTATACCAAAATAAAAATTGAAGCGCTGTCGAGAGTTATAACTTCATACTGCTTATTCAAGTAACATCTCACGAGTCACCATGGCCTAGTGATATCAACGAAAGATGCTGTATCAGCAATGTCCAAAAATATAGGATCGAATCCCATGTCAGAAACATTAAAAAAAAGACGCTGGACAACTCCACGTGGTTGCGCTTTTTGGCCAATTACATTTCGAGTCGATAAAGTAGATCTCTCAGTCATTCAGGCAACCATCAGAAAGACGTTTCTTTTTTATTTGTAACAAAATATTCGTAGCTCTTTGTATTGTTTTCGTTCAATGCACGAATGTTGTTTCTATGTCAACAAATGCTTCGTGCTTTTGACAGTTTTGCGTGTGCCATTAATTACGAATGTATCTTCATAAAAGGCACAAATCAGTTTCGTTGTTGAAAACAACGAACAGATTTGTCAGTTCAACCTTCGATTTCGTAATATAAACTTAAATTAACTTTCAGTGTACTTTCCCTGGGTCCCCCCTTAGCTGGGGGGGGAAAGGGGGCGCAAAAAAAAAACCCCTGCGGGGGGGGGGGGGGTCGGATCCCCGGGCGGGTTGGGGATTTTTTGTTAAGTAAAAATTCTCGTCTCGCGGGCGTGGGGGATGGTTTGGTTGTGCCAAAATAATAATAAAAGAAAAATGGGAACGTGGGCTCGAAAACTTTAAAATTAAAAGTGGGGGAGTGGCTTAGAGGTGAGAGGAAGACAAAAAAGAAAAAATAAAAAAGAAAAAAAAAAAAAAATTCATCTTTCTTCTTGTTTTTGATAAAAAAAAAAGATGGTTTATAAAAATAATAAAATATATAATAAATTTTCATTTTTTTGTTTGAATACATAAAAAATATTTAATAAGGCTTCCGATTTTCCAAATGCAAATTGTCAGGTTTTACATTCTACACCTTCAGTTAGATTTTGTACCGCCTTTCTATCCATTTTATTTAATGTTAAACGCCAGTTTGCTTTGAACCGTTTCTTATTTAGAACTGTTTTCTGAGGTTCAGCATAACGATTGCCCAGTAACTTTTAATTGGGTACACGGTTTTGAATCGCTTGTTCTCTAATGCCACGTAGTTCACTTAGTCGAGGTTCCCATTGATGTGGCGAAGTTGCGGCAGCTGCTAGCATGTCAAAATGTCATGCCGACGTTCTCCACACACCACCCGATATTGACACGATGTTTTGACGTGCTATGAGATACCACATAGCGGCAACAAAACTGACAGATTGGCTAGTTGCTTATTGTTATTTTAAATTGACGTTAATAGAATTTTACACACGTTGAGATTCAGATTGTGCCATTCCTCTTTTGTCGACAAAAACACAGAAAATAAAAAGGCAGAGATGATAAGTGAAATAATCTGCTTCCAATATCGACCGAGAAGGCTTGATTTCAACCGGTCCCTGGACCGCAATTTAAATCCGTTCTTTTCAGGTTTATCGATTCGATTTTACAAGATTACGAATTCGTTTGAATAGAATTTTCATAAAGGCAACATCCCGTACACACACATACAAACTCAAGGGTGTTTCAAATGCATGATTTGAAAATGTACGTCAAATGAGTTGACAAATTTGAACCTTCCACTCTTTAAGACCGTTGAGATTTTCTGATATGTTAACATCTTTAGTTTAAGTATATGTCAGTGATTTGAAAAGTACTTTGAACAACAGTTCCAAACTGTTTATGGATTATGGAGCATGTATTTAGCAGACTACATTTCTGTCGCCTTAATGAATCCCAATGAAGAACAGCGCTTATACCTCTAGAATGATGTCAACCAATACAAAGTTTCGGCATTCCATACATAATAGTCTGGGGCATTTGATTCATCATTCAGTTCCTTCAGAATCGCTCTCCGGCCTGGTGTAAACTTTTATGTTATGTGACGCTCCATTTATGTGCATGATGTTGAACACAAATGTACACTACTTTTTCGAGCTGTGTACTTTAATTAGGTCAGCGTTCTATAAGAGGATGACATTGAAAGCAATTTAACAGGCACTTGCCTTAATGCTGATCTTCGCAACTCTTTTTCTGTTATGATGCAGCTCCGAGCTTCCAATAGCTGACATTCTGTACTGGAAATGGAAGGGATAGTATTAGGCATGTTTTTCATGGATTCTTCTGTTGTGAGTTTCTGTGAGACATAAACTGAATGGGCTGGATGATCAAGCCTCCCACCTGCTACTAACTCACACGGAATAATTGAATGAGGATCGCTTGCTTAGTATATCTACCGTTTGATAGTTCTTGATCAAGAACAATATTAGAAAGTTCATGAAAAGTTCATTGAATCATTTAATGCTACTAGTTGAGCTTCGAGCATATTCAAGTAACCATTAAACACTAAAACATGGAATTATATCAGCATTTTATCTGCATATAAAGCAGCACTTAAATGCCATGAAGCTCTCTATTCAGATGTAATGTTTATATAAAGCTAAAAAAGGCGAAATAACGTGCTCATATAATGCAGATGTGACAGCTCGTAAATACCTTGTGATCAAAAAGTTCCGGTAATTTTCAATTTAAAAAGGCCGCCTTTATTTTTTCGGTAAAATCTTTTTAGTGTAAGATGGCAACACTAGTTCTGATATTCTGTCAAAGTGTGAGAGCAAATTATCCATTAGTTTTGTTTTGACAACTGCTTTTGTTAGTCGAAAAATAGACGCTCGGCGATTTTTACCATGGATAAAAAATTGGAACAACGCGTTTGTGTGAAATTTTGTGTTGCAAACGGATTTTCTGCAGCGGAAACGCTCAGAATGTTGCAAAAAGCCTTTGGTGAGGACTCTATGTCACAAAATCGTACATTTGTTTGGCACAAAGACTTTAAAGAAGGCCGTGAAAGCGTGAGTGACATGCCGCGTTCTGGACGACCATCGACCTCAACTACCGATGAAAACATCGCTTCCGTGAAGAATTTAGTTATGGAAAACCGCTCAATTAGCATTCGGGAGATAGCTGCACTCCTTGATATCTCATTTGGATCGACCGAACACATTTTGACGGAAATTCTGGGCATGAAACGCATTGAAGCACGACTTGTTCCAAAAGAGCTGAATTTTTTGCAAAAACAGCATCGAGTTGAGGTCGCTAAACAGATGATTGCGAACGCAGATAGCGATCCCACATTCATGGAACGCATCATAACTGGTGATGAAACGTGGGTATATGAATTTGATATGCTCACAAGTCAACAATCGTCCGAATGGCGCGCCGAAGATGAGCCGAAACCAAAAAAATCACGACAAAGTCGCTCCAAAATTAAAGTTTTACTGACCGTTTTCTTTGATTTTCGCGGTGTCGTCCATTCTGAATTCCTTCCAGAAGGTCGAACGGTTAACAAAGAGTATTATTTACAAGTTATGAGACGTTTGCGTGAGGCAATTCGAAAGAAGAGGCCAGAATTGTGGCGCAATAATTCGTGGATTTTACACCACGATAACGCTCCATCACACACCGCGCTCACTATTTGTGAATTTTTGGCCAAGAACTCCACCAATACCATCAAACAAGCACCATATTCACCAGACCTTGCCCCGTGCGACTTCTTTCTCTTCCCAAAACTGAAAATTCCGCTCAGAGGTAGGCGTTTTGAATCGATTGATGCGATAAAAAAGAATTCGCTGGAAGAACTGAAAGCCATACATTCATCGGCCTATAAAAAATGTATGGATGATTGGATAAAGCGCTGGCATATGTGTGTTGCCTCTAATGGCGAGTACTTTGAAGGCGATAATAAAGATATCAATTAAAAATTGAAATAAATGCGTTTTTTTTTTCAAATTACCGGAACTTTTTGATCACAAGGTAGCATTAATATTAATGCACCTAAACGTAACTGTCAGTTTTTATAGCCCATTTTTGGCAGCGCTAATGCTATTATTCTGCATGTATCTGCTGTCTATTTCCGATTTATGTTTCGAATTATTTTTTCTATTGCTTCTTCTTATTGGTGGTCTTAGCAAAAAGAGGACAACAAAATGCATGTAACAATGGGCTATAAACAAACCACTTAGTGTAAATTCATATTATTAGTATTGAACGGGTGTATTAGTATGAGTAAAGTATTATTTTGTAAATTTAAAATACTGCGAAAATTTCCTGAACTGCGCCTTGAACCAAGGTACCTTGTATCATCATGCATTATTGGACCACTGCCTTTGCTGCCTGTGCTATATAAGATATGTTTAAACGCTATAAAATATGCGATTTACCTCTCAACAGAAAAACTGTTTGTTATTTCGGTCAGGATGCCAGGGCTGCCAGTGAGAAACGAATGATTTATATTTAGCTTGGAAGTTTACCGAATAAATAATTATTTCGAATTCAAACTCTTTAAATGTTTCACATCCACGCACAACTCCTCGGCCTTAAACCGGTCGCCTTAGATATGTGTGAATATTCTTATAATGGGCCTATGATGATAGATGATACACAGCTCAAAAAAGTTGCGTGAATTTCTGTTCAATATCATGCACATAAATGGAGCATCACAAAACATAAAATAATGCATTATTCATCGTGTAATGTTCTGGAAAATTCCACACATTGCTGATAATATTGCATTGCAAAAGCTCGTCTTTGATAGAACTATTTCATGCAAGTTGCTGCTTCGTGTGGAATGAAATAAAATTTTACGTACTCTGATACTTACATCACAATGAAAATTCATATTTGTTTCTGTGTAGTTCAAACATGTGTCTTACGCATGGAATATGGAGGGATGAGTAAAGTTAGCCCGAGAGTCCAAATTGCTTTTCAATGCTTTTGTAAACCAATTCTAACCATTTTATGATATTAGCACGAAAAGCAGATATAAAGCATGTATGCTGTGAACATGATAAATGCTGTTATGCATTATAACAGCCTTATATGCGCATATAATGCTAAATTTTGGTTAGAGCTTGGATGCATTTGGTATGCTAATATGAAGCTTGCATGCATAACATATGCTAATATAGAACTTTGAGGCAACATTAATGCTGCTATAGTGCTATAATCGGGACTATATTAAGCTACATGCTTATGGTTACTTGGGTTAAACCGGATTATATGTTCGATATTTGTTACCAAGTGTTATTCGGAACTTAATTTGCACTTGAAAGTAATAGAAAAGTTGAGCATTAGCATTATTGCGAACAATCACGCTGGTTTAAAGTGTGGTTAGCGCTTTAAGCAATCCTTGTTTTATTATTTTTTTGGTTTAAAGAAATTTCTTCAGTAAGTTTTTATGAATACGAGAGAAAAATATAAGAGAGGATAGCAGCTTTTTGCGTGCTTTGAAGTTGATTTTAGCTCTGATTGTATGATCTTGTTATTCAGAAAGAAAAATTCAACGAAACTTAATTTGAACCGAATGTGAACTTCTGATTTCGTTTCGTTTAGATTTCGTCCGATATTGCTTGGGATTAGGTCATTTTAAGTGTGTAGTAACGAATTGATTTGTCATCTTTATGCATTTCTGATTAGAGATGCCAACTGGTCGTGATCAAAAATCAAGACAGAACTCAAAAGTGATTCAATGAGCAAAAAAACCAGAATCACCTTAACTATGTTTCATTATACTGGCAACAAAAAAACACAGCTATCGTATTCATAATCCTTAGAGTTCAAGAACTTTTTGATCGAAAAAAAGATACTCGTCGATGTGAATGTCTTTCTCCCCCAGAAACAGAACAGTTTTCTCAATGCCTCCGTACTCAATCGTTGCATTATGAAAATCAAGTCACTGGAATACCGGGAAACAATTATACATAAAGCATTGTGTGTTATTCAATGTTTGTATGAATGGAACTCATACTATGACATCAGAAAAAACGCTCTGTCCACTTCTTCAAGTATTGATTAGTTGCTCTGTAGATATCTTTAGTCAATGCTTCGAATTCCAAACATGTTTGTTCTTCACCTTCTTTTCTGAGCTTCGATAGTCATCAATTGTTCGCAGCACCTCGGCTTTGGTGTTTTGCTCCTTCTCATGAAATGTGATTTTTTCCCTTAAAAGGGCCATCAGTGAGTTTGCGATAGAAAATATGATTTTAACGCTGGAAACATTTGTAATTAGATAAATTGTTGGCCTCATTTAGCCAACGAACGTACCCAAGTAACACACAAGTTTAATAACGGTTGAAAATACTTTTATATAACTAGATTTGGTTATATAGAAGCTTACTCAACATTAAATCATGAAGATGTGTTACTCGGGTAACTATCATACAGTAGGCTACAACAAGTATTTGATGTTCACAAAGTCGCAGATTTTTGTTCAACTGAACGTTCCTCACAGAATAAGTCGATAAAAAAGTTGAAGATTTTCAAAGCATGTGAATCAATATCAAAAGCTGCCAGCTGATCAAGGCCGTGGTGGATCGCGTTATGTAAAACGTGAGCAGGGCATTCAACACCAAGAAGGTTGGGATTGAATTTCTGTTTCAAATAGTGGAAAACATTTTCGTTTCCTCGCCTAATGGTACCACCGAAGTTCGTATTCATGTTCTCTTCGCGAAAAGCAACTAATTTATCTTGAAAATTGTGGTTTTAAAGCACATTCTCAATTATTACAGTATGCGTACCAGCCTTTTCATTTGAAACTTCAACGAGATCCAAAACTTTTACTGTACGACGATAGGAACCAGCTTTATGTTCCCGTGATTGCCTCCATCTGTACTTATGCTGATGAACGGAGTACCAGAGAATTCCTTCATGGCATCGTCAATTGAGTGCGGTAAAAATACCCCAGAGATAATAGCTTCTGCCTTAGTACGAGCACCGGAGATCTACTTGGCAGTTTCAGAATCGTCGAATATCTTACGCAAGAGTGCTGATTCAAATCCATGGATTTGAAGGTGTTGTGATGCATTACAGTATGAAACGCAAGAACTCCCCCAAATTTCCTCCATGAAATTCAACATGGCTTTTGAAGTGGTTGTTAGCATGATTTGAGAAGTGTTTGATTATGCTGTTCTAAATCAGACTTGCCTATTCACGAATCACACACAAACAGCATTTAGCCTCATAATCGTTACGGCCATTACGACATTTTTAATTGTTATTTGCATTGAAGAAACTAATCGAAAGAAGACGTTAAAAAATTGGAACGTAACCGCACAATCTCAGGATGTAAACATACACAAAAAAACCCGCAGTAGAAACTACCATTTCGAGGGTTAAATTAAGCGCAAACACCAACAATTTTCACCTGACTATAAATGCGTTTGATTTGACCATGTCTGCGATTAGATCGACCATGGTGCGGTTGATATCAATATGGGGTCGGTCAAATATACCATGAATGTTGAAGGTTTTCCCATAAACGTAATAAATTTGACTGAAATTTCTTGGTAGTTTTAAAGATAGGCATAACTAGTCGGATAAAATGGTAGTTTTTACTACAAGATTTTTTTCTGTGTAGGTAACTGTCACTCTTTACACACTGGAAAAATTTTACACAACAATGAGAGATTGTTTACACAGTGAAAGTATTTTTTCTTTTTAATTCCGTCTTGTCAAAAAATGTAAAATATTCAGGCAGATTACGGTTTTCAATTCACGGTGAAAACGAATTGAAAACAAAAAACCTTATTACGAATGTCACCCAAGTGAAAAAATATGAGAGAATTCATCCGAGCTGACGATTCGAATGAACTCGGTGTTATAATGGTTCCCACGGCACCATCACGCCACCGAAAAAAGTGACGCAAACCGTGAATTTTTTTCTGAGGCTACTACGATTTTCACTTTCCCTCACGGCGTTCATTTTCATATAATGATAATAGCTTAAAAAAGTGAGGTAACTGAAGTGAAAGTGAAGGTGACAACCGTAATAAGCCCCATTGAAATATAAACAAATCAGGACACTTCAAACTGATCTCAAAATCAGAAGATGCCCTGCTAAAGGCTGGTTTACAGTTCGGGAAAAGCATCACGGGATTTGGAAACGGGATTACGCACGGGATTTGGCTCGGAAAATTTTCCAGATGACGTTTCTTCACATTTCTCCACACTCAGAGACAAGCAAGTTTTGCGTAAGTTTTTTCTTGCAGGAAGCATTGAAAAATAGACAGTTTTGAAGACCGCACCGGATTTATCACCAATCTTGGAATTCTGCTTTATCAAAATAAATTCTAGAAATTAAGTTTACTTATCGATGTTTGTTTTTTTACCTGGTCGATTCGCTCAAAGCATCCCAGTACTTCCGGCACTCCTGGACACTGATGGATTTATTCAGGGGCGATGAAATAGAACAACTGATTTGTTGCCAAATAGCATCTTTAGCTATTTCGCTGGAATACTCCTTGCTTGTTATTTGGTACAAGCAAAGATGTTTTGAAATTTCTTGGCAAAAAACAACTTGAATGTCAATCTCCTTGATCCGTTTTGTTGTTTTTGCTACGCGTTTCTTTTTTTTTTTGGGACGAACTCTATATTTTCTTCGTCCAATCATCCTGGGTTAGCTGTTCATCAATTTTATCTTGACTGACAAACCTATCGAGCACATCAAAATCGAAAAAAACTGTTTCCGAACTCGGTTCTCTTTCAGACATTTAAAAAAATTTTCCCTGTTCGAGTTCAAACTTGAAAAATCCGCCCGGAAACAAATCGGAATGATTTGTTCCCGCCAAAGAAGTAGTGTGTAGAGATGAATTTTATTTCCCGGAGTAAATTCCGCGAATGGATTTACACTTCAGGAAAACTGTAATGTTTGTGTAGACTTAATCCCACTTAATGTAATCAAATCCCACAGGTGCCCAAATCCCGTGACGCATTTCCCGTGACCAGCCTTTGAGGAACTCTATTTCAGATGGACTTTGAACAAACATTTCCCATAGAGATCCGCATCTACTTTCTTCAAGTTTCAGAATTAGACTGAATATACAAGTCCTCAAAAGGTTGTACTGATTGGCTTTAAGCTGTATATTCTATCGCTTCCTAACCGTTTGTTCGTTGAGCATGACCACATGAAGAAAACTCTTGATTAAACGTGAGATATTATTTTTTGCTTCTGTACAAGTTCTTTTTAACGAACTCACTAATGCACCGACAACTGTTTGATTTATAGAATTTCTTGGAAAATTAATTAAATTAAAAAAATGCGGAGGCAGGCGGCGGACTCTTCATCACATGCATGATCATAACCCAGACACATTTCCACCAAAACAAGAATAACTTCGATGCGGCAAACCGACGACCACCAATAAAGGTCACTGGGATGTGGGCAGATGAAGACGGCAGGGAACGGTCCCGCGAGTCAAACCACTAATCAAAAAGATACTGTTAACTATAACGGAATAATATCGCGGCAGACTCGTGAACGTGGACTGACGGACGAATGCGGAGGAAAGGCTGACGTACGTGCGTTTTTGGCTGAATGTCACCGGTGGAGGATTACCGATGGCTCGCGATCACCATATCGAACGTGCGATCAAAAATAAACAGTAATTAAATGGCTTTTGGGGTGATCTCTCACGAGGAGGGGGAAGCGCTGGACGGATGGACAGCTGAACGGACAGCACAAAGAGTTGCAAGACACAGGACACCAAGACCAATACTGGCCGGCAGACGACGAATCGATCGCAGTAGGCCGTCGATAAGTGCTTTCTTGCTGGTTTTTGTCACGTTTTTAACGGTATCGTAGCAACGCCGTCAGCCACCAGTTGCCGGCCTCGTCGTGGTCAAGCGAAAAGCGAAACGGACACAGAGAGCCAACAATCAGTGATAGCGATCGCCACCAGGCTGCTGCTGATGGCGCTGCGGCTAGCAGAGCTATGTTACTGTCTGACATTTTGGGGCATAACGGGATGCTGCATCATCACGACTCCCCAGACCAAAGCGAGCTGGTGCGGATGGTTGGTCTCCCACTGCGGACACGGCGAAGATGAAGTGTGTCAAAAGTGTACCTACATCGTATTTACGTAGGGTCTCACCGGTCCTCGTCGATGACCACCTCCAGTGTCGTGAGTTGGGGCTTTGTGCAACAATGTGTAAGCATGAACCGGTGGCTAATGAGCTTGTGGTCAGGGTGCACACAATTGAAGATCTAATTGAAGTAGAGGATGGCAGTAAATCAATAATTGTTCGATCCGGGAGAAGGCGAGTTGTTCGCAGTTAGTCACGGTCAGTGACGAGGGATTGTTCAAAATTTCAGCAATGTGAGTAACACTGGCAATCCGTCGCAATCAACCGATGTTGGTCCAGAATGTGATCAATCGAAACTATGTCTTCAAATGGAAGTTCAACAGGTGCAGGCTGAATGTTGAATTCGTAAATATTTTCCTTCGTGTGATATTTGAGCGTGATTATGTTTACCAAAAATGACTACCAATGGTTCTTTATTTTAGTCATAAATTTTAAATGTTCAAGGCTGATGAATAATAATCGTTTGTTAATTATATTTGTAAACATAAACTCGGGTCAATTTTTTATCAGTGTATGAATGGTTAAAAATTCAAATAAATTAAACGCATCCAAATTTATGTTCAGCGTATCCAAAAAGACTAAATAATATAACATTTGTTTCAAATTTGCAAATAAGTCCCTTAGACAACAGCAGAACATCGTTTGAAGGCTATTCCGTTGCGATTGAGATTTGCCTTGGAATATTTCAATGGATGCTGCCATTTAAATAAAAGAAAACTCCTTACCCTCATGGAAGAAGATGAACCAACCATGAATACTGCCGCTTTCGATAGTCGATTCTAATCATCCCAGCTGAACTACTGCTGATAATATTGAATATACTGAGAAAACCCTCCGAGTGAGCGGTTTGCTTCAAAATCTCAACCGAGAACAATGGCCACCGATTGAATTACATCCGGGGAACCTGTTCCTTTTCGGTGGCAGGTGATGGGTACATGGCATGTTCTAACCGAGCTCTCAAGATATCACGTTTCCAATAGTAGAGCGTGTAATCTCAGACGGCGAGTAACCTCGAACGCTGTCTTCCTTCTTCTCGTCGTCGTCGGCGGCGGCGGCGGTTGCCATGCAACGCCGCACAACATTCCCATGCAACCTCGATCGACCAACAGCATCGAGCGGAGAATCAACGGAGCGGAACGGGACGCCGAGAAAAAGGACGAACAATTTTTTCGCCTCGTTTTTCGGTCGGCCTGAAATAACAGGTTTCATTCACTAAATAATAGGGTTCTACATGTACGAGAATGGAGAAGAGAGAAAGAGGAGTGCAATATTTCGCATAAGGGTCCCGTCCCGACTGCATACTGGTGTGATTTGAGACCTCCACAACCAGTTGCTGAGGTAGCCCCTGACAAGTTTTTGGACAGGAATTTCGGTTTTAATAACAGCAATTACCAGATTCGTTGCTGCCAGGTTGAGGGCCGGAATCGTTCCGGATGGATCTGAGAAATTAGTTTGACATTGAACCTGATCGTGAACAAAGAAAGTTGTCAATCGGTGCGATGTGCAGTGAATCCATCCGAAAGTGGCTCAATTTTACAAAATTGTTTTTTTTACGTTATCGGCGGGATGATAAAAAAAATCAGCGAGCATCGATGCTCGATCACGCTCATTTGCTTCACATATCGAGTGGTTTCCATTTTTATTGCAATTTGCTTAGTGTTTTTTGGTTTCCCGGGTTGGGAATTGCCGCAATTTGTGGTGACGAACTTATTGACGGCGGAAACGAACGCTGACATCGATCGGCGCAGAGCGAAACGAGGAACGGCAAATCTCCCGCAGTGCGAAAATTGGTTTCTCGGTCAAACTGTCAAAATGGAAGAATACAGGAAGAAGTGACATATTTATTTTTTCACCGAATCGTTAAACACTTCCCTCGTCCATAACAGATGCTATATGTAGTTCGTTTTTTTTCGCTTACGTTCCCTCTTCTGACGCGTCGATTTATCGTCGACTGACTCAGCCTGTTTTCTCGCGGGAGCGACCGGAAACAAATTTAAATTTATTAGTGCGAATTCCGGGTAGTTTCGAGTGTTGGTGACTTTCAAGAACACACGGTGTTGCTTGTTCTGTTATGCTTTCACATTTGGCGCAACCCAGTTTGCTCCCTATCAATCTACGCATCGGTACGGACAGGGGCAACATTTTGAAATTTAAAAACTAATATTGCACTTGTCCCGGCCTATGCGTGGAGTTGGCATTCAGCGTTACCTGCAAACTGGGAAGATTCGCCTGTATCGTGAGACATCTGAATCAAGAGAGAAATTGCCTTTTTCGACCGGACTAAGATTTTCCCTTTTCTCATTCTGTTTCAGGTTTTGCTTATTTCAACACTTTTGCCGCCTCATTATCGCTAAGACTGAGCAACAGAGATCTTCGAAAGCAACTTCAGAAACTTCTTCAACTTATTCATATGCCTCTAATATAAGCAACTAGTAACAACAATAACAACAACAACCAGCAACATATTGTAAACAAGAGGTAAGCATCCTTTATTCCTACCTTCAAGTAATTTGATAGGTTTTGGAGGTTAAGATCACACGTAAAAACCGTTTCTGAAAGGGTATCAAATGTCGTTCCTTTTTCGTCAGTCTATGGTAAAAAAAACATGTTTTGGGTGGCGTCCGGCATTCTAGGTGCACACAAATTGGATCTGACAGGCATCGAACGATGACGGTGATCTATTGCGTTGAATACTGTTAAAAAAATGTTTTCTGGGAAGGAGAAGGTGCGGATGTGGTTAGGTCAAATTTGTGTTGAAAGATTTACAACTCAAGTTTGAGGTTAAGGATTGGTTCACTAGTGTGACAGGTTTGGGCAAAATGGGATTGGCGAGAGGAGGTGCAAACAGTGGTCACCATTTTTCAAGAATTGAAAAGGAAATTTTTCGTTCAAAATCTATACAAATATGAAATTTATTCAATAGTTAACACATGCTCGTTATTAGTTATTTGGTTTTGATAGAACAAACCGTTTACGTCGTTGACAAGATTGCCAGTTTTGGGAAGTCTTAGTCATCTTTAACAGTGCTGCCAAATTGATGGAAATCACAGACGCCCCCACCTAATAGTAAAAGGTTTAAGTTTAATTTGTCCTGCCAAATATGGCTTGAATGCACCACATATTCGTAAGCTTATGCTACACTGAGGCAAATAAACTTACGAAAATCAATAAAATGCCTTATGTTTTTTAGCCACACGAAATCAGTTTGATTTCCATTAAAATACCGTATGAAACCAACTAAATTCACTCGACTCAATGAACTATATGTTTCATTGATGAACTTTATTAAATATGAAAATAATGACTAGTCTGCGAAATTCCAAATGCGATTATTGCGATCTTATTCGAAAAGAATAACAAAATTAGCTTGATGACATCAGAGAGAATATTTCAAGGGGTGGATCGCTCAGCACACTCTTCTCCTGTGCTATTTTATTTTAGTGTGTCTACAAGAGTTGCAATGTTGCATGTATTGTGCCGAAGGTGCCGATGTGTTGACAGTTTAATTTTTTATTTGTTTGCTGTACCTGGCAACCAACCACGCATATTGGCAAGGTTGCTAGTTTTTTATTTCTTAAAGCTCAACTGTCAAAAGAGTGCCTCAGTGTGCCACACATGTGGTATGGATTAAAAATCGAAGTTCCGCAGTTATGTAACAATTTCGTCTAGTGTGTAAGACTTCGTGGCTGGCACACTGTTTTAAGCGACTTACCCTTGGAATATTCTCTTTATTTCTAACGCCTTTTTACTCGTTACATCATTTTGGTTCGACAAGCATTTTCGCGCTATGTAATGAGTGGCAACTAAAATTTTGGAATTTCTTTCCCAAGCTGCCAAAAAAAGACAAACATACTTGAAGAAGATCTGATTTGTTGAACTTAAAGGTACACTGTCCATCGTTGAAAAAAAAGTGGATATTTGAAAACGGTCCGTAAACGGTTGTTCGGCGAAGCTTCCGTCTGATGTCGGAACAGGAACGTTGTACGGCCTTCATGTCAGCTGTGCGAATGCATCTCTTGGTTCCTCCACCAATCAACTGTTTGCAATTCATGGCTCTCCAGTTATTTTTCTAAACCAAGGAGCTCAAAACCCCAAATAAATCTTCTCTTGGGCGACACTGAGCCAGACTTGTCGGGTTGTGGTTTTTGGGAACAAATGAGATCGAATGGGTATTCCGGAATGATTGTGTTTTTTGGCGTAATGCAATGATGCCTTATCTAGCCAAAACTCGTATTGTCCATCCGCATGATGTTTTTGTTGAAACGGGATCAACATTTTCTTCAAACATCCCTTCTGGTACCCATCTTAATTGATAGCCAAACCAGAGGGCTTGAACCATGGCTGTGAAATACATCCATCGGAAATGCCAATGCACAGCATCACTTCCTGTTTAAACTTATGTTTAAACTTATATTTTATGTTTGAAGATGCAGTAGAACTATCCATGGAATAGTATCGATCGTTACCGGGAATGTACGTCTTCGAAAGAGGGAAGTAACTTTCGTCGTCCAAAATAAAACATTTTCCAGCATACTTTTTTTTTATCAACCAGTGGCATTAGGATTTCAGCGTTGAAATCTGTTTCTCAGTACATTCCGGGCTCTTGTCTTCTTTCAGCACTTTTTTCGGACTCTTTTCAATGTTTTGCAGATGTACTGGTGAGAACAGTTGAACTTTTTTTGCGGCATCTCGTTGGCTCAGTGAATCTTTGTTGTTGAAGGCACGAGAAAGAGAGTGAAGCTATTTTCCTTTTGGTCTTCCACTACCTTGTTCGCGAATAGTTGTTGGGGATCTTAGAATATGGTAAACAGTCGAAACCGCAACATTTTCGCCTTTAAAATATTGTACTGTATACTTTTTGCAGTTCCTAGAACTGTACACCGCGCTTTCGAAATGCTTCTTGTTTCGACAGCATTTTTAGCAAAACTGAGCAAGCATAAACAAAACAAAAAATACTATGGAGAGAGAGCTAATACATACACACTTAGAACTTATGAATTTTACACGAGACGTAATTCATGTTTTTAAAAAGTCGGGGAACGTAAAGAAAGATTTCGTTTGGAATTATGTCTCCTGAAACTGACACATACGCAATTCGACAAAAGATGTGTTTGATTGAATTTATGTTTCCATCTCTTTCAACTCATTCTCATTCTCATATTTCCATCTCTTTCAACTCATTCTTATGTGCTAAAGGACGCTTGCATGTGTCGGTCTCAGGGGACAGAAATTTACATGTCATTTTGGTAGTGTGTACACACTCTCATTTCTCTCTGAGCTCGTTTGTTATTGAGCAAAGGGGCCTCGAAAACAATTCCAAAATTTTAGTTGCCATCTGTTAGAAGTTCTTTGCATTTTTTTAAATGCACCGATAATATAGACTTAGACTTTTCGACTTACACTATGGGCTCCATTTTTGTATTTTCAAATGTTTGGTTATGACTTTTTCGGACAAGTTGTAGCATTGAATTTCTTAAAGCGAATACATGAAAATCCTTTTTTTTCTGCAATATAATTATAAGCTATTCATAGGCACTGTATGGAATCCATAGTTGGCTTATGAGACCCAGATTTGGAGGATTTATCCAATTTAATAAGGTGGAAGTCATAAATTTCGTTAGTCTAGTTATCTGAGTGTACGTTCAGATTTCACTGATTAAAATAAGCTACAATAATTATTATGTGTTCACACATAGACTTTTCCAGCGTGCCTAAAAAATTATATCGAAGCCTAGTAGGCAGCTGAAAAGAAATCAGAAAAGAAGATTCTTGTAATTATTCCGAAAAGAAAATTCAGCATCTATAGGGACGTATTTTTTTTTCTTTGCGATCATAGTCGATCATTTCAAAATCATTTAAAATGATGTTCACATTACTTAAATCAAATCAAATCAATAATTTTGCAAAAAAAGTACTACCTAACGGAATCATTGATTGCATATTTTTACCACAAGGAAAAAACACAAAATAAGTCATCATGCGCCACCTGAATGTCATTGCCGTTACTAATGTTATCGATTTTTTCTTTATCGATTACTTTTCGAATTGCGCACTGGATCATCAAATGTGGTAGAAGCGATATTTCTTTAGCATCTCGTTTCCTGTATCCTAGCAGGTAAGATTTCGTTTCAACCTTGCATTTTATAAAAAAAAACTTCATGTGTGTTTTCCTACAAAGATTCTGTACATGTGAAAACACATAAACATGATACATCACTACACATGATTTTTCATGTACAGAGGCTATCTTGTTGATTTGATAACACCCATGTTGCAATTCTTAAGTTTCATGTCATACCTCTGTAGCCTGAACATTGCTTCAACTCTAATATCTAAAGCATTTGAGCGTATATTCACTGCAATACAAAGTTGGACATTCGTTTAGCCACATCTTAAAATTACGAATAGATTTCGATGAACTAATTAAACGTGTTTTTTTGAGTGGCCAAACCTTCGACGAATTAGTAGTATAATTGAAGGGTGACGGAATCAAATTGCATCATTTTCAAGCGACTGTAACTTTTTACCCATTGGGTATTTTCTAATGAAATTTTGAATAAATTTAGTTCAATGTGTATTGTTTACACTGCATAAGTTACACCCAAACAAAAATTCACATAATCAGTGGAAAATATACACTAGAAATTCACTTAACTTTCATGTGATTCAGGAGCTGGAAAATGCTCTGCAAAATCAAGTAATCTTATGTCTCCAGTGAAATGTAAATTGTTAGTCAAGTAGAATTTCTTTTTCTATGTGATATTCATGTAAAAGTCACTTATTTTAGTGTTGGAAAATATCTACTTGTGTTTCCAGTAGTAGCTAAGTGAATTTATTTTTCAGTGTACATTAGTGCACGTAGAAAAAACCGTCCCGTTTGAAATCACAAACTAAAAAAGCTAGTTGTTTTGAAAATCCGTTTTGTAGTTTTAAACCAACGATTTTGTCTTGAAATAAACTGGCAGGTTGGTTGTTTCTACCTTAACATATAACCACAATACATGGCTGTTCTAAACAACTATTTTTTGTTGTTTCCACCATAAAAGGGGTTTATTATTACTAAAACACAGGTTGCGTCGACTCAGGGAAACAAATTAAAATTTTGAAATTGATTCAACCAAAGCGGCGGTAAAATCAAACTGATATTTTGCATCCAGAAAAAAATAACTAAAAATAAAGCTTGAAATAACAAACTATTTATTTGAAGTTATTTGATTTTACATCTTCCGGTCCCTCTGCATGCCCTGACGCTGTCACCCAAACGCGTATTTTCGCGAAAGTTTTCATCGCAGGTGAAATTTTAATATTTAACTTGAATATAGTAGAAAGGCTCGAGTTAACATTTGTAGATTTCTCTTACACTGAGATAAGTCTATGAAAGTAAATGTGCACTTTCTAATGTTTGTATTCTATTCAAATAAATATTCTTGAAATTACTGAAGACATGTAGGTTATTGTAAACGGAAATGTAGGTTGTTTCAAACATCTTCGTTTATTTGTTTCAAACAGCAATTCAGTTTAAATCACAATTTGTTTGAAACAATCGATAATTGTTGGTAGAATCAACCATTAAATCTGTTTGTTTTCGTAGCTTTTATAATAAAACAACTAACATAATGGTAATTTCAAACAGATGTCAGTTTAAGTTAACTACTTAATTCACGGAACAATTACTCAACATTTTAGTTTGTTTCAATCACCGTAGGAAGTTTAATCAAACTAATATGATGTTTGTACCCAATTCAATTCTTTGTGAAATTCCGGTTAAATGAAACTAGAATATGTTGGAATTTACCAAGCTTTTTTTTCAGTGTAGCTGTGCAATCGCTGCGAAGTACCTGGGGAGCTGGAAATACGGTAATTCTTGTTTTAAATCGGTACAACGAAAGTTTGACCATCTATCAGAAGAAAAAGTGTGGCCAAAATGGATCTCCGTATAGTGTAAAGGAGCACAAACGGGTAGTAAAATTGACTATTTGCAACCCTGATCTCGCTACCGATAAAAGGCCTAATTATTCCAAGTCTCAAGTGACGTCGACGACGTATTCAAACTTGGGGCCTATTCTTTTTTATTCACTTATATTCGTTTGCCGACAGTTCCTTCCAGTATCCGAATTTCAATATTTGATGTACCAATGATGAACTTGTGGCGCTTGATTCGATTGGTGAATATACTCTCTCACGCCCAAATAGACCTACAGGGTGAGGAAATATTATCCGTGTTTTTTCTCTGAGTGTATAGTTCGGGTTTGACAGATGCTGAAATGAGCACACCTATGGCGTATTTTACCTTGGTTCATTGAATACAAAAACAAAAAGTTTTATTTGAATCCATTCACGCGTAGTGTCACAATGAATCCAAATTTGCAACGCCGCCTCAAGTCTAATCCACGTAGTTTCTGACGTTATGTCAATGACCAAAGGAAGGGAATCCGGACTGCCTTTTACAATGACTAACGGTACGCTAGAAGCTGATTCCACCACGGACATTGCCAACCTTTTCCGCTTTCAATTCAGCAGTGTTTCCAGTGAAAACTTTTCACTAACGAACACCTTGACCCGCAAGAAATAGTCGCCGCCACCAGAAATGTTCCTCGATTTTCTGCCCCTGGGCTGCAATTCGTTATCACCGACGATATGGTTATATCAGCAGGGAAAGAATTAAAATCATCCACTGGATCTGGTCCAGACAGCATCCTACTGCTTGTGCTAAAACGTTGTGCGGATACACTTGCAACACCATTAGCAACTGTATTTAACCTCTCCTTGGTTACTGGTGTATTCCAAAGCTGCTGGAAAAAGTCGTATGTTTTCCCAGTTCTCAAGAAAGGTAGTAAGCTAACCGTATTCAACTATCGAGGTATAGCTGCATTAAGCGCTGTTTCTAAGCTGTTCGAGGTGATCGTTCTCCAGAAGCTTGTTCGGTGCTACACACATTACATCTCAGAGGACCAGCACGGATTTTTGCCAAAACGCTCGACGAAAACCAACTTGACTTGCTTCACATCGTTTGTGATACGCCAGATAGACAAGGGTCAACAGGTAGACGCTATCTACACTGACTTATCTGCAGCGTTCGATAAAATGAATCATCAAATCGCAGTAGCTAAATTTGACAAACTAGGTATGAATAACAATTTGGTTATCTGGCTCCATTCCTACTTGACCGGTCGAAGTATGTCCGTCGAAATCGGTGACTACGTTTCGTCACCTTTTCTGGTTTGCTCCGGTGTTCCGCAAGGCAGTCACTTGGGGCCGCTATTATTCTTGCTCTATATGAACGATGTCAATTTCATCCTAGACTGCTTAAAACTTTCATACGCCGATGATCTTAAGCTTTACTGCACGGTTAAGAAACCTCACGACGCGCTATTCCTGCAACAACAACTGGAAGTTTTCGCTGAATGGGTCATATCAACCGAATGTCACTGCACGTGTCCAAATGCTCGGTTATATCATTTGGCCGGAAACACTCACTTTTCCACTTCAACTATGCATTGAAGGGTACACACCTACAGCGCGTATCGACAGTAAAGGACTTGGGGATTCTGATTAATACCAAACTGAATTTCAAGCATCACGTCGCGTACGTAGTGACTAAAGCGTCATCACAGCTTGGATTCTTATTCCGCTTTGCCAAAAAGTTCAAAGATGTTTACTGTTTGAAAGCTTTGTACTGCTGACTTGTGCGTCCTATCCTAGAATATTCTTGTGTCATATGGTCACCTTATTACCAGAATGAAATCCAACGCATCGAAGCCATTTAGCGAAAGTTTATCTGTTTCGCTCTACGTCATCTCAGGTGGAGAGATCAACTCAACTTGCTGAGTTATGTAAGCCGCTGTATGCTGATAAATCTGGAATCACTAGAGGTGAGGCGCAACGTGGCAAAAACTTGCTTTATTGGAGACCTCCTGCAAGGAAACGTTGACAATTCTTCGCTGCTGAGCCTCTTGAACATCAACATACGTCGTCACAATCTTCGTTTACATTCGTTCCTCAACATTTCTCCTGCAAGAACTAACTATGGCTTAAATGAACCAATGCGCAGCATGTCTCGTATCTTCAACAGGTGCTTCAGTGTATTTAATTCCAACATGTCCCGAGAAACAAATAAGTGTAGTTTTAGACGTGTTTTATGTTAAATTATGTTTGTTAGATACTATATTTGTACTTTTTTGTGATTTTAGTTGTAGTGCAATTTGTCATTGGGGTAAATATTTTACCTGACTAATAATAATAATAATAATAATAATAATCCATTACGAAGTGCGGTGATTGAGCTGTATAAGCAAGGGAGCCCTCCTGTGTTTATCGCTAGGACATTGCAAATGCCAATACAAACACATAGGCTATAAAACGATACAATGCGCCTCGAAGTTTGTAGGATCGTTCAGGAAGAGGCAGAAAAAGAACTACGAGGAACCCTATAAACCGAAGTATACTTCGTCAAAGGGTTAATCGAAATTCTAGACGGTTAATCCGTAAAATGGCGAAATTCTTTTCTTCATGAGGATTTAGCATTACGTTCTATACGTACGAAATCCAATGAATTACTCCGCCTGGTCCATTCTTGAGTCCAGAGCATGTGCTAAGCCACACATATCGTTGGTTCATTTAAAAGCCAGTCTAACCAAAGCCTGGGATGCTATATCTATGAAGGAACTAACGTCCTTTATCGATGATTTCCCTAAGCAACTGAAGGCGTGTGCAGTAGCCAGAGGAGGACATGTTGAGACATCGATGTAAATATTTCTATTTGTGTTAGTGTATCTACATTTTCCATAACAACATTTTTATTCAATATCTGCCTAATAAAGTTTTGACTAAAAAGTTAACACGGCTAATATTTCCTCACCCTGTAGAGTAATGTAGTGTTAGACAAAGTTGTAGGATAAATCTAGCACCGCAAATACATTTTAAGACAATTTTAAGAACTATTTGCTCAGAGATCAAAATTACAGCCAAGCCCTTTGGAAATTTGATCTCAAAGTAAATACTCAGATAGCTTAAACGACCACTCGCCCTCCTTCCAACCTCTCCCGTAATGCATTTCTTTTCCAAGTCAAAACATTGCACCGTTTTACAAGATAATGGAGAAATATTATCTTCATCGGCTTAACAGTTAAGTTAAAACCAACACCGGGCGCTGCATAATTTGCACATAATCACCCAGCAAGTGGCAACAAAACGATCTTAAATCCATTTCACCGGCCGCCGGCGTTGGCACGCAATCTGATCACTTTGCTTCGCTGTCTCTCGGGAACAGTTAGTCCGAATTCCTATCATCAGCATCATAATCTTGGCGCGAGCGCTTAGAAGAATTACGGTGCTGTTGTTGCTGAGAAAGTTGACGCCGTTGACGCGTGCGCGCTGCTAGGTTATTCCATTGTTCCCTCTAGTAGTTGCTCCAGCCCTGAGGGGGTTTGAATATTTGCACAGCCCCTCACCACACCCCGGTTCCATCTTGCTTTGAGCGTTTAAAGATGATCAGACGCCCACGCGCCCGCAGAGAAAGAAATGTCTGCGCCTGCGGAAACAATAGGAATCCCAGCGGAGATAATAGTTGTACTGTGCATTCTGTCATAACTAGTTGGCACTTTGAAAAGCTCACCTTTTAATTAAAATATTCATTAGTCTTGTAAACGTGGTAATGGCTGCAAACTTGCTTATACTGAGTCGTAAAGTGCCGTTTTGTTTACAAACTGTTCAATTTTTCATCTCATAATTCATCAGCATTTATCAATCTCACGAAACGACCCAAGTTCAAAGTATTAATTAGCGTGTCTGGTTCGCAGCGTTGGCGAAATAGTCAGCCGCCGTTGTTCAATATGTTCCATCACATGCTGCGCAGTCGAAAGCTTAGAGTTTGTTCCCACATATCGGCAGAGCGGTGCGATGCAATAAGACGACAACGTCGACGACTAGAAAAATGTCGCCCACACATGATTCCGATTACACATGGCTGACTCGCGCGATAGATTTATGAATCTGGTGCCACGAAATGCCACGCTAGCCGTTTCTTCGCTCAACCATCGAGGAGAAGACTGTTTGTTCTCTAACAAGCGCTCCACGATAATTACCGGCATAAACAATCCACTTCTCTTTACCCTGAGAGTTGGGACTGTGACTGTGAGTGTGGTTGAGTTTATGTGATCGACCAAAGAGTCACAGTCGCGTTGTCGCGTTCGCAAGGAGGTTCGAATTTTTTTTCCTGTTAATTTGCTTACGAGCAGCGTTTAATTTTACAGCTACATCATCATTTCTCTCCGATTTCACTCGTCATCATCATCCAGAGACGAATAAAGTGGAATGTTGATGCGCTGATGAAAACATACGCTGGACCGGGGGGTGGTGGATCTCCCGAAAAGAAGAGCCGTTAAAAAGCAAATCATCATCATCCGTCAAATCGTACGCGCGCGCCATCTACGCACTCTTTCTCTCTCCGTCTCTCACTCTCTAACAAAAAGCGCGAGTTGTCACAGGTCATCGAACTCACCTGTCGGTGGCTATTGGGGAACAATCGTACCGATTCAGAACCGTGCTAAACCGGCCAGCTTTGACGGCACGACGGAACCAGGTTTGCTGTTGCAGCTGTACCAGCTCCAGCGAGCTTGTTTATTATATGGTTCATTTTCTTTTCTACATCGAACCGTGATGATGACCGTGTCGTTGCATCTGGGTGAAGTGCAATGACGGGGCAGCAAAATTAAATCGAACCGTAGAATGCATTTCCTTTCCGAAGCATGCAATTAACGGCACAACTTTGGGTCGGATTCAGGGAGTAATGTAATGGTCGTGGCTGGGTTCTGCTCGGCTGTAAGGTTCCACTTGTTTGTTCTAATGAGGAAGTTGGAAATGGTTGCTCAGTTTTTTCGGATGACTGATTTCGGGTGGCTTTTTTTTATCGTGGCACTTTTCGATCGACGGGCCAGAGCTGTTGATTCGAAGAAAGTTCAGAAAACATATAGGGTAACTGCCCCCATATTAATCTCATTGTTCCTATATTCATCCTACGATGAATCAAACAATTGGGCAGTTGAAGAATCGGTTTCGTTTTCTAATAATGATTGCTTACGATAAATAACTAAAACAAACATTACTAACTAATCCTGTCAGCTGTATATCGTTTTATTTTAAGTAGGATGAATTGCAAAGTGATGAGATTAATATAGGTACATCTTCCCTATTTGCGGTTTCAAGATGATTATACTATGATATCACGGAGAGAAATGAGTCTCGTTTGAAACAACCAAAACTTTGGTTGAAATTCAAGCTAAGGTTCTGCTTGACTTAAAGTTGGTATTTGTTTCCTTCAAACTCTCAATTGTAGTTGAAGCAAACTTCTTTTTCAAATGGTTTCTACTCAAATAATAACATTGATTCAAATTTAATAACAGTTGATTGAAACTACAATCTGCCAATTTTCAACCTTAAAAAGGTTTGTTTTAAGCTAAAATTAAATTGCTAGACACAGTTCGGTTTTACTGATTCAAATTGTGATCTTATGTTGAAATAACCTGAATATTTGGTATAAATGACCATAGCTTATGGTTGGGTAGATACCAACCTTAAATATAGTTGAGAACAAACTACATGATTAGTTTGAGTTAGCTTTATCAGCTATCAGCTATTCGTGCGTGGACATTTCGAGAGTCTGAAAAGAAATTAGTGTGATTTTAATTAAAAATTAAAAATAAAATGTATTATTTTTATATGTAAATGTTTAAAATGTTATTTTTTTATCTACTATGAGACCTTAACTGCCAGTAAACGCATAGTTATCCATGACCTATGTTAATTCCTATACTTAGTACAGGTTTGCGTTTAATGGTAGTCCAGCTTAAGAAATATATGAAACAAAAAATACGGGAGCAGTAGAAATAATTTTTATTTGATTTCAATAAATTGTTTGGTAATTTCAAACAATACCGTCCCCGAGCATCTTGACAGATGAGCTTAGTTTCACGTACCCATCTACAAATTGTAGATGTCTCTACCGTGCATAAACAAAAGGGCCATCCATTCTCGATACTACCGCTTTTTAGCTTTGGAATACATGTTTTCGTTTCCTTATATATGGATGTTAAATGCAGTGCAAGAACAAATTTTTATTAAGGCGTAATGTGGATGTGGCTCTCTTTCCATTAATTTGATTTCAATTGTATCGATGTTGATTTATCATTGCTTGAGAATGGGAATGAGGGAAAAAGAGAAACAGAGAGAGAAGAGAGAGAAACAGAGAGAGAGAGAGAGAGAGAGAGAGAGAGAGAGAGAGAGAAACAGAGAGAGAGAGGGAAGGAGAGAGAGAAACGGGAGATAAAGAATGCAGAAGAGGAGATTAATTTTAATTAATGTATGAGTTTCTCTTTTATTTAATGTATGAGTTACACTTCTGTCAGTACCAAGCATAAAACTTGATGAAATTTATTGACCTTTCTGTTTCAAGCACACCGCGATGAAAAAAAAATCAATCCAATCCATCATGTGTGCTTGAAAGAGAAACGAGAGCAAGCTCTAATGCTACCATTGCTCCACGGAGAAAAAACAGTTCCGTTTGAAACAACAAACTTGTTTGTTGACATCCAAACTGAAAAACTAGTTGTTTTAAACCAATATTTTTTTTTTCGAAACAGACAGGCAGGTTGGTTGTTTCTACCTAAAGATATTACCAAATCATGGTTGTTCTAAACTAATATATTTGTTGTTTCCACCTTGAAAGGGATTTATTATTACCAAAACACAGGTTGCGTTGATTCAGGGGAATAAATTAAAATTTTAGATTGATTCTACTAAAGCGGCGGTTAAATCAAACTGATATTTTGTTTGGAGAAAAAATAACTTAAAATTTAGTTTGAAACAAACTATTTATTTTTGATTATTTTATTTTCCGTCATCCAGTTATTTTATTTTCCGTCATCCAGACATTACATGCTCTGAGTCAACAATAGGTGAAAATTTAATATTTTACTTAAAAAAAACTGTAAATATTAGAAAGGTTCACATTAACATTTGTAGATTTCTCTTACAGTGAGAGAATGTAAATGTGCACTTTTCTAATGTGTGTTAGCATTTTAATCAAATAATTGAAATTACAGACGAAATGTAAGGTGATTGTAAACGGAAATGTTTGTTGTTTCAATAGCTTTTGTTTGTTTGCTTCAAACAGCATTTCAGTTAAATCATACTAATTTTTTTTTTTTTAAATAAACAATAAGCGTTGGTAGAATCAACCAACAAATCTGTTTGTTTTCGTAGCTGTCACAATGAAACAATCAACATAATGGTAAATTCAAACGCATGTCAGTTGAACTTAACTGCTTAAATCCCGAAACAATAACTCAAAATTTCAGTTTGTTTAATCACCGTAGGTAGTCAAGTAATATGATGTTTGTGCCCAATTCAACGTGAAATTCCTGTTAAATGAAACTAGAATATGTTTGCGTTTACCAATACTTTCTCTTTGTACTCTTAGCAAAGCGATTTTTTTTTGCTTCGGTGGCTTTCCATTGTGCTGAAGGTTTCAGAGCGTCACACATTGAGAAGTATAGTGCGCCATTTAAAAGTGAAGTATGCTGCCATTTTATTCACGCCTTGCTAGCTTTCGGATATTTTTCAAGTGCTGTAAATTTCGGAGTGTTTTTATAATTACGGTTTTTAAATAATTCAATCTTTTGCTAGTAGTCTAAGTCTCGAGTGTGTTTATGCTTCTATATATTCTCTGTAAGAAGGGTAAAAATATCCACCATTTAACATTTAGGAAAAATTACCACATATCGTCAGCATTATATTCATCAAGTACGAAGATGAGCTCCACAGCTTTGCAAATAACAGTCGATGTAAATTCGTTCAATTGATAATTTGATCATGGATTCATTTGATTTGACAGAACCAGTGAGCCAAGATTATCGGGGTACATTGACTTTACTCTGGAGCTGTCAAGTTCTCACCGGGTTGAAAAGAAAATTGTGAAACTGCATGTCAGTTTGTGAAAATAAAAATGATTAGATTTTTCTTGTTTAAAAATCGAGAAAAAAATAGTTCAGATTCATAAAAAATATGTCTGTGCTAGGAAGAACGCCCATCATCAATAGGGATGAAAAAAAAAATTGTTTTTTTTTTTAAATTAAAACCCCCTATTGCGTATGTGGTAGTTTCAGGAGACATAATTTTAAATGAAATCTTTCTTTACGTTCCCCGACTATTTACAAACATGAATTACGTCTCGTGCAAAATTCATAACATCTAAGTGTGTGGTCTCTATCAATGATTGTCAAACTAATCGTCCTTTCCCCATTCCCCATAGACAGCGAGGACGTGGCTGTCGCCGGTACTGATCTATAAATAGAATTAATTAGTGAACTTGTACATTGAAGATGTAAAGCCACTCCAAAGCTCCATCTATGTGGTTCTCTGTGCAATTACACTAGTTCTGTTCAGTACCGGAGTAGCAACTACGAAATACACGGTCTTTAAAGAAAACCCTTTGTTATAGATCAACAAACTTTCCATAAGGTGTCTGTCAAAATTTGGTTGCCGTCTGTCAGAAATAAGTTAGACGAGTAACAGACTTAAACGGTTATTTCCCATCTGTCAAGTTTAACTGAAAATTAAAATTAATTCGTGAATTGGAACACAGCCCAAGAATTCTCTGGGATAAAAGTCTTCGTATGCATAAGTGGGACCAATTTGTTTGGTAGTTTATGGATGCGATATTGATTCATGGATGTCCATAGATCTAAGTTGAAACAAGTGATAAAGTGTAAATTTGTCCTAGGCTATCAAAGAGTTCTTTGGAGTAAAGGTTTTTCTATCTAACAGCAATACCGGCTATCTTTTGGTAGTTGGTTATGAATATACTAGTAATTCATGGAGGTCTAACAATCTTTGTTGAAACAAGTGATGGCGTAAACAGTTTTCTAAGTTTTCCAAGAACTCCCTGGAATAGAGGTCTTCATATCTACTAGCGGAGTCATCAGTTTTTTCTTTTGAATGGTCATGGGTTTGCTATTAATTCCTGGAGGTCCATTTGCGTGAAAATGCTAAGGGTTCCAATAATTTTACGATTGAACCTTTGTTTACCTCTTTGTTTACAAAGTCAGATACGTCGTTTTGTATAAGTTGTCGTGTATTGTTAGCAACACGAAATAATTTTGTTGTGCGAGTGACTTAATGGAAGAAAAATATGGTATATGGTATGGGATTGTTAGTTGAACCGTAATCAAATTAAGTTTGAAAGACCAAGTTCATCATATGAATTAATTAAGTGAAGTGCAAATTCATTGCCAAGAATAGTCAACATTGCAGCCCTACGTGTCATTTCGTACACTCCGAATTCCGACTCTGGAATTTCGTGCAAAAGTGGTGAGAAACTGAACTCTGTTGAGCATAAAATTCGGATTACACAGTTTGGGGTTTGCTCTTAACGCCGTCTCTCAATTGATTATAAGCTTACTTTCTTCTCTAAATCCCCACCCATTTCCACCGCAGAGAATGAATCTCTAGTTCCCTCAGCGGGCAGCTGACCGAGCGGTTAGATAGATCCATTTCAATAAACAGCGCGAAATAATTGACGTTAGTGCCAATTACGCCATTAATTAACGATCGGGAAGCTTCACTATATGGACCCCTACTACCGGCACGGCACGATCGGCCACCATTATTGGCCGGGCTGTAAAAATCTATTTGTTGGAAAATTAGAAGCAAACTTCATGTGGGATCGCGCCTATAAGCTTTATGGCTTTATATTCTCAGCATCCCTCCCGTCGCGGCTTCCCGTCGGCCCCAGTGGATCAGCGTGATTTTACGGCTCCTCTTTCCGGAGATCAACCGTTCGTGATGCGTACGATATCGGTTGAAGAGGCACATTTCACACGGCACTTACTTGCCTAGGGTCGTAATGACCTTCGCTAGGGGAAAATTGCAAGCCCACTACCCTTCTTGAAACCTCCGCCAATAAGTTCATTACGTGGCGCGTACTTAAAATTGTAATTAAATTAATGTGGGATTAGCTTTACTACTCATCTCGCGCTGGTCGAGTGGTCTAACGGTTTCCTATATCGTGAAATATCAATCTCAGTTGAGTCAGAACCTACCTCTGAGGCCAACGTTGTACAGTCATGACAGTGCGCCTTTTTTTCTGCACAAAGCAACCATTAACAACAACGACGACGATGACAATAGAAGAGTTGGCGTTGGCGTGATGAAATCATCATCATCATCATCATCATCATCGCGATTCCATTGCCAAGTGCGAGGCTCTTCATGAGGTCGATCAATTGCGATATCGCTATTGTCATACGGTCAGAGGTAAATGAACTCTCGGTAATCTAGCGACCGCGGATTCTCATAGAGAGGGCAGCACAGTCGTCGGCAATGACGACGACGACAACGTGCCTGGTGACACCTTAATGGTGATGGGAATTTTCATATAAACAACAAAATTATCATACTTATTACAGTGAGTTTGCTTCCTCCCGGGGCAGACCAAGGAAAAGGCACTCCCATGAGGTGCCTAGATGCTGAGAATCTAGTTAATCCCTAGTTGTAATTTGTTTACAAATTCCCCTGGACAGTAATGGGCTCGGTCGTTCTGTTTCTTCTAACGCAGCTCATAAAAGTCAAATAACTTTAATTGTTAAATTGTGCTGGATCCATGGCTCTCGGCACGCGGAAGCAATGAAACAACAGACGAGGAATGCTGTAGCATCTTCGTACAAACAAGCGAGGCAAAAGCACGAATTAAAATGGAAGTGACGGTTCAGTTAAAATAGGCAAATGGGAGTGATGATCCGCATGATTAACTTACCGATTCATGTTTCCCAGCGCGGTGGAAAGTGGGAAAGCGTAGGCCTCTATTTGGCTCTTTCTCTCCCAGAGGAGCAAAGAAGGTATAAAAACAACCCAGTGATCGCTGGTGGAGGATCTTCAGTGAGAACGAGGCTTTTCTTATGCATTAACTCAATCGTTGGCAGTGTTCGGGTTGTTCCCGATTGCGCGCGGTGTCGTAGTCGCTTCCATTAAGCATGGGCGTAATGAATTTTAACAGTTATAAGGTTACGTTCCATTCCTTTTGATGACGGTGAGCGTTGGAAAATATCCAGCATGGGGGCGACCCCGGCGAAGTGGTTAACATCCATACCTCTCACGCCAAAGTCACGAGTTCGAATCTCACCCCCGGACAAGTTACGAAAATACCCAAAATAGGTATTTGAGTGACTACGACGGGAGATGAACCAGCCCGAGGCTGAAAATCTCGATAATCCAGACAAAAAAAAAAAAAATATCCAGCATCACACGTGGTTACAACGACCTCACCGGTTAGGGTTCAGCCACTTTATTTATGTTCTGAAATTGTATGGTATTGACAATTTACATCCAGGAAAAGGGAAAATATTGCCTGAGAGGACAACCCCGTTGTCGCGACGTCATTGCATTTCGCGATGGAGACGACTGGATGAGCAGTTGGCAGATGTGGGAGTGCTGTGACCACACATTCGACTAAACGAACAGTGGTAGTTAGGTGAAGAGCCATGTTTCTGAATGTTTCCGGCAAAGATAAGACGATTGACATTGAACCTAGATGGATCGTAAATTATTCCTGCTCATTGCTGTGACTGCGCAGCCTAATGAGACCGTAATATTCCAACGTAATTGCACACAAACACATACAAAGATATGCGAGAAAATGTCGCCGACAACTTGCGGTTAAAATGTGATCAAATTTGTCAAAGATCAGTGGGAACATGTGCTTTGTACTCTCACGCTACGTATTTATAAACAAGTTGACGGATTGTGAAAAAAGCCCCCACCAGGTGGGGTGGCGGGATTTTGAATGAACTCGCCGCGCTGTCATCCTGTCAAATCAGTTGATCCCTTCAGAAATGTACCGCTAGGCGTCCCACATGCGGGAAATGCAAAGCGTGCACCGGGGTGAAAGTTCTTTCGGCTGACCGGGATTAGATCGTTGCCAATTACGTTTGTGCGGCGGTCTATTCTTCGCAACGGGAATCACATTATAAGCCATCTCCGGCAACAGAGCGAAAGAGGTGCCGACCTATAACTGTGTGACTCTGATTTATATCCATCCGCGTGGATCCGTTGTTTGTGTGCAAGCTCACGGATTGTGACCATTATTCAGTGATGTTTTCGAGTCGTTTGGTGATATATGGCAGCGGCCCGCGATCTCTGTGATTTCTTGCTTGATCAGCTGAATTAAATATGCGCGTACGCCTCTATCGATGCGCTCGCACGGGGCACTATTTATGGCCTTCTTTTCGGATTCTCAGCTCGTTCTCCACGCTGGAGTGAAGCCGTTCCTCTTCCGGTTTATTGAACGACCCAGAGTCCACAGAGCCTGGGCGTTGCATAATAGTATATCGTTGCGCTGACGCAGCGCTTCGAGTTGGTTCACAGTGACTCGATTCGACCCGGTTGAACTGGTTTCGTTCGCTGATGGGATGGTGTAGCAGCAAAGGGCGAGGGCGAGGGCTGTCGTACGTTCGGTTGGGTTGGGCATTGTGTGTGACATTACGCCTCTTCTCTTCGAACCGAGATCGGCGCGTCGCGAGAGGTAATTGCAATCGCGCCTCAAGCTCTCAACACTGCAGCAACGGTCGTTCACCTTTGTCACAGTTTTCCACATAAGCGTTAACACGGCAACGGTACCTGCAGTGCAACTGCATATTGTCGAACTTGGCTTGTCCCCATCTTGCCAAGATCGTCAACGTCGTAAAGCAATTATCAACGCACGGCGAGAATGAGCTATATAAATTTAATTACTTTCAGTAAATCATTGCCCTGCAGGGCGAGCCCGGACAACACCAAATCATAAACTACCCACACCTCGGGACTTTGCCCTGTGGAACAAACTGGGAGATGCTGGGTAGTTAATTGAGGAAATTGAAGTGAGGGCACTTCCTCTCAAGCTTATTTTTTTTGTCTTGAAGGTGCAGTACGCGGGCCACAATGCATCGATTCTACTCTTCCCGGGCAACATTGACGTTGATGATATAATCAAAAAGTGCAACGACCAATCTTGAAGATGTTATGCCTCCGTGCACCGAAGACGACGAACTCGTTGCTGTTGTGCCATATTATGATCGCCGCTGGTCGTATCGGGACGTCTGCGGCACAAAGCGCGAGTGGGAATAATTCAAAATAAATCACTTTGGTGTGTACTCGAGTTGATGACTCTGCGTGATCTCCTTCGCCAGAGAGACTCTCCAGCCAGCAGTGTTGTTAGGCATGGCAAGTATGCAGATTTACTCCGTTCTTTCTCGATCTCGTTTCCCATCCCGAACACGATGGTGGCAGCAAACGTGACCCTGTAAACATTGAACGAATTCCAGCCCTGCTTGGGCTGGATCGTTTGGATCCGCACCGCGCGTTGGTCGTGATCTCATGGGTGAAGTTGATTTTACAGTTATATATGCTCCGTTTGCGAGAGGAGCAACGACCCTCCACTGTACCTCGTGTTTTGGATTTGATGCTGGACAAGCAGGGTGACTGGGTGACTTGAACCGTGAAAAACTTACTAATGCTGACAAATCGCATGACTGATTCGGATCGCTTGCCATGCCATTTGCACCGGTTGATTAGCTTTTGTAAACAAACAAGTTACTGATTTACTTTTCTTTCTTCTCTTTGCAGATATTCATCGCGTCTATTCTTAAGGATACATCTTAACGATACTCCTCATCGAGCAATACATATTGGTAGTTTTAAAGTAAACTAGACAAGTAAGCGCACTGCAATCGTACTCTACACGGCAACTGCAATCACCTTTACCGGAGCGACTAGGCTGTCAACTCAACCAAATATTAAGTTATATAAATACACGCATAGATAAGCAATCCCGATCCGTCCAGAATGTTACCAAGCCAGCAACATCAGCATCCATCTTCCCAGCAGCAGGCGGTGTCACAGGCCGACCAGCAGCAGCAACATCTGCTCAACACAGTAGGCATGAGCGGCGCCTACACGACAACATCGACCAGCTACAGCATGAGCTACCCGTTAGTGAGCGGCCACCATCTCAACGAAAACAACAACCTTGTGATGCATCCATCATATGGGAAACCAGCGGCACATGCCGCCCATCAGCTTCCACCAGCATCGCTCATAACGCTGCAGCCGGTTCCGCTGGATGCCCACCACCCTTCGCTGCACCACGTGTCCGGTCTGGGGCAGCAACCATCGCACACGATCACATCGCTGTCCCAGTCCCAGGCACACTCGCAGCAAGGGATCTCCAGTATGTCACACGGCCCTCATCAATCGTCCGGTTCGCACATGTCACCCGGAATGTCCAGCCACTCGTCCTCGATGAACGATCCAAACGGTAATGATGGTAGGTTTCTTGCTTCTGTCCCGCTCTCAACAACAGCAAAAACAACAACAGGATCAGCGTAAGTGGTGCAAGCGAACCCACGGTATTTCGTTACAGCTCTCGTTCGTTGGCGGCCCCGAAGGTGCGGAGGATCATCCCGGAATGGTGGCTCTGTCTGATTGAGATTTTTGGAGGCGAGGCGGGGTTGAATGACTGTTTGAATGGTGGGAACTGTTTGTTGTTTGTCAACTTTGGATATTAATCGGAATTTTGAGTTCTTTCGAATAGTTTTTTGAAACGATGAATAATCGTTTATGAACGAATATTTAACCGTTGGCCATCAACCAACCGTTGGGGTATAAATGTGCTTTTTTCGATTTCAAAACATAATATTTCAATGTGTTTTCATAGTAAGATATTGAAACTGTGTGGCATCTCATATCATTATCATCTAGGAGGGAAAGAATGAGGGCATAGCTAGGGGTTGGCGAGGAAGGCATCTGATATTTTTTATTTCGTAAATAGCCAACAAGGCATATTATTTCCCACATAACTAAAATGATCATTACTGTGGAAATTCTCAACCGATTTGGAATCTGTTAGCAGCTTTGTATTCAAGAACTTATCGGCTTTCTGAAAATTTGATCGATGGACATCATTCATCTCCTGTAAACCCGGGTTTCCGAAACCATGTACCGAAATTGGGATACTTATAAAAGATTTCAATAGAATATCAGCAGTAGTGATACTAAAAGTCCTGAAATGAATACACAGCGATGCTTTTCATATGACAATCCAGTGCCTTGAACCAAGAACGGTCACTCCAGAGTAGGTTCCCATGGGGTCGCGAATGGCCAGTAAATGATTTGTATTGAAGCCTAGCAAAATGGGAATGACACCTACATCGCTGGGGATCAATTCAAATCATCTTCTTGCCATTCGTGACCCCAAAAAAAACCTGCTGCGGAGTGACCGTTCCAGGATCAAGTCACTGGATTGGCATTCTACGACTTTTAGTATCATTACTGCTGATTTTGTATTGAAATTTTTAATTAGTATTCCATTTTCGGCACATGGTTCCGGAAATCTGGATATCCCGGATTCAGATGTTGTTCATCGGTCAAATAAGACAATTTTGAGAAAGTGGTGGAGTTTCTGAAAACAAAGCTGATGAAAAATTCCAAATCAGTTGGACATTTCCATCGTTATGGTCATTTTAGTTTCGTTGGAACAAATGTTCCCTGTCAGCCTCTTAAAGGTGCTTTTTTTTTTTTGTTGGACTCTCAAGGGTTGAACGTCATTCTTGTGTGATTCACAACGCACCCACACAAACGAACAACAGTATGAATAGGGGATTTTTTCCATTTCAAAATATTGAGGGTTATTCCGAGAGTCGAAGTGACGTTTGTCACTTGGTGAAGTGAGAAAAGTCACCTGCAGTGACGTAACTCTCCATTTGATTTACCTAGAAGAGTCACGTCACTGCACCAAGTGAAAACCGTCACTTCGACTCTCGGAATAACCCTCACTATGACGTTTGAATCATGTTTTATAAAACTATATTTGGCGTTTCCAAAAACCAGTACCTGGAGGTTTTAATTTAAAAAAAAAAGTTATCAAAACGGGAACAACGAAACAGTTCATAAAGCCAATATGCAACTTTCAATATGCAAGAGTGATAACTGAATTAAGATTGACTTTTTTTTGTAAAAAAATTGTTTTCATCCATGATGACTAAGGCGTAGTTTTAACTCATACTTATTCTGCGCATCGTGTGAGGTGAAACGACTCGACGAATCGAGTGAGGTTGAGGTGACAATTCTTATTTAAAACGAAGTATCTGATTTTGTAAACAAAGACTCAAACTTTTATGTCACAAAATTCATATCATCCACACACTAACTAGCATCATCATGTTAGGGAAATATTATTCTTTGTGATAGTGGTATTAGTTCTCAATGTTTTGAGGAATTGTCGTTTGAAGATTTGTTTACATCTTTGTTTCTCAAATTAGATACGTTGTGTCGATGGGATGCTTTAGAGTGGCAAAAATCGCCTTCAATTAAGAACTGAGGATGTGCTGCAAAGAACACTCATTTGAGTGGAAAACAAAGCTTCATAAAACGTTTACACCAAATAGAAAAAGCTTGTTACCTAACCTCACTCGAGTTGCAGAATTGGTCGAAAATTCTATGGGGAGTTTGGCAGTAAGAAAAATCCCGAATATCCCACGTTTAACCTAGCGTACCGTTCAAGACTCATAGGATTCCACGAAAATTGACAAAATCTTAGAAACTTTCGCGGATTACGCAAGCTTAGATGAGGGATAATCGTTTTTTGACTAGCCAAACCTAGTGACACTCCGCTTGGCAAAATCTCATCTAATTCTTCGCATTTCAAGGCGAACAATTAATCAAATAACAATGCAATATCCTCTTCATTTTCTATGTGAATGCCTAGAATCAAGATATTTTCATTTTTTGTTTTTCAACGAAAATATTTCTCGCAACATGGCATGCTGTGGAAAAAATAAGCAGTCAAGTTTACGTCCCCTCCTATTAAATTCGGTGAAGAGACATTGTTAAATCGATTTCGACTCGATTTAGTTGAATGTTGAGTTACTTAATTTTTGCCACCTGTTAATTTAAGATGGATCCGGAATAAGGGTGAATCAGACTTCATCTCTCTTCATTGAATTTCTCTATTTAGAAATTAGGTTATATGAAGCAAATTTGACTCTAATTTTTCAACCCAGTCAAGTCTACTTCATGTCACCTTAATTCAAAAGAGGGGAAGTCGATGAAGAGAAACGTTGACGTTTGATTCGCCCTTATTCCGGTTCTATCTTAAATCAGCTGCAGATCAGCTGCAGACGTATCCTGTTGTGTGTGACGTTCAGTATGGAACTATCTTCTTCAAATCATGTTGCATAAACAACGTAAAACCAAGTTGCATATCCGAGGTAATCGAAAGAGGCAGTCGCTTAAGAAAATCGGTTATAGAATATAAGACTGTTTGATTTGTTTGTCAAGAACAAATATCTACACGCTTAAAAAATAGTACCCAACGCAGTTGAGCAGTTAAGTGTGGAAGCCTCTTTAAAATTATCTGCTTTGATCGATTCTCTTCGTCGATTTTCTCTTCCGATAGCAACGGCACAACAAACAGGTTTCTTGTTACATATGGTTTCATGAAGAGGATTTCAATCGAGCGTTCGGACCATCTATCGCCACACGGAAGCAGTTAGCAGCTAGGTTATCATAGAAAGGGAAAGTCGATGAGAGAATCGTTTCAATTAGATAGGATCTTTTTAGATGTACACGGCCATCAAACTCAATTATGAGTCGGCTTTCACTCATTTCCATAAAAAGTGGTGTCACTCAAAGTTGAGTAAACGTTGTTGTGATTGACTAGTCGACAAAAGTTTAAAATGTTGTTGATTTGTCGATTTGATAGTCCCAACCATGTTTACTCAAATTTGAGTGACTCCACTTTTGACGAAAGTTAGTCAAAAACGACTCAAAATTAAGTTAAATGGTGCGGGCGTATACATCTCGTACTTTTCAAAGTCTCGGCTTGTACGCTTGAACATTGAATTCTACGCATAAGATGCGAAAAGCGAGTGAGTACCTAAATATCTCGGTTCTAAATCGGTACAACCCGTAAAATCCTCACAGCTTCTTACAAGATTGTGCTGAAACTTTTTCGTGTTGCATGTGGATTGCACAGGCTTAGATGTGGGATACTTGGTAATTTTTTATAGCGAAAACTTGTTTCTCCCTCATTGGATACAATTGGACTTGTTCAAGAGAAAACATACTAGTTTTCGAAGATAAAAAAGTACCATTATATCGTATCAACAGTGGCGGACAATAGACTAAGACGAAAGCCCAATTCTCAGACAAAATGATCACGTTCGGAGGCTTGTCTTTCATATTCCTGTGAAGTAATTGAAATGGATTTTATGGGCCACAGGCTTGAAATAACCTGAATTTTCACCTGCAACAAATTCATATTTTTTCAGTTTCCACCTTAAAAGTTACAGATACACACATACGACAAAACAATAAAACCAACATTTGATTTCCATAGTTTAGAACATTTTGATGATTTTGAATTACGATTTATAGTATACTGATTTTAAAATGACACGTACACTAAAAATTAAAATTTCAGACCCTCAAATTTGAGCATTACTTATGGAAATCAAAATGGAAATGGAAATCTTATTGTTTTGTCGAAAGCTGTGTCTGTAACTTTCAAAGTGGTCAATGAAAAATTATGGACTTAATACAGATGAAAATGCAGGTTACTTCTTAACTACAGCCAAAATTTCAACTCAATTGACCAATGGTCAAATGTGACCATTTTGTATGAAAAATTGGCTCTGGTCTAACTGTCTTATTCGTCACTGTATGGTAGTACAATTTTCAAGAAATCCGCAAAAAATTCAACATAAAAAACTGTAAACATATGTGGGTTGTGCCGGCCTAGTGCGCGGGTTATTTGGATTTTTATCATCTTTGAAACCATTTTGGTCTGTCAAAATTAAGCATTGTTAGTTTTTTTTAAATTATGATTCAAACATGACAACATGAGTTATTTTCATTGATCGTGTTTGCTGTCAAAAAGTCTTTCTTTCGACAATCGCTATGGACGAATCTAGGTTGAAAAAAAAAAGAAAACACCGAGTGGTGATAAATCTGACAGCTCCCATGTTAAAGTATGGGACGAAAATTTTAAAATGCTTCTAGAAAGTTCAAATGAAATTCTAATTAAAAGCGTTTTGTTGTATGATGTAAGAAAAATCCAAAACTACTCAATAAAGATATTTCCTTTCGTGCAGTTTTGGATTTTTTGTGCATCACACAACAAACCGCTTTTAATTAAAATTTCATTTGAATTTTCTAGAAGCATTTTAAAATTTTCGTCCCATACTTTAACATGGGAGCTGTCAGATTTATCACCACTCGGTGTTTTCTTCTTTTTTCAACCTGGATTCGTCCATAGCGATTTTCGAATGAATAATTTTTTGACAGCAAACCCGATCGATGAAAATAACTCATGTTGTCATTTTTGAATCATAATTTAAAAAAAATAACAATGTTTAATTTTGACAGACCAAAATGGTTTCGAAGATGAAAAAAATCCAAATAACCCGCGCACTAGGCCGGCACAACCCACATATGTTTACAGTTTTTTATGTTATAAATTTTTTAGAAGCATTTTAAATTTTTTGTCCTTTACTTTAACATGGGAGCTGTCAGATTTATCACCACTTGGTGTCTTCTTCTTTTTTCAAGTTGGAATCGTCTATTATGCACGGTAGGTAAAATGGTAACAATACCACACACGATAGAACGAACATTCCTCTACCAGAAGCTACTTTCAATTCGAGAAAGTGTTTTGAGATGCGAGAAAATCGACGTTAACAGTCTTTGTTTACAATGGGCTTTTAGGGTATCATTTGAGATGTGTTTCAACTTTGGCCAGGAAGGGAAATGCGCAGTTGACCATAGGTAGTGGGACAAGTTTTCGATGCTGCAAAAATCCCTTATTAGTTCCAGTACTGAACTAGCAATGATATTATGCATACTCAAGAATTAAGAATGAACAAATGATCTTCGTGTCGCATAATTTCACGCCAAATGCAGGGGGAGTGACGCAAGTAATCGAAGATAGGAATAATACGGAATATCCCGCTTCTAGGCCGGTTCACTAGTCATACGCAACCCCAAAAATATCGACAATTTTTCTTAAGATTGTGTGATTTGCGCTGGCTCGGATGCGAGATATTTCGTTTTTTTGTCTTCGGATACTTGTGCATTTGCTGTGATTTTTTCATCAACTAGATGATTCATTTTCTATTTAATTCGTGAGTATGAAAAACATCATTGCTAGTTCTGTACTGGTACTCATGTCCTTGTGTTTGTTACCTATTTTACATGAAATAAAATCCAAAATAGGGTGTATGCTCCCAGATTAATATAAGCGCTTTACAATTAATCCTACTCTCAAACATTGGATTGACCAATTTTTTGAACTCCAATCTTTTGATTCAATGTAGGATGAATGTTGGAGCTTGTAGATTAACATGGAATCATAGACTCTTGAATTTCAATAGTCTTGTACACATAGATAGTTTGTTACAAAAATTCTTTCAAGCCATATTTCAACTCAAAAACTAACATCAAAAATTTGCTGGTGAACAGTTCCCAAAAACCCACATTAAACAGTCATTCAATCGGACGGACCGCTTGGAGCCAGACGGTAAGACCCGAGGGCATTCCTTCCACTCGCGGTGGCTTCCAGAAATGAACGCAAACAAAAATTTGTATATAGCGTAAATCTAGCGTTCCATTTCAAGCTCGGTTTCCACTGTCAGTAAAGGGATCCTTCGGTTGGATCCTCATATTTCGCTTCGCTCGACGGTCGACGACGCTTCAGAGATGAGGATTATCTTACCGTGCGTCTTGTCCACTTGTCCGTCCGGCGAGCTTCTTATGTGTTTCAAGGTCTCAAACAGCCAGAACCTCCGTGCTCTAGAAGAGATAGGCAGATCCAGGTAATATCAGAACAGCAACAAAAACAACGGTGCAACGAAGCGGCCCAATTAGCATCCGGAGCCAGAAGATCACAGTGCGCCTGTTCGTCCCGATGGACCACGAGTCTCTAATAACCATTAATCGGACTAACTCGGCATGACCGTCATCGCATGTTTACAGGCAACAACGACTCACCTTTCGACTTAACATCTTGAGACTGACACTAACTAACCGACTAATCCCCTCCACTCCCAACAAAGAGGATTTCGAATCGTTATCAATAAAACATATAATGGCAAGAGGTCAATCGCTTCATTTGTGCCATACGGCAACAACGGGGTTGCGAAGCACCGTTGTTCCAAGCTCCGTTTCTGGATCCCTTCAGGGTCGATCGGAGCACTCAAATTAAGCGCGTAATAGTTTGGTTTATTGGAAACCTTTAGCAGGCAGGCAGGCGAATTCGCGGAAACCGATTTGCGGATTTCTGCGAACCTACCGAGAAGCCGAGGGACCGTGCCGAAATCGCCCTCGAGGCGAGAAAGGCGAGAAACTATTTTCCGCTGCACGTGGTTCGTGATGCATTTAATATATTCCATGAGCCACTGCACGGTCAATTATTTCCATAAAGATGCGATAACGGCAGCCACAGCAGAAACTAACGAGGGTTGGTATGGCCCCATTCTCTCCTCACCAATGCGTATTCGAATTTGCCCCTTTCCACGCTAAGCTAACTGTCACTGGCTGACCCTTCCAGAAAAATCCAATGTGTGTTTTCGATCAAAACAATATTTTTCGCACACTCCCACACTGCCACGACCGATCCCGGTACAAGATCGATCAAAGTGGAGAAGTTCTTCATCTCCATCCCGCAGCAACGAGAGGGAAGACCCGCTAATTAGTCAATTTTTTCACCGTTAGTGCCGCGAGCGAAGGCTGTCCATAATAAAAACGATACACTTCATCATATTGGATTGTGTTGTGAGTGTGTAGCACGACGGCGACGTGTCTCGAACTTGGACATACCGGGACGAGACTGGAGCCCAAGTGGGATAAATGGTGATAGAAACAGATTATACAGTCAGCAAGTTCTGCTAAACGAACGAAAATTGTTTAGCAGGAAGCGAAGATGAATATATGACGGGAACCTTTTCTCTGGAGGCGAAGTGAATAAAATAAACAAATGGTAGAAAATACAAACTTGGCTATAGCTGCGATCGCACACTAGGGCTCGGCTTGCAGCCAGTAGAGAGTGCGGCGAGAGAAAGAGGTTGTATTATGATCGTAAAAATTCCAGCTAACGGAATCCTATTTCCACCCGTCAGTGGTGTTGGTGGTGGATGGCCTGCTTCGACTAGCAACGATTCCGAAAAGTTCTTCCTGGATCGCAGTAGGATGACTGGTGTTGTTGTTGGTAATAATAAGCCTCAGAAGTGGAGCACAATCATGACTGAGCTGAAATTATCGCTTGCTGGCTGGCTTTTGTTGTTTATAGATTGGAAGCTGCAGCAGTCAGCAAAATAATAAAAAAGGCGGTGGTCGAGAAAAATTGCAGCCCAGTGCAGTTTTGCGGTGTGGTGCGGAATTAAAAGAGCTTCTTTCCACACAATATCACACCCTAATGATTCATCACGATCCCTTCCGGGTGCGGCAACGACCCCTAAGCAGATCAATAGATCTGTTACACAGATCTTGGTACGATTGAAACGTGGACAAGTACAAAGTTGCACCGAGCAAAAACATGCAGTAAACAGGAGACCATGGAGGAAAAAAACCTAACCTAGCAGATGTAATTGCCAGTGCATTACAAGTAACAACTGAGAAAAACTTAATTAGAGTCGTGTATCTTCCAGACTTGGGGTAAAGCAGGCTACACGATCCTCACAAGGCAGAGGGCGCGCTTGTATTGTGCTTCGTTTGTTCCACACGGAGCCGATCTCGGCCCAGAATATAGCATATGGGGAGGAGAATAGAAGTCATTTTTCTTCTTCAACCGCAGGTTGAAGGCATTAAATGTTGCGGTAATTGAAAAGCGCGGACGCCACCACGGTGACGAATAGGACGCGCCGCAAGGGTGGAACTAATTTGCATAACCTCAACCCTGCCTATCCGAGGCGGGGGCCTTTTTTCTTCGGCTCGAAAGTAAGTTCGGCATGATTCTTCAAAGGAGAGGTAGGCTGCATGTCGCCTGCTCGTTGGTGTTGGTCAATGCGGTTGGTTCGTCTTGGCCATTGTCGTAAATTGGACCGAAATTCCCATCAATGGATCATCTTTATCGGCCACGTTTTAAGTGCGGCCACACGAGGGACGATTTCTTTGATCTCGGTATTCATGTTGTGTGGCAAAATAGCAAAATAGCATCTCAGCTTGGGTGGCCATAGTCACCTTGAGCGCGAAAAAATAATCTTCAATATAAATCTAAATTTATGGCTGCGGAGAAATACAATGAATAGAAAAGAAAAGTTATCGTAAGTTTTACCTACCATTTTAACGTCTGTGCTTGCATTGATGGTTCTACCGTCAATTTCGAGTGAACCGACGATTATCCTTCTGCTATTCAGCCGTACAAGTTGAAGGCCTTTAGAGCATTTCTAAAGGGAGCACCCAAAACATGGCACAGCATTGAAGTTTGCACACCTCGAGGATGGAGCTATGATGAGGAATAATTCGTATTCCATGTCGCCAAGATACGGACCCAGATATTGGTATGTCTTTCCACGCAATAATCTCCATGAAAACACACCTCCACCTGGCCACGTCCATGCAACCGTAGGAGATAGGGAGGTTTTGGTATCTACCCCAAGAAGACGCAGGGAACCCACCTAACCTTCTGTAGGTATCCAAGAAAAGGGGAATCGAAAAGTCGGAGGAAAAAGTTAGAAAGAATGTCCTGTACGGTGTACAGCGCCAATTTTTTTTTCTAATGATCTGGTTTGAAAAGGTTAAATCTCGACGGTCCATTTTCTTTTCACGGTTGCGACTAATACATTAACTATAGCCCTACCTTTATATGGCTTATGGTTACAGCACCATTAGACACTCTCTAAATAAAAAAAAGTCATGTAGCACTTTGCAGTAATTCAATTGTTGCAAAATAATTAACATGAAATGAAGAGTCTGTCAATCTGTACACAAAATATGCAAGACTTGGAGATGGCATTTCCACTCCAATAATCCATTTAGTAACAATTGATGGTCTAGATAATTTCGTATTCGTAATTTTAAAAATGTTGTTACTATAAAACAAAAGCTCAGCTGATTTCTGATTCTGGAGGACAATATGTTGATTCCTGGAGGTCCTTTAAGCACTTGTTGAAGTCAGATTCTAACGAGACCAAGTTTGATTATATTTTATATTCAAGCAATGCACTTTACTGTTTGAAATTTACTTTACGTCGTTAGTATATATTTGAGATATACTAAGGTTTATGTGAAAAGGTAATAACATGGAAAATTAAATAGAGAATGCTAGCATCACTTTTATAAAGGGAACACCCAAAACAAACTCTTTAGTAAAACGATCGACAAGAAAATCACTAAATATTTCTGGCAACAGGCAGAAAATAGATAAAAAATAGACGCCAGGGATGCAAAACCCCTAAAAAATAACATTAGAATCATCAGCATATCAATTCAAAAATGTAGGCAAACGAAACAACATCTGTCAAAAAAAATTACATTTGACATTCGTGGATGCCAAAGGGACCTGATTGGAGCGCAGCTGGCCATAACTATCGTCAGTTGCTTTCTGCGACTCTCACCAACTCCAGCGATGATCGTGGATTGTGAATCGTAAAGGATTCTTACCATCAGTCATTTAACGATATTGATTTTCACAGATTACAACTCTGCTACACCAAAGAGCAAGATTGTTATGCATTTTCGCATGATTTTGTTTCATTTCTCGTAATGAATCGCAACTTGGAGAAACAATGCAACATTGGTCGTGGGTTAAAAAGCAACACCTCAATTCGCTTTGAAAAATTCAATGTGTGCGTGAGATTGAACAGTGTTTCAACTTTTGGGTGTAGACGTCACTTGTATTCTATTACAACCATTACAACTCACAAAATACCCATCAATTTACATGAAGCTGTAACTCTGTGTGTGTTAATCACCGTCAAAACAACAAAACACTCGATCAATCAAAATTTCATCCGGATAGACAGTGTTGCCAAACCAACCCGTCGTGTCCAAAAAGCCAAACATTCTTAAAGGGCCCGTTTGAGTCCGGCACGTGCTATTGCCACTTCTAACACGTGTTCCCGTACCCGCCCGAACCCAAACCATTACCGTTTTTCTGGGCTAATTTTCGTATTACTTACGCTTCTCAAACCGGCCGCATTCAGCCATAAATACCGGGCTCAATAGGCGCGCCGAAGGCAATTGATTGAGTAGCTAACGAGGAAGAACATGAGAGGCAATCGCAGATGAAAAGGAAAGAAAACTCCCAAAATCATTTCTAATTTCCTAACAAACGCAAATAATATGTTCGCATTCCACGCTCTCGCGCGCGCAATTGGCGTTCAATTGAATAATTAGCCTGAGCCAATCGGGCTCCTGGATAGGTAACTCTTCATGAACCCATAATTTGCCCATTTTAGCTAGTAAAGACCTCGGCAAAAACATGCTCACTATCGAAGAAAAAACAATGGGAAGAAACCAAATATTTTCGTTCCTTTTCCCCGACAACGACTTCGACGACGGTTGTCTTCTCAAATATTTGCTGATATCCGTCTCGATTTCTCTCAGTCTCGACTCTCGACCCAGGCCAGGTAGACCGAGAGATCGATCAAAATTTAAAACCCCCGGCAGAAAGAAGATCTCGTCCGTTGCCCACGCCGCCCTGTTTGCCTGGGCGTTCGTCGATACGAAATTTATGCCTCGCTGCTAGATTTTCCAGCTAACAAACCGAAGGACACACCGGCTCGGTCCTTTTGATCCAAGCAAGCGCCTCCGGGTCGGGTCGCTTGGATGGACATTCATGGGAATTTTGTTTTTTTACGGACGTCAACCAGTGGCGATCCCATATTGGGTTTTGAAGGCGATTTCGTATTTTAGTTTGCGAACGAGATAAATGATTGGGGTCCGCTAAATTATGAGCGTTCGATCATATTTTGGGGGAAATATCTAGATTTTTCTTTTTATTATAAAAAAAAAACATTCGGAGCTCTCTTTTGTGATATAACACGTAGATATTTTTTTTTTAACAAATTCGAATCAACTAGGTTGTCAATAGGGTCTTTTTGTAATCAAAAACATATGTAAATAAGGCTAGAAACAGCATCATTAGTGAAATGACGGACGTTTTTCGTGCGTCCGACAAATTTATTGATATTGTTTGATCTTACAGAGGGAAATCAGTGTTGCCAAATTTCCAATGGTGATTGCCGGCGATGTACTTTTCAAAACTTCTTCAAAACTTCATCAGTCAAACATAATAATATTTAGCCGAAAAATGGTGACTAACAGTAAATTGGTACGCAAAAAAAAACCTGTAATTCGTGATTCAATAAATCTAAAACGTCCATTAATGGTTGTTTCATAGGACTTTAATTAAAACTACAAAATTACAGCATTAGATGGTTACATTTCTCCATTTCAAACGAAATCTCGAACCTTCCTCTTGATGCAGCCCATCACCGCCCGCACAGTGGAAACGGACTCGGAATCAGCGCATTTTTTCCATTTTGCCCGCAATTGCTGGATGCCCTTGACTGCCCCGCTGCTTCGTCGAAGTGCTTTGAAATTACCCAGTATTTTTCGATTGGTCGAAATTCCGGGCATTTCAGAGGACTCATTGCTTGGAATCAAAATCGATCTTGATGGCAGCATACCACTCCAGAACCACCTTGAAATAGTGGCAGCTGGCCAAACCGGGCCGGACTTTGCCCCTATGCTTGCGGATGAACGGCAATACATGCTTTTTCAGGCATTCTTCTATGTAAACTTGGGATGTCATCGTCAAGGATATGACGAATGGTTTCGTTTTCAGGCAACAACTGCAAATCGCTTGCCAAATCATGACCGTCTTCGCGAATTTGTCGGCAAAAATGAACTTGAATCTTCTCGGTACATCCCCACGTCCAGTCGCGATGTAAAACTTTTGACCGGGAAGCTGCTTAAAATCGAGTTTGACGTATGTTTCATCATCGATCAAAGTGCAGCCCTGATGTTTCGTCAAATCGCGGTCGAACGATAGTCTAGCACGCTTTTTGGCCACGGAATTCTGCTTCATGCGCCGGTTCAGATGTTTACTGGCTTTGTACGACTTGTTTCCTTCCCTGGCAAGCATGTTCCGCACCGTTTGACAGTTGGCGTTGTACCTACTGGCCACATCTCGGATCGAAAGACCGGGGTTGGCTTTAACGCAACTCAACACCTTGCTGCGCAGCTGACGATCCGTGGTTCCAGTTTATTCCTAGGTCCGCTGATTCCGTTCCACACTCAGGGCTTCCTTGTAGGTTTTGAGCACTCGGCAAACTGTTGTTTTCGGCATCTTCAGCCCTTTGGCCAGCTTGGAACCGGACCACTCCCGATTTTCCAGGTGTTTGTGCACAATATTTCTTCTTCTTTCGAGTACCATTTGACGTTATTTCTGAACGCGATTGACTACTTTGATCAAACTTGCACCAGTTGTTCTCTATAGAAGTGTAAATAAATCACTGTCAAAGATGTTTGTTGTCCAACACTAGAGGCGTGCTAGCGGCCCGCGAGGGGCGTATCAATTTTTCGTGCCTCTGCTCGTATTGTGGCCGTTTTTCGCGTAGTATTCGGCTCAATCGTATCAGTTGAGTTCGATACCGTTCCCCAGCGATAGTTTCGCTCGGTTTCAACAGCTCATAATAAATAACACCGACCTGGTCCCACCAAATACACAGCATAACCTTCGCAAAGTGCATATTCGGCCGAGTCGACGACTTAGAAACATGACCGGGTAGTCCCCAAGATTGTTTCCTCTTAAGGTTGCCTTAGGCCTCTTTAGGTTGTATCTATTTTTCGTCACCCGTCACGATGCGGTGAAAAAAACCTTCTTTTTTTCGCTGGAGCAGTTGTTCCCAGGTGAAAAATAGACGTTTCTTGGCTTCAAATCATAAGGAACACAAGTTCCTTGCTTCTGAATCATTCCTAACACAGGCAATGGTTTGAAAATGACTTGACGAGTAACTCCTAATGCTGAAGCAAGCGTTTGGCACGAATCCTCAACGAGCAATGCCTCTTATTCAGCGTCTTCGAAGTTTTTGTACCTTCCTTCACGTGGATGGTCGTCAACAAAAAAATCACCTCTTTGAAGCGACGGAACCAATCATTACCTGTTGTTTCATTCTGAGCTGCCGTTTTCTTCGATTGGAAGAAGAAAATCAACCCTTCCCGCAAATGACGATTGTTTAGCACAAAATAAGACATTTTCACACAACCAGAAGTATATAATGCAAGAACAAAATCACAAATGTGTCAAAGCGGTTTGTTTACCATATGTCTAACCTTGGTGACGTTTTGGATACGTCAAAATCGACCAGTTCTTATTGATAGAGCCATCTACTGACAAACAGTGAGAACTAAGTTGCGCACCAAATAGTTTTCTGCGTTATTTAGTGTGACGGCAAGCATCGTACGGGGTCCAACGCAGTGGAAAACAACACATTAAGTTTACATAACACGGAACACTTTATTAAAAGTAAAACAATAACGTTCGTTGGAATGCATGTTCGAATGCTAGAGGAGCAACTTTGTTTTATGTTCTTATGCTGCGATCTGTCAGAAAGCAGCTAATGACAAGGTGTTTGTGTACGGGAGGTAAATACGCATCGGCAGGTGCAAATATGGAACGGCGCAAGGTACAGATGAGGAGGTATGCACTGTACTGTTACACACTGCACATATATGGAATGTTAGATAAGGCATGAGTTCATAGAATATTTCAGGAAAATTTAGGCCATATATCGACTAAATCAGGTCTGTTGTATGAAAGATTGTAAACAATTTCGTTGCTTAAGCTTGCTTTGCGTCTGTTAAAATTCATAATTCAAAACAAGCAATAGAACACTATTTTCATTTATTTCTAATTTTGTTAATCGATACATTGCATAGAATCAACCAAAGTGTTACACAGATGTTTTGGTATTTTGACTTGGCTTGCTATGTCGAACACAGAAAATTATGATGAATTTTAACAGACGCTTGAAATTTCCCCTCGTTCAATTGCAAGCCAAAGCAATCTTCTATACAACAGACCAGATTCAAGCGATGTCCGGCTTAAATTTACATGCCAAATCTAGCATTCCATTTAGTTGTGCATTAGTTCACGCCGAACATTACATGTTTCTTTCAAACTCCTCATATTTAAATTTAACTTTGAAACCGTGATTCGATTTTGATTGGCGCACCACACCAACAAGTGATGTTATCGGAATCAAACGTTGGTTGAACTGGCCACACTGCAGTGGTAGAAGTTTAGCACACAACTCAAACAAAGCTCCACCCTTCCTACACGGGCGGCAATGGTAACGCTTGATGGCATACGTGGTGATTAAGGCTGATCTACAACACGCCTTGTCATTCCATCAAGCCGAAATCGAAAAACCCTTCTTCATATAAGTCAAACTGTTGAAATGAAACAAAGACCCTCCGTAGGATAATAATACCTTTCAACGGTGTTGAATTCATTTGCACAGAAAACGCACTGTCAAATAATAAATGGCACGTTGAGGAGATGTTTGCCCAAAAAAAAAAAAACAAAATCCGTATGCGGTTTCGGTCGGGAGTAGATTAAATCATCTCACTCAGCAAAATTTTCGGTCGTCATGTTGTGCTGCGCTACTGCGCATAGCCGTGGGCAAGATTAATGAGTTGCCGGGCGCATAGCTGAGGGGTTCCAAGGATCAGCTGCCAACCGACCAACTGCTGCCGCCAGCAGGGCAGGAAGTAGATGGTTGTCTTCTTCCTGTGCTGTTAATCGAGCAACCGCTCTCATGATTAACCCCCCCGAAACGTTCGGGAAACGAAAACTGCATCAAACAACATGTGCAAGATGCACCTTTTGTTGCCTTGTACCTGGTCCGACCGATTCTGGTTTTTGCGGTTTCGTCCGTTCTTCGTCTTATTCCTTTAAGTGTCTTAACATTTTTGCTTCGAAGTCGTCTTTTCCTTGGAAGCGAAATTTCACGAAAAGGTGCTGTTTCTGGTGAAGTCTTTCAGGTTGTTGTTTTTTTTTCGGCCGTTCTTTGCATGATGACTTGAATTACAAGGAAAAAAGGAAGAATGAATTAACCTAACTGTTATTCGTTGTTTTTCTCATCACCAATTCACCTTCGACATTTTCGCATGTGGTGAATGTGGTATGCGCATTTTCATTCGAATGAATTGTCATGAGAAAAAAAAAATTCGAGTCATTTCCGAATGATAATCGTTGCCAAATGGCCATACTAACGTAGCTACGGTAATCAGTGTCAGCATTAAACAAAGTAACACAGGAATATTAATATCGAATTAACATTTTAACAATCGCGAAGCGTAATACTGCATGTTATTAGTATACACTTGTAAATTAGCATTAAAGAGACTCGTTCAGGCGGCAGATTAAGTCACGCGGTAGATGCCTCCCAATAGGATATAGAAAGAAGAATCAAAAGAAAGGTTAGGGCTCCGAATGTAGGACGTGACTTGTGCCCATTTGCTGATTTTTAAGTGGTCAAATTGCACTTGTCCCGGCCTGCAGCCAAAAGCCATAGCATCGAAGTCGTCATCATCATCAGCAACAACATAGACTGTTTATTTTGAGTGATAATCAAATAGGATGGACAGTGATCAGTGTGTGTGTGAAAAATGAAAACGGAATGAAAATCCATTTTTCTTAACGATAACGAAGGATTTCATTAATAAGCGACGAACCGGTTGGGTATATGCTGAAATATATGGATAAGAAAAAAAAACTTATTGTTTAGCTATCAATTCATCCGAAAGCTCCTTATTTGAATTAGAATCTAGTTCTGTTATTTAATCTTCAAAATATATGACTAAAGGTATTCAATTTGTTGTCGATCTTCAGGTTTTAGCTCAGTCGGTGAAGGTGCAGCGATAAAGCAACTTCCTGCTGGAGATACGTTTCACGGACTGGCGAGGAGTTTTTCGCTGGGCATAACGTATGATATCATACTACTTCCAAAAATGTCGTCTCTGGTTTCCTCTGTCGTAGACCTAATTATCTTCTTGCTTAAATGTACTGATTGCAAATGTGAATGTAGTCTTGATAATGCATCTAAAGGGAATGCTAGATTTGGCAGAAATTTAATGCCGGATAACGCCTGAATCTAGCCTGTTTTAGGGAATATTGCAAACATTGTTGTAATGCGTGTGAAAGATTGCAAACAAATTCGTTGTGTACGCTTCCTTTGGCTTGGAATCAAACGCGGGGAAATTTTAAGCGCCAGTAAAAATTCATTATTTTCTCCTGTGTTCCTGTGCGACAAAAGGGTTTTTTCAATTAGATACCAAATGAAATTTTGACGTAGGACTTACGTTTCTCTTTTCTATTCCTGCATAGGGGTGCCGTTCTATTTTCTTTTAAATCGAAAGCGTTACGCGGGTTTGGAGATTTTGAACGACAATATCTCCTCTATGGCCAACAGACATTTTATGATACGTAGTTCATTCGAAAGGTAGAACATGAAAGCTGAATCCCTGATGCTAACTTAATTCATTACATTTATTCAAACTAATTAAAAAGTAGTTAAAAGAAAAATGTCTAAACGCACAAAGCTATTGGTCGAAAATGACATCATATTTGCGCCACATTCTGATTGGTTCATACTGCCACTGTTACCGTGCCAGCGATTATCAAACATGTGGAGACGACCGACCAACCATCAGTTCTAGCTGTGCAACCGTATGCAATAGACGTGTTCGCCAAGCACGTTGGTAGAAAACGCTACCCGTGAAAACAAGAAGACCAGAATCATCCCATGTCACCTGCAGCTGGCTATCCGCAACAACGAGGAGCTGAAAAAAACTTCTCCTGTGTGACCATTTCACAAAGTGGTGTCCTGCCAAACGTCTTGGAGCCCAAAAAGACCAAGAGGGAACCATGTTCCCTCCGTAAACAACTAAAATCCGTCCTTTTCAGGACGATCAAATCTATTAACCAACTAAAGAGTATGGTCCACTGGGTGTTAGGTTAGTTGTTTGTTGTAATTCACTGTTTAGTGTAAATTTAAACATAGGATCCATTAAACACTTACAAGCACGTTGGACATTCAACAAACAAAATATTATGAACAATTAATTCGACCCGAACTGCAGTTTCTATAAATTTTCGTGGAGAACCAATAGTAAAGCCTCACACTAATAGCATAGGGGTTCCATGGTTCTTAAGACTGAACAAAATATAGTAGAAATTTATTAATTCGATGACATCAATTTTTTTGCATCAACAAGCAGTCCTACGTCAACTTTGCAGTTATGTCACTGACATAACTCACCCTTTGGTTTTTATCTTTATGAATAAATCATGGAATCTGCTAAATTTAATTTTAAGATTTGATTGGTTCTCGCACAGTTTGAAAGACACATTTAATTTTCTTCGTTATCTAATGAACATAAAGGGGGTGTGGCAAAAAATAATGCGAAAATTTGTTCTATTTCTTACAAATCCCATTTTCAACTAATTCAAGCAATAATATCAACATTTTCGAGTGCAGCTATCTTAATAAAGTTCTTTTAAACAAATTTATTCAATATTTACTCCATTTTTATTCATAACATCCTCGAGCCGACGCCGGAAGCCAAAGCATGCCTTTCGGACGTAGTCCTCCGACACTGACTGCCATGTGCATGTTATGGTTGACTTCAGGGTGTGATGTTTTGCAGGCTCGTGCTTCAACATATGCCCAAATCGAATAATCCAACGGATTAAGATCTGGACTGCTAGGGGGCCACAAATCCTTCGGCCAAAACTTCATGTTATCGTTCAACCATTGTTGGGTTCGATTGGACGTGTGACACAGCGCTCCATCCTGCTGTGCGACAACGTTTTGGTCCTCGGAGAAGTTGGCCTTCACCCAGGGAAGCACTTGTTCCTTTAAAATACCGATGTACACTACGGTATTAATTTTAACTCCAGCATCAATGAAAACAGGCGGCATTTTCAAATCGTTGGACGCCACCAAGCCAAACATAATGACACCAGCCGGATGTTTGGTTTGAAATATGAATTTCACTTTTTTCGGAACGTTCTCCATTTTCTGCGGTGAAATGAACGGTCCGTGCGGCTGTTGCCACAGCATCGATGCTGAAAAGCTTTTCGTCGGAGAACAGGATTATCATTTTTTCCTTCTTCAACAAGGAAAGCAATCTCTTGGAACGAGTGACTCGTAGTTCCTAGACCCGGTCCGTAATCAAGTGGCGTTTCACTCTGGCTCTGGAAGATGCATGCAGGTCTTCTTTGATGATTCTCCGCATGAATTTCTCCGAAACATTGGCTTCCTTTGCAAGTTTTCTTATGGAACGCACCGGGTTGCGAGCAATTTTTACACGGACCGATTTGATCACGTTCGGCGTGTGTGCAAAGCGCGGACGTCCGCTTCCCGGCTTCCGCTGCTTAGAATCATCCTGCAGGGAATTTTTTATGCGCTAAACTGTTGCCAAATGGCACCCCACCACCTTGGCAATCTCTTTCGGCTTTTTCTGGGCGAGCAACACACTGGTGATCACTTCTTTCGCGAACATTTTGACTAATTTGCAATAAAACAAATAGAATATTTGGATGCAGCACTTGAAAGTAAACATATACAAATACACTTTGGACAGAAATTAGTCACTAGATACACGAATTAACCCAATACTCAAGTTTAAACATTTTCGCATTATTTTCTGCCGCACCCTGTAATCTATCATAACCTAAAAAGGGTTTTGGGGGTTTGGGGGGGTAAATCCAAAAAAAGAAGCGAATTTTTTTTTATATTGGTGGCCCCGAAAAAGTTGGGGGGGTGTGTTTTTTTTAATATGGGGCCATGAGGGGGGGCCGCTGGCTCGGGGTTTTTTGCATTATAGAGTGGGGGGGGGGGCGCCCGGCGCGGAAAGAGTGATGGTTTTCTTTTTGTGTGGGTAAGAATGGTTAATAGGTTTTTTCTGTTTTGGGGTTGTTGGGGGAGTGAGGGAATAAAACATATTTTTTTTTTTTGTGGGGAGCAGGAAAACAATTTACTTCTAGCAAAAAATGTCTAAAATCCTATAAAAACAAAACAAATTAATGGCTCATCGAACTGATTAAAATTATTGTGGATATTGTTAGAGGGCTTTTGTAGTGTGGAGCCAGCACAACTAATGCTAAGTAGACGTGGTAGGAAATTCACCAAGAACTCGATTCATTAGGACTGCGCCTTAGGTAGGAATATCAAAAAGTTAGTTTTATTTTCTCGTTCGAATACTATTACTCTTGTGATCTTAACAATGGCTCTCAAGCTCAGTTGGTGGCCGCACGGAGACTCAGAACAACATTAAACGTGATGAGCTTTTGAAATTAATCTTAGAACTCTGATTTTTTTTTTCTAAATCCCTTCTAAACGCATCATTTCAGTACATTTGCACTAAGGATTTAGAAATTTACCCTCGAGTTAAGTGGTTTATGAAATAAGTTCAAGATTTCTTAAAGTATAAATAGAAACTACCCAAAATTTAGGGCACATCCTAAAAAGTTCAGAAGGAGACTTCCCAGAGCTTGAAAAAGATACTTTCTAGAAGTTCAGGAAGAGACTTCCTCGAAAAAAAAAACTTCTCTGAAGGTCAGGCAAAATACGTATAGGGTGTACTTTTTAGTAGTTCAAGCAGAGATATCCTAAAAAGTTCAGGACCAAACATCCCCGAAGTTCAGGATTATAATTCCCAGAAGTTCAGGAGAGAACTTCCCGGAAAACCAGTAGAGGACTTCTCAGAACTTCAGGAAAAAGTTTAGGGAAAAATACTTCTTAGAAGTTTGGAACCACCCAGAGGGTCTAGAGTTCTATCCAGAAATTTAAGATGGAACTTCTCAGATGTTCAAGGAAAAACTTTCCTGAAGTTCAGGAAGAAACTAACCAGGGAGGGCACTACTGATAATTTCTAAAAAAAAACAGGAATAAATTTCCATAAAGCTCAGGCCGATACGTCCTGGAAATTTAGGAGAGAACTACTCTGAACCTCTCTACTGAACATTTGCTAGAGAGCTTTCCCGAAGTACAGAAGAGAACATTTCATAATTTCAGAAAGAGGCTTTCTCGAAGTTCAGGAAGAGACCTCTTCAAAGAACAGAAAGAAACTTTCCAGAAGCATAGGATGTTCCTAGTACTTTGAGCAATAATTTCTCAGAAGTTCCGGAACAAACTTCTCCGAAGTACAGGAGAAAATCTCCCGAATGTTCAGAAAAGAACATTTCAGAAGTTCAGGAAGAAACTTCCAGCAAATTTAAGGAAATTTTCCGAGAAATTTTGTAAAGCACTTTCCCACATATTCGGTAAAAAATTTCTCGGAGTTCAGGATGGGAAGTTTAAAAAGAATAAGCTCAGGAAAAAACTTCCGTGAATTTAAAAAAAAAAAACTTACCAGACTTACTTATAGGCACTACCTATGAGTTCAAGAAGTAATTTCTCAAACATTTCAGGAAAGAACTTCTCTGAAGTTCTGGAGAGGACTTTCCAGGGGGAAACTTCCCAAAAGTTCAGTTGGCTCTACACACTTAGTGTTTTTCACCGAGAATCCAACAGCCGATCATTTTGGCATTTCAATTTGCTAAAATTTAGTGAATGAATTGCCGAGATTCGGCTAACAAATTAAAATTTAACCGATACAAACATTATACAGGGATTTCAGCAAAAGTAACTGCCGAGTTGATCGGCTGTTGGACATTTTGCCGAGGTAAATTGCGTGTTTACCTAGTGCAAGAGAGCTTTACCCAAGTTCTGAACCGAACATTCCAGAGTTTCAGAATGAGGTTTTCTTGAATTTCTGAAATTCTCAGAGGTCCAGGTAGATACTTCTCAGAAGAACAGAAAGAAACTTTCCAGAAGTATAGAGGGTACTTTCTAGAAGTTCAAGCACGAATTTATCGGAAATTCAGGAACAAAATTTCCCCGAAGTTCTGGATGCAAACTTTCCTGAAGTTCAGAACAGGCCTTCTGAGAAGTTCAGGAAGAAATTTACTAAGTTTTGGAGAAATTTTCTTTGCAGTTCAGGATGAGACTTATCAGAAGCTTAGAGAGTAATTAAGTTCAGGAAAAAACTTACCAAGTGTTTCTGGTTAAGTTGTTAGAAAACCAGGAGTGACTGCCTAGTAGTTCATTAGGAAACTTTCAACTTTCACAATTTTAGCAAAATCTTTGCCAAAGATCAAAAGAAAGTTTCCCTGAATTTCAAGAGATAATCACTGACGAGCTGACAAAGCAGTCTATGCAAAAACCACTCATGTGACCAAAATGATATACATTGCTCATGATACCATATTACAATATGGGAAAACCATCTTCTCAACCTTTAGATGTCAATATGATGTTATTATGAGCTAGGGCACAAACTCATGTAGGAATTACAATTCCTTGGTTCTCATCTCACCACCTTGAGATTTTGAATCGGCAAGAAAACTTTCCTGAAGTTTAGCGGAGAAGTTTAAACAAATTTCAAGAAGTTTATCAATATATCAAAGAAATTTTTGAGAAATGAATTCAGAGAATCCTCTGAAAATAAAAAAATAAAAAAAAGCAATTATAATAATATATTTCTCACTGGAGGGGGAAAGAGTTTATATGAAACACGAGAAGGGAAAAAACAATGAAAAAAAAATAGTTGATTGAAAAAGGATTATATATTTCTATTCATCTATTCATCGGTTGTTAATTGTGTATATGTATGTATGTATGTATGTGAGAAGCCACCATCCTAGCGTGGGCCTTGCCCTGCATGCGGTTCCACTTAACAGAAAGATCATGCTTTGTTACCGTTCTAAATTCAACATATCGCTGTATGAAGGGCCAAAAAGGGTTGGGCAGGCCCGTAAGCAGACACACTTACGCGAAACCTGCGGGAATAAGAGAATCTCCTTCCAGCAATATAATCCTATAAAACGAATAACAAAATACGCAATTCAGTTAAGCTTTCCACTAGATGGTTTGTTTAAGAAAGGCGCGTCAAATTCATTACAACTGTTGGAGTGGAATGTACCAATCATAAATGATAGACACATCCCCTCCTAGACTCCGGTTGGCCGTCCACTCCATTGTCCAATTGCAACTTCAATGATGCCCTGATGCACCCTCCCATCCCAGTTATGTTTGAAATCAATAAGGAATTCGGTTTTTACAATATATATATATATATATATATATATATATATATATATATATATATATATATATATATATATATATATATATATATATATATATCAAATATATAATCTAATAAAGAAATAAGTATATATATAGAATGCGTATGATTTAGTGTACGGAAAATTGGGTAGCCTGGACTGAATAATGTTTTCGAATTGTACACCTTGCATGTCAAAATTTCCTAAATGATTTTTATTTAAATTACATGTTTGCATACTGCTGGCCTACTGCACTTGTAGAAAAACCTGCAGAAAAACCTGAAAATTTAGACAATGTATCGTAACCATGAGAAAAAAAATGAATTAAAAATTATTTTACATAACTTAGTAGTTTCATGGATGACCTGAAATAATTTTTATATAATAGTATAACTTAAATTTCGGCATCTTGTTCCGTTTCCTTGCATCGCAATAATCATTTGTAGAGGATCTCATAGGTACTACAGTGATTTTAAATAATCAAATTAATTTAAATGTAATAATATACTTTCATATCATAACAATGACGTAACAAAATGATAACATGAGCACGACAGTTATCGATAATAGAATGTATATCTGTGACTAAGCTGTTCATCCTCTCGTCGATAGACTTCACCTTTTACAGCTAGCATTAATGTCAAGTAAGATTAATATTTGTATCCATAATAATAATAAGAGCATATAATTTATTAATGTACAAAAGATATCTGACATCCAACGATCCAAGCACATCTAATGTGAACGTTATGCTGAAATAATGAAAAACAAATTGAGCCTTTAATGCTTGTAATGTTGCTCCATTCTCATAAGATAAGTGATTGTAGAACGAAAAGATGATCCCAAAGCGTAGTGAATTTATAAATTTAATGTAGATGACCGCACCCCCTCACTTCGCTATTGTCAGATTGACAACATTGCTCAGGCTACGCCAACCAGCGTCTCCATGTTTCAGCTGGCAGTCATGTGATCATATGACTCGTGGAGGCGTGAGGTAGGAACTTGTGAGGACCAAAGGTCTGTCGTATCCTTCTTTAATGCTGTCAACTCACCATTTGAAGCCTAGTAAGAATCAATTACGATTTTACCACACAATATGAACTATAGAATTCACTGGCTAGCCTGATACAGCTTCCTGGTACCTCTGAGGATTAGTTTATTATTGGTTCGGATAAGCAAGCAATAATTCGATTGAGTATAGGGAAGAGTGGGTTTTGTTAGTAGCGAGTTGGTCCTCATTCGCTTCCAGGACGGCTTCAATCCGCCTGGGGATGGAGCTGTAGAGGGTTTGAATGACGTCCACTCGTGGATCACAGTCTTTTCTTCAATTCTTTCATTGATATTCTGCTGAAATAAACCACCAAAACATTTGTGAGTGGCCCCAGCAGCATCCTTACTATTGGTTTAAATCAATCCTCAAACTTGATGTTTTAACGTACTTTTATATTCTGCTGAAATAAACCACCCACAATTGTGAGTGGTTCCAACAGCATCCTTACGGTTCTTTTAAATTGGTTTTCTATTTGGTGGGGCTGTAGGTTTTTGTATTTATTTGAAATAAACCACTCACACTCGTAAGTAGCCAAAGCAGCATCACGACTGTTGACTTGAATCGGTTCTCAAACTCGAAATTTTAACGTAGTTTTGTAATCTGTTGAAATAAAACATCCACACTTGTGAGTGATTCCAACAGCATCCTTACTGTTCGTTTAAATTGGTGCCAAAATTTGAATTTGTATACTGTGCATCTCTCTACAGAGCATAAACCAGGACATGGTAAAATATCTCATTCGCTGTCGACGTCAGTTGGCTGCAGCACCACCGTTTACCAAAACGGATCCTGCTGGAAACCCAACCATTTTATCCAACATCCCAGTGATTTCTCGTGGAAGTGCAGAGGTGTTCTCGGCTTTCAATAAAGCGAGTATCACGTCAACATATTCTTACCCTTTCCTTATTTGACCTGCATTCGGGTGGGGCCTGGCGTCGGTATTACCTTAGTTTGGGATCACCGGTTTGTACACATTGAGCATGTATGCTAGTCCAAAACATCATCTGTTGGATCTTTGTTTGTTTACAGCTGATCCGAAAATAAAAGAGCAGTAGCTAACGGGTGGTCAATCATGTCCATACTCCTGCTCATGCTCAATATTTTCATATCTATTGCAGGGTGGCAGATTCGGGAAATGCGGGAAAAATGCGGGAATCCAAAATCATCGGGAAATGTGCGGGAAAAAGTCGGGAATTTCAAAGTCCATCGGGAATTTTTGTCATATCACAGGAACCACACACTTAGAAATTTAAGTTTCGGTATTTTTCGTTTAAAAGGGATGGGGCGGTGGGTTGGGGGAATTTGGGGTGGGGAAAATGTGGGGGTGGTTGGTGTGGGGGGGGGGGGAAACAGGTGGGCATGCTTAAACCTTTTACAAATTGATGATTTGAGTAGAATCTGTGTTAATTTCCGGAAAACTTGAGTAAACACGTTCAGTATTTTTTCTACATCGAAGACACCAACCAACGATGGTAATTTTAGCCATAAAATCAAGTGTGTTTCAACAGGTGTAACTGTTACGCTCGATTTCGCTAACGATTTCATTCTTGTTAATAAATAGATCAATTTTAGTAGGTATTTTCGCTGTATTAACTCTGTCTTACCCACGGTGTGTATAGAGCACCATCATTTTTATTTTGAAAATTCAAGCACAAAACAATTTGGATAATATTGCAAAGCAATTTTTGGAACGAGCTCTTCAACAAATCTCCATTAACGTACCCTTTAACGCTTTACATTACCTGCATTAACGCTGGTGTTATAACTCACTTCATGGACATAGCTAAAAAGCGTCTGGAGCGGTCTCTGGAAACGTTCGTATATAAAGGACATCTGAGCGCTGCAGTAGCTGCCAAAGTAAAAGAAGAATGTCGGCAGCTGTGCACGATGCCGTCTTCAAAGATGCTGATTTCCGGATTCCAGAGAAAATAACAGCGTTTGGATGAAAAAAAAATCAAAGGACAGATTGGTCATTCCAAGGTGGCCACCCTGCTGTTGTTTGTATGCTAGCTGACACACGACAAGTTTTGACATCCTACACACTACCAAAATGTCATGTAAATTTCTGTTCTCTGAGACCGACACATGCAAGCGTTCTTCAGCACATAAGAATGAGTTGAAAGAGATGAGAAAATAAATTCAATCAAACACATCTTTCGTCGAATTGCGTTTGTGTCAGTTTCAGGAGACATAATTTTACACGAAATCTTTCTTTACGTTCTCCGACTTTTCACAAACATTAATTACGTCTCGGGTAAAATTCATAATTTCCAAGTGTGTATTCAAACTGTTGGTTCGTCTGGAAGGTTTACAAACTTTCTTTGGAAGTTGTCTAAACTTCTTCTTGAAGGTGTCCAAATTTCCTCAGAAAGTTGTCCAAATTTCCTCTGGAAGTTATCCAAACTTCCTGTGGAAGATGTCCATATTTCCTCTAGAAGATGTCCATACTTTCTCTGAAAGATGTCCAAACTCCCTCTTGGAGTTGGATAAACATTCTGTAGAAGATGTTTAAGCTTCATCTGGAAGTTGATTAAACTTCCTCTGAAAAGTTGTCCAAACTTCCTCTGGAAATTGTCCAAACTTCCTCTGATAGTTTTCCGAACTTTCTCTGGACGATGTCAATATTTACTCTATAAAATGTCCATACTTCCTCTGGAAGATGTCCAAACTTCCTCTTGGAGTTGGATAAATATCCTGTAGAAGATGTTCAAACTTCATCTGGAAGTTGACCAAACTTCCTGTGAAAGTTGTCTACAATTCCTCTGGATGTTATCCAGACTTCCTCTGGATGTTGTTCCAACTTTCTCTGGAAGTTTTCAAAACTCCTTCCTGGAGTTGGACAAACGTCCTGTATAAGTTGTTCAAACTTCATCTGGAAGTTTTCCAAACTCCCTCTGGATGTTGTTCCGACATCCTCTGGAAATAATCCAAACTTTCTTAAAAAGTCGTCCAAATTGCCTCCTTCCTTTGGAAGTTGTCCAAAGTACATCTGGAAGTTGTCCAAAGTACCTCTGGAAGGTATCCAAACTTTCTCAAAAAGTTGTCCAAACTGCCTCCTTTCTCTGGAAGTTGTCCAAAGTACCTCTGGAAGTTGTCCAAACTTCCTCTGCAAGGTTTCAAAACTTCCTATGTAACTTGTCTACACTTTCTCTGGAAGATGTACTTATGTTCTCTAGAAGCTGTCCATACTTCCTCTGGAAGATGTCCAAACTCCGTCTTGGAGTTGGATAAACATCCGGTAGTAGATGTTCAAACTTCATCTGGAAGTTGTTCAAACTTCGTCTGTAAGTTGTCAAATCTCCTTCTTGGAGTTGGACAAATGTTCTGTAGAAATTGAAGTTTGAATCAACTGGAAATTGTTCAAACTTCATCTGGAAGTTCTCCAAACTTCCTCTGGTTGTTGTCCCAAATTTCTCTGGATGTTGTTTCTACTTCCTCTAGAAATGATACAAACTTTCTCAAAAAGTTGTCCAAATTGCCTTCTTCTTTTGGAAGTTGTCCAAAGTACCTCTGGAAGTTATCCAAACTTTCTCTAAAAGTTGTCCAAACTGCCTCCTCCCTCTGGAAGTTGTCCAAAGTACCGCTGGGAGTTGTCCAAACTTCCACTTAAAGTTGTGCAAAACTCCCTATGGAAGTTGTCCAAACTTTCTCTAGAAGTTGTACAAACTTTGTTTGAAAGTTGTCTACACTTGCTCTGGAACTTGTGTACATTTCCTCTGGAAGTTGTTTATATTTTCTTTGGAAGTTGTCTACACTCTCCCTCGAAGTCTTTCAAATTTCCTTTGAAAGTTGTTCAAACTTCCTATGCAATTTGGTAAAATTTCCTCTGAAAGTTTTCCAAACTTCCTCTGAAAGTTGTATAAACTTAAACTTGAAGTTGTCCAAACTTCTTCTCGAAGTTGTCCATCTTTCTTTTGGAAGTTGGCCATACTTCGTTTTGAATGTTGTCCAATCTTCCTCTGAAAGTTGTTCAAACTTCATCTTGAAGTTGTCCAAACATTTTCTGGACGTTGTCCATACTTCGTATGTAAAGTAATCCAAAGTTCCTCTAGATTTTTTCAAACTTTCTCTGGAACAGTAGACGATCCTTGTTGCTTCAAATCATGGATAGAAGTCGTTTTTGGTTTGGTGTGATGATGGGTTGGTGGGTTGCAAAACTTCACCACAGACACCAATAGTATGCCAGACTATTGGATTTTTACCCAACATTCCGAACTTGAATGAATGTGTCGAATACTTAACCTTTCCTTACCGCACAATATTGTGACCCGGCAAAGACTTGTAATACTGCGTTTAAAGAGTTTATCGAAAAGAAGTTAGCAACATTGATTTTCGAATGAACGAGTAAAGAAAAACATATTTTGACTTCTGTTTTCGGTGCATTGGAGAAAATTACCTCTTGCTGCATTTCACTGTTTAGATTAATTAATAGTCTCTGTAAAACGCTCACATTTTGGACTTGATATTCTTAATTAAATTCTACACAGTTGTTTCTGTGACTTTCCTGGTGCCTGCTCTCCAGCTTTTCTGGAACTTCTGCATGTACATTGTACCCTTCTTCCGAAAGTGCCGCTTGACGATCGCCCAATAACGTTCAATTGGCCGAAGATGCGGACAGTTCGGCGGATTGGTGTCCTTTAACGCGAATTAGACATTATTGTTTGCCAACCACCGTAGAACCGACTAGGCGTAGTGGAAGGAAGCCAAATCAGGCCAGAAGAGAGGAGGAGCCTTATGTCTTCTGTACAGTGGCAGTAATCACTTCTTCAAACATTCCTCCTCGTACACCTTGGTGAAAATTGTACCCTTCGTGAAAAAAATGGACGACCGCAAACCACAGTTACAAATCGCTTTCCAGAGTTGCGCCTTCTGTACTAACGTTTCCATCGCCACCGTCGTGTCAGTGTCGACCATGTCCTGGTCCACGAATTCGTACAATACCGCAATCCGGGCAGCGCTCGCGTATCTTCCTAGGCGTATGTTTCGTCGTCGATCAGGATGCATCGGTCTTTGTTCTCCAGAATTCGGCTATACAGTTTTCGCGCTCTAGTTTTTGCCCGAGCTTGCTGCTCCAGGGACTTTTTCGGCACCTTCTGTTTCCTGTACGTTTCAGGGAGTTCCGAGCTTTGATCCGTTGAATCATCCCGATGCTGGTGTTGAATTGCTTGGCCAAATCCCGCGTCGACGCCAGTTTCAAGTCCCGGTCGGGCTGGCTGAGACCCGGTTTCCTGCCGGATCGGGGCAAATCTTTCACGGAAAGGGTCTCACCGAACTTTTCGATTACATTTTTCGACACTGGTGTGGTTCACTTTCACCCGTTCTGAAATTTGGTGGACACCCTGTTCCGAGCACCAAACGTGCAGAATTTTCTTTCGCGTGTCCAGATCAATTCAACTCATCTCTGAAACGATCCACTGTACCGAAATCAAACGATTGCACAACTGTTATTGGCATGTAAACAAATATGTCATCGCAAAACACACTAAAAAAAATTAAGCAATTTTAGAGTAATTACTGTTTGAATGTCACTAACTACTTTTCGATACAATCTCTAGTGTTTATGTCTACATTAGAACAATAAAAACTTCAAGAACTCATACTAACAATTCCTTTCCTGAGTTACTCGTATGGGTGCATCAATTGTTCAAAAGTTTTGTTTTGATAAAATAGTCATCAAATTACAGGTTTGTACGAGAGTTTTTCTTTTCAGAGTGCTTACAAATGGATTTCAACATCGCTCAGTTACTTATAAATTGCGTTTTCACCTGCCATTCCTTCCGCCTGAGCCTTTGAGCGAAAGTCTTGTTCTGTACTAATCATTTTTTTTTCGAAGTGAGTGAAGATGTAAATTGAAGGGCTCTTATATAATAAGGATAGTTCTCATAGTTTTGCCCCAGGAAACTCAGAGTCCTCAAAACAGCGTCCCAATTACAAAGGCCCACCACCCACCATGTTCCTTTAGCTCCATTATGGGGTGACCAATTCTGGCCGTCATCCAATAAGCGTAAAAGCATAATAACAATATCACCCCATAAACGTCAGCAGTAGCCGTAGTCGCCATTGCCCATTCGGTGGCGCTGCACTCGTTTTTTTTTTCGTTTCTAGTTTGCTCGTTAGCAGTCGAGAGATGGTCATGATGGCTGGCGGCGCTGTAGTCGAACTCGAACCCGAACCGCCGCGTTTGGAAAATGGTCAAACTGCTTGCTCGTTTGTACCCCTAATCCCATTATTCACATGCATCGCAAGCTTGAAGAAATGCAAATTTTATGCACTAGGCTAGAGTCGAGCCGAATGCGAGTGCACCGCTTTCACGATCATGTTTTTGGCTGCGGTTGGTAGCCGAGCAATTTGCATTTTGCTTGCGGGTTCGTCGCTTGTGATCTGGAACCGATTTGCAAACGAATCGGATCTAAATAAGCATCGTTTGCTTCTTCGGTTTCTGGTTGTCGAGTCGCGATCGAACTTTGGGCAAACGAGAGCGATGAAATTATTTATTCTACGATTTTATCTGCTCGACACGGTACACGATCCGTCCGTGCACAAGAGCCCATCGAGGAATGTGCTCCAAGAAGTCTCTCGCGATTGTCGATGGATGAAAGCAAGTTTCCTAAATTAGAGTTCTCCGATTCTGGTTGCCTCTTTCTGGATGTGGTTTTTATTTTTTTGCTAAATTGAAACCGAGCTGCTGGACACGCGGCTTATCACCACGGACAATGATGTGCGAAGGTGCACACACAAGACGCGACGACGCAAGCGAAAATATTTCAATCGTTCAAATATGGAAGTCCAGGTACTAATGATAAGGCCTTTTTTGCTCCGTCGTGTAGTCTCGGGTGGAATGCTCCTCACTCGCCCTTAGAAGGAAACTGGTCGTCGCTTTCTGTACGAGATGTGCTCCCTTTTTGCGACATCATCTGCGCCTTGCCTCGCTCGAAAGCGCGCTGTGCTCAAACGTGATAACATTTTCCTATCTCGGAAGCGATGTCACATGAATTAGTTGACAAGTTTTCGTTTTGCTGTGACTCGAGTAAGTGAGGGATTCGTGTCTTGATTTCTTGACATCTCCTTCAACATACATACGTACGTTGCCGGGATTGTGTGTGAATACGAGCGGACAATCGAATTTCGAACTGGAATTTTTGTGCCTGCAAGAGGCGGTGAAAAATGAAAATAGCGAAAGTGACGCGCTCGCGGAGATGTGAACCGCCATTGTTGTCGAATTTGACATATTGCTCCGGCAATGACGATGACATTTCCGTTTGCAGCGTTTGTTTCGGTTAATAGTTATCGTTTTCATCGCCTCATTTTTCCTATGCGCTTTCCTTTTCCCGGGTTGTTCGTTAAGTTGAAATAGGGATGCTCGGAGCACTTCCCAATAGCTCCGGGAATCGTTAAAGTTCAGCGCATGCCGTTGAGCCCTAACTATGATTTATTACGCTCACCGCTGCAAAGGGAGACCCCTCGGGTCCCGGGATGAAGCGTAAGATGGCTCCCAAACTGCTAGACTAGACAGTGAATGGAGCAATAAAAATATTTTCTCAAAATATCTAGCTCTTAGATAACTCAGTCGACGTGGTAAGCCAGGCTCTCTAGTAGTAGAACGCAGGAGAATGGTTCATATATTCATCATATTCTGCCACGACGACGACGACGACGACGGGCCAACGTGCAGTCGTGCAGCTGTGGTTGGTGGATACATATAGAGTAATTCCCGCCGTAGACGTGCATCGATCCTGATTGGAGTGGATATTGTCGCTGCAGTCAAACAGCGAGCGGATGCGATTATGAAGGTGAAAAATTAGCCACCCTTTTGTGACAGGTCGAAGGCTAAAATCGAGCACTGTAAGTGAATGGGATGAATATTATGCAATTTCCTTCATTACAAAACAATTAACTCTTGATGCTTGCCAAATTTGCTAACGATTCCAATCGGTCTTACACTTCTAACGTTGACGACGTGACAGCTGCAATTAGCCGTTACCGCAACCGCTTCGCTTAGGAAGCGTTATCATCGGCTTACATCTCCTGTTGCTGCCACCGCTGAATCCCCGTTAGCAAGAGTTAGACGCCGCAGCAGCACACTTGGATTGATTTGAAATTTTATGTCACACAGCGGCGAACGAAGTCGGAAACACGCCAGCCCCGGACCAGTTTCCTTTTCTGAGCGCTCGGATCACCGGACAACCTAAAATGGGCCGAATGGAGCAAATCGGTGCAACAAATTTGCACTCCCTGCCCCCGGGCTTGATGAAGTAATGTGTGATAAAATCTCTCTACTCCGGTCGTCGTCGTTGCTTTGCTGCTTAGATGATTTATCACCGAACAGGCTCCGTCCAAACCCTCGGTCTGGTCCCCCCCTATTTCCCGATGGCTTCGGGTAGAGAAAGCTTCATTAATCTCACCTCGGTGTCCAGCGACAAGAAGGGCGATCAACGTCGCCGTTCGTGACTGCCACCGGCAGCCTTGGGGACGATAACAAAGTGTGTTTCCTTGCGGTCGATAGAATGCCGTTTAGGGGGGCTTTTAAATGTAGAGCTAGCGCGAACAGGTCTGTTCCGTTTTGCATATGAAATGATATTCATAGCCGATAATTATTATTTTTCAAGACTAATCTTCATAAATGACGGTGATGGCAGCAACGGCAGCAGCGGCGCAGAGCGCAATCATCATCAAGGGGACAGCCAGTCAAACCGGTTCGGCCGCGGTACAACTCGTAACTGATCGGTTGATGGAGGCTGGACAAGCGCTTTTGCGATAATTATCTTGGGTGGGTGAGTCCCGCTGGACTGCTTTCCAGTTGCAGTGCGGTTTGATTTTTGCAGTACTAGATTTAGCCCCTCGTCGTCGCGTTTATTATCGACTGTCATACATCAAAATTCGTCGAACAAATAAATCGTAATCCATCCTAAGAAGGGGGCCATCAAATTAATCATTTCACTGGAAATCTGCTTCATCTCGCTGGAGAAAAGAAATGCCCAGGGGACTGATTTTTTTTTTATTTGGTATTACCATGACAGATCGCTTGTGTGCGACCCACCGTTGTCGTCGTGACGAACTCGAAACAAAAATAAAATCAATAACTTAGTAGGGATGTGAATTTAATCACTTCCTTCTCATCGAGCACAGGTCGCCGTCAGCAAGCTTTCTTCGGCAGACCACATTCTGCACACATTTACGAACCAAATCCCTATTGGTAGGAGATGGAGAAAATTGGCCCCAGCCCGAATCAAGCGACAAGCTTATCATCAGTTTCGTCATCTCTTTGGTCTTATTCTTTGTTTTGGTTTTGTTTTCTGCGCTCGGATAGACCATATTGGAACCGAATGCCGGCGATTAAAAGCGCAACAAAACGAATAATGGCGACGCCGCGGGAGTGTAGTAGGCCTAATAGATGAATAATTATATATTTTTATGTCAAATTGATATTTTTATCTCCGCTCAAATCGACATTTTAACGCTACGGTTTTCCGCTTTTGGCGGACCGAATTTCGGTTTTTAAGCTGTGTGTATGTGATGAAGGAAGGCAGGAATGACGAAACATGGCTGCGGGAGAGGAATGTCAACAGTGCACGGTAAAATCGACAGCGGTGAAAAGTGTTAGTTTGATTGGAGTTTCATCGATTTTGGATTAAATCAGGCGTGCATCTACTGATCTGTATGCTTAGGATAAAATGAGATTATGTCATATCTTCATATCTATTCGAAATTACACTATTTATCAATTTAAGTTTATGAAAATAAAAATCATGGCCGTGATTTTTGCCACGACTGGAAGAAATGATATTGATGGCGGCTTTCTCAGTTCTAATAAAATCAATTTCCTGCATTTGTTTCTGTCCGATATTTCGGACATGTGTGTTTGCGTTTATCAGACCAAAATCAATGACCGAAACCTCGAAAAATAAGTTACAGTTGTGGATTTTCTTAAGACTGAGAAACCCGCATGCAAAACCATGATTGCAAACGATTTCGTTGTTTATGCTTCCTTTGGCTTGAAATTAAACGAGGGGAAATTTTACGTGCTTGTTAAAATTCATTATTTTCTTCTGTGTAGCTACATTTTGTTCTCGCAGATCGGTCGTTGCCTTTTCAAGCAATAATGTGTGAAATAAATAATACCGTCAAATTCAGCTTTAGCAACGCAAGCGAGAAACCTACCATCAGTGAGATTGTAAATTTCTCAAAAGCGTTGGACACGGATTCCGATCGAATTCAGTGTTGCCTACCGGATGGCAGAGAAGTCTCTGTTCTTTAAGTTCAAATCCGAGTAAGCGAAGCTGTATACATTGTCTATCAATGTGGAGGATTTGAGGTCTCGGACGACAAGCTATCGTTCGTGCTAGAAATTCACGGTTGATCTGTGCTACGACGCGTACACAGGTGTACGTGGTGTGTACATGGAAGTGGAATAGGAAAATCCCCACCTCGTTACATTTCATGAACGTGGAAAGGTCATATTTTCCATACTGGAAATAAGGAGAAATATATCTTTTGTAAGCCAGGTGGACACCGGATAAATCTATGCACCAAGCGGAACACACGAAAGAATCCTGGAAATCAAACTGAGGAAGAAGGAAACTAGCTGAAAGGCGGCATGAAAAGTGGTGGATGCTGATCTTCGCACAGCAATACCGAGGAAATGGAAGAAATGGAAATGGACTTGACGACCTCGATGACTGGACAACAAACTGCTGAAACTAGTGGAACCTTCTGAATGTCTGAAAAAGCTATTCAGATTTAAGGACGATCCGATTATCCGATAGAAAGCTAAATATTTCTAGAGACAACAAGGAACAAAGGCAGATTGGCTGAGGAATTTGCAGAAAAGGTATGACCGACAACTACAACCAACTCGACACCTAGTACAAAGAACTCCTGAAATTGTACTTCTGCTATACTTTAATGTTTTGATTGCCTTTCGGCTCCGATATGTTGTCTCAATAAACGACACTTGAGCCTACCAAATAAACACATTGGAATTTTTTTTTTTGGAGCAGCCATCATGTTACCAAACATTAAGCACGAGAAGATTTGTATGACCTGTGGAGAGGATACAGCAGGTCTCCTAAAAGATCTCTTAAACTTTTTTGAACTTATATCCTGTCGAATTGCTATGAGAGATATTAACTTTTACCCAGAAAGTTGTTCAAAAATTCCAGGGCATATGGAAAGTCAAACATCTGTTGACGTTTCACTTACTTACTTTACTTTACTTCAAATGGCACTATTTCCGGGTGAACATATCCTGCTCCACTAGTCTCCTCCACGTTACTCGATCCACGGCTGCTGATCTCCAGTTTGCTGGACGTGTCGCTGATGGGCATAAAACATATAGCATTGCTCATACACCGACTCCGACCACCTAGAAAGATTAGCCACTGCAAAGTTTTTCAAAAGACTAAACGCTTCCGGAAGGTGGACAAATTGGTTGCCCAGAAAACCCAGATACACGTATTCGTCTACCGCTTCGATTTCACCATCGTCGATCGTGGTGGGAGGCTAAATTGTTTGCTCGCAAGACCCTTCTCCTCATATATTTTGTCTTTAACGCATTAATGACAAGCCCCATCCTACTATCTTCAGCCTAAGTCTGATGTACGTTTCCGCCATCGCCACAAAGTTGCATGCTACGATATCAACGTCGTCGGCGAAGCCAAAAAAGTTGGGTGGTCTTCCTGAGGATCGTACCGCTCGTGTCTATCCTTGCTCTTCGAATCACACCCTCCAATGCAATGTTAAATAGCAAACACGGCAATTAAACACCTTTCCGTAACCCTCGCCGAGATTCGAAGGGACTCGAGAGTGTCCCTAGTACTCTAAGGCGCGAAGTATGACGGTGGAAATGATTTGGCAGGCGTTTTTTTCCCTAAACACTGCTTCATGCGTTTTTTTTTCCTTTCCGCAGTTCATTCTGTTCTGATGGCAAGCTCGCACGACAGCGGAAATCGCTACGATCAGCTTGACTGCCACGAGAATGAGTGAGCTTATGGGTACGCCATTCGAAAAAAGAAGTGAACTTTTGGAATTGTATAGCTGTTCCTGTCATTGGCGTCTCGTTTTCAAAATAGACACCTCCAAATTTCCGCAGAGCAGGTCGACGTATATATCCGCAGTCATGATTCCTTTGATATGTGCCAAACTTCCTACCCCTGACCATACGAACACTTCCCAGATCATGGTATTCCCACCTCCATGCTTCGTTGTCTTCTGGATAAATCGATGCTTGTGTGCTTCACTAGAAACTTTCCAAACTCTCAAGCGCCGCTTGCGTCCGAATAGCTCAAACTTACTTTCGTCCGTCCATAAACTCGTTTCCAGAAGTCTTTCGACATACCAGCGTATTTTTTGGCAAACTCCAGCCGCTTCTTCTCGTTCTGCTTGCTTATGAAAGGTCGCTTGGACGCCCAAACAGCTCGTAAGTCCACTGTCATTGGGCCGTCGACGTACAGTATGTTGATCAACACTTAGATTTCGTGATTCTCTCAATCTCTCTCGATGAAAATTTTGCATTTTTCATAGCCAATGAAACAATCCTGACATCCTCACGGTGTGTTGTCGAACGATAACGTCGTTACCCGGAGAGGTTTTGCACTATTTCTTTGCTTTCATACTTCCTCCAAATGTGTTGCCTCGTGTGAAATTGAGTATTTTTTTAGCAATATTCCCGAAAGAAAGGCCGTTTTCACGGTCGCGAACCGCCAATTTTCTAACTTCAAACCAAATCTGTTTCCCGGACATTTTAAACTTTTTCGATGCACACGGTACCAACTTCGACGGAAAAACACCACATCTCCGCTGTGACTACAACTGTCAAAGAATGCAGTGCTGCCAAAATATTAAAACTGGCTTCAATAATAACATCGATTTTTGAAATGTATGATTTATTTTGTCCAAGAAAAAATATAGATTATTAGATAAAAACTAACCTGTAAAAAAATAACTTTTAATGATTTACGTCTTAGTCTAGTTTCTCTCAAACTGTGTACTATAACTAAATTATGATCAATTAATCTTGAACCAATCTCACAATTCGTACTTTGCAGCTAAGAGATGGTTTTGTTAGTTCATACTACCAACTCGTTCGTTGTCATGCCCAAATTGCTTCTTTTAAAATGATTTCTGGCGGTCATACTGAAGCAATTAAATATACCTACGAAGCTCTCATTTTGTTTCATACAAGTTACGTATAACTTATCGAACCTGATCCTTAATGATACGATAGTTTCGTATTTTCAATTAAATTGTACAGTCTTCACTCATACTAAGGAGTGTATCGGAAACAAGCTATCCACAAACTTTCTTTCAAATTATGTGGAAAACAGATATTTTAAAAAATGGTTGGGGGAAGGAAGAAATTGTTGGGGGGGGGGGTTTGGGGGGGGGGGGGGGGGGGGGGGGGGGGGGGTGGGGGGGGGGTGGGGGGGGGGGGGGGGGGGTGGGGGGGGGGGGGGGGGGGGTGGGGGGGGTGGGGGGGGTGGGGGGGGGGTGTGTGGGTGGGGGGGGGGGGGGGGGGGGGGGGGGGGGGTGGGGGGGAAAAAAGGAAGGAAAAGAGAGATACACTCCTTAAACATACATAAATTCGATATCCATACGAAAATTTCGTTTTGTTTCATACAGGTTGTGTACAACTTATCTAACCTACACAGAAAAAAATCTGAATTTTCATAGTGATGTTAATATTAGAGCGTGTAAAATTGTATTTCTTTCCTCATGAAGCAGCAACATGCATGAAACAGTTGTTACAAAGACATGCTTTTATATACAACATTATCCGCAATGAATCAAATGTCCCAGAGCTTTACAAGTTTTATAATGTTAATATGTAAGTTTTGTGACGCTCCATTTAAGTGCATGATATTGAACAGAAATTCACACTTCTTTTTTGAGCTGTGTAGTCTGTAAAGATACGATTGTTTCGTATTTTCAAATAATTCGTACTATCTTCACCTATACTAGCCATACAAAAATTCGATATTCATACGAAAATTTCGTTTTGTTTCATACAGGATGCGCACAACTTAAAGATATGATTATTTCGTATTTTCAATCAAATCGTAAAATCTTCACTCATACGAAACATAAAGAAATACTACATGCCTACAAAACTTCCGTGTTGTTCCATACATGTTGCGTACAACTTATCGAACCTGGTCCTTAAAGATACGGTTGTTTCTTTTTTTTCAATTAAATTGTACGAAACAATCTTTTTTACGAACGATTCGTATTTTATAGTAATCCTACAATCTCTTCTTATTCGTTCGATTCGGTCTGAGGAATGGTAGTTGAAACTAGCTTCAATCGAGCTACAAAAGGTTTTCATAGCTGAAAATAACGAATGACTTCGTAGAACAAACGACCGATGTCGTTATATGAAACCAAATTTATTTTTAGTCCAATGGATGTGATCTGGAAGGCGTTACCTGGACACGGTACATTTATTTCCATTTAAAAAAAAGTGTTTCTTTTAAACATGACCAGTCATCCTAACCCTTACTTCCCTTACCAGTCGCAGTCTGTGAAGGGTCCGCAGGTCGCCTTCTACTTGATCGATCTCCTTACTCGTTCCGCGCCATTTCTTCTTGTGCCCGTTGGATCGATATCGAGAATCATTTTAACTGGGCTGTCGTCCGAAGTTCTTACGACAAGCCCAGCCCATCGTAGTAGGCCGATTTTAGCGGTGTTTACGATTGGAGGTTCTCCCAGCAACTGATGAAATTCGTGGTTCATTCGCCTCCTCCACGTTCTGTCTTTCACCTGCACTCCATCGTCGTACGCAACTAACCCATATTATCATTTTAAGGCGACTAAAATTGACGGGTTGTCGGTCGATAATCGCATCGTGCGGATACTGCAGTTATTCAAGTAGCTTAATACACAAAATAATAAACTTTTCGCCTGTTCAACTACATTGTATTCGATGACTTCACCCTTGCCCAGCAAGAACACATGAATAACGGTTTCCGTTTCGATTGGAAAACATACAGAATCGATCATCTCATTACTGGGATGTACCCATCAAAATGACAGCCAATTTTCGGTCAATGTTCCGAATCCTACCAAGCAACTTTTCCCCGATCGCTCAGGATCTCTTATTTCGGCCTCCTTCTTGCCGTAAATCAACCGACGGTAAAAAAAAATAAACACATGATATCAAGGAAGACAAGTGTCAAATTTACCCAAAAACATACTCATCCAGGTGATCCAAAAACCACTCTTGCCCTCTGTCACTACACTTTTGGGACGACGAAGAAGTAATTTGAAACCGAGAATTCTCACTCAGGAAGAACCGGTAAATTTAGTGTAATTTTATCCGCTTCAATCCCGATCTCTTCATCGCAACCACCAACCAAGAACCAAGAGGACGACGACGACGACGACGACGAAAATGATGACGATTATGGAAGGTGCGGTAACTGACTAGCAAACTTCAATTCATGACAGGGCAGGGGCCAGGTGTGGCAGGAGGCCGAATATGTAGCAAAATGATTGTGATCCGGTCCATCGATCCTCGGCATCGGTATTTGCTCCACACTGAAATTCGCTTTTGCGTCCGCACTCGCTCGCAACGAATAGGGAAGCACTATTTAGGAATGTAAATTATATTCAGCGAACTACTGCGGACTAATGATGTCGTTAACGTTCGGACGATTAGAGGTAACGTTTATAGCTCTCGCCTCTCGGAGACCTCGCGGAGCGACTGCTTTTGGTTTTGTGTGTGAGTTGGGTCATTTCGTTTTTGGCAGCCGATCCCGTTTTAATTTTTTGTTTTGATCTGTCGCCATGATGGGTCTTTGTAGGAAGGAAGAGAATTTGTTTTGACCCAATAACTTAATGGCTGCGGACCGATTCAGGGAGCTAAAAGATCGATCGCATTCGTGATCATTAGTGGATCATTTTGGGATGGAATCTGAAATCGATATGCAAATTTTCGGTATCTACGGTGGCAGAAATGTCAACGAATGGCGATACAGTGGTGACATCTATCGTCGTAGGCGATAAAATCACGAAACTTATTTGTTCGACACCTCGCTTATTACCGCTTATTGACAGCTCGTCGTGTGCAGCGTGCTGCGCTGCGCTGCTGCCGGTAGGCAAGAGCAAATGATCTGATTATCTCGCACCTTTTGCCGTTTTCCAGAAAAATAGAGACCCTGCGCTTAACTGACATCGGAGCTCGACCGGTGTGCGTGGTTGTCGTGTGTCACACTGACAGCCAACCACATCAAACAAGCTTTCATTTTCGCCTTTTTTAGTCAATTTTATCGCATTCTAATCGCATCGATTCTGTTTCTCTCTTTCTCTTACAGATGCATGTGTGAACCCGGATACACTGGCAAAAATTGCGAATCCCACTACATTCCCTGTTCGCCGTCGCCGTGCCAAAACGGGGGCACTTGCAAGCAGTCGACGAAATTTTCCTACGAATGCAAATGTCCACCAGGTAAGATCATTATTTCTGTATCTCTTCACATGTGACCACTGCTGCTGCTTCGGGTAGGCCAGTAGGCCTCTGTTTAACACATTTTTCGCATTTCCCACACGCGCTGGGCCTCTCGCCTCTCCGGGGAAGATTGACAGATTTATGCAATCATTATTAGAATTCTATCGGCTCATTAAGATGACTGGTACATGCAGCAGCGGCATCTATTGAACGGCAGGGCGACTGCCACAATGTGTCACGCGTGCAGTGCCCACACATAGCCTCACTTCTTCAGCCCGGATGACTGTATCATTGCACCGACACCGAGACCAAGACGACGGAATGATGGGTGGTGGAATTGAAAACCGAACAAGTATCCCATTGTTGCTGCTGCAAATTCATCCTGGTTCACCTGAGGACGGGGTCTTTTTCGTTCATTGCTCAATCTGCTCAAAGAAGCCCATTGTAAAGGAGCCATTTTTCTTCAACTTGTCTGAATTAACACCTTTCTTGTGGTTACCCGCCTACTTTGTTGTCACTTCGATCGCCTCGAATAACAGTAAATTCCAATCACCAGTGGGAACTTGATGACTGGTTTTCACGAATTTTCCGGGAGCGGCCCCCCTGTTTACATGATCGAAACATGAAGGGATGGGACACGTGACATCCCGAGGGCTTTCACAATTACGTAATGATACGATGTGTGCAGGTTCTTATTTCGTAATCCGGGAGCGATCATGTTTTTCCCGCACGATCTATCCTGCGGAAAAATGATGTTTCGTGAAATCGACTGCAATCCCACCGAGAACGGAACGGGAACTCTTCTTCCCAGTGGAACAAGGCTGAGAGCAACTCCGTCTTGTGTGTGATAATTTTCCAACGATCTGCTTTGAGGTCTCATTCTCTGCTGTGGACCATGGAAGAATTTCCTCTACTTGAACACGTTCTCAAGAGAACGTTCCGCATGTAAGGGAACTCTCGACGGTACAGGCCCTGTGGTCATTTCCCATCGAAAAGCGGCATGGTTTATAATTAATAAAGTACCTCTGTTCCATCATAACCCACAACCGTACGGCGTTCTTTGTCTTAGCTTATTTATGTCAAATCGTTCGTTGCTTGGCAACGACTTTGCCTGCTAAATGACAAATGGAAAGTGACCACTCTCCACGATTCGCTCGAGGACCGCAACGCAGGGCGTCCATCAATCCGACCGTCATCGACGGTAACGACGTGGCGAAAGGGTCATTAATTATTGGTCCTATCTTCCTGTACGTTTCGCAACCGCCGCCCTCACGTGTACGTACTAGAAAACTAGATCAGATCGACCTACTAAAACGACATCGTCGATGACGACGAAAACGGTCATCCAAGTGGGCACTCTCGATGGATTTGCCGGCATGGCGACGAAGGTGGCGGGGACACAATAATCATTCATTTATCTCCCCTCCGGGTTGGTCGGGCCATTTTATGCCTCCCTCTGCTACGAACGGACACAGGGGGCGGCACGTCGTGGCGAAATGGAGAATAATAATAACAATAACGAAATATTGCGGAACCGTGATTACCCGGGGCCATTCTGCGATCCAAATCCGACCGCCGAACCGAACAAGCGAATGCGGACAAAAAGACTGCTCGCTGAGATGTGCGGTCCAAAAATGTGGAAATTGCCGCTGCCACTGCCGTGTCGACGAAGACGACGGCCGGGGCTGAAAGGGAAGAAAAGATCAAACTCCATTTCAGTCGCTACATGGAGGCAGGGGGGGGGGGGGTTTGGAAATGCCGACGGGCGAGGATTGTGGAAATTGAACAAGACAGTCCGCCGGGGATTGTGACCGGCTGGGATTGCTCTGGCCGTGTGTAATTGAGGTGTGGTAAGATTTCAGCCGGGAAATGTGCCATCTTGTAATTGCGCCGTCCAGTCGGCGGAGTTTTGACAGCCCGGCTGGGCAGTTCCTAATTTAAGGGGCTCTGGAAAACAAGTGCCAGAGCAGGTTTTGTAGTTTTGTATCGGAAATTAGCATTGTATGAATTGCGGAACACAATGAAATAATCAGTTCTGGCCCGGTGGACTCTAACGGAAAACTTTAGGAGATCTTGATGAATTCCGAGACCCATAGGCACACGAAGTTCTCATAATCCGTAGTATCATAGAATCACTATTTGAAACATTTGAGGACATCTAAAAATATTTTATAACAAGCTGGAAGACTTCGCTGACTGAACAGCCTTTAAAATTGCTCTAGACTTACTTCTGTAGTTATTCTTTCTACTTAAACTTCACTTGAAAAAGTTCAATCATGTAATTAATCGCCAAATCAAAATCTCGAACAATAATTTCCTTACAGTTGAGTCATAAGTAAAGACTGTATTCGATGAAATTTGGACACACGCAATTGTTCGTAACTTTTCAGCGTGTGGGTAAAAATTATTGAAATTTTAACTGAATGTATTTCATTGTGTTGTGTCAATTGTGTAATGAGTTTCGTGACAATCGGTCGAGTGATTTCAGTGATGGCTTCGAATGAAGAAATAGTGCGCCAACAAATTTTGGGCACTCAATTCGAAAACCCAAACGCTTCTCATCGATGGATCGGAAAACAGCTCGGAATCGCACATTCAACCGTATCTCATGTGATCAAAACGTTCAAGAAACGTAAGACAACCAAGCGGAAAAATGGTAGTGGCAAAAAACGTGGCACATCAAATCCGGAGAAGGCCACGACGGTATTGAACCAATTTAAGCGTTATCCCAACATCTCGATCAGGGATGTTGCGAAAAAGGCGAAAGTTTCAGTTTGTTTTGTGCAGAAAACAATGCAACGTTCTGGATTACATGTGTACAAGGTCCAGAAGGCACCGAACCGGAGCGATAAACAGAACTCGGTGGCCAAAACTCGTGCAAGAAAACTGTACAGGGAGTGGCTCACAAAACCGTTCTGCATTGTGATGGACGATGAGACCTACATTAAAGCCGACAACAAACAAACACTACGGCCGACAACAAACAAACAGGAACACTACGTCGCCACCTCTAAGTTGGCCGTTCCGGAGAGTGTACGGAAGAAGAAACTGTCGAAATTCGCCAAAAAACTCCTCGTCTGGCAAGCGATCTGCGGATGTGGCAAAATGAGTCAGCCCTTCATCACCTCTGGGACCGTCAACGGACAAATCTACAAGGACGAATGCCTCCAAAAACAACTTCTGCCCTTCTTGAGATCTCACGATGGCCCGACACTGTTTTGGCCGGATTTGGCATCTTGCCACTATGCCCGGCCCGTCTTAGACTGGTACAATGATAATAATGTAGTTTTTGTACCAAAAGACGTCAACCCTCCAAACACTCCGGAACTTCGCCCAATTGAAAAATTTTGGGCAATCATGAAGGCAAAGCTCGTTAAAACTCCAAAACTGATAGAAAATGAACTTGAACTAAAGAAAGTGTGGTTAAAAGTAAGTAAGCAAGTCGGTCCTATCATTGCCCAAAATTTGATGAAAGGGGTCAAGGCAAAGGTGCGGGCATTTGGGTTGGGAGAAGAGGTTCAATAAACCAATGATGTCAAAACTTAACCATTTACTAGTAGTACTTTATTTCCAGAAAGTTTGAAAAGAATCAGGCTCAAGGAAATTTTTGGTGACCTATTTTGTGTGTCCAAATTTCATCGAATACAGTCTTTAGCGGGACCAAATGAAAACACGTTCGGTATTACAGTTTTTTTTTTTCAATTCTTTATTGCATTTTCACAAGTTCTTTCAATGTGCTTCTGAGGTGTGTACACAGATAAAAAGAAACATTGAATTTTCTACGCTATCTAATGCACAAAAGGGAATGCTTGATTTGGCAGAAAATAATGGGATATTTCATGTAAATTTAAGCTTGATAACGCCTGAATCTAGCCTGTTGTATGAAAGATTGCAAACATTGTTGTATGGTGCTTGAAAGATTGCAAACAATTGCATTGTTTACGCCTCCTTTGGCTTGAAATTAAACGAGGGAAAATTTTACGCGCTTGTTAAAATTAATTATTGTTGAAAGGTAAACCCATGATAAATCGGCAATTTTTGTCCATTTTTTTAAATGCAAACGTTACACTTTAAAAATTTGTTAAAAAAAATGAAAATACAAGATATTATTTTCTGAGTCAATTTGTATTGAAGCAATGTTTATTGAGAACAAGGGTAAGTCGCTTAGAACATTGTGCCAGCCACTATGTCTTACACACTAGACGAATATGTTTCATAACTGTGGCACTTTGATTTTCAATCCATACCACATGTGTGGCACACTGAGGCACACCTTTGACAGTTGAGCTTATAGAAATAAGAAACCAGCAACCTTTCCAATATGCGTAACCAGGTTGCCAGGCTCAACATCGGCACATTACGGGCACACCCAGAACAAGGCAACGCTTGTTGACACACTCAAAAAAAAAAAAAAGCACAGAAGAAAAGTGTGCTGACGATCCACCCCTTGATTGAGAACCTTTACAACAAATTAGCTGGGAGCACAACCCCCCCTTTTGTGCTTTATGACGAGCTTGAAACGTTTCTCAAAAGAATCGCACGCGGCACGCACCTGGTCCATCGGCATCTCGATCCAGATCTTGGAAATGAGCTTCTTAAATTGGTCCATAGTGCTCACTTGATGTTCGCACTACTCGGCCAGCATGTACGACCATACATAAAAGTCCAGGGGATGAAGGTCCGGGAAGCCACAGAATCCTATCGAGAAAATCAGCCAAATTCGCCCGAAACCACGCTTGGACGATATTCGCCGTGTGGGCCGGTACGCCGTCCTGTTGAAAGACGTAATTATCTTCTCGTAGAGGTCCCGAAGTTCCGGGGCCACAACTTTCTCCTGAACCTCGGTCTTATAATACACGGCGTTGATGTCAACGTTTTTCTCGATAAACACCACTGGGAGTTTCCCACGCCTGGGTATGCCCCCCCAAACCATCACCGACGTGGCGCTCTGGAACCGCGGGATGTTTATGTGGGACGAGGGAATGCTGGCCAACGTCGGCGCCCACAGCCGACCATTGTGGACATTGTGCGGGTGTTGCAAGACAAAGAGTTTCTCATCAGAAAACACGAACTCATGACCTGCGTGCCGCGAAAGTATCAGTTTGGCTCTGTACAGCCTCTTCTTCGTTGTAGCCTCCGTTACCCGGTGAACCTTGCGTTTCTTGTACGGCTTGTATCCCAGGTCCTTCGCCATGATGGTGTGGGCAGACCCGATTGACACATCCAGGTCAGCAGCGGTCTTCTAGATCGAGCAGTTCGCTTTTCGACGAACCGCGCTCTCTCATCGCCTGCTGGCGTCCTCGCCGAACGCGGCCGCACGGATCTCGCACGGTCCTTGGCCGAGCCCATCTCCCGGTACCGACGGATGGTGAAATTCCGCTTCACTCCGTTGGATTTCAACCGCCGGAATATGTCGCTGGGTCGCTCACTTCTCTCAAACAACTTTACCACGACGTCGCGGTACTGCTTCATCGTGCGCGGTAAACAAACAACAAATGACCGTGCCCATGGCAAGCACCTACACAACGATGAAAAGTTGTATTCGAACTTATTGAACACCCTGTATGCATTGCATATTTGGCCAATTTTTGACCGTTCCACCCTTTGTTATCAGTTGAATTTCAATCGTTTAACGCGAAATATACCTCAAATTTCTTTCAAAAAACTTCTGATTCTACTTTTTCGGTAAATATCTTTTGGAATGCCTTCTCTCGACGTCTGTAATCTCAATGAAGGACTTCGTTGGAAATGTAACTGCCTATTCTCGGAAGTTTCGGAAATCGTTATGTAAATCATCCATGCTGATAATTTTTTGCATTCGAATATTTCGTGTTTTTTTTTCTGTTGCCGTGAAGCATCAAATTTATTCAACGAAACAGAAGTGAACGAATATATTCGAGGATCAAACGAACGATTTTAAAAATCAGTGTATGGAAGGGTTTTGAAATCACAACACGATTACAACCACTTTTTTTTCGAGACAAGTACTTCGACGTGAAGGAACGTTCAATTGTAAGCAAACTTAACCCATCCGTGTAAATATTCACCGTTAATTTAATAATAATTCCACTCCAGATCCTCACCCAATTAAATCACACGATCAATCGGCACCGCAAAAAAAAAAGAGATCAAAAGTTTTCACCCAATCTCATAAACAATTTACCCGATGGCATCGATTCGATCACAAATCGATATGACCTCTTCGCTTCTGAACGGTTTTAAAAATGTCTTGGGTCGGGTCCGATTTCCAATTGACACGCACCGGCACTTCGCCGTCGTCAATAATTCCGATTGATTGCCGGCGACGGTTGTCAATCGGTGTGATTGTCCTCCAAACCACAACAAGAAGTGAAAAAAAGTGCGCCGTTTCGTACATGCAGGGGGTGATAGGTTGTTGTCGTCCTCCCTGATGGACGGAAACCGGTTGCAGCGGGCACTTGCAAAATTTCCCATGGATTGCGCTTTCTTCCACAGATCAAAGCAGGCGTAAGTCCTGTTGCTGGCTGTTGTTGCTGCGGGGAGAAGGAATTTAATCTTGTTTTGCTTTTAAACGGACGCGCGCATTTGAGGAATCGAATCGCCGCATTTCGCACGTACTTTAGCGTCGTCGGCCGCGATTTTTTTCGGGGGCCTTCTCTATCGACCAGAAAATGGAAACAAGCGGAGAAATCAACGAACCGACAGACGGAGAGCGAACCATAAAGATAAGTACGGTTGCAGTTATTTTAATTTTATTAAGATTCAAAAGTAATTTTCGGATCTTTCTCGGCCGAGCACTGCTCTCGCGGTGGAAAAACAAGTTTTGGTGAAGAAAGGTAGGCAGGCACAACCGTAAAAATTCGCAGTTGTTTGTTGACCCGATGGACGAGACATGCAGGTAGGCCAGTTTGCGCAATATCGGTTCATTCTTCTGGAATTGCTTGTCATTGCACGCGGTGTAATACACAAATTACGGTAACGACTTGTTGTTTCTGTGTCCCGTAAAACCCGCCCGGGCCTGGGTCGAATGAGGTAGTTTACGACCGGGATTATAAACCACGGCCAAGCGATTACAATCATTCGAATTTTATCGCTCTTCGCGGATTGTTTGCAACCTGAAATGAACCTGGCAAATTGGACCGCATGAAAATATGTACGCCCCGTCGTTCTCATGCGAATGTAAGACTTGGGAAATGTGACCCCGGCGTAGACTATCATTCACAAAAACCCGAAAATGGGCAAAACGTGCTAGGAATTGTGATTTTGCCATAAAAAATAGCAAACTAACATGTAACAACATCCCCATCTAGAAGTGATCCGCACAAACGAGGGGGGCCGGATGAGCGTACAATGTATTCCGGCCACGTGACATATCGAAGCAGTCCATGCTGTGCGAGCCAACGAGCAGCGATAACACGCCGCTAAAGTGCGGCGGCGCTTTATTTTTGCGAAGTACACCACTTGGTTTTATGTTGCGCGGGTGCTTCCATTCATGAAATTGATAGCTATATAATGGTACCCAATGGGGAGCAACGAATGGCGAGGAAGCATTCTAATTCAGTTGCGCCCCGCCGCTACTGCCGCCATTCTACCCCCCTGAGCAGAGCTTAGAGGATATCACCGAGGAGACTGACAGTTTCGGTGAGAAACTGATGAATGGATTAATTTTCGCGTGGTTTTTCTCCTCTTTGTTTTCTGTGCGTCTTTTTAGGCGATCCGTTCCTCCCACCGCGGCCGCGGCTCAGCGATTGGGTTGGATCACGATCCGTCCGCGTTAATGTTGTTGTAGTGTGTGCATCTCTATCTCTTTGACGAGAGCAGGATCGTTTGGGAAAGGGTTCAAAGGTTTACACGCACGGGACGGCCAATCTTCTTTGCTGTTTGCGCTAAATTATTATTTGCAAACATCAGCAGCAGGATTTCAAATGGCATAGCGTTGGTTTTTGTTTTGTATGATTGGCATTCGATGGATTCTCGATGAGTTGGCAGTGGCGACAGAAAAGAGAGAGATGTCAAATGTGATACACGGAAAAATAAAATTGTTCAAATTGGAGATTATCTGAACCTAAAAATGGGTTTTCTGGAAATTTGGATACTCAGTTTGAAAAAAAAAACATTTTCTGTGCTATCTAATGCACATAAAGGGAGTACTAGATTTGGCATAAATTAATGGGATCTTTCATGTAAATCTAAGCCAGATATCGCTGGTATCAGGTCTGATGTGTGAAAGATTGAAAACAATAACGTTTTTTATGCTTGATTTGGCTTGAAATTAAACGAGGGGATTTTTTACGCGTTGGTTCAAATTTATAATTTTTTTTTTAGATGTAGAAAATTACTTTGAAATCCAAAATTCTATCAACAATTGCTCTGGATTTTTTTCTTTTCAAATAAAAAGGCTAAATAAAATGAAACTAATATTACGTTGGCAAAATTTACCACCTCAGTGAGCATCGATGAGAGTTTGTTCGGGAGGGAATTGTCAAATTGTAGAATTATTATTATTTAAAACCCGAAAAGAAAGTCTACGACGTAACACTCAATCTTCGTGGTGATATGGCTCTTTTCGTCATAATTTTCGTTGTGACGAAATTTCTGATGAAGATTATGAAAATAACAGATCTGGAGTGAGCGAAATTGTTAAGACATTATTTGAAGTTGAGAGTTTTGTCCAAAGAACTGTGGCAAATCAATCTGAATGCAAGGCCTTAGAATTCAATTCAAAATTGAGCTTCAGCTATACGAAATTGCAAAAAACGTCCTATAGAAGTTCAGATAACTTCCGGTAGAAGTGTGGATCACTTCTCAGCTAAATTTAAACGACCTTTAGCATTACCATTAGCATTAGCATTAGAATTAGCATTGACGATTGCACACCTCGTGGATGCAACTACGATGAGGAATAATTCGTTGCAGACATTACATGTCACCATGAAACGGAACTAGGTACTGATACGTTTCTTCACTCAATAATCTCCACAAATACACTCCTCGATCGCTCACCTGGCCATGTCCATGCAACCGTTGGAGATAGGGAGGATTTGGTATCTACCTTAAGAAGACACGGGGAGCCCACGTAGCCTTCAGTAGATATGAAAGGAAAAGGAAAATGAATAGTCGAAGAGAATAGTTACAGAATGCCCTGTTTGGTGTACAGAACAAAAATTTATTTAAATGTCGTTGGGAGCATCGAGTCTAAGAAGGTTAACTGATGCTCCACTTTTTCTCCAAACGGTTGAGACTTAAGCATTAACTTTAATCCTAGCCCTATACCGCTTATGGTTATAGCGCCATTACTCGCTCTCTGAAATGAAAAAAATATCTAAGTACGGGTGTTGAAAGAAAACTTATCAGATTTCTCGGACTGCAGAAACAACATTCCCTTTCCTTCACATATTGTCAATTTATGACTCTATATTTTCTCTAAATTTCGCGTAGTAAAGTGCTCTATACGAATAATAGATCATTTGATCGATTGAAATTGTGAAACTTGAAGAATTTTTACAAATTCTAGCTGGTTCAGGAAATCACAAACATTTAGAGATAGGAGAGTTTCATGGTGTGAGTTCGACTCAAACCTTCCATCACCATAAATAGCAGTAACTTGTTTATGTTTAAAATTGATCCTTTTTCCACCAGACACTTCCGGAAGCTTGAAAACCAACACGTACGCATCAGTGCAAAATAGCAAACAATTTTCAGACAAAACAGCAACCGATCGTCTCACAACACATCAATTTGCACTCGGTAACAAGAGAACTGAATTTCTTCACTAAAAACTATCGATTTCATTTTTCTGAAGAGCGAAAAAAAAATGCCACTGTGAAATCAAATTGGCATCCGTCCACACGCAAAGCCTACCTGGATTTCTTCTTAGCTAAATTTAAATGACCTAAGCAAAAAGTTGATAACGTATGACAACATTTGGGAAGAATTTCTGGTTCCAATTCTTGGAAACGATCGAGAAACTTATGACCTGGACAATTTCCTAGGACGGGGCGACAAAATTTAACTCGAATTTGAAATTTCACTCACGGAAAAATGGAACCCCAAAGATTTGACAGACTTTCAGGTAGCTTTTCCGAAAAAAATCAATTAGGGAGCTCAGTGAAGAAATTATAAAATCAATGACAACTTCTTTGCAGAATTTGTCAGACTTAAGATCCAAGCTAGCAGGATAGAACTTGTCATTATCGCGACGACAACAAAATATATGACGAGTTTTCTGAGGAGACAATGTAAGCCACTCATCCCGGCACCTGGTCGACGGCGATAAAACACTGCTGACAAAATCGTATATCTGGGGCCCTGGTGACCGCCGATAATGACTCCAGCAGAGAGATACAAAGGCGCATTATGGCTGGAAATAGTGCCTACTTTGGACTCCAAATGACACTGCGATCGAACAGAGTGCGCCTCACTACACACTCTTAAGCCGCCTCTTGACGATCTTCACCATGGCAGGTTTCACCACAGTAGCTCGACGTCCCTACCCCCTCACCCAATACCGTTTTTTTGTGCTTCCGTTCTTTAGCTATCTTTTGACTGTACAGTGTACAAAACTTCTGCACACACGTAAATCGGACAGCTCGAGAACTACACTGATAGGCAAAATAAAGTGCCCACCTCATCGTTTTTTCAATTTCACTCATTTACTTGGTTCAAATTAAAGTAAACACACTGTATTTTTTTTATTATCTTTTTTTTATATTCTTTTTAAGTTTGACTTACGGAATACTGAAAAAAAGGAGTTTTACTTTAAGAAAAAAAAATCAATTTGTATTGAAAAAAAAACAGTGACACTTCATTTAGGCTACAGAAAACATAAATTAAAGTAAAATAAAAGCATTTCAATAATTGATGTGTCCTCCTTTGGCCTTCAGGACCTCCTGCAGGCGCTTCGACATGCTCTCGACCAGTTTTGTCAACCCTGGCATCGAGAATCGCCCACAAATTCTCGATGGGATTGAGGTCCGGGCTTTGTGGAGGCCATTCCAGCGGTTTGATCCGACAAGACCGGAAGAAAGACTTGGTCTTCTTGGCAGTATGCTTCGGGTCGTTGTCCTGCTGGAATACGAACTTCTCTTCAAGGCCCGTCTGGATCAGCGAAACCTCCAGATTTTCTCGCAGGATGTTGATGTAAGAATCTGCCGTCATTCCACGCCACGAAAAACACCCCCAGACCATCACATTTCCTCCTCCATGCTTCATCGTGCCTTGGATGTGGCGCTCCTGAAGCTCCTCTCTCGATCTGCACCAAACACGAACCCGCCGCTTTCGGTTAAACAGCTCGAATTTTGATTCGTCCGTCCAGAGAACCGTTTTCCAGAACTCTAGGGGCTTATCAGCATGCTCCTTAGCAAACTTAAGCCGTTTGGCTTTGTTTGCCTTGCTGATAAATGGGCGCTTCTGGGCAAGTTTGCTATTCAACCCCTGTGCTACGAGACGGCGACGAACAGTTCGACCGGAAACTGATAACTGAAGGGTTTCCTGGATCTCGCGGACAGTTACCTTCGGGTTCTTCTTGACTTCGCGCATGATCTTGGTGTCCGTTCTCGCATCCGTTTTCCGCTTCCTGCCTCTGCCAGGGCGATCCACCACTGATCCAAACGTTTTAAGCTTCAGAAGAATTTTGCCAACCGCTGCCTTACTGATACTGTACTTCTTAGCGACAGCCCGGTGCGATTCACCGTTTTGCACATCACGAACGACCAATTTTCGGATACACAAGGGAATTGCTTTCGAAAGCACTGCGTTCTCCATTTTTTTTTCAATTGAATCAAATGCGATCACGTATACAAATGCACCAGGTTGAGCCGTTTGCTTCAAAACATGTCAAAATATCAAAACATAAACAATCGAGGGGTCTTCCAATGGAAACTTATCGAAAACATATCGATTTTTGAAGTGGGCACTTTATTTTGTCACTGTTTTTTTTTCAACACAAATTGATTTTTTTTTTCTTTAAGTAAAACTCCCTTTTTTTCAGTATTCCATAAGTGAAACTTAAAAAGAATATAAAAAACAAGATAATAAAAAAAATACAGTGTGTTTACTTTAATTTGAACAAAGTAAATGAGATAAATTGAAAAAAAGAAGAGGTGGGCACTTTATTTTGCCTAGCAGTGTAAGTCGTTCTGCCGTTTTCCAGCTCGCAACAAGGCGATCACAGCACTACGTTTCTGTTCGAAATCCATTTCCGGATAATACACAATTAAAAAAGTAACACATACATCCACTGACAGCCAAGACACAATGTAAATAAAGCGACGAGGGGTCGTCCACTACAGTTTCGTGTGCAACGTAAGAATGACTGTTGAAGTAATGTAGCTGTTCAACTGCCGGACCCTGTATAAGAGGCGATCGATCGATTTTCGAGTACTTTTTCAAACAGACGTGTCTGATTTTGTAAACAACGAGGGGAAGTAAGATTCAAACGTAAATTTCTCAAAACTCTCAGCACTTTCACGGAAAGTGACATGATGATGACATCGTGTTGGAGAAATGTTATTCCTTGTGTTGGTGACGCTAGTTTGCATGAAAATGCTAAGGTTTTCAAGAATTAAACGTTTGAATCTGACTTCCCCTCTTTGTTTACAAAATCAGATACGTCTGTTTGAAAAAGTACTCGAGAATTAATGATTTTTCCCATACAGAAAACTACGGAGGGGGTTTTCCTCTGTAGAACTAAGCGTTTGGCCATCGGTTAATTGTATAGCTGATTTCGACAATTCCATTTGATTAATTTCGCTTTTTAATAAATGTTGCCTAAAAACCCTTTTGTAGACTAGACTAACAAAATAATTTTCGAAGTGCTCATTAGCTCTGCAACTTAACATAACTCGGTTTAACGTAACGATATCGATGGTTTGCTCTACGAATCGATTCGTTGTTTTCTGCATTGAAACAGTTTTGTAATGCGATACGTACGAGCGTACGATGCATAATTTCGTAATATATTGTAGCTTACCATTCTTGAATCAACGTCCTAAGCGTATTTTCAGAGGTGATAAATTGTACGAAATCAGTACGATACGAAACGAAAATTTTGAAGATAAATAAAAAAAATCGAAACACACCTTACGCATTGAACGGATATTTCATAATGCAGTTGATTACGTTATCATATGAAATACGAAAGGTTCATTTATGTTACGAAAATCTGTTGGCCATCGACCTTTTTTAAAGAAGGATGCAAGTTTCACTGATGTATAGAAATGTAGACCTGTTTATTGTAAAATGTTCTAATCAAACACTTTTGTGATAAAAAGGAATCGCTAGGTCTAGATTTATCATTAAGACTAACATCATCGGAAAAAGTAGTTGGTCTTCCAAATAATTGGGTCAGTTTTTCTACATTATTCTCATTTTTCCTACATTCATTGTAGGATAAATCAATTGATTGAAGAGTGAATAGACTGGGTTCTATTCATAATGATACGTTAACGTAACGTTTAGTAATAGAAACAAACACTTTTTGATTTGAAATTGGAAATATCTTCTCAACATCATGGGATCCCAGTAGTGAACAGCAGTTTCTGCTAGAACCAAAGATGTGAAGATAAAGTATCGATAGGTCCGATAAAGCTCGGCAGGTTATGAAATTGAATAGGAGTAGTTTGAAGTTGGACCTATCGATACTTTCTCTTCACATCTTTGGTTCTAGCAGAAACTGCTGTTCACTACTGGGTTCCCATGATGTTGAGAAGATATTTCCACACAGAAAAAAATAATGAATTTAGACAGGCGCGTAAAATTTTCCCTCGTTTAATTTCAAGCCAAAGGAAGCGTAAACAACGAAATTGTTCGCAATCTTGCATACGCAATACAACAATTTTCGCAATCTTCCATACAACAGACTAGATTCGGGCGTTATACATCTACTTCTACTTCTACTTCTACTTAGCGTTTTCAAGCTTATTGCTTTCACAATTAGCTTATTGCTTGCTCTCAACTTAGTGTTCTAAGTGCACTTCCACATTTATTAATTGAGAGCTTTCGATGCCAGGTACCATTTTTGCATTAGTATGATTGTGTGTCAAGTACAATCCATACCCTATATGCCCAGGGAGTCGAGAAATTTTCCTTAACGAAAAATTTCTAGACCAGACCGGGAATCGAACCCAGCCACCTCCAGCATGGTGTTGCTTTATAGCTGTGCCTTTACCGACTGAGCTAAGGGAGGACCCTTAATGTACATGAAATATCCCATTAATTTCTGCCAAATCCAGCGTTCCCTTTATGTGCATAAGATAACACAGAAAATTACATGTTTTTTTTTTTTTCAAACTGTGCAATTTCAAAACATTATAATTTAAATTTGGCGCACTGTATGCAATAGAAACATAATTAATTAGTGATATAAACACTTTTTGTTATGATTTTTATGCTGACGTAAGAATTACACGATACTCACAAAATGCGACGCGAGACAGCAAACAACACTTATGGTTCTTACAATTTTTAAAATTGCAAAATTCAAAATTGTTTCCGTACTAACCCGTACTAACGTACTAACTTAGGAACATCTTCTCTAGTTTCAAAATGTTTGATCAATACAGATTTCCTTATACATTCAGGCTGTTTGGTTACTTTACAAAAAACTGATTTTTGTTTGTTTCAAAACTCAGTTTTCTTATAATATTTTTACTTCTCTTTTCTTCTTCTTTTTATTCCTTTATTATCGAGATTTTCAGCTCTGGGCTGGTTCACCTACCGTCGTAGTCACTCAAATACCTTTTGGGTATTTTCGTAACTTGTCCAGGGGTGTGAGATTCGAACTCGTGACTTTGGGCGTGAGAGGTATGGCTGTTAACCACTACGCCGCGGTCTACCCCCCCCCCCCCCCCCCCCCCCATTACTTCTCTTAAATTGGCAGCTGAAAATATCAAGAAATTATATTTTATGAAAAAAGAAAATCCTGGAACTCATCTTTAAGTTATGTCTGGTTTGGGATATTTTATCCTCATCCCAAAATTTATTGTAATTTCAGAACTTGATATCGCCCATTGAGATCTGTAAATTGTGTATAAATCTTGGTGCTCTCCTAGAGATAATTACCTCTCAAGAATTGGTACGAAATATTCATCTAAATTATAGTGCTCTAAAGTGAGTGATTAAACCAGATATAAAGAATTTCAACTTCAGACATTCTCAATTCTCGCAAAAGGTTAATTATGTTTCGTGTAATCTACCTCGCCTCCAATTATTTAGAAATGCTATACTACTCTGCTCCGTTAATGGCAACTTTATCATAAAAAAAAAACCTATAATCATGACTGATATGATAAAACGGATTTTTTGCATTTAAAATGGGTGCACCTAAATGGCAAACATAACCTCTCTGCCCCAAGCAAGCAGTCTTTTGTCTAGCTGCATAATTCTGCCATGCAGTGAACGCAACGAAATCATCACTCTCTACCACGCCGGCGATCTCATAACTCAAACGAACCCTTTGCACTACTTAACCTCACTTGTTACTCACTTGCTCCGAGCATCATCACTCACACGAAACGTGCAGCGGGCTGTGTTATCTCTTGTGGTCGTCCCCGGCCCATCCCACCCTCGGCCTCGGTCGTTAGCGGATTGCGTTTGAGAGCTGGAAAAGCTTGAATGAATGAATGGCGTGAAAGAAAACCGATTACACGATGTGCTTGCTGTAGATGAATGATTGCGTGGTGAAGAAGGGGGGTCCCATGAAGAAGAAAAAACCTAGCTCTAAACCACAGGAAAGAAGTAGAGTAATCAACAAAAATTACCAACAAATCGCATTAAAAATTCCTAACCAGTGCTGCGTTGTCATCTATTCCTCTGACTACCGAGCGCGAGTTGCGCGGTCTAAGCTCTTAAATTGCTATTTGGACTGCATTTTAATTAATGTGAAATGATATCACGTCGTCGTTGTCGTCTATTTATTTTCATTTTATTGACTTTGTGTCACAACCGGAATGGGTACGGCTCGTGAAAGTCGACCGCAGCGCTGCCATGCGGCCAAACTGGTAGACTGATTTTTTTTATGTTCAAACGCCTTGTCTGAAACCAAAACCAAGGCAGAATTTCCCGTGCATTTTTCTTTCGCTGGAATCCGCTGGCGAAGCAAAACTTCACAAACACGCAACAAATTAGCCATTTCGTGCCAATTTCTTCTCAATTTGACAGATTGAACCCGACATTCCTGGTCGTTTCTTCGGCCGTTCGCTGACTTGCGGTCTCATCTTACCAATACATTCACGACTGCTCTCGATCGCTGCGTAAACAATGCTTTTCCCATCCCAGCAGCCTGATCGCAAAGATACACACGTGCTGCTATGCTGGCCCACCAACACCATGGCGGGTTTTCGTCGTGCGGTAAGCACGTGTATCGCGCGCGTAATTCAATCTCTGAATCCTGCACACAACACTCTCGTCGTCACAGCGACCCTTGCTGTGTGTGTTGGTGCCGTCTGCTGGGTCTGAAAACCTTCTTTCGTCCATATGCGATCGACCAGGGCTTAGGTTTTTTTTTGGCGTGGCCTCACTCAGCCCTCTGGTAGGAGCGAGCGAGAGAGTTCACCAAATCGAGAATGAGAGAAAAAGGGACGGAGAGCGAGAACACCGAGACTTCCTCTATAAACAGATATGAAACCGTGGGAAAGTGTACAAGCGCATACATATTCGTCGTATACGGTTCGGCGAACCACACCACATCGACAGAAAACGACGAGGGAGGGGGGGTTCAGCGGAGGGCGAGATCGCAAAAACCACAAGACGTCGTCGTCCAAGTCTCTCGATCGCCTTTTTGTGTGGACGCGAGCGTGTTTACACACAAAGAAAGAGCCTCCAAAGAGGAATCGATGAAGCAACCCTTTGGGCTATAAAAACCAGTTCGATCATTGGATCTTCGCGAAACATGGGGATTGAGCTTTGGATATGGTATATAGTTGGGTTGATTATGTTGCATTAGTCACCCCGGCAGAGAACAGTGGGTGACTTGCACCGTCTGCACTGGGGTCAAGCCGAACAATGTCCAATTCAATCCGCCGAGCGCTACCGAACATTAACTTATTGCACCTCTGGGAGGGCAGCCTTCCCCCGAAAAAAGAATAAACAAATTCCGTTAACCGGGTTTCACGTCACTGATAACAACAGGTGTGCGCTCGATCGCTCAACCTGCATTTCTCAAGCACCCTTATATTGCCTCCCATCTACGCACTCGAGAAACGGTTTTAATTTTTCCTTCTTTTTCACCATTTTCTCACACAGGCTTTCAAGGCAAAAACTGCGAGGAGAACATTGACGACTGCCCGGGTAATATGTGTCAAAACGGTGGCACCTGCGTGGACGGGGTCAATGCCTATCACTGCAAGTGTCCACCGAGCTTTACCGGCGAGTACTGCGAAACCGACGTGGACGAGTGCGTGCAGCAACCGACGATCTGCAAGAACGGGGCCACCTGTACCAACACCCACGGCGGGTACAACTGCATTTGCGTGAACGGCTGGAATGGGCCCGATTGTAGCAACAATATCGACGACTGCGTCGACGCGGCCTGCTTCAATGGGGCGACCTGCATCGACGGGGTCGGAAGCTTCTACTGTCGGTGTACGCCGGGCAAGACGGGTCTGCTGTGCCATCTGGACGATGCCTGTACCTCCAATCCGTGCCACGCGGATGCAATCTGCGATACCAGCCCGATCAACGGATCGTTCACTTGTTCCTGTGCGCTGGGCTACAAGGGGATCGACTGTTCCGAGGATATCGACGAGTGTGATCAAGGTAAGTGCGGATTGCGGGGTCGGGGATGATTCTGTTCAGGAAAGTCGAGAAATTTTCCAATTAGAATTGTTTTGGTTTATAGCGGCTTTGTAAACATTGATTCAAACGTCGGTTTTTTGAGATTCAAGGATCACGTTGAGCGGAGGTTAGCCTTTCTGATTGTAGCGTTGGATTGCGTACCAATGCTATAATTTTGAGAAACCGGCATTGAATCTTTATTTACAAAATCAGTCTCGACATTTTGAATATGTATACCAGTAATTCAGAGTTCTGGCTCTGGAAAAATAGTTAGTTAGTTGCCTCGACCATAATTATTTTAGTAAGGTAAATTGCTCTAATTTGGGTCTATGAATCTAGGATTGGGCCTATGCTTAAAAGTCGAGGTAAATATAGTTTCACCATTTTTATCCTAAAAATCAAAACTTTACATTAGTATTGTGTCGTTGTCATAGCAATATGAAGAAAATTTAAAGACAGGCAATTTTTATCGATAAGCCCAATTCTAGATCCTTAGATCCAAACCAAGTGACTCCACTTTTGACAAAAGTGGGTCGTAAACGGCTCAAAATTGAGTCAAACGGAGCGGGTGATTCTTGTCGACTTATTTAAGAAGATTATTGTGATGTGATTTCCGATCACTGGCCACATCAGGGGATGACGGCACCGGTGGCCACTAGAATCGAGCGCAGTGAATTGCAAATGAATTGCAGTCAATTCAAAGCGACAGCTTCCAACTTAGTACTTTTGATCAATTTTACAACACACTCATTACGGTGAACCGATCTGACATTTGAGTTAAGACAAAGCGTTGCTAAATTCAACAGATGTGCATTTTCTGTCATTTTGATTCATTTCGATTTGCAACAAATAAATTTTATCGAATCCATATGAGACACCACAGCCGGTTGGTGACCCCAAGCCGGTTCGACCAACCGCAAATATTGAAAACTCCAGTTTTGCGATTGGTCGATCCGGCATGGTTTCTTTTTGGAGGTGATCCGTTCAAGCAGTCATTAAATGCCACATATTCCTATTGTACGGATTGATTGCCCCAACCAATTCGACGTTGGCTTCGACTGTGGAAAAACATCGTATAGAGTCGTTTTGATGAAGATTGCGTCGGTATGCGGACACTTTAGTTTTTTTTAGTTCCTTGATTATCGAGATTTTCAGCCCTGGGCTGGTTCATCTCCCGTCGTAGTCACTCAAATACCTTTTGGGTATTTTCGTAACTTTTCTGGGGGTGAGATTTGAACTCGTGACTTTGGCGTGAGAGGTATGGATGTTAACCACTACGCCGGGGTCGCCCCCGGTATGCGGACACTGATTCGGAGTCCAGAAGCGAAAGTTCTGTAGGATCATTTTAAGTTGCATAGAGTTGCATTTTCATACGGGGTGATCGGCTTCAGGTGAATAGTAGATGGAGGCTGGCAATGGGCTGTGCGTGGGCTGGTGGACCGACACAAGTTCCAAGCAAGCTAAAAACAACACAATCTACACAAATTATTATCAATTACATACTAATTTAATGACTAGCGGGTGAGGATTACCACAACGTTGATACGGCAACCCTTCACGACAGAACTTTTGTTTTGATTATGTAATTTCACTGTCAAAACCAAGCTTTACAAAAGGTAGGAATGTCGAATATCACAATATGAATCAAGTGAATAAGAGATGCTCATAATTGCTCAGATTTACTCAGGATTGCTCAGTGTCTTGTTCCTAGCACCCCAGTTGGTTTGATATCAATGCCAGTCGATCCCTTTGGGATTTTCTGAGACGGAAAATCTCTGCCCTCATAAAAATCACATTGAAAATGGACGAATCCAAGTTGAAAAAAGAAGAAGACACCGAGTGGTGGTAAATCTGACAGCTCCCATGTTAAAGTATTGGCCGTACATTTTATAATGCCTCTGAAAAATTCAAATGAAATTCTAATTAAAAGCGGTTTGTTGTACGATGGAAGAAAAATCCAAAACTACTCAATATAGACATTTTCAGCAAAATAAAAATAAAACAAAAATAATGCCCCTATTGTGCGGTTTTGGCTTTGTCTTATAGCGGACCAGCAAAATATGGTGAGATCTAACCAGTTATAACTTTTATATACAATGTATACGCGCCAGGCTTTGATTATTTTTGAACCTGGAAGTGTGTTTACTTTACCGTTATCCACATGAAAAGGGCCATGTTTACATGCGGGGCTTATTGTGTGTTAAAGTAACCTCGGAATGGACGTGACTCTCCAGGCATTCTGAAATGGGTAACTGGATCTGCAATAGAGCAAGCACTATCTAACTCCGGGATTAAAGCTGCTTTCAATGGTCACTTAAAAAAACAACTATTGCAAACTGATTTCTTCCATAAAAAATGGAATGGAATGGAAATAGAATGGAATGGAAATGGAATGGGAATGGAAATGGAATGGAAATAGAATGGAAATGGAATGGAAATGGAATGGAAATGGAATGGAAATGGAATGGAAATGGAATGGAAATGGAATGGAAATGGAATGGAAATGGAATGGAATGGAAATGGATTGGAAATGGAATGGAAATGGAATGGAAATGGATTGGAAATGGAATGGAAATGGAATGGAAATGGAATGGAAATGGAATGGGAATGGAAATGGAATGGAAATGGAATGGAAATGGAATGGAAATGGAATGGAAATGGAATGGAAATGGAATGGAATGGAAATGGATTGGAAATGGAATGGAAATGGAATGGAAATGGATTGGAAATGGAATGGAATGGAAATGGATTGGAAATGGAATGGAAATGGAAATGGAATGGAAATGGAATGGAAATGGAATGGAAATGGAATGGAAATGGAATGGAATGGAAATGGAATGGAAATGGAATGGAAATGGAATGGAAATGGAATGGAAATGGAATGGAAATGGAATGGAAATGGAATGGAAATGGAATGGAAATGGATTGGAAATGGAATGGAAATGGAATGGAAATGGAATGGAAATGGAATGGAAATGGAAATGGAATGGAAATGGAATGGAAATGGAATGGAATGGAAATGGAATGGAAATGGAATGGAAATGGAATGGAAATGGAATGGGAATGGAAGGAAATGGAATGGAAATGGAATGGAAATAGAAATGGTTACAGAGGAACTTTGTTCTGCAAATTTGTTCAAAAATAACTCTCTTAACAAGGAAATTTTTTGAACAGGTATGATTACGGACACAATGATGATCTAGATCATCCAAACTGTCCTTGAGTTTAGATCTTGATGTTGTACATGATCGACAAGGAGGTTTGGAGTGTTTTCACCGTACTTCTTTGCTGAAAAAGCTACAAGGAAACACTGTTGCAAACATATTACAGTATTCTCAGAATATCTCCGGCACTCCAAACTATTCTTAAGTTTGGATCTTGATGTTTTGCATGATCAACAAGGCGATTTACGAGGTCTCCATCGTACTGATTGTACCAAAAGGTGCAAATAAAATTGTCTTATCTATTTTTTCTGCAGCCCTGACTGATACTATCAGGTGCGGGAACCTCAATAGACACGTTAGCCTCGGTTTTATGTGGTGATGTTATGAGTAACTCCTGATCAACTCCTTAGCCATTCACAGTGCTCGCTAGGTGGAAGTGATTGTGCACGTGAAGAGATGGCATGATCAATTCCATTCCCTTTATTGAGACTTAAAATTGTTAGCACCGGTTTTCAAAAACATTTGTAAGCGAATATTGATCTATTTGTGGAAGTGGACGAAGATGATCCCCATTCTCTTATTCGGATATATTTCGACCAAAACATCGACATCACAGGGAAGTTTTTTTTTAATGGATTTTCTAAATATTATTTTCGATAATTCATGAAGTGAGAATTGTCAAACGTTCATTACTCGCGAAATTTCTAAAATTCTATGTAAGCGCAATTATTAGCGAGTCAAATGTCCTCTATCTGACTCTACATCTTCAAATTAAAATGATAAAAAATTAACCAAAACATCTGCAATTCAACACCGTAAATCTCTTTTTTGATCATGCTCAACATCGGGATCTGAGCTCAAGGATAGTATGGAGTAACGGGAAACAATTAAATACGGCTAAAACGGTGTTATGATGTTTCATGAATCTTTACAATGCATGTATTCGGTCGAGACATCGTAAATATTCGAGACAATACTGTACAATATTATGATCTGAACTCGAGAATAGTTTGGAGTGCAGTAGATATTCTGAGAATACTGTCATATGTCTAAAAAGGTGTAATGATATCTCATGAAGTTTTTCTCACCCATACGTACAATGGAGACATCGTAAACCGCCTTGTTGATCATGTAGGACATCAAGATTTGAACTCAAGGATAGTTTGGAGTACCTTAGCTATTCAAGAAATACTAGAACATATCTATTACAGCGTTATGATGTCCCGTGAGGATAGTTCAACTCATAAGTACGGAGGAGATATTGTAAATAGCCTTGTTGATCATGTAGAACATCAAGATCTGTATTCAAGGATAATTTGGAGTACCGTTGGTATCCTAGAAATACCGTAATGTGTCTGTTGAAATATTATGATGTCCCGTAAAGCTTTTCCAACAAATGAGTACGGTCGAGACATCGTAAATTTCCTTATTGATCATGTACAACATCAAGATATGATTTCAAAGATAGTTTGGAGGGTCTAGAACAACTTAGAAAAACATTTGTTCGTAAATGTTATCCTTTTAATGGTTTTTATCATTTGTTCAAGCATGTAGTCAATAAATTATGTTGAAATACGGCGTAGAAATTGAATCGGTTAATCGAAAAGTTATCAAAATGGAATGAAAATGAAAACTGAATTCCGCCAAAACGAATTCATAAGAAAGTACTTATGAAATAAGAACAGAATCAAAATGTAATCAAAATGTAAAAGCAGCAGAATGAAAGTTTAACTCAAAATGGAATAGAAATACGTACAAAATAATTACAAAATCAAAATGGAATACACGTGAATTTCAATTATGATCACAATAAAATCAAAATTTTGGTATAAAGAGACGATTATGTAATCCAAACGTAGAAAATAATAATCTTAAAAAAAGCAATATGAAATCTTATTGGATTCTGGAGGGAATTAAGATCCATATCATCAAGACATCGAAATAAAATCAAATTGAAAATAAATTCAACTGCATTCAAAACGGAGTCAACTAAATCGATCAAAATGCAACTAAAAACAATTGGATCTATGAATCTAAATGAAATCTACGTGGAATCAAATAGAGTTCAGAATGAAAATAAGTTAGAACCAAAATTAGCGTGAAAACAATGTAATCTAAGTAGAACCAAAATAGAATTGAATGTAATCAACGTGAAGTTAAAATGTAATCGAAATAGAATCCCAAACAAACCAAAATGCACTCGATATAAACTTACAATGGTATCTAAATTGATTCAAAGTGGAGTTGAACTGTTAAGCGATTGACAGCAATCAAGAATCAAAATGAATTCAAACAGAATAATATCTTAGAATCAAAATGAAAAAATTAAATAAACAACATTGGGGCCTATTATAGAAGTCGAGTCGACCGTCACTTTGCTCGACAAGTGTATTTTGGTACTACAGATGTCGAGATTGACGAGATTTTATCGAGTTTGTCGACTCATTCGACCTCACGGAAACTAGTGACTGATATGTCACACTTTGTCTAGTAAAAGTTTGTTTTGATATGCGTTTTCATCGGTTAGTGGTAATAGGCTAGGTAATAGGTAAGAAATACACTTACTCTTATTATTTTGCAGCAAAAAAAATGTCTAATACTATTATAAACAAAACAAATTACGGTCAGTTCGAATGGCTCATCGAACTGATTAAAATTTATGTGGACATCGCCAGAGGCGATGGAGCCAGCAAAAATAGTGTTATGTAGAAATGGTAGGAAATTAACCAGGAGCTCTTCTCATTAGGACCACTAATGCATTGGGTCGGAGTAACAAAAAGTAAATTTAATTTTCTCGTTTGAATAGTATTTCTGTTGTGATAGTAACATAGGCTCTCAAGCCCAGTCGGTCGCCCACGGAGACTAAGAACAACTGTAAAAGTGAGACTTCCTCGAAACAAGAACTTCACCGAACATCAGGAATAAACTTCTCAGAAGGATAGGGAGCACTTCATAGTAGTTTAAGCAGGAATATCCAAAAAAAATTCAGGACCATAAATTCCCAGATGTTAAGGAGAGAACTTCCCCGAAAATCAAGAGAGGACTTCTCAGAGCATCAGGAAGCAATTTAGGAAGGAGGAATTCTTAGAACTTTGGATCTTTCCAGAGGCTCTGAAGTTCTTCCTAGAAATTCAAATTGGAACTTCCCAGAAGTTCAGGAATTAACTTCCCTTAAGTTCAGGACGAAACGAGGAAGAGCACTACCTATAATTTCTAAAAAAAAAAAACAGGAACAAACTGCCATACAGCTCAGGACGATACGCCCAAGTATTTCTGGAGAGAACTTCTCTGAAGTTCAGGAAAGGACTTCCCAGAAGTTCCAGAAGAAATTTCCCAAAAGTTTAGTTGGAACTTCCCAGAAGTGCTTTCCCGAAGTTCAGAGAACATTTAAGAATTTCAGAATGAGGCTTTCTCGAAATTCAGGAATAAACCTCTCCAAAGGACAAAAATAAACTTTCCAGAGTTATAGGGGTTACTTCCTAGTAGTTTGAAATTCAGGAACAAACCTGAAGTTCAGGAAAAAACTGCCCAAAACCTCAGAAATTCAGGATGAAACTTCCAACAAATTTAAGGGAATTTTCCCTAAAATTCTGGAGAGGACATTTCCAATGTTTTGGTAGAATTTTCCTCGGAGATCAGAAGTTTAGAAAGAATAGGTGTCAGAAAAAACTTCCCCGAATTCCAGGAAGAAACATACCAAAGAGGGCACTACCTATAAGCTGAAGAAGGTATTCAAAACTTTCAAGAAAGAACTTCTCTGAAGGTCAGGAGAGGACTCCCCTGAAGTTCCAAAGTAAACTTCCCAAAAGTTTAGTTGGAACTACCCAGCTTTCCTGGGAGCTTTCTCGAGGTTCAGGAGTTCTCAGAAGTTCAGGTAGATACTTTCCGGAAGAACAGGAAGAATTATAAGGGGAACTTCCTAATGGTTCAAGCAAGAATTTCCAACAAATTCAAGAACAAACTTTCCTGAAGTTCAGGAGAAAACCTCTCTGATGTTCAGAAGAGGACTTCTCAGAAGTTCAAGAAGAAACATTCAAGAAATGTAAGAAGATTTTTAAAGAAATTCTGGAGAAAATTTTCCTTAAGTTCCAGTTCCTCCAGAATTTTCCTCGCAGAATCAGAAGTTACTGAGTTCAGGTCAAAACTTACCAAATGTTTCTGGAAAGATAGGATTGATTGTTAATTTCCAAGAAAATCAGGAGTAAATGCCAAGAAGTTCATGAGGAACCTCGCCTTAAGTTCAGGAGGAAACTTTCCAGAATTATAGCAAAGAGCTTTGCAGAAGATCAGGAGAAAGTTTCCTTGATATTCAAGAGATAATCACTGACGAACCGAAGAAGCAGTCTATTCAAAAATCATTCATATGGGCATATTCATTGTTCATGACACCATATCAAATTATGGTAAACACCATCTTCCCAACAGTTCTCATCGTACTATGAGCTAGGACACAAACTCATGTAAGAATTACAATTCCTTGGTTTCCATCTTACCTCGTTTGAGATATTTGATTGGTAAGAAAACTTCCCTGAAGTTTAAAGTTCTGTCCAGTTAGAATCCGGAATCACTTATAGTGTTGCACCGGCACGGAAAGTGACCGCTGCAAGAATTCCTTTACAGCGGTTTGTTAAACTAGGCGCCCACTTTCTGTGGTATAAATTTCACTGTGTTTCGTGCAGCGAGTCAAAAGTTATTCCAGATGGAAGCCGAGAGAAGAGAAAATATTCTGCACACCCACGTTGATAATCCAACGTGGTCCGCAATAAAAATCGCAAAAACGTTCAAAATCGCCAAATCAACCGTGTATGATGTGCTCAAACGTTTCAGGGAGCGAAAGAGCGTGGATCGAGTGCCTCAAGGTTAGTGTCGTAGTGGAACATATGACCGCAAGCTGAACCAGAAGGTGTTGAGAACCGTCAGAGCAAACCCTGGACTATCAGATAATGAAATCGCACAAAAATACGCTGCTGCTCGCAGTACCGTTCGAAGAATTCGTTTGCGAGCAGGATATCGTTCTTATCGAGCCAGCAAGCAACCAAACAGAACGTTGAAGCAAAGTTTCGTCACCAAAACTCGAGCTCGGAAATTGTACCAGGAGGTTTTGACGATGTACCAAGGATGCCTGCTCATCGACGATGCAGCTGGGTAGCGCCGATGTAGATGGATCGGTATTTCTTCTCATCAAATATCTCTAGCTTCTTGATGGAAACAGTATATCCATAGTGGAAATATTTGGTATACTTTTTGGTTATGGATTTTACTGCGTACTGGTTCTCAAACGAAACCTACGTCAAAATGGATTTCGGACAGCTTCCTGGCCAAAAATTCTACATGGCGACGGCACGAGCAGATGTTCCTGCGAAGTTTAAGTTTGCTTTTATGGACAAATTTGCCAAAAGCTGATGATTTGGCAGCTGCGGAGCAAATACCAAAGTGTTCCTGACGAATAAGACGATGGACTCGAAGCTGTACAAGGAAGAATGCCTCAGAAACCGCGTACTACCTTTCATTTAAGACCATAAAGGTCCCGTGAAGTTTTGGCCAGATTTGGCGAGTTGCCACTACAGCCGGGAAGTCATCCAGTGGTACCGCGATAATAACGTAGATTTCATCGATAAAAACATAAATCCACTCAACTGCCCGCAGTTCCGGCCCATCGAGAGATTTTGGGCAATAATGAAGCGGAAGCTTAAGAAAATTGGAAAAACGGCTCGGGACGCGACTCAGATGACCAAAATGTGGAACAAATGTGCCAAGGAAGTTGACTCCGGAGGTGTGCAGCGTTTGATGGGAGGAATAAAGAAGAAAGTGCGAATTTTCATTAGAAACGAAGAGAAATGATTTGTATTGATATTTTTACCTTAAAGTACAGTGAATTACCTTTGTTTTGATGTATTAAACTTATTTGTACGTCAATCCGCTACCAAAATACAGATGTTTTTATTATTCCGGATTCTAAATGGACATAGCTTTAGCTGAGTAGTATAAAAAAAATTTAAGAAGTTTATCAAGACATCAAAGCAGTTTTCAAGAATTCTTCCAAAGTTCAGAGAATCCCTGGGGGTAAGTCAGTCAGCCACCATGTGTAAACATCCTAAAAAACACAACCCGCCAAACTTCAAACACACTCGCCACCATATAAAATACAAATTCATTTCTGGAACCACTTACAACAGCGATTATTTGTTTTCTCGCTGTTTTGTTTCCTTCTCTCTTGCACTGATATGATTTAGATGATGAATAAGTGTGCGTGTATTAAACGACAAAAAGGTTCATGATTGCGAATATACATAGATTTTCGATTGCATTGTTGACAGATAATTTGAATCACAGAAACAACTTCCGACAAACTTAAACACAAACACACTGGAGAATCCACCAAAAATTTAAAAAAAAATTATCCTTCAGGCATAAATTAGTTGATGATAACTAGAATACTCCTCTTCTGAATTATCTTTGAAATAGATATCGACATTGGTCCACATATTATTTAATAACTTCCTCGAAAAATACTTCAAATCGCAACATAGCAACAGCGTCCAAATGATGTTTTCTGAATATCAAAAAAAAAATTAGGGTAATTCACAAAACAAGAGTAGGAAATGTAAATACTTAATCTTCGACTATCAAAAATGACAGCTAAATTGATCAAAAACCCTGAATTATTGCATGGTGAAATCTTTCAATGACCTTTTGTAAAATTTCAACACTACCGTAAACAGTCGAGTTCGGTTGCCGAATCGATCAATTTTAGTCGCCTTCTGTAATGCGCTATTTTGCTCTACTCGACAGTGACAAGTGTCGAATCGAGTTGCTGTATAATTGACCCCATAATTGAAAGGAAAAGAATCGAAGTATTTTACTTAGGATGCAAAAAAAAATTAAATGAAAGTGGAATCAAGGTGAAATCAAATAATACTCGAATTAAAAAAAATTACATCACAATACATTCAAAATGCAATTAACATGAAATTAAAATGGAGCCATATAATGAAATGTAAATTGAAAGAAGATTGAATCATAACGGAAATTACTTTGAAATCGAATTGGACTCAACATTGAATCAAAGTTTTGTATCTATAAAAATCAAAGTAAGGCCAAAAATAGAATTGAATTAATAATAAAATAGAATCAAAATTAATTCAAAGACATGTAGAATAGATATTGATTCAAAGTGAACTCAAAATGTTTTTGAAATGGAGTAACGTCAGAAAGAAAATTCAAACAATATAGATTGAAAATGGACCTGTAAACTCAGAAAAGAGTAAAAATGGTATTAGAAACAAATTAGAACTCACTGCAAATAGAATCAAAGTTGTTCCAAAATGAACACGAAATGGAATCAAAATAAAATTAATATCAAATTTTTATAGAATTAAAAAGTATTCTAAAGAGAATCAACATACAATCAAAAGGGAATTAGATTGCCAATCAAAAAAATAAAATCAGATTAGGATCGAAATGCAATCAAAATACAAGCAAAAAAAGTGGATTCAAAATGACATCAAAACAGAATGAGAATTTAATCAAAACAAAATCAGAAATAATTCAGAACCAAATTAATTTCAATTCAAATTGGAGTCAACATGGAATCAAAATTAAATCAATATGCAATCAAGAGAAAAGGCAAGATATTAAAATCTATTCATGCGAATGACCACACGAAAGCACCCCTCCGCGAGATCAAAAAACCTCTTCACGAATCCAATTCTAGTAGGGGTAGCATTTCCCAAAATAGTGTTACGTTGAAATGTCTAGGGTTCTTCCAAAACCGTCCAATTAGGTTAAGGCCCTCTACCGAGTAGTTTCATTATCAAGACTGTCTAACACTCACACACTTCTCTCTGTTCCAGGTTCCCCGTGCGAGCATAACGGCATCTGCGTGAACACGCCCGGGTCCTTCGCGTGCAACTGTACCCAGGGCTTCACCGGTCCGCGCTGCGAGACCAACGTCAATGAGTGCGAGTCCCATCCGTGCCAGAACGAGGGCAGCTGCCTAGACGATCCGGGCACTTTTCGCTGCGTTTGCATGCCAGGTAAGTGTCGTCGTGGCGCCTTCTGGTTCCGAGAGTGCACCACAACAGTGCTGTGTTTTGTAGGGAAAGAGAAAAGGTCAAGCCGGTAAATCATTTGCTTATTGTTGCTGATGTTGTGTTTAGGTTTTACGAGTCTTGGTTGCGCTTGTAAGAGATGCATTATGACCGCGCGCAGTCGGAGAAAGGAGATAGATTAGCTGGCGAGCGATTTCTGCGCTCGTAGAGATAATCAAGTGCCCGATGATTTATTGGGGGGATGATCGTAAAGTACCGAACTGCAGAGAGACCCCATCTTTTCCAACGGTTAAGATTCCAACCGTAATGGAAACGAGAAACAAAAATTCAATTTGAGAAATGGCCTCTCATCGGGCCTAAGTGTGCGCCTCGAGACCAAACGGGCCATGCTGCGCACGATCCATAAAAGTAGATGAACCACTTTCCACCTTTGAATAGCTGGCCATAAATGTGGAAAAGCGATTCCAAACTCCCGATGATTCCATCCAATCCGATCCGATCCGTCTTCTTGGGTTCTCTTCTTGTGGACGACGTGTTCAGCATAATTAGTATTAATCAATTGAACATCATTGCAGCATGTCAACCGAAGCGCGCACGTCGTCGTTCCCAGCTCTCCGATGTTTGCAGTTGCTATATATATGAAAAGAAGACTACTGGGAAAAAGAGCAACATTCCTACGACGAATGCGACATCCCACAGATTGTTTGGATTTATTTATCTCCCTTGTGCCATTCCTTGTGCAGAAGTAGCAGCAGCCTTGGCTACCACAATTTGATCGTCATCAAGTTCGCGCAGCATCCCCCGGTTCGTCTCCCCCCGCACTCCCAATCATATCTCCGGCAAAAAGAAAAGAGGCACGATAACAAGCGGAGGATGAAACATAAATATTTCCACTTGATTTTCTTTCTAGATTATGTTTCTCTCCTGTCTTGTTGGAACTGTTCGTAGGCAGGCTTAAAACTACGTAATAAGACTCGCGTCTCTTTTTATTTTGTCCCTGTCCGTTTCTTCGAGAACATTTAATGCCCGCTCAGTAGTGCTCCGGAACGCTCGCTGACAAAGACAATGCGCGAGAGATAGAACTATAAGAAATGTCTCAGTCAGTTTGGACTTGCGGTCCTGGATTTTGTATGTGACCATAACTGCACACCGTTAGCCGATGTGCGATGTTGGAACGTCGCTGCCGCTGGTCCCACAGCGTGATCCCGGCGATAATATGTGGGTTCATTATGAAATACATCATTTGCGCGACGACGACGGCGACCATGACGTCGACGATGGGCACATAAATATAAGAGGGAGAAAGAGTGCCTACCTACTACCTACTTACAGTGCACTTATATCAACAGGTAGCGGAAAATTGTCGATGATGGAAGGTGCTTCTCACGGCCATGGCCACGGTTGGTTGAACGATGATGATGAAAATGATGATGATGAAGATGAAGATGATGACGACGTTGGAATGTCTACTCTGTGCGCGACATACCGAGGTGTGGTGGACGAGATAGTTCTAGGTGGGAAGTATGAGCGTCGGTGGTGGTCTCCGGAAGAAGGAAGATGGCAGGGATATGTTGGTTCGTGGTACATATTTGGAAGCTAGCAGCCAGGACGATGGCGGTCTAATGGACTCTTGAATCAGAAGTATTCGAAGCAGATTTTTCAAACGATGATCGATATTTACCGTTGGCAACGAAGGATATCGACAGCAAGTCCATCAACCGGTCTGCATTTGATTATAATTCGGAATCTAATTTGCAGAGTTTTCCCGTTTTTTCAGAGCTCTGTTTTGATGTCAAATTCTTATTTGTATTGTCATGAAAACTCTTCTGTAGACTGTAGCCTACTTGGACCTTGTCAACGAGCTGGATTGATTGGTTTATAATATCGAATTCTCGCGTAATAGGTCAAAAGGACCTATCTAACAATTTTCTTATCCCGAGGAAAACGAGGTTGAAGAATATGAAAATATTATTTGAAAATGTTTCAAACTGGATCAAGTTTTACCCATTCAATTGCTTTTGAGGCAAGCATTTTTGTTGAATTTGCTACAGTAATGGTCTTTGTAGCATTTTATGTTAAAATAACAACGAAAACATCAAAAATGTTAGATAGGACATTTTGCTTAACCGAACTGTACATTGGTCGTGCCACATAGGACATTTTATTCCAATGATAGCTACATAGGTCATTTCAATTTTTATTATCATTCTATTAGTAAATTAGAACATAACACATAACAATAGAGATTGCTTTCTCTTTCACACACGCATTTGCTTCCCGGTGAAAACAATCCTATTCTTTCTACGTGCCTTCTCGTAGATCAGATCTGGCAAACTCGTATTCAGGGCATTGCCACACAATGTGGTTAACGTCTTGGTAGGCAGTGCCACAGCCGCAAATACATGATTGTTAAAATAAGAAGTTTCTGGCATTTACCCATAAATTCGACTGTAAAGAACTACTGCACTGGGTCATAATGAAATGTGTGATAGTGAAAGTTCACAGAAAAAAAGTTGATATTAACGTTAAATTTGGGATTACCAGGTCCAGAATACGCAAACAATCCCTATTTGGCCTATACGTTTATTTTATGAGTTTATAAATCATAGCCTAATTCTTTGGGAAGTGCACTAAAACAACGTCATAGAAAGTGTAGCCATGACAATACATGTAGCGACGGTTTCGTCGTGTTATATTTCTAATGAAATAGGCAATAATGCATAGTCAAATAATGTCCCTACGATATAGTTTTATTTATGTTTTAGTTTTTACAAATTATAATGATGCATGTAACAAAATATTCAATTAAATTCGTTTTTTTTTGTTCCCTTCATTGTTCTATCTTCGTTCAATCTTTACCATTTTCTTATTCTTCATCCTTGATTCTCTTATTCGCCATTCTTTTTCACCCTTCATCCCTTTTCATCCTTTATTAATCCTCTTCCATCATCATTTATCTTTTTTTTCGCTTTCCATATTTCATAATACATTGCTTTTCTCATTCCTCGTCTTTCATCTTTAACTCTGTTTCGTTCTTCGTTTTTATCCTTTGCACCCGTGCTCTTCATTCTTCTTAATCGTCCTCGTTCTCCAAGTCCATATCATCTTCAAATCCTAGGTCGTGATGCGAAATTATCAAGTTGCCTGGATGTAGATGCCATCGAATCCTGCGATCTGTTTCTAAATGATCTTGATTGGGCAGCACTCGTATTTCCTGAATAAAAAAAAAATGTTTGTGAACCAGTTTTGACCTTGAAATATGTACTTAACCTACTGTTCATTATTTGGGTTTCGTTTCCATAGAGCGAAGTGGTGCTATCTCTAACAGGTCGACATTTTGCGCCTCTTTCTTGCGCGTCCGGGAAGCGAAGTTTCGGAAGGTAACATCCTGAACATTCGGAAGACCGCAGAGAGCCGTCTTCGGTCAGATCTTTCGGGGTTTCCACTTTTACTGTTTACGCTGCATCCACTTTTGTTCCTGGCACATTGTTCGTGTTGTTCTCCTGAACGCCTTGTTGAGTCTGAGTGGAACGGCTGTGGGCTTGTGAAAACATATATTTAGAGCATACCATCTATAAATATTTGAAAACAAAAATACCTCTCCACTCTGTTTTGGTTATATCCAAAGACCGCTTCCTCACGCTTGCTGTTAGGTTTCCAATTATTGAACGTTGTGCTGGGATGGTATCCGAACATTCAACAATTTCCTCGTCATCGCAGAGCGGGTCGTTTATGTTTCCAATGCTTACCGTTACCGGGATAGTTTCTACATACACTTCCTCGATGCTGTCTTCTTGTAGCCCGCGAAGGATCTGAACCATAATTGACGACAACGCAACTTGGCTGGCTACCACATATAGCAACTTCCTCAAATTGTGCTGCTGATGATTGATCCGGATGTGATGAAAATATTGTTGTGGCTGCGGCTGTAAGAAACGACCAATATTCAAGATATATTTTGATTTATATAACCTTATTTTAAGGAACTAATGCACTTACCGAGGAGCAAATCGAACGCAGAATTATTAATTCCTTCCGACATTGTTGGAACGGTATTTTGTACTTTCTCCAATCGAACGACCGAAGTACGGATTTGCTTTGTTATGTTTGTTCTGACACTTCAGACGTTTAGCGCGACAGGTAATCTGAAACGTCTTATCAAACAGTAGAGCATCGCTATTGCGAAATCAGACATCGGACGTTTTGTTGATTTTCAATTTTCTTAATATTATGAAAACATATCAAAATGCGTGTTTTAACATAATGTTGATAAGTGCAATAGCAATAGTGTGCATTAATTAATTCAATTTGTTTACATTTGTTACATAGGACCTTTTGAAAAGTTACGCGAGAATTCGTTTTTGAACCTAGCGATAATCGATTTTATTGTCAGTGCAAACCTCAATCCGATACCAGTTACAAATAAAACCATACACACTGACGTTTAACACACAACAAGCCGACCCAATTTTGATACCCGATCCAGTGTGGAACTCAATCAAAAACGAATTCGCTATAAGATTCAGCCCTATCGAAAGTTGAATTTCAAATTTTCAAACGATCCTTATACATCTTCATGACAACAAAATGTGTATCAGATTTATATATTTTGAATCTATATCTAGGGGCGTAGAACGTGTCTTCAAAAATGTCTGCAATTTAGCTTTAAATCGTCAAACTCGTCTCAGGAACACGACATTGCCGAAACATCCAATCATCCAATCATTTCCTCGTCTGATTCCTCTGGAACAAATCTTTTGTCCACCATTGACCTCCCAACCAACGTCCGCCTGGGCAAGTCCAACCGATCCCTCCCCTCGCGCCGTCGCTACCGATACACACAACCATTTACACACTATTAATCGATAATCCTTGTTCCCGACCCGTTTTCGGTCCTTCCGCGTCCACACTTTCGGCTCGAGCCGTTATCGCCTCGGCCACCGCAGCACACCGAAGACGACGACGACGACGGCGGACACTGATGATGCCATTATTTAATTAATTATCGATTCACAACAACCCACGGGTCCAACGCCTCCTTCGACCAGCCCGCTATGAAAACGAGACCGACAATCGTCATCTCGGCAAACACCTCGTTCGCTCGCGCGCCGTTGTTTGTCGTGTCTAATTCGGATTAGGCCCCTCCCAACGGACAACGGCGACCTGTCAGCGTTTTTGTGATGTTCTGATTTTTGACTGCGTGGCAGGAAAATAAACAAACCTCATCAAGAAAAAAAACGCTCCATCATTGAGCTACATCGACCTCTCGTCGTCGCAGCACCGCAGTTCTAGATCCTCAACCTCGAGATAGCCCGCCACTACTGACTGCCTCTCTCGCTGAGTCATAAAATTATTTAATTACGTTTTATTGATCATTTACATTTTTTTTCCATCCCGGTGTAGAACTTCCAATAATATCGACGAAATCCCACTTCGCTAGGAAGAAGGTGCCGCGCCCGTTGCTGGGCAAGCAAGAGAGTTGAGGCTTTTAAGCAATCCCAAAGTAAGCGGCGCGCGCTCGCTCGGCTCCACGGCCACCGCCACTGCCGACTTTGGCTTAGCTACTCTGTAATTATTCTCTCCTATTTTTATTGCTTTTTAAATACACGATCGAGTGCTAGCAGCGGACGCGCGATCGGCTTCGACTGGAAGACTTGGTCGCTAGGTGGCAAATGCAGCTACAGACCAGGCCTGCTGTGATCTAAGCACGCTCTCAAAGGCTCACTCAAGCATACCCGAGTCAGAGCAAGTCATATCAACCAGCCTAAGCAGCAGCAGCAGCAGCAGCAGTGCAGAGGAATGGGTGATAAATATTCCTATAAATAATTTCCCAAAAACCGGTTTGCAGCGAACGGCTTGGCGTGTTCCAACTTCTAACAGCGGTCCGTTGGCTCTTAGAGTACCTTGGCGGAGATTTTGTAATCTCCCTTGTTGTGTACCTTGATGTGGACACGATGGGCGAAGGCGAGGGGAGGTCGCCCGGCTGGGTTGATCTATGAATATGGATTGAAGATTTGTTTTTCGAACTAAATTGATCATGACATCTATTTGTCAAATTTAAGTTTGGGACCCATGCGGGCGTCACCTCCTCTCTGTTCCGACAGATGGACGATGGATAGTTTAGGCTACCGGTTTTCACCGCGAACCAGTTCCGTGTCATGGCAATACAGAAATAGGGCGCTTATCGTCCGATCTATCGTATTTTATTGCGTATTCAGATGGACGATAATGAATTCAAATCTCTCTATTAGTTCCTTGCATATGTGGAATGTTCTCTAATCCTGCCGGACAAAACGGTAAACACCTCCGTCCTCGGGGGTTCAGTTCAACACACTCTCTTTCTCCCTGACGTGCCCCGGTGAAGAAAGAGCCAGAAGCACTTGACATCGATTTATCTCAACCCTGCTTCCGACGACCGACGACGAGTCAGTAGGAGTAGTGGGAAGAACTCTTGAGCCCACGCTCTGCCCGAATTGATGCAGCAGCAACACTATTCACTACTCGTAGGCTTGGGAGTAACCTCTACAAACTTCACCGACAGAGGCTGAAGGTGGGCTCTCGAGATACCCGTGTCGAGGTTTATTAAAATTTTATGTGCTTATTTATTTAACACCATTTCGCTTCGTTTTTGCTCTTTTCTCTCGCTCTGCAACCAACGGTGCAGTGCACCGAGCGAGAAGAGAAAGGTGATAAAATGTAAAAGCAGGCCTTTGCCCGACTGTTGAAAGGGAGCGGCATTGCCAGGGAGCCCTCCCGCTTGCATGTAAACAAGGTTCCGATTAATTGCTTTGAACTTTTGATTCCGTGTTTGGCCAGCCACTCGAAAAGCCCACCAGATTCTCGACTCGAATCAATTGATTAGTACATGAAAATCTACTACATCGAGAAGGGACCGGATTTGCTTGCCACGCGAAGGTTGATGTCCGTGCTTAATCTTAGCCTGATGGTGGACCGCCTCTTCGTTCATCGCTCGATTCCGATCAAGCGAAGAAGCGAGTGCCGTGCAATTAAAATGGCAAAAGGTCGCCGCGACCGGCCGGATCGATATGGCTGAGAATCAGCTCTAGCTCAAGTGATCAAGTGAGCCAGAGGTACGGAGCAGATGACAGGCAGTCCGAAAACGCTGCTTTGCTCTCAGCAGTAACAATAATGTAGATTTGGTGCTGGGGCGGTTTTTTTGCGCTCTCTGCGAGGGTACAGTGGTGGGCAGATGTTTTGCTAATCGTTGGCTCTGCCGTTAGCGATTGAGACACTTATCGTTGGTGATTAAAGAATTGTTTTTGAAACTCTCTGGAGTAAATCTTTTTGTTTACTAAATCATCTGACTAGGCGTCTTACTAACGTATGCTGGTCAAATGTTCCATTAGGACACCTGCGTCACAATGATTCTAATCTTTAATCTCACACTAACGCAGCCAACTTTTGAAAGCATCCTGGAAAATGTCGACGTCTTGAATACATCATTTTTCTTGTCACCGGACAGGCCAGCTGCGTAGCATCCCGAGCAGGAGACAACAACATATAAATACCTAATTTTGATCTTGATAACTGCCCTTGGTAATAGAGAGCTCAGATTAAGAGGTAAAATACCTAAACAAAATACCTAAGAATTGCAAGCAAAATATCTCTCGGATAGCAAAACTTGTTATTTCGGATACCTGGGAATACCTGAGATGTTATGCGAATATCAAATTGAGGTAAGACAATACCAAAATAGTACCTGGTATTGTCTTACCTCAATTTGATATTCGCATAACATTGTGGGAACAATTTTATGGTATTATCCTCAGGTATTTTACCTCTTAATCTGAGATCTTAAATACCAAGGCCAGTTATCAAGTTATTCATTCCTACTCGGGATGTGCCGCAGAGAGGATTCCAAGAAATAGAGCGATGCCAGAAAGAGTGTCTAAAATCGCTCTTCTACTTCAAATCAAGGGAAGGATGAAAGTGTGGACCTCCCGTACCAAACGCTTCCATTTAGAGTTAAATAATGTGATAATTTGTATTGTATCGTTGGGAGCATAGATGCTAGAAAGATTAGTTTATGCTCCTTTTGTCTGTGGATGAACTTTTGGCATTTGAACCAAAAGTCTGGCAATCATTTGCCAATGTTATAGCGCCTTGTTTCGCTCGGACACCTGCGTCACAATGATTCGCTAAGAAACTAGGTTGACAGCTATTTGTCTCCAGTTCCTCGAGTGTCTTAAATTTCCCAATTCTAGCTTCTCTTGGTCTAATCATCTAGCTCGTTGCTTGCCACTTCGTCTTGTTCGGGACAGATTCAAGGCAAAGCCCATTTTTTTTGGATTGGTGTTCGGCATTCTTGCCACATAGTGTTCCGCCAGATCGTGGTACATTCTTCTCCTCCATACACCGTTTTCACAAACACCGCCAAAGATAAAGGGTGAGTCGATAATTATTGCGACACTTAAGATTGATTGTAAGTCGGCTATAGTTATCGAAAAGAAACCAAAATTTTTGGATGAGTTGAGAAAATTACACGACATTTGCGATTGACGCCCTCCATCGGAGTCTGTACAGTCGTTTTCGGTGCGTTTTTCTCAGCTTTTTTTTCCACTTCCTCATCATTTCCTCTCTCGCCTCTCCTTTGGCCTTCCGAAGCTCGTTTTTCTTCATGACCAAATTGGTTTCGATCGGACGGAGTTCTTAACAATTTGGTGTATTATTATATCTGCAGTTACCCGGGAAGGTGAAGATCGTTGCGTTCGCGGATGACGTATCAATAACGGTGATGTCCTAGAAGGAGTGAAGATGTCGGTAACTGACACCATAGACGTAATCGAGAGCTGGATGAACGGAGTCAAGCTGCACATAATCCACCACAAAATGGAGATGCTGTTAGTTAGCAACTGCAAGGCGGTCCAACGGATGGATATTGACTTCGGAGGGCTTGCGATTGTATCGGAGCGTGCACTGAAGTACCTGGGGCTCAGGATCGATGATTGGCTGAACTTCAACAGGCACGTTGACTACGCCTGTGAAAGATCAGCGAAGGCAAGCATGCCGAACTCGCGGTGTGGGGTTCTCTTGTTTGGGGTATGGCGCTAGAAACCATGCTAAACATTGAAAAGCTGAGCAGAGCTGTCCGACCGATGGCCGTGCGAGTCGCAAGCGCGTAGAGAACAATCTGAAGCAGTATGCATTATCGTCGGGATCATCCCCATCTGCATCTCACTGGCGGAGGATATCGAATACTTCCAGCGAAAAGACACTAGGCACTTGAGAAAGATAGAGAGAATCGAATCGATAGCAAGGTGGCAGCTCGAATGAGACAATGCAAAAATGAAAGATGGACTCACCGTCTCATCTCAAACCTGTCGACGTGGGTGAATACAAAAACTTGGAGAGATGAACTGCCACCTGTCGCAGTTCCTGTCATGCCATTGATGCTTCAGAAAGTATCTCCACAGATTTGGACAAGCAGAATCCCCACACTGCCTAGATTGTCTGCACAAGATTCGCAACAACACGTGCCGAAATGCTAGAAAGCAGCGATGGAGATTTAAATCCCGACAATATCCTGCATAAAATGTGTCAACATTAGAACACGTAGCACGCGGTGAATAGAGCGATAACGCAGATCATGTCATCGTTTCAGCAAAAATGGCATGAAGACCAGAGAGCGTCGGGTCGTAATCAGAGTAGGCTAGATCCACCATTGGGGACTAGGCCGAGTAGTCCTGGCATTACTTAGAATCGGTGAAGGTCGTGGAGGCGCCTGCAAACCGAAACTCATCCTCCATCGGTATCGCTGCACCGACCTCGGCACCTGACCGGCCAGCAACGAATTAACGGTTTCGGGAGAAGTTCGGTCGTCAGGGTAGTTCTCTGTCGGAGTAGGCTAGGGTAACCGCCGGGGACTAGTTTGAATAGTTTGCAAAGTAGCATCGGCAAATGGTTTTCGGGGCGCCTGTGAACCGGAAGTCTCTCTCCACCGGAAACGCAGGACTGAGTAGCATTGGTCCCAGCAGATCTTCCATTTCCAGGAACTCTTCATCGGAGTAAGATAGATCCACCGCCAGGGACTATTCCAAGTAGTTCGTAGTGAAATACCGGCTTGAGTCGTCGGGGCGCCTGTGAACCGGAAGCAATCCTCCACCCGGAATCTCTGCACCGACCTCGGTTATCCAACCGGAATCACTGGACCGATCTCGGCATCCAACCGGTTCGTCCGAAAAGCAAGACAAACAGCGCAATAGAAATGGCATGCCGCAGAGCTACGCAGCACAGCTAAGGAAACCAGCAAGCACAGGAGCACGCACCAGTAGAAGTTGTGCAGGGTCCCTTCGTGCTCCTCCAAAGATGCGACATCGCAGACACGTCGCAGCCGGAGAAAAAAGTACGAGAGACGTCGAAAAGGCGTAAAGACACTGACAACATAACCCTATTCTGTCAAAATAACACAGTGAATCAAAACAAAAACAAATATTCTAGTACCGCAAAGCGAAAGAACCTTTCTCTTACAGTTACTAACCACACAATTTGAATAAAGCATGTAATTTTCTGCGTTATCTAATGCACGTAAAGGGAACGCTAGATTTGGCAGAAACTACAGGGTGTCTCACAATAGGTGTCACTGAAACAAAATGGGATTACAGCAAAACAAATCAACCAAATCATAGCATTTATTTTTCATTTGAAAGATACATATTATAGAAATCAAACATATTAATTCAATTCGAATCTCTCGCCCTTTTCCTTGATAACTTTGCGCAAACGGTTTGTAAACCCATCGCAGCTGGCACGCACAATTTCCCAAGGAATTTGGTCCCAAATATCAACCAAATGTTTCTTGAATCGATCTAAAGTAAGCCCTTTCGTATGGCCTATTGGATTGAGATCCGGTGAGGATGCAGGCCATTCTTCGCTTGTGATGAAATCGGGCAAATTTTCCGCGCACCACGCTTGTGTCTTCTTTGCCTTGTGAGCTGGAGCTGAGTCCTGTTGGAAACAATATTGTGTATTCCCATACAGCGTTGAAGTATGAGGAAACAGATGGTTCTTCAAAACCAGCTTTATGTAATATTGTTGATTTTTACATTAGGGTCTATGAAAAGAAGAGGAAGTTTTTCTTTTCGTAAAACGGCGCCCCAAACCATGATTTTCGATACATTCTGATAGCGTTCTACAGCTAGTTTATCTCTTGGAATATTGGCAAGACTTTTGCCATACACACGATCATTTTGTTGATTATGACTGTCCTGGAGGAGGAAGAGCTTTTCAACCAAAAGATTTCTGCTTCTTTGGACCCTGGCTTGCTGTTGACGCTCCGTCAACCCGTGAACCCTTTGTTTTTTGTACGGCTTGCATTCCAGATCATGTCTGAGGAGCCTGTCCATTAAAGCAGGGGACATTTGAATATGTATGCTCAATTTACGGCCAGATACGGCCGGATTATGTCTTATTCACTCCCTCACACTTTTCGTCTGGCACCTCCTTTGTGTTGAATATGGACATTTCCAGTTTCCTTGAATCGTTTCAAGGTACGAAAAACTAAACGCTTACCGCTTCGAACTGCTTAAGGCTATTGAATATCTGACACGGTCTAAGCTTCTGCAAATGTAATTTTAAAACTTGCTCGCGTATGGCTTCCATGGTAGCTGATAAATATAAACAAACGGAATCGCTTATTTATCTTCAGCGCTAAGCTGTCAAAAGAATACACTCAAAACGGGTATAATCAATTACGCTGCTAAAATTACCCAGCTGAAATAAACCAAGACTGAAAAAGGTGACACCTATTGTGAGGCACACTGTAATAGGATATTTCATGTACATTTCAGCCAGATAACGCCTGAATCTAGCCTGTTGTATGAAAGATTGTTAACACTGTTGTATGGCGCATGAAAGATTGCAAACAATTTCGTTGTTTATGCTTTCTTTGGCTTGAAATTAAACGAGGGGAAGTTTTACGCGCTTGTTAAAATTCATAATTTTTTTCTGTGCAGTTAAAGAATCTTCAATGTCACTAAATTGAGTCACAATCAGGTTGCTGCAACCAATTGTGACAGATGTGTGTTGCTTGGGAATGGGATACTCGATGGTGTATTTGGGGCCAATGGGGTCCTTAAGCAGTGAGCCAATTTTTGATCGCTAGTTTCCTATTGATTGTTGGTATTACACAGCAAAGGATAAGTTTGAAGAGCATCAAAATACTCGTACGTTGTTTGGGATACAATACGCATTTGTGGCCTTCAGCGCCTTCAACGGAAACAAACTGAGTGCCTACAAAAATTTCTTGTGTCATTTGTTTGCCGTCATGACACTAAGCTAAAAGCGTGCTGGAGTGGTATGAGGCTGTTTCAGTGGATTTTGCCCCAAAAGACATTAATCCGCCGAAATGTCCTTAACTTCGGGCTTTCTATGCAAAATCCTTCAAAATGTTAACCACTGTACACTGAATCCAAACATCATCCCAAGATCGTCTGAAAAGTAAATCGATTGCGCCTTTTAACGAAAAGCATTCGGAACTCGGATGATAGTCTTATGGTTAGGTACATCATCAGGCATTTAGGTACAGTATGATTTAAAATTCAACGCAATAATTTGTTTTAAATTTTACATCCCCCTACCGTTGATCATGGACGGCTACAGGAGCTAAAAAATCGGAAGAGTCAGGAGACATTTCGCCATTACTTCATTTGTAGCGGTCGGGTTTCCATTCCTTATTCATGCTGGTACCAGTTCTGATAGAGATTGATAGGTTTTTACCGAATGATGTAAAATGGAATGTTTTTTATCCTCATTTCAAATGATTTGCGTTACAGGGCTTTCCCAATTCGGATGACGATTTTTCATTCAGCATGAATTCGAATTTGAACGGGAGTTCAATTCGCTTCGCGCATTATTAATTGCTCAACAGAAGGAGATTCATCTAGTTTCTAGAAAATCGTCGTCCGCTTGCATCTATCATTCGAAAATGTGATTTCAATGTTTCGATATGAACCGACGGAGGATTCATTTGATAAAAGGAGAATTTTTGGGTTCAGTGCATGTAAACTGAACTGAATACATGTTCGAAACGACCGTTTCATTTCGATATTACAATCAATCTACAGTGTTGAAATAATTATTGGCTTACCCTTTATTTCGACAAGATAAACAAAATCACCAAAAGTCGATGTGGAATTGCTATGTGAATACCTGCAGTAAAGACCTTGCCCATTTCCAGTCAACCAGGCGTGCTCCCACTGCTAAGTCAATACAAATTCACAGCAGCAATTATTTTGTCCAACACTGTACTCACCACCACCACCGAGGGATCGGTCGCCGTGACCACAGCCGAATAATGTTGTGTGAACGATGCGAGGTGAAACCACCGCCATTGCCGATAGCCCCGAGGTCCACAATAATAAAGCATAAAATATGTACTTAGGCGAAGGATAAATAAACATAAAATGTAATGCTCTTCGTGTGTCAATATAAGGAATTATAGAAAGAGCGTCGTGCGATCGGTTGGGATCGGTCGATTGCTCTGGTGAATTGTGCAATTTTCGTTTCAGCTGGCGCAGTAAATGTAGACAAAAATCCATAAGCCCTGCCCGGGACTGGCGTTGATCGCCAATAATCTTCTTAGCATATGCAAAACAATACTGGTTGGAGGCGCGTATCCCGTAGGGATCTTCTTCGAATTTTCTCAACAGATTCAATTTTAACGACCAAACCGCACGGTGGTGCGATACGCCTGTTGTGATAAATCGAAACCTCGCAGAATGCGCGACACGCCCACGCGTTTTTTTCTTCTTAATTTTTCGATCCTTAATCTCGTAGCAACAACAAGAGTGGAGATAAACGATTACACAGCGTCGACAACGGCGGTGGGTCGGGGGTTCGTACCGTACCCTTGTCATACTGCGTATGCTTCTCTGAGGTCGTAAAGCAGGGGAAATAAAAAAACACGAATCTTAAATTAAATTAATAAGCAATATTCCGATCGTTTTGGGGTTCATTTTTTACCGTTATCGACCGTGGCGGCGACAACGACAGCAACGGTACAAAAAAAAAAGACAACCCGCGCACTGTCAACCAAAATTGAGCAACCTCTCCACTTCATGGAGGTGACCTCCTGTCACTGTGAATCTGCACGAGATGGCGTAATCCCGAAATCACACCGATTGCAATAAATATGTATTGCTTGTTTTTTGAACTGTCAAGTTGTCTGCAATTTCCATAAGTAGGCTTATTGATTGGATGCTTGTAAGCAAGGGCGTGCCCCGCCTGCGTTCGTTGTTGCCATGGCAATTTCGGCGCTGTCCAAGAGGACAGTGTGATTTATTGTCATTTCGCAGATGGTGCTTATGTAACAATGGTTATTTTCTGCGCTCCTTCGTCTGTTCTACATTTACCCGCTATGTAATCGATAAATGCGAAGCGTGATTGTCCGCTATTTGGTGTACTCCGATCACGTACCAAACGCAGCCTAGCTGGCGTCGATCGGCGAATTTTCCCACATGGATCGTGCTGCGTTTGCGCTGTTGGTGCCAAATTGACGATCAAGCGACGCTAGGCTTTTGACTAGTATTTATCTATCGGCTGAAGGCAGGTGGTCTCGCCTGCCGTCTGCCCCTCCCAGACAACCAACCAGAATTCGAACGTCTAAGACAGATGGCCAATTTGCGATAGGCGCACGGATGATTTGAATAAATCGAAAGAAGAATACTAGGAAATAGGGTGGTCGGTTCAGGTTGAATGTTGGGCATGTTTGTCAGCAAATCGTAGAAGTTCTCTTGAATATCCACGTTCCGTTTAACTTAGAATCTCAACAGAGCTTGACCTTTTCTCTTTCTAAAAACCAATGAATCAACCGAGAACCAAAACATTCGCAACTAACCTCTCTCCCCTTCCCTCTTCCAGGCTTCACCGGAACGCAGTGCGAGATCGACATCGACGAGTGCGCCACCAACCCGTGCCTGAACGGTGGCATCTGCCGGGACCTGATCAACTCGTTCAAGTGTACCTGTGCCATCGGATTTACCGGGTTGCGCTGTCAGATCAACATCGACGATTGCCTGTCGCAGCCGTGCCGAAATGGGGGCATCTGTCACGATTCGATTGCCGGGTACACGTGTGAGTGCCCGCCCGGTTATACGGGAATGTCCTGCGAGACGAACATCAACGACTGCGCTTCGAATCCATGCCACCGGGGAGTCTGCATCGATGGGGATAATACGTATTCGTGCCAGTGCAATGCGGGCTACACCGGGTACCTGTGCCAGATTCAGATCAACGAGTGCGAATCGAACCCATGTCAGTTTGGAGGGCACTGCGAGGACCTTGTTGGAGGATACATTTGCCGCTGTCAGCCGGGAACTTCCGGTCCGAATTGTGAGGTTAATGTCAACGAGTGTCATAGCAATCCGTGCAGGCACGGAGCCAAGTGCATCGACGGAATCAACAGATACACGTGTCAATGTGTACCAGGATTTACGGGAACGCACTGTGAGACGAACATCAACGAATGCGCGTCCGATCCTTGCGCCAATGGCGGAGTTTGTATGGATTTGGTCAATGGCTTCCGGTGCGAGTGTCCTCGTGGGTACTTCGATGCCAGGTGCTTAAGTGACGTCGATGAATGTGCTTCGAATCCGTGCATCAATGGAGGACGGTGCGAAGATGGCGTTAACCAGTTTATCTGTCACTGCCCTCCGGGCTACGGAGGTCGACGATGCGAGACGGACATCGATGAATGTGGATCGAACCCTTGTCAACATGGCGGAATTTGTCGCGACGGCTTGAACTCTTACACCTGCCAGTGTATGCCGGGGTATTCAGGACGAAACTGCGAAATCAACATCGATGACTGTGTTAACAATCCCTGTCGCAATGGAGGTTCCTGTATAGATCTTGTCAACGGGTACAAATGCGTTTGTCGAGTTCCATTCACCGGAAGGGATTGCGAATCGAAGATGGATCCCTGCCTGCCAAACCGCTGTCGCAACGGTGCCAAGTGTTCGCCAAGTCCCAATTATATGGATTTCTCATGTAGTTGTACGCTAGGCTACACCGGAAGACTGTGCGACGAAGACATCAACGAATGTGCCTTATCCTCACCCTGTCGGAATGGTGCCACCTGCAGAAACACAAACGGCTCGTACCAATGCCTTTGCGCCAAGGGATATGAAGGTCGCGATTGCACGGTTAATACGGATGATTGCGCTTCGTTCCCGTGTCAAAACGGTGGAACCTGCCTGGACGGTATCGGAGACTACACCTGTCTTTGCGTCGATGGCTTCGAGGGTAAACACTGTGAAGTCGACGTCAACGAATGCCTCTCCTTACCTTGCCAAAATGGAGCTACTTGCACGCAGTACGTGAATTCTTACACCTGCACATGTCCGCTGGGCTTCAGTGGAATGAACTGTCAAACCAACGACGAAGACTGCACTGAAAGCTCCTGCATGAATGGCGGTACCTGCATCGATGGCATCAACAGCTACAATTGTTCCTGTCAAGCTGGGTTCACCGGGGCCAACTGCCAGTATAAGATCAACAAATGCGACTCACAGCCATGCCGAAACGGAGCTACTTGCTACGACTACGACAACGACTACACTTGCCACTGTTCGTACGGCTACACTGGAAAGCAATGCATGGACTACGTAGACTGGTGTTCGCAGTCTCCTTGTGAAAATGGAGCTACCTGTATTCAACGCGAGAACGTCTACCAATGCATTTGCGCCCCAGGTTGGACCGGAAAGCTGTGTGACGTAGAAATGGTGTCCTGCAAGGACGCAGCCATCCGAAAGCGTGTCGACCAGAAAGTGCTGTGCCACAACGGAACTTGTGAAGACTTCGGAAACTCTCATCGCTGTCACTGTCAGCAGGGTTACACCGGATCCTACTGCCAGAAAGAGATCAACGAATGTGAGAGTCAACCGTGCCGAAACGGTGGTCACTGCAAAGACCTTATCGGTTCGTATAAGTGCATCTGTAAAAAGGGCTTCCAGGGCCAAAACTGTGAGCTGAACATCGACGAATGTAAGCCCAATCCTTGCCGCAACGGAGGAATCTGCCACGATCTGATCAACGACTACAAGTGTTCGTGTCCTCCGGGAACGCTCGGAGTACTGTGTGAAATCAACACGGACGACTGCGTCCCGGGAGCTTGCCACAACAACGGCAGCTGTATCGATAAGGTCGGTGGGTTCGAATGTCGCTGTCCGCCGGGCTTTGTCGGATCTCGCTGCGAAGGTGACATTAATGAGTGCCTGTCGAATCCGTGTTCAAATCCGGGAACGCTGGACTGTGTCCAGCTCGTCAATGATTACCACTGCAACTGCAAACCGGGTCACATGGGACGGCACTGCGAGATTAAGGTCGACTTTTGTGCAAACTCACCTTGCCTGAATGGTGGCCTTTGCTCAACTCGTCAATCCGGACATCACTGTGTATGTGCGGACGGCTACTATGGTAAGAACTGTGAATTCTCCGGACATGATTGCGATTCGAATCCGTGCATCAATGGATTGTGTCAAATTGCGGACGATGGAGGTTATCGTTGTGAGTGTCCTCTGGGTACCAGTGGAGTCAACTGCGAGTTGGACATTCTGGACGAGTGTAATTCGACTCCATGTGAGAGGGGAGCTGCCTGTCAGAATAAACTTGGCGACTTTGAGTGCTTCTGTCCACCGAAGTGGGCCGGTAAGACCTGTAACATTTACGATCCAACCTACAAGGGATGGTTCGAGAGTGCTAGTAAGAAAAAGGGAATTCTGAATACCTATGCGATCGATTTGGAGTATCAGCGAGCGCAGTGCGTGAAGAAGGGTTGCCGGGAGAAGCAGGGTAACCATAGATGTGACGAGGAGTGTAATACCTATGCATGTGACTTTGATGGAAACGATTGTTCGTTGGGAATCAATCCGTGGTTAAACTGTACGGCCAGTATCAACTGCTGGGAAGTGTTCCAGGACGGGTTCTGTAACGAGGAGTGTAACAATGCTCAGTGCTTGTTCGATGGACGCGATTGCGAGAAGAAGCTGCAGCCATGTAATCCGGTTTACGATGCGTATTGTCAGAAGCATTACGCCAATGGATTCTGTGACTACGGATGTAACAATGCCGAGTGTAACTGGGATGGTTTGGATTGTGAAAACGAGAGAGAACCAGCTCAGTTGGCGGAAGGTGCAATTTCGATTATCCTGTTGATGGATATGGAGACGTTTAAGAAGAACTCTGTTCAATTTCTGCGAGATCTGGGACATCAGTTAAGGACGACTGTTCGGATCAAGAAGAACAACGCCGGAATGGAGATGATCTTTCCCTGGAAAGGTGGTACCGCTCTACAGGGACTAGCTGAAAGCGAGTTCGGACGCAAACACCATGTGGTCTACACGGAAACCCGCCAGACCGGTATTCAAGTCTTCCTGGAGTTGGATAACCGTAAGTGCATCGGAATGACGGGCGCGGAGTGTTTCGGAACTGCCAGTGAAGCCGCAGAATTCCTTGCCGCCACGGCCTCTAAGCATTCTTTGTCGAAACAATTCCCAATCTATCAGGTGAAGGGAGTCAACCCCGATGACGATGGTCTTCCGGAACAAACGAATACCAACTACGTGCTGCTTGGCTTCTTCATCGGATTACTACTTTTTGCCATGTGCGGAGTATTGGTAGCTAACCGCAAGAGAGCTCATGGAGTAACGTGGTTCCCGGAAGGATTCTTCACTGCCAATACCAACGTTCGAAGACCTTCCCGGAGACGACCGGATGGACAGGAGATGCGCAATCTCAACAAAAATCCGTCGATGGTGGATATGGCTAATGGACACATGGGTAACTCGCAACAGTGGTGCAACAGCGACGATGAGTCGGAGATGCCGCAGCCTAAACGGATGCGTGGTATTGATCAGGGCTACTCGAGTGATCACACCGCCATTACGGACTATGAGGAAACGGAACCTAGGGTGTGGTCGCAGCAGCACTTTGAAGCAGCCGATATTAGAGATCACCCGGCTATGATGACGCCTCCGACGCATCACGATGGCGGTCATAACGACGTTGATGTGCGAGGACCATGTGGAATGACACCGCTGATGGTGGCTGCAGTCCGGGGTGGAGGCATGGACTCGGGAGAAGACATAGACTCTACGGACGATTCGACTGCTCAGATCATTTCGGAATTGGTGGCACAGGGTGCCGAGCTCAATGCAACTATGGATAAGACTGGGGAAACTTCACTGCACTTGGCGGCACGTTACGCTCGGGCGGATGCAGCCAAGAGATTACTGGACGCTGGAGCAGACGCCAACAGTCAGGACAATACCGGTCGAACCCCACTTCACGCAGCAGTTGCTGCTGATGCTATGGGTGTATTCCAGATTTTACTGAGGAACCGAGCAACAAACTTGAACGCCCGGATGCACGACGGAACAACACCACTAATCCTAGCAGCTCGTCTCGCAATCGAAGGAATGGTAGAAGATCTGATCACGGCAGATGCTGATATTAACGCAGCGGATAACAGTGGCAAAACGGCGCTGCACTGGGCTGCAGCTGTCAACAATGTGGATGCTGTGAATATTCTCCTAACGCATGGTGCTAATCGAGATGCTCAGGATGATAAGGACGAGACTCCGCTGTTCCTAGCCGCCCGTGAAGGGTCGTTTGAGGCGTGCAAAGCCCTGCTGGACAACTTTGCCAACCGAGACATCACCGATCACATGGATCGGTTACCGCGGGACGTAGCCAGCGAACGGATACATCAGGATATTGTTCGACTACTAGATGAACATATTCCCCGTAGTCCGCAGATGGTAACGACGATCCCGAACACGATAATGTCACCGACAACGCATCCGCATATGATTACTCATCCGACGATTATTGCCTCGACGAAGCAGAGTAAACAGAAAAAGCGTACAAAGGTGAATGGAGCCATCGGTGGTCCACAGAATCCCAACAGCCCGGACAACGATGGCAGCATTCGCCGAAAAGCGGTGGCCAAAAAGCCGAACGCCGCAGCGCTGAAAAAGAACCAGAACCATGGTGATGTGCAGATTTCGGATGACCAGCTGAGTTCCGTAGAATCGCCGCTGGCCAACATCCCCAGCCCGTACGACACGGTCAGTTTGTACTCGAATGCAATGGCTGTGCATCAGATGGATACGATGACCGGCGGTACCAAGAAGCCACCGAGCTACGAGGATTGCATAAAGGTAAGTGATCTTTTGACGGGTGTTGAGCCTATTGGATTCTATGTTCTTTCGATGTTTCAGAGTGCCCAATCGATGCAATCGCTGCACAACATCAACCTGGACAACTATGGCTACTCGATGGGCGGTGCCGGCACTGGGAATACGCCCTTCCAGGACCTGCTGATGAATCAGCGGGGCAATGCGGCTGCCAACATGATGCACGCGATGCATGCGATGGGCGAGAGTGGGCTCAGTCCACCGTACTCGAACCAATCGCCGCCGCACTCGGTGCAGAGTAATCTGGCGCTTTCGCCGCAGGGGTATATCGGTAAGTTCTTCGACGCCTTCAAACTAATATTGAGCGATTACTGACGACGACGATTTTCCACAGGTTCTCCATCGCCGGCCAAAACGCGCCCTAGTTTGCCAACTTCGCCGACGCACATCCAAGCGATGAGGCACGCCCAGCAGCAGAAGCATGGGGTGCAAATGATCTCCAACGGAAGTATGCAGCAGCAGCAACAGCAACAACAGAATAGTATAGGTTGTGGACAGCAGCAGCAGCAGCAGCAGCAGCAACAGCAACAGCAGCAACAACAGCAGCAGCAACAGCAGAGCAGTAGTAATAATAGTAACAGTGCAATGTTGGCCAACCTGCAGATGAGCTTTGTCAACGGTTCCTCCGGACTGGAGCTGGCGGGCTTCTGCAGTCCTACAGGTGGGTTTCCTGATCATCAATCACTGAAAAGGCCTCAAGTGGTTGCTTCATTTAGCATGTTGTTAATTGAGTTCTTGAGTTCAGTAATTCAATTGTAAATAGCTGGAAACGTTCGGTAGCTTATGTAGAAACAACGATCTAGTAGATTTTTCTCAGATTTAGATTATTAAAAAGATTGGATCAGTTTGAGTTGCTTGCACGTGATCTACGATTAAGAATTGATAATTGTAGATCGCGTGGCATCCATTAGTCCTGTGTCAAACAAACATCTAACCCCACTTTATACATCGTCTCCTCGCAGGCCAAGGATCTCAAGCAACCACATCGCAAAACACCACCGCCACCACCATCTCGTCGCCATCGTCGTCGACCATGTCTTCGGCGCACCTATCGCCGTTGTCTTCTGCGTCGGCGCACTGTCAGCAGTCGACGCTGAATAGCCAGCAGTCGTCGTTCTATCAGTATCTGACGCCACCGAGCCAACACAGTGGGGGCATAACGCCACAGCATTTGGTCCAGACGTTGGACAGCTATCCGACGCCATCGCCGGAGTCACCCGGCCACTGGTCTAGTTCCTCGCCGCACTCGACTTCGGACTGGTCCGAAGGAGTCCAGTCGCCCGCTGCGGCAAACATGAATGTGTACGTGACGAGCGCTGCGCCCGGGGGCCACCAGGCCAACAAGGGTTCCGAAGCTATCTATATCTAACCGCGGAACCGTGCCAGGTAAGCGAATGACAAAACAGTTAATACAAGTGCCTCGTCCTAAATTGTTGAGAAACGTGGAAGGGCTATGTCCCCTTCATCGGGGGGCACTGCCAATCTGTACAGAGAGTGACTCCCCCTCCACTTCGCCAAATATTGTCCGCAATGCGAGGACCAAGGCGAAGCGTGATAGTGATAATTTATTCAATAATTTAACTAGTTTGTAAACAATTTGTTGCAAAAGACTACACCCCTCTTCAAAACTGAGCGTGCTGAAACACACTGCTTAATGTATGTACGAGTGAATGTGTGGGTGAGCTACTGTGTCTGTAAGTACGAATGTGTTAGTGAACGATATTATTCGAAATGAGGAAACCGAGCTTTTCTCCGTGTGAGTAAATTAATTTCCTAACAAAAGGAATTAAATGATTTTAGCCGAAAGTAAAAGACAAATTGTACAATATTCTATATACATATATAACCAGACAATTTTAGCAAAAAAAAAAAACGTGCGCATTTTTACAAGCACAAATAAACGCAAAACGATCCTCTCTTTTGCATTTTAAATCTACATGACATTTTTGTTCGCTTAGAAAAAGAAAAATTAATGTTAGTCACCCTCTGTTGTAAATAATAACTCGTATGGACAAGAAACTCAAGAAACATGGTCTGATTACTAGGTTAGGATTCCCGTACGCGAAATACGAACGAAAACGTGCTACAATTAGCGAGTAATGTTTCTCAATTACGATCGCATCGTATTTTTTCTGAAACAATGAACTAGGAATGAGATTTTTAACTTCATAAAAAACCATTCCTTACTCTTCGTTTACTAATTAAAACAAAAACAAACAAAAACACATACGGCTTCGATCCACTTGTAGATGTTGTACATAGTCACACACTAAAACAGACAGATCTAATATTATAGAAATACACTTTCTTTTTCTATTCGAAAATAAAACTGTATTATTTTATTGAGAATTTTTAATGTAACAATTTTATAAAACAATCAACTCGATTTAAAAAAAAACACACAGCAACTAGTTTAGTAGGAAAAAAGGAAATTCACTCTTTTTAGCGGAAAAAAGACAAAAATTGTTGACATTTTTTTTGTGTTCTCAACAATCAAACGAGAATCTCAGTGTGCGATGATCAAAACGAAAAGATATCCAGTGAACCTTACTAAAGGGTAGCATTTGCAATAAATCGCACTCACACACGCATTTATATAAAAAAAATATCGGCAACATTCATGACAGAAATGATATAAAAACCAATTGCAACATTTAAAAAGTTTTTTAACTGTGCATTTTATAACGAATCAGTTCCAATGAGGAAAATGTTTTAACGAGCTGTTTTTATTAGGTTTTTTTTTTAAATATAGATGTACACCGTTAAAACAATAAAGAAGAAAGGTGAACAAAAGACAGAGCGATATAAAGAAATACAGAGTGATCGAGACGATATTTGTCTTGAAGCGATTTAAAGAAGTAATGAAAACAATAAAAATGTATAAAAATTATTTTATAAAAAAATACGGTGGTTCGCGTTGTCAAATGATCCGAACGGTGTCCCTGAAGAATGTGATTTATAAATTTCCCCTCGCAGCCGGTAAAGTACAGGGTGCAGCAGGAAGAAATGAGAAAATTTATCGTATATTCTTCAGTTTTAGGCAATAATGTCAACATTTTCAAGTTTACAAATTTACTGTCCTCCATTTTTACCATTGACATCATCAAGACGACGCCGGAAGCTAGAACACGCCTTTCGAACGTAGTCCTACATCAACTGCCATGTGCGCGTTTTAACAGACTTCCGGATGAAACATTTTGCAGGCGTGTGCATCAACATACGGCCAAATCGAGTTAAGGTGCAACAAACCTTTCGGCCAAAACTTCATGTGTTCGATCAGCCATCGTTGGGTGCGATTTGACGTATGACATGACGCCCTGTTCTGTCGTAGGGCAACGTATTGATCCTCCGAGAAGATGGTCTTCACCCAAAATAGCTTAGTCCGAAATACATACACTTCAGAATTGATTTTAATACCAGCATCAATGAAAACAGACGGCATTTTCAAACCGTTAGATCTTTGCACGGACCGATTTGATCACGTTTGGCGCACGTGTCGACCCCAGACCGTCGGCTTTCGCTGCTTAGAAACATCCTGTAGAGATGTTTTGATGTGGTAAACTGTAGGAAATGGCATCCTATCAACTTGGCGATCTCCTTCCGCGTCTTCTGGGCGAGAAGCAAACTCGTAATCACTTTTTGGCGGTAATTTTCACATTCAACAATTCCGATGTTCTGATGCAGACTTGAAAGTTAAAGTAAACAAATACACTGTCAAAAGAAATAAGTCACTAGTAACGGAAAATTATCTCAATATTAAAGTTTAAACATTTTCGCATTTTTCTTGCCGCACCTTGTAGGCCTCCTACCAGGAAGGAGAGCGACACATTGACATACTGATCGCTACATTACACCCGACTCAAATCACTTCAGCGATGGAATGCAAGCTGTGTTCCACACTATGACGTACCGCCTTTATTGTGTGACTATGGACAAGGACTCAACAGGAAAATAATCTACGAAATTTGAACCACGTTGAACACTTACAAATACTAGCTGGCCAGGAGAAATTCGTCCCTAACCTAACTCAAAGCGTGAACATCCTTATTTGAGAGGAATATCCATTCTCTCTATAGCAGAACATGAATGGATAAAGAAATGCATCGAAAGAGTGATGGGTCTGTGAAAACCAAGCACTCGTACAAACTTGACCGTGTACGTCCGCGGCCTGAGGACTAAAACAAATGATCTACTTCTCTCGTTGCTTTCCTGTGATTTCGACGCTGTGGTCGAATAATAAGTCATAAGGTAAGTTAATTCTTAGAACGTGTTTTCATATGACGACACGGTACCTCTTAAACTTCAAAAGTTTCGTTCAGTTCATTCGGTGCACTCATCCATTGCCAACTGCAGCAAAAAATAACCTTACTTTTTGCAGTAAGAGTTAAAGTAAAACAAGGAAAGGTACTACCGGTAACTGTCCAAATGTTCCCCGAAGAGACGGGGAGAATCAGGATGAATGGAAAGAAGTTCATTGCATTCATTCGTGCCGTCAACTGTAGGCACTTGAACAGTATAAAGTAGGCAGGAGGCTGCATTTTCACGAATTCATTTGATGACATTTGAGCGGTGCCAAGTTGATAATGATTTTTTTCTTCGAAAATATTGGGGGAATCAGGTTAGAATGTGCCATATCTTCGTTCTATGAGCCGTGCGGTGAACGAAGCTAACACCAATCGATTTTCCAGAAAATTTTACATAGGACTAGCCTTACTTTGTTGATCTTGAGTTAAACCGACCAAAGAAATTTCTGAATTCCAAAAAATATATAAGGGGAATCAGGGTAAAACGTGTCATATCTTCATTCACAGAGTGGTGAAACTAACTCCAATCAAGTCTCCAGGAAATTTATTAGGTGCGCAACTAAGTTGCCGCTGTTTAGCAATAGATGGCGCCAGTAGTAAGTGCTGGTCGAATGTTGTACATCTCAAGCGTCATAAACCAAGCTCAGACATATGGTAAACAAACCGCTTTGCCAAATCAGTGATTTTGGTTTAGTGTTATATATTTTGGTTGTTTGAAGATGTCTGATTTCGTGCCAAATAATCGTCATTTGCGGGAAGTGTTGATTTTCTTCTTTCATTCGAAGAAAACTGCGGCTGAAGCACATCGAGAGCTCCAAAAAGTTTACGGTGATGCTGCTCTGAGTGAAACAACGTGTCGTGATTGGTTTCGTCGCTTCAAAAACGGTGATTTCAGTGTTGATGATCGTCCGCGTGAAGCAAGGCCAAACAACTTCGAAGACTCTGAATTGGAGGCATTGCTCGATGAGGATCCGTGTCAAACGCAAGAAGAGCTTGGTTCAGGATTAGGAGTTTCCCGCCAAGCCGTTTCTAAACGTTTGCATGCGTTGGGAATGATTCAAAAGCAAGGAACTTGGGTTCCTTACGATTTGAAGCCAAGAGATGTTGAGCGTCGTTTTTTCGTCTGTGAACAACTGCTCCAGCGGCAAAAAAGGAAGAGTTTTCTACATCCCATTGTGACGGGTGATGAAAAATGGATTCATTACAGTAACCCAAAACGGAAACATTCATGGGGACTGCGCGGGCATGCTTCAACATCGTCGCCTAGGTCGAATATTCACGCTGCGAAGGTTATGCTGGGACCAAGTTGGTGTTATTTATTATGAGCTGTTGAAACCAAACGAAACCATTACCGGGGAACGGTATCGAACTCAATTGATGCGATTGAGCCGAGCACTGCACGAAAAACGGCCACAATACGAGTACAGACACGAAAAAGTGATTCTTCAGCATGACAACGCTCGACCTCACGTTGCGAAACCTGTGAAAACCTAGTTGGAAACGCTCAAATGGGAAGTCCTACCCCACCCGCCATATTCTCCTGATATTGCACCGTCCGATTATTACTTGTTCCGTTCGATGGCACATGGTCTCACTGGTCAGCAATTCCACTCATATGATGACATCTCAAAATGGCTTGATTCTTGGATAGCATCAAAAGACGAACAGTTCTATCGAAATGGTATTCACGTTCTACCAGAAAGATGGGAAAAAGTCGTAGCTAGTGATGGGCAATACTTTGAATAATTCGTTTGAAACCTTTGTTTTCAAAATAAAGTTCCTTTTTCACCAAAAAACAGCGAGAACTTAGTTGCGCACCTAATACATGGGACTAATCTTATTTTGTTGCTTTCGAAAAACACCGAACAATAAATTTCTGAAAAAAAACGAAAATTTTAGGGGAATCAGAGTAAAATCAGCCATATCTTTATTCACATAGCCGTGCGGTGAGTGAAACTAATTCCAATCGATCGAAAATTTTATATAGGACTAGCCTTATTTTGTTGATCTTGAGTCAAACCGAACAAAGCAATTTCTGAATAACCCAAAAATATTGGGGGAATCGGGGTAAAATCAGCTATATCTACGTTCACAGAGCCGTGCGATAAATGAAACCAGTTTCAAACGATTCCCTTAACAAATTTACAAAGTACAAGCATTATTTTATTGATCTTGAGTCACACCGAGCAACGAAAATTGTGAAAAACATGAAAATATTAGGGGAATCAGGGTAAAATCAGCCATATCTTCATTCACAGAGCCGTGCGGTGAACAAAACCTACTTCAGTCGATTTTCCAGGAAGTTTTACATGGGACTAGCCATATTTTGTTGTTCTTTAATCGCATCGATCAAAGAAATTTCTGAACAACAAGGAAATATTAGGGAATCAGGGTAAAATGAGCTCATTTGCTCCCCAAGCAGTTCTGTGCGGCCAATGAGACTACGTCTTTTTTATTCCTTGGAAATTTTCCTTTAAGTTAAAGTGTGATTTAGAGTAATCGTTCCACTCCGAGCTGAGATATAGAATTCTTTCGCGTTTCGGGCAATTTTTTTCCACTGTGCAGTGGCTGAAATCATATCTCTCTGCGCGCAAAGCTTTTGTCAAAGTGCACGATGCTAGGTCGACTGTATTTGATATTCCTTCCGAACGAATATCAGGTCCCCTGATATTCGTCCTCTTCATCAATAATATGTGCGATAGCGTCAAGTCTGGGAAACTGCTCTATTCAGATGACTTAAAGCTGTTTCGCGTGATTAAGTTGCTTTTTGATTGCGGTGCATTACAAGCTGATATTGAACGTGTTTCAGCTTGGAGCGAAATGAACGGAATGCAGATGAATGCGTAAAATGCGTACAATGTAAAGTAATGACGTTCACTCCTCTAGCAGCACAATTGTTGCAAATCAGTTGAAGTAACTAAATGCAACTGAATTAAGTCAAAATCAAGTAACTGCAACCAATAATGTAAGTTTGGAGTGCCTAGGGTTGATGTCAGACTACTGTATCTTTTGACTAACGTTTGCATTTTAAAAAATGGACAAACATTGCCGATTTTTCATGGGTTTACCTTCACCTGCACTGACGAAACTACCCATGCAGCATCAATCATAGTAACCCATAAGTCAGCAGATAAAATTTTACAGCTCTATCAGTCGAACTCTAACAGGCAAATGGCAAAAACAGTGAAGCAACTCCGTTCAGAAGTGTGCGCGATCAAAGAACGGCACCCCGCTGCGTCTACGTCTGGCATCGACAGCATCTCAGCACTATTTGACAACAATCAGAGCATCGAAAGCAAGACCGGTTTCGGACGGCCGACGACCCTGAGGGACAAGAAGCTTCAAAGGATGCTGAAGAGGAAGACAGAGGGAAAATGGGGTACATTGCTGCGTGCGCTTTGCCGGGAGGTCGGTTCAACCGGCCAAACAGTGAAAAAGTACCTGGCGAACATGAACATACATGTCAGTAAGCGGAAGTCGCGTCCACTGGTTTCGGAGCTGCAGGCAATGACGTAGCGGCAGCGGCTGAATAAGATGGTCAACTCGATTTTCCCGGCGAATCGCGACGTGGCGGTGGTGATGGACGACGAGACCTATCTCAACCTGGATGGCAACGACTGGCAGGGCACTTCGTATTTTACTTCCCCAACGAAGGAAGTGAGCTCCGTAGTGAAGTTCATTTCACACACCAAGTTCCCCAAGAAGGTGCTGCTGTGACTGACAATCAGCAAGAAGGAGATGTCAAAGCCGCTCTTCTTTCGCTCCGGACTGGCCGTGAACGGGGAAATTTACAGTACGAAATGCCAGCCGGATGTTGCGTCGTTCATCAAGAAATACCATAAGGGCGAAGACGCGGTGTTCTGGCCGGATCTGGTGTCGGCCCACTACTCGGAGCGATCGTTGGAGGAGATGGAGCGCCGACTTGGGTACCACAATATCGATGTGGTACCCAAGTCGGCGAACCCGCCAAACGTCCCCCAGCTGCGTCCCATCGAGAATTTGTAGGCCAACCTGAAGCGTAAGATCTACTCCAACAATTTTGTCGCGAAAACTGAGGAGAAATTGATAAATAAAACGAAGAAAGAACTCAAAAACATGCCTACACGCTTGTTATCGTCCGCCATGGCGAATGTTCCGGTTAAGTGCCGGAAGGCCGCTTGCAAGGGCGTAGAATTTTTTTGCAAGTAAGCATAAATAATTACCTTCCATGGGAAATTTATCAGAAGCAATTAGGGAAGGTCCATTAATTATGTCATGCAGTAAGGGGGGGGGGGGTTTTGAAAAAATGGGACGATCCAAAAAAAAAAAAAAGGTTCATACAAAAAAATTGACAAACGGGGGGAGGGGGGTTATAAAAAGCCAAGTTTTGCGTGACGTAATTAATGGACGTTCCCTTATCTGTCTTAGCTTTTTTATATCACCATCCGAAAAAAGTCCATTTTTTAATGCAAACGTTACGGGCTGAACAGTTTGCTGTTAGAAAGAGTCACGTCGATCAAGGACCTTGGCGTCTACGCTTTAACGAACACATCTCAGTGACAACTGCGAAAGCCAATGCGATGCTCGGTTTCCTACGCCGGAACACAGCCAATTTTGATGACGTACATGCACTGAAGGCTCTGTTCTGCGCTTTAGTTCGCAGTGTACTTGAACATGGAGTGCAGGTTCATGCCGTCCATATCGCTCGTATTGAGAGACTCCAGAAGCGCTTCATTAGGTATGCTCTACGTGATCTGCCATGGAACGACCCAGTGAACCGAGCGCCATACGAACATCGATGCGCACTCCTCGATTTACAACCGCTGGAGAGCATCCTAGAAATAATTGGGTTAGATGAAGCCTAATTTTTTTTTGTCAATATTGATGCTTGCAGCATATCCCAAAAAATATGAACAATGAATTAGTTTATTTTTTTAAAAACGTAGAAAAAATGGGGTGCGGCTAAACGAATGTCTGTATTTGAGTAGCATGAGTTTAAAGTCGTCTTTTAAACATTTGGAGAGATTATTAATGGTTTAATGAATTCTTGAACGAAAATTATCGTTTAAAATTGAGGACCAATTGACATGATGATTTTTATACGGTTACATATTCTTGAAAGTAACCTACTTGTAATTAAAATTCATATTTCAAACAGATCGTCCAGATCCTTTCAGGCAATAAAGATAGTGACCCTCTCAACCATCGTAGCTAATACAACCATGGCTGTTTCATCAATCAAACCAAACGGCCTGTTTCAGGGCCACCTTATGCTTTCTAAAGAGTGTACAATAGAATTTTCTCACATACACACTTAGAAAATTGTACAGTGTTTGGTGATTTTTTACCGAACTTTCAACAGCTGAACGATCGGTAATCGGTAAAATTTTCTAAGTGTGTACTTACTTTCTAATGCTGGTCTATCGTTCCATTAAGACCACACCTACGCTATTTCGACCTAGACTACAATTATCGGCCAAGGTAGGGGTCAATTTCATTAGGGCGTAACTGACAAAAGTAACCAATGGCTTCTTCAGTAAATTTCTCGTAACACAAGATCTACACATGTTAGCTTCCAATTCTACCGAATAGATGGACTCTTAATGTTTTGAAATTGGAAACATCTTCCCATCATCATGGGATCCTAGTAGAGGACAGCAATTTCTGCGAGGATCAAAGATGTGAAGAGAAATTATCTATAGGTCCAATAGCGTTCGGCAGGCTGTGAAATTGAATAGAAGTAGTTGAAATTGAGCCGAGGACTATTTTGAAAGGCGGCATTTCGATTGAGCAGACAATCTTTTATCATACTACCTCGTGCGGGGTAGGCAAGGGGGGAGAGAAAGAGGTACCCCCCCTTGACTGGAAAAGAGTGCGCGCTTGATCATGCTCATATACCGCCAATGGCACAGAACGGTTCTAGCATGTGACAGACGTCAATTTCCAATTAGAGGTTTTGAAAGCACAACTTCTAATTTTACCGGTAATGTTCTTGTAAAGGACTCTACCGGTAGAGGACTATTGTTCTACGAAATGGCTGTGGTAGATTAATGCGGCAAGTTTCCAAGGTCGACAAATTTAAGGAAGAAGCCATTGTTAATATTTGTCAGTTAGGCCCTAATGAAAAATCTTTTTCGAAATGAAAATTTGAAAAATAGCGGAACGTTACGAATAATTGAAACACTTTGAACACTAATAACTTTATCATTTCTTGATAGATTTTCGAGATTGTAGCTTCAATCAGTTTTTGATTTTCGCGACTTTAAGGTCAATTTTCAATAACATCATCAATAATTGACTTTGAATGCTCAAACAGACATTCAACAATCTATAACGCGATAAGGATTATGGTCTCCAGCTAGTCGATTATATCAACACAATCACCACTGCCAGCACAGCCGTTGCTCTTTCATCATACCAACATTTAAAACCTTTCTAGGGTCGCCAAATAATTTCTAAAGAGCAAATAATATAATTTTCTAACATACTTACTTATTCTACGCCGATCCAACGTCCCACTAGAACAGCACCTACGTTGCAATGTTGCTCTACGAAACAAACGAAACTAATCTAGCATAATATAATTGTTATGTTTATTTTTTGTATTCTCCATACTATAAGATTAGCTATGTGGATTAGCTATATTAGCACATAGTGGGAATATAATAGTAATGAATTATTTATCTAATGAAATAAAAACAGAAAGTATTATCTACCTTTATTACAGCTCAGAAACCCGATTAAGATCCTTATTCCTCCAAATTAGTACGATCAGACTCTTCCTTAGTCCACCGTATTAAAACTTGAAGGTAAATTCTCACCTTCACTCATGACGAATGCTCTGATTACCGGCGGTGTTTTAGAAAGGGTCCCGATGCAACGGAGACGGAAAAACCTACCAATTCACCTCCAAAGAAGGTTTCCTGATAAACAAGCTGTCTTCAGGCTTTTACTGTGCTGCCCAATCTTTCGAAGAGGTAGTAGAAGTTCAGTTACATGCATCAATTCCGAAATATTTGTTCAACCCTGTTGATTACAGTATGAAACTGTTTTGACTAAACCAAGCTCCGACATAAGAAAGAAATTTCCAATTAATAGGGGTTTCAAAGTTTCGAATCAGACCAACTTCTTGGCAGTGATATACCACTCAGCTTTATTCCAGTTGCTAACTGCTACTACACGGAAGTTCTAATCATTCGTCCAGAAATTTTCCAATTATACATCGAGCTTATCTACAGCTAGTGATTCTACGTAGTTAACGCTAGACACGGCACGCGCACTTCAAGAACTGAGTAGAATAGATACTTACACCTACTGTTAAGAGTATAATCATCGTTTGTGCTAGATATCTAGATCAGGGTTGTTAATGACGCCATTAACAACCCTGCTCTAGTTTGAGCGTAGCTAAAATGGCACATAGAAGTACGTTTACAAATCGTTGATAGAAAAGCCTTAACAAATCCTACAAAACTATTCGATCCCTTCAGTTGGAATCCACCATTCCGAGTTCAATCCTTTCAAACTCATCCTCTTTGTTGATTGTGGCACACCGAGCAGTGAGGTCATCCTGCAATGCAACGAAATCGAATTAACTCTCACCTTAACCCTCAAATTCGTAATCTTACCTCTTCCAGCTCCAAGCAATTGCCCCACTCTTGCAGTGTAATTCTGTGGTCTCCATTCGGATCGCAGGCTTCCAGGAACGGAGCGATGCAATGCTCCAGCGTCATCAGCGGAGCACGGATCGGGAATAGCTCATGTCGCGAAACGGAATTATCGTTCGGATGCCCGTCCAAATCGCACCACTTCCAAATGGCAGCGTTCGTCCACCGCTTGGTCAGATTGGTTTCGGCTTCCTGTTCCAGCTCCATGTACGCTTCCGGCAATTCATTGCGCACAGCCAAGTCACGCATCACGTTGAACAACCAGTCGCGCATACGACGCGGGAAATCGGCCAAATCGTTCTCGGAGCAGTCCTGAAAAATGTCAGTAAAATGTAATTTCCCTCTTGGAGCAGTCCGAGCTATCAACTTACCGGCATATCGCGGCACTGGCCGTAGTAGTCAATATGGACATGTTTGACTTCCTCCCCACGGCACCGTGGATCGTCCGTGTTGCACAGACACCGCTGTCGATGAACTTCGCAAGCCGAGTCCCACGTTTCGTTTAAATTGGTGCAAACCTTCCGTCTGGAATCCGGTTCCTCCGGGCATTCGGGAATGCAGACACACTTGGCATCGTTGGCCTCGGCCTGGCAGATACGCCCAGCACCGCAACGAACTCCCTTGCATGGATCGGCCAGTCGTGGCAGGGTCTCAACGCCTTCCGGGAAGTTGTAGTGTTCCGCAGCGATCTTGGCCGCCAGTTCCCGGGCCATTTGATCTTCCTTTTCGAACTGCCGCTGGACGTGCTGGGCTTCTATTTGTCTCAGCAGATCTTCATCGTCCTCGTCGAAGTCTTCGCTAGCGTTGTCGTCCAGCAGGTCATCGTCGCCTTCGTTGGCACTGACCAGCAGACATGAGGTCACCAACAGAAGAGCCAACGCCGTCAGCTCCAGTCGCCGCATGGTGATGATGATGTGGATTTGTCCAACTCACAATCGCGCTTCGTTGCTACGGTCGATTAAATGTTGCAGACGGGATGGAAAGAAAATAAGGAACAACACGAGTTAATGAATGAACCAGATTTATGCGACCCGATAGAACCAAGCGGCGATGGAAGAACTGTGAACGAACTTGTGCGAAGCAAGTGGGTGGTGAGAGTTGGACGGAGTCTGGAAAAGATATCAACCGCTGCAGGCGGCATCTTGTAACCTTTATCGGCATCAGCATCCTGTTCAGTTTGTGTAAACATTTACTGGTTGAAAGGGTGCTGGTGTGCGATGAGAAGTCAATGTTTTACATTCAACGCATAAGTGTAAAAGCACATACGGACATTTAAATGCATTCAGAGCAGAAAACGCTCCTCGGTGTGCTCCACACATTATCACAACGGGCACGCTTTCAATTAAAGTTTATTAAAAATGTTGTCATCTTTCGCTCGTTTAAATTACACATTCGCAACAACGCAATCTACGAAGTTGGTACAGGCAGATGCAACACGCTACATACGACGGATCATCAGCGCGGAAACGAATCTACTAAATCTCTCAACGTGCTGTGCTATGCAGTTTGTGTGCTGCGTATGCAATTCTATGCAACGCGGGTTTGACCGTTTCTGCTCCTGGGTACAGTTTTATATAGGAGCTGATGATAGTGCAAAATTTGATTTAATTCATAAAACTATCCAGGCGGTCTTCCTTCGTTCAGTCGGTGAAAGGGCAGCTTTAAAAACTTTTGGAGATCCTTCTCGGGACACCTAGGTTCGATGATTAATCGCAATTCTTCGCTTTCAATGTCTCCTCACGCAATGCTGTGGGAGAGACTGACGTTTCCGATGGGGCGTAAGCAATACGTAAACAAAAACATTCAGCATTCGAGTGATGTGCTCTAAAATCGGGGCTCCACGTCAATCATCAAGGTTAAACTTACATTCGAAAACAGCTCGATTTCGGTTCTCTCATGCAGTAGGCTAGAAGAAGAAAAAAAAATCATGTTCGGAAGATCCCGTCAATGCATACTGAAATTACACATTTGCGTAAACAGACGTAAACTATAGGTCGACTATCTAACTCCGTAACAGCCCGTAGCGGTTTTTTAAGATGGGAAAAAGAAAACGACTGAAAAGAAAACTAATTTTCCTCTCATTGCATTACACTGTTTACGTAAGTTGAATTGGGATGGTAAACATATAAGCTTAATTCATGACCAGTTGTTGGCTGCACATAAACAAATGATATTTTTGCGATGATCGATTTATAACATTAGACCAGGGGAGAGGTGAAGGGCAATAGAAAATCGCGAGGAGCCGTCTGGGTTGAAAAACAAAAATGCAGCTGTTCATCTTTCCCACCAGAAATACTTAATATCAAATTTCAATGATGCAGTTCTGAGCCCGTATGAGAAAAGAAGACCTTTTTTTAACAACAATGCATAACATGCACACATGTTTACATGAACCATGTTTTTAACCGTACTCTTCTTTACTGGAAAGAGATAGTTCTCGATGGATTTCGATGCATGATGTCATCTGTCGATTTACATTTAGAGTTCAAAACGTTAAAATTGAATGCCTTCGTTAGTAATTTCGATTCTGTACACTCAAAAAGGCACTGTACATCATTGATTATTTATGCTTTTATCATCATAATTGATTGTAGCAACGAATGAATGTTTTTGTGAACAGTGCTAAAGAAATGAACGGAAATTCAGATTGCGACTGCAAATGTATTCAAATCATGCTTCTAAAATTGTGTTCATAAAAACCCGCAGACTTCTGAGGCTAATTTAAAAAAAAATCGCTTTTATTTCATTCTGGATTATCCCGAAGGCCACTCGCTGGCCCTGAGGGTCAATTTTCGCATCACAAGTACAAATGCATGCAAATGGTGCAAAATTGTTCTGGAATGTTTCCAGAATTGTTCAGTGAATCATTCAGATTCGGTCCGACATGCTTCCAGAATTGATCCGGAGTGTTTCAAGAATACAATATTCTGAGATTGTTCCAGGGTAATTCTGGGATTATTTAAGAACTGATAAGGGATACTTGCAGAGTAGCTCAGAGTAAATCTTTCTATATATCTATACATATAAAAATCAATTCTCTCTGTCTGTCTGTCTGTCTGTCTGTCTGTCTGACCCTTATAGACACTGAATTTACGGAACCGATCGGCGTGAAAATTTGCATGCAGGCGTTTTTGAGGCTGGGGAAGGTTCTTATGATGGTTTGAGACCCCTCCACCCTCTGCCATATAAACGAAACACAAATGTTTGCATAACTCGAGAACTAATCATGCAAAGGTAACCAAGTTTGGCATGTGAGAGTTCTTGTAGACAAGGAATGTTTCAATGGTGGTTTGAAGCCACTTCCCGTTCTGAAAAAGGAGCCTTCCCATACAAATGAAACACAAATTTCGACATAACTCAAGAACTAATCGAGCAAATAGAACCATATTTGGCATGTAGAGGGTTTTGAAGGAGAGAAATATTTGTGTGTCGATTTGAGATCCCTTCACCCTCTGAGAGGGAGGGAGGCTTCCATGCAAATGAAACACAAATTTCAGCATAACTCAAGATCTAATCAAGCAAATGGAACCAAATTTGGCAGGTTGAGGTTTTTGAAGGGAAGAAATGGTTTGAGACCCCTCCGCCCTTTGGAAGGGGGGCTGCCATAGAAATGAAACACTTTCTTTTGCATAACTCAAAACAAATTAAGCAAATGAAACTAAATTACATACAGCCTTACAGACTCGGAAACTACTGAACCGATCGGCGTGAAAATTTGTATGCAGGGTTTTTGGGGCTGGAGAAGGTTCTTATGATTGTTTGAGACCCCGCCCCCTCTGGAAGGGGGGGGGCTCCCATACAATTGAAACACAATTTTTTGTATAACTCGAGAACTAATCAAGGAAATGGAAACAAATTTGGCATGTGGGTGTTTTTGAAGGCAAGAATTTTTCTATGGTGGTTCGAGACCCTTCCCTCTTCTGAAAGAGGGGGGCCTGCTCTAATACAAATGAAACACATATTTCTGCATAACTCGAGAACTAATCAAGCAAAAGGAACCAAATTTGGCTAAGGGGGGTTTTTGAAGGCAATGATTGTATGGTGGTTTGAGACTCCTTCCCCCTCACAAGTGTCAACCAAACATGAGAATTATCGTGGTTACTAAAACACAAAACGGTTATTTCTTGGGTAAGAAGCATGTTCTGATAGAAATTTGAACTCCTGCTTAAGGTCGGTATTGTGCTCGAACGAAATTTCTTTTTATCATCCCAAACCCATGTTAAATTCCGTTTACTGAAACGGAAAAGTAAAGAACCGAAAAGAAATTTCTGCAGCAGTATCCACCTGAAAAGAACGAAAAATCAAATTGGAATTTGTAAGCAAACTAATGGGAGCTGTCACTTTTACTTGCGGAAAAATATTCCGCTCGATTATTCCGTAAGTGAAGGTGACATTTCGTTCCATGTAGATCAATTGTCAAAATTCCGTTTGGTAATATTCCGTAACCTCTCTACTTTTTAAGTCGATACTGGCCTTTAGTCAAGAAAAACCACATTCCGAAAAACATCCATAAACGTGCCAGTTCTGTTAATTTTTCATTAATTTAGTTGCAAGCGTAGCAGCGCTCGCATCGGGTTCAGCTAGTCTAAGGAGTGTATCGAAAATAAGCTATCCACAAACTTTCCGATATTTTATTCATACAAAAAATTGATCCTTTATTGTACGAGGTTAAACTTGAACATAATGAAGACCGGATGAAATTTAAGTTATTCCTTCACGAATTTTCGAACATTGGATCGAATGCTCTTCATCAAGTTTCGGACAAGTGTTGCATCGCATTTTTTGGACGCTTGAGCCCAAATTTTTTTGAACTCCTACATGTTCCCAGCTGCCTTACCAGTCTTCTTGAAGACCCTCTTCACGATTGCCCAGTAACGTTCGATGGGTCGAAGCTGAGGGCAATTTGGTGAATTGATATTTTTCTCAACGAAATCTATACCCATTTCCGCAAGCCAATTGAGAGTGGTTTTGGCATAGTGAGCCGACGCTAAATCCGGCCAAAACAGTGGAGGTGTACTATGCTTCTTATATAAAGGCAACAATCTCTTCTGGAGACACTCAGATCGATAGATTTCCGCATTTATAGTTCGGGTAGTGTAAAAAATGGTTGACTTCAAACCACAGGAACATATTGCTTGCCATACCAGTACCTTCTGACCGAATTTCTCCACTTGAATCGACCTGTCTGCATCGCTCACATCCTTCCCAACGACGGCAGTAAAGTATTGTGGACCTGGAAGGGTTTTTGAGTCCTCCTTTACATAGGTCTCATCGTCCATCAAAACGCATGCATCCGGACGCTGCAAAAGACTCGAATACAATTTTCGGGCCCTTGTTGCTGCTCGCTTCTTCTGTTCTGCACTTTGTTTCGAGATTTTCTGCTTCTTGTAGGTCTTCAGGTGGTTTCGCCTCTTGATACGCTGGATCATTCCGACACTCGTTCCTGCTTTTTTGGCCAAATCACGTATTGACATTGATTTGTTCTTCATGATTAGAGATACCACTTTCTGCTCCAGTTTCGGGTTGGAAGAACCGGGTTTTCTGCCTATTCCTGGTAGCTCATCCAAAGAATAGTGTTCCCCAAACTTATTAATGATGGTTTTAACACTCGCATGATGAATTCCAAACCGCTTCGACAATTTTCGGATAGTAATACCCTTCTCACTTAGCCATGTATCCAGAACCTTAATTTTCACTTCCTTTTCTATACGCGACATTTTGAAAACACAGAATTTAAACCGCACAAACAAGTAAACAAAAGAAACCTGACAGTCAAACGCACAGCATGCAGTGTTCAGAGCATAAAAAACCATCACAAATACATGCGTACAACGCAAATGAATGTGGATAGCTTATATTCGATACACTCCTTATATATATAAAAATGAATTTTTGTCTGTCTGCCTGTCTGAACCTTATAGACTCCAAAACTACTGAACCGATCGGGGTGTTTTTTTGTAGGGGGGGGTTTTAGGGGGGGGGGGGGTTTTTTGGGTGGTTGGACCCCCCCCCTTTTTTGGGGGGGGGGGGGCCTCCCAAATAAAAAAAAAAAAACTTTTTGCTTCGCGCGCTAACTTACCAAATAAAACCAAATTTGTTGGGGGGGGGGGGTGGGTGGAGGGAAGAATTTTTTGGTGGGTGGGTGGCCCCCCCCCCCCCTATCAGAAAGTGATGGCTCTCATACAAATGAAACAGATTTTTTTGCATAGCTCGAGAACTACGAAAGCAAACGAAACCAAATTTGGCATGTAGGAGTGAAGGCGAGAAATGTTTCTACGGTGGTTTGAGATCCTTCCTCCCTCTAGAAGGAAGGGCTCTCATACAAGTGAAACAAAAATTTCAACCAAACATGAGAATTATCCCTACTGTTATATATTTTTTATTTTTTATTTTTATTTTTTCAACTTCATTATACTTCATAAGGCAAATTTATGAAATTCATACTAATTTCTTACAGCAAATAATCATAATGCAATCTTATGAATATCGAAAGTTTAATTCGCTGAGGGAAGGTTCAAATGCACGGTTCATTGGCCCAGAACCATTCTGCTGCATATCATACTTTTCCATAAAAATTGAACTAAAATGTGAAGAACAATGGGTGACCAACCAATTGGTTGGTCACCACTAAGTGTACTCAATCGAAGGGGTTTATGTTTCCAAATGTCACAATCAGTAAAATGCTCTTGGAGGTCAATAAGATAGTTCTTTGTCTGCCGTTAACAAGGATCCAAGGTAGACGAATGTATCCACCACCTCGAAAGTATCCCCGTCTACAATGCTACCTTGCTACCTAGGCGAGCCCTGTAGCGCTCGCTGCCGCCTATTAGCATCTACTTTGTTTTCGACGCATTCACCATCCGACTTTCCAAATGTTCGGCCGACAACGTTAATATCATCCGCGAAGCAAACAAATTGGCTGGATTGCGTGAAAATCGTACCCCGGCTGTTGGAACCAGCTCGTCGCATGCCACCTTCTATGGCGATATTGAACAGAAGGCAGGAAAGTCCATCACCTCGTCAAAGTCTCACGTGATTCAAACGAACTGGATTGTTCGCCTGAAATCTTCTCGCAGCTTTGCACACCGTTCATCGTTGCCCTAATCATTCTAGTGAGCTTCCCGGGGAAGCTGTGCTTGTCCATGATTTTCTATAGCTTTGTCGTACGCCGCCTTACAATCTATGAACAAATGGTGCATTTTTGGAGAATCAAAAGTGCAAGTTTATCCAAGTGGTACTTGAAGAAGTATTTGAGAGAAAAAACCGCAGAGTTCTGAGTCTGATTTCATAAATTGACCACTGTCATGGGTTTTCCGGATCATCCCGAAGGCCACCTGGTAGCACCAGGGGCTGGATAGTCAAGAAAAAAATGGCCATTGTTTTTGACTCAGGAAGTACCAGCACAACAGTCCCTAGCTTAATGAATCACCCAGAAAAACATAACTCTCAACGAATTACAGCTCAATAAATCTGTCAAAACAACACAGCGAATCAAAACAAAAATAAACATTGTAGTACCGATTGCAATGGGGTGCAGTCAACAATCGATTAGAAACTAGCGACTTAAAATTGGCTCACTGCTTTAGAACTCGATTGGTTCCAAGTACACCCTAGAGTTCCCCATTCTTTCGTTTTGCGGTACTGGAATCTTTACCTTTTGTTTTGATTTGTTTTGTTATTGTGACAGAATATTTTGGAGGGTTGTTCGTGGTAAGTTATTTTTCAGGGGCGATGCATAAAGCTTGGGACCGAGCTAAGCCAAGGAAGTACCAGCACATCGGTCCCAAGCTTTACGATTCGCTGTTACCAACAATCAATGTGCAACTAGCGATTTGAAATTGGTTCACTGTTGTAGAACCCCTAGGTCCGAAGTATACCTGCAGTCTGCACCTTGCAATAATTCTTGCGCTTTTCGGTACCTTCCGGTACTAGTATCTTGGTTGTTGTTTTGATTCACTATGTTATTTTGACACAACATTTGAGAATGTGTTGGTGTGAGCTACGTTGTTAGGGGCGAATCATTGAGCTTGGGACCGAGCTTGGGACCGATGTGCTAGTACTGACTGAGCCAAGAAAAATATCGTATTTGTTCGGGACCTACTGGTCTTAGAGTTAGTCTATGCTGTTACTGTTGGTTTAAATCGGTACTAAGGCTTGTTCGCGACAAAATCTGGACTCCCCTAAATACGTATATCTCTGGAAATACTTCATCAACGCGTGCAATATTTCGCAGACTGATGAACGTATGTCTGTTCATTGTGTAAAATAAATTTTTGGCGATACTACAAGCTTTGAGATCGAAGATGGCGTCGAAAGAAGAGCAAGTGTGAAAAGCAATTGCGTGCGGTCGCAATGAAAATCCGGATCTGTCAGTGAGAAAACTTGCAAAAAAGCTTCCTGAAAGCACTGTCCATAACGTTCTTAAATCTTTCTTTACACGATACAGGAAGGCTGGGAGCGGAACAAAAACGGATCTCAGGAACCACCAGCAGGATGCGAAGATGTAGCAACTATTGCAGAAGAGACCAGACCTTTCGGTACGTACTGTGGCTGGAAAAATAAAAATGTCCCCACCGGCAAGGTATGAAGTCGTTCAAGGTGAAAACTGCACCGAACCGTAATGATGAACATAATGTGACTCGGAAGTTGCATCGCGAATAGTTTTCCTGCGTGATAATGGACGTTGAAACTTATGCGCTGGAAGACTTTAAGTAGCTTCCCGGAATGTCTTATTATACTGCCATGCAACAAAACGGCGGAGAGGAGCATTTCAGGACGAAGAAAAATGCCAAGTTTCCCAATAAATATTTGGTTTGGCAGGCAATACGCAGCGCTGTGGTCGAGAAAGTCAAAGTTTCATCACTACCGGAACGGTAAACAAGGAAATATACCGTGAAGAATGCCTAAAGAAGCGATTGTTACCATTCCTACGCAGCCATGACGCTCCCTCGCTATTCTGGCCTGATTTGGCATCTTGTCACTACGCCAAAGATCTTTTGGAATGGTTTAAACCGAATGGAGTCCATGTTGTACCGAAAGAGGCGAATCCACCTAACTGCCCGGAGTTGGACAAAAGCAGCTAAATCGGTTGCATAGAAGTCTGCATAGACCATAGTGGTTGGAGTAAACTCAAAAGTTCGTAGTTTCTTCATGCAGCCTAATTAAGTAACTGTAATTAGTTTTAAGAGGACAAATAATGCACAATAAAATGAATAAAAAATGCATCTCCCTTGCGCTGAACTGGCCGGCTTGACGTGCCGCAAGGGCTCAGTAGGGATCAAGACCCGAAGCTAAGAGTCAGTTCCATTGTGGTTATATCACATTTATTAGCAGAGCAGCACATCAAAATTTTAGGTTCATTATTCTTTATATGCTATACAATTTCAGATCATCCATGGATATCCCAAGTTTTGTAAAATAATTTAAAATCAATTTTTTTTTCTGGTGGCCATGATACATTATCTAAGCTTTCAGGTTCATGGTGGATGTGCGGGTCCGTATACAATTGCAGCAGGACCACAATCTGCAGACACGTAAATACAAATGAAATTATTATCGTTTTATATTATAACATCCATTCACTACATTTTGTATGCTTTTTTATAAGTCATTTTCAGCTTCGCATTTATACATCCTTGTCAGTTATATCTCATCTAACCTACGTTATGTATTTGAAAAGATAGGAAGGTTTTTAATGTTTTTTTTTTTTTTAGAAAGGATTATATTCGAAAAAATTTACTTATAACAGCACTTTCCTTCTTCATCAGAAATATATATTAATTCAAAACCTAACAGTTTACAATCATTCATTTCCTATTTCACAGACATGAGGAATCATTTATGGGTGTACAAAAGCTATAGAAAAATTCAATTTCCTAATTTTTTATTTTAGTTTTATTAAAATTCAGTTTTTAGATTCATACTCATCTGAAATTTATTTCGCCTTAAGCTGTCTTCAGTTTTTTTAAATATTATTATGATATTAATACACATCTAATTTTTATTTTCAGTAACATACCAGTAGATGTCATATATATCTTGTACCTACGCTTATTATGTTCTCTGACTATTATTGTGAAAACAAATTCTAATCTTAGTAGATCTTATTTCAATAGAAACTGCAACAGTGGAAGTCTTTCGATGAGTGGATGATCAGATTAGTTACGGATATATGTATTCTACTATAGTTTACTGGCTTGCTGGTATTATTATTTTATAATTTAACGTCAGTTTATTATTTTATGTTGTGATATTAAATGATGTGACATAATTGCATTTATATTCATTTCATTAAAATCGATATTTCCGATGAGACTCACTACATAAATTATTGCAAGGAAACGGAACAGCACATCGAAATTTTAGGTTTACTTTTCTATTGCTATATAATTTCAGATTATCCATGCATATTCCAAGTTTGATGAGATAATTTTAAATCAATTTTTTTTTCTCGCAGCTACATTGTCTAAACTTTCAGGTCCACAAATGGAATTGTTATTTTCATTCTTATATTCATTCACTACATTATTTGTCATTATAATATTCATTCGCTATATTTATTATAATTATAATATCAATTTTACTAATTTATTATAATTATTATACTATATTTTATACATTACTATATGACATTAAATATATATTGGGAAGGGAGGGAGCATCAGGGTATCACTCAAGCTGGAATTGGACAATGGAGTGGTATGACAACCGGCGTCTAGGAGGGAACAAACAGTATCATTTTCTTTATCCTACCGATTCGATTGTGATGCTGTGAATTCTACTCCAACAGTTTCAGTGAGAGTGACGCGCCCTTCTTAACAAGCCATCCCGTAGAAAGCTTAATAAGTATTGCGAATTGGGTTATTTGATTTGTTGGATCGTATCGTTGGAAGGAGAATCTCATGTTCCCGCGGGTTTCGCGTAAGTGTCTCTGCTTACGGGTCCGCCCCACCGTTTTTGGCCCTTCATACAGCGTTACTGTGAATACAACCCGGCAACTCAATTTGATCTTGCTATTAAGTGGAGCTGCATACATGACAAAGTCTTAGAAGGGATGGTGGCTACCTTACATACATACATACATAAAATGAATAAAAAATGCATCTTGGATTGAACTAACAGCAAATTTGTTTTATTCCAAATTTAATCTGTCCAGATTTTGTCGCGAACAAGCTTTAATATTTGAATGTATTTGTGCATCTCGTTGAAACGAACTTAATGGAGAATAATCTGAAAACAATGATAAACAAGAATTCAAAGTATCGTTCACCAAAATGAACGCTGCTGACAACTCAACCCTTTTATCCAACATCTCAGTGATTTCTCGTTGATTCCTCGGCTTCCAACAAAGCGAGTATCACGTCAACATATTCCTACCCTTTCCTTTTTTGACCTGCATTCGGGCCGGGCCGGCGCCGGTAATGACTTAATTTAGGATCAGCATGACATTGAGGATATATGTTAGGTCCCAAGCATAATCTTTTGGTACTCTGTGTAATTACAGCTGATCTGGCAATAACGGAGTAGCAACATCGGGCGGTCAATCATGACAATGTTCATGCTCAATTAATGGTGCTCATTTTGTCTCGTATGCTCATTAGGTCCCTAATAACTCTATATCATTCACTATGATTATGTCATTCACTAAAGACTTTTTTCATTAGGGCGAATCTAACATTGAGAAACTCTCTTCGATTACTTTCTCTTTCACTCATGTTCAAATTACTTTTACGTTTTTCATTCTATTATTTGCAGAGTATGCTGGCCAGCACTTTTGTGTTTCGGTCTGTACTGAAGAATCTCTCGAAAGTTTCATAATGGCGTTGTAATGAATGAAAGAGAACCAGGCAGGAGAGAATCTCTCTTTGTTAGATTCGCCCTATTGAAAAAAGTTTCTAGATATATTTGACAAATCTCCAACGGTACGTGGCGTTAGTGAGATTGACCATCATTACACGTCATGCTCACTCATAATTCAGGTGAAATCGACCGTATTTGCACGTAAACCTTTTTAGTGAGGTTATGTTAGAGCCCTAACCACTTTGACATTCCCGCGAATCGAGAATTAACCTGTTTTTCAGGTATGCAAGATAAAATAAGATGGCATATACAAGCTGGATAATGTGAAGAGACCTTCAATGCATAGGATTTTACTGCAGATCTCTATAAATATTGGCCGATAAATTCATTATTTTATGATATTAACTACCAATTAATGCAACGCGTTATTATTATATAAATGCCTACATTAGAGCGTAACATCGGCTGTTAAACATTTATCAACATCCAAAATCATTTTGGGGTCTGTGCGTTTGGGATAACTGTTTTTTTTTGGGGAGTATTTTGGGGGAAAATTAAAAAAAAAGTACACGGAAACAAATCTGATCCAGTTTTCATGATTTGCATATCATGAAACCAGAAACTGTATTCTCTAATGAAATCATGACTGTGAATCATGGAAATTTCATGAAAAATCATGCTTGTGTGAAAGAGCTGAGGTTTTAAAGAATTTCATGTTTAATTCTTTCTTCACTTTGTTGTTAACACAATCAGATACGTCGTGACGTTTTGAATAAGTTGTTGAGAATTAATCATTGTTTTTATTAATTCAGTGCTCACTTTCGTACCGTCCGATTGGTCCCGGTAGTGAGAAGGAAGTTTTCGTGCGTTCCGTCACCATCCCATGTCCGCTCAAGTACCGGTAAATGAGAAAAATGGATAAGGAAGAATATAGAACAGTCGGGTACCGATCTTTTCGGTTTCGTTCTTTGCAATATCATTTTTAACGGGTCAACCGCAAAAAACGGTACCCGCTGCTTATGGGAATTTCACTAATTGAGGGAATTGATGTCTGTCTCTGTTCTTTTAAGTGATAAACCTCTACAGTCTTCAGTAGAATTGTTTTATGGCGTTGAACCAACAAATCTGTGTTATTGAATTCCGGTATAATTGAAAATTTCACCTCTAGAGACGCTTTATTTTCAAGATACTATAAATGAGTGCAGTGATGCTTTGGGCCTCACCAGTTAGGACACATCAGTCTTCAGTAAATGTGTCCTACTGATAAATCCCTTCCTAAAGGTGGTCACAAAAGTTCGAAATTCGCTCACTACACGGCGCTAGTGTGCATATAACCTTCCAATTTGTTATTGCTATATCTCGAGAGCTTTACTGGTTTAGACACGATGCTTTCTTCAGAAAACTTGTGCTAGTGCCTAAATTCTTCCATATGGTAGTCTTAGTCACTGGTAGTCACTCATGTATTTTTCTAGAACATATGACTTAATTTTCCACTCAAATATGACCAAAACAGCGCAATTAACCGGTCTTTTAGGTAGCGTAAGAAGTTTTAAAGACATAACGATGTCTTATCTAGGTAGTTTATAGCATCACAATAACCAATAGGTTATAATCTAGTTATTAAAAAGTGAAACTAAATGCAGAAATGCATGAACACAACAATTCAATCCAACAACTGCCAAACTAGCAGATATAGACACAGATCGAATTTGACAATAATGTTTGTAATGAATATGATGAATTTGTTTATGATTTTCCATCACTTTTTATAAATTTTTCATATCGATTAAAAAGCAGACCTAGCCTATTTGCAAGATATTTTCTTAAGAAACGGTTCCAGAATTGGTCTAACTACAAGAAGAAAGAAACAAACATATTTTACAGAACTATACCATGCAATAAGAATCACCATCAACAGTTGATTCATAGTTATGGTCCACCAGAAACGTAATTTTTTTCTAAAATTTCTGGAGCCGAATGACATTTCACTAAGAAGATGCACTAATATGGTTATTATGATGTAATAATAACTAACTGAAATAATTTGCAATGGACCATCATGAGCATGTTATTAGACTGCTCTCAAGATGTATTTTGGACTCAATTTCAACTTCACGCCATAGTTATGGACAAAATTACAGTGCCGGTTGAAACTATGATTACAATTATCACTAAAAATTTCGAAAGCTGTGTTTTTTTGTCGATGATTGAGATGATACATTTTGAGTAAGAATGAAAATTGCTCGATAATCTAGACTTTATTTTTTATGTTTTAAAAATACTTTTAATCGACAGTGTAGACCATGTGTATAATCCACCATGACGATTTTTGATGATTCGAACAGAGATGCTACAAAATTGCAAAATATAAGAGAATTTGTTGTTGATTTTTTTAATCTTTAGAACGGCGCATAAATTATGCAAGAGTAAAACCAAAAGTTGCACCATAAAAGCTGCCTCGCATATAATATTTTGTTGAGCGTTCTGAGCATTTACAATCTTTAGATTTCTTATATTTATTAAATCGGTTTGGCCAAAAACGATTGTCATTTTTTTCCTTTGAGTTGTGCATATTCTCCTCATAAACAAACATAATTTTCACAATCACAACAATCCTAACAATCGTTGTTAACTTCTGTTCGTTTGAAATTTCTCAAACTAGCATGTCATGTTCATGTATTTCTGCAATTGTTTTTACTTAGGAATTACTTGATTATAACCTATTTGTTATTATGATGCTAGAAACTACCAAGATAAGACATCATCATGTTGAAAGCATGCTATTCAAAGTATCTTGAAAACGTGTTATTAGTCCTAAATCTGTATCTAAGAACTTCTTGTGTGACCTAAAAGATGTTTCAAATAGATCGATCTATTGCGCTGTTTTGGTCATAGAAGAATAAGTTATGTGTACTAGAAAAATACATGAGATCATGTCTTAAAGATGAATTTTTGAACATTACATAACAAGTTGTGTTACTTGGGAAGGGTCAGTAAATTGGCAAAAATAGACATGTAGCAGTGACCTGGAGATAGAAAGGGGCAGTCAAGTAGCAAGAGGTACAATGTGGTTCTAACTTAGTTTTGAGACGTTTTAGACTCACTTTCGCCAGAAGTGGAGTCACTCAAATGTGTGTAAATTTAACTGGTATTGACAAGTCGACAAATCGGAAACATCGACTCAAATCAGATGAAAATTTACTGAAGACTGATGGGTCCTAACTGGTTAGGCTCTCGAGATATCCTAGGATGAAATGAATTACGTCTTATCCCAAATCGTAACTGCATTCATATATAGTAAGTCGAATGTAGCGGTGATATTCTCATATAAACCGGAATCCAATGACACAGATTTGTTGGTTTAACCCCGTACAATAGTTCTGCTGAACACTGTAGAGGCTTATCACTTGAAACAACTGAGACAGACCTCATTTCCCCCAATTAGTGAAAACCCCATAATAGAAACCAATTTGTTGTATTCAATTTAGATGTTGTGGTATCATTTTCTTTTTTAAATAAAATCTATGCACAATCAATGCAAAAAACTTCTTCATATTTAAAAAGAAACCATATTTTTCTTAAAAGAAAAATGCAATTTTTTCTATTCTGATTGATAATTTTCATAACAAAATCTTGAATATTTCTTTATTATTGTGACAAAACATCGCCACGTGTTTTAACTAACATCTTTTGTTGTCTCTTCTATATAGACGGTAGGTTACATAGAGGGCAGAATCGAGCAGCGACTTCAATCGCTCAAAGAGAAATTTGGCAGTGTGGCACCCCAGGCCCAAATAGTCGCAATGGGCCCGGATAGAGGGTTGATAGCAATAATGATGATTTTCGGTGGAGGGCAATATATTGCAGACAATATTCTGCGTGCTGTGTGCATATGCCTGTATATAAAATATATGCTAAATCTGCAGTATACTCCGGACTGCAAACCGCTATGGATGTTCATACAGACTTATCTTTTTAAAATCCCGGCGTCTATATTGGAACTTCAAAGAATACACGGGACTTGCTACAATGTGTCGATAATGGGAACATGTTAAAGTTTAATTTAAATAAAAACAAATAAATTTATCTCTAATGGATATCCAAAAATTAGTCTCATATTTTAGTTTTGCACACCCGATTTCATGATTCATAATCTCAAAATCATGATTTGGATTCATGGTCCTAGAATAAAAAGGCCGGAATCATAAACTTTGCGCATCTACTATCATGAGCCAAGGTTATGATTTTCAGAACTCAAATCTCATGATATCATGATTCCGATTCATGATTTCCTCTCAGCAGTACAATTCGTAACGCCTCGGGTGCGTTACGGGAGCATTAATCATGATATCACTTTCGCCACCCAAATCATGGTGTAATTTCATAAAGTGAAAATACACTAGGCTCATGATATCATGAGTCGTTTTGACCATCTTTGGGAGCGGGTTTGTTTCCGTGTATATTTTTGAGATAATTGATAAAATTGCAAAATTTTAACTTATCCTATGGTCTATTCTGTTCTATACTATTCTCAATAGCTTCAGGAAAAGTACCCCGATTTCCTGTAGCTCGTACTCAATAGCAACGGTAGAAGTACGTAAAAACAATGTCCTTCTTACCTGAACAATCACGTTGATTTTCCAAACAAAATTTTGCGCAACATAAAAGTTAGGTGGAATATATGATGACCGAAAATCCCCTATGTTTTCATGTAAATCGAGCGTGGAAATCTTTTAACGTCATGCTGCCTCTGTTGAGAATTTTCCAGTTGTTCCCGGTTCTTATCTAAGAAACTTTGTTCGCATCAACAAAACGAAACTGCCAACTGGACGTCATGATTTGAGCAGTTCCTAAATTTTGATTGCGCACTTGTGTGTTTTCGGTGAAGTTTCGATTTTACCAAGAATTCTACTAAATTCGTTCGAAAGGCTATTTTCTTCTGCTGCAGTGACGAAAACGGTTTACAAGTATTGAAGTAATCATTTTTTGCTTAATTGACTAATGTCCAACACACTTAGCAGCCGAAGGATGTATCCTTGAACGTTTTCAGGCGTTATCGCCAACAATTGGTTGCGTAGGCACATTTCGTGAATGATGAATTTTGAAATGGTCAGCGAAAAACAATCCATTGAAATGGTTTTTGCTGATAAGCGGTTGAGCATTATTTAATACCGTAAGGTCGCCATTCATTGCTGACTGCATACTTATTATGTTTAAGAACGTACATTAATAATGGTATGGTATAATAGTATGATTTATCAACATTAGATACAATTTTGAAGCTATGAGAAGAATTACATTAATCTGTAGAACGATCCACGAACTATAACTACTGTATTAAAGTGGTATAAAAATCGAGCGGTGAATGGGCATCGTACTGTCAACACATTTCCTACTTTGTAATTAATATAAATTTACATTCTTCTTCGCACAAATGGGTCGACGTAGTCGTCGTCTATGCTTCGTTATTCGGAACAGTTCTTATCAACTTCCTGAGATACGGAGCTCTATTGCGGTCAGCTAGAAGCTTCTTGAATGCACTTTTTAAAAGTCAAAACAAATAATCATATTAGGAACGTACATTTCCTGCAACTCATTATTTAAAAGTTTCTCAACGGGTTGATTTTCAACACACAACCAGACAGACACAATAAACATCTCACACTTCACAATTTACACTCCATCTAGTTAAGACGAAACCGACAAATCCGGCGATCCGAGATGATTAAAGGGACCGCATTTCCTGCATACCTCCCGGTCCCGGCTCATAAATCTCAAATTTGTGGAAAAACGAAAATCACCGGTTGGAAGAAAAAACAAGTACCTAAAAATAACAATGCACCACCCCCTTGCTTCCAAGTTTTTCGTTATCCTACAATGTTGTATGATTGCACTCACAATTATTCCTCCAACAGTAAAGTGAGTAAGTTTTTTTTTCTTCTTCCTATGCGCACTGTCAACTGTACCGGACGATTCAAATCTACGGGTCCTACTGCTCCGCCACAACGCAACTGACTAACTGACTCGAACTCGAGCTGAGCTGGGCTGGGATATTCGCCCTGCCTCTGCAAGTAACTGATCGTATGAATGCGCGCGTAGGAGCAAGAGACTTACTGCGATCACGTCACTCTCCTCGGCTACGGTGTTACAAAAGTTACTGGAAAAACGCTTCGCACTCGCCACTGCGAACGATCGAACGATCGACGACCGCGCGCTGTTTGAGTGACATCAGCAGATCCCGAAAATTCGCGCGACCATATGGGACGGGGAGAAATGGTGTGAAGTTTGTAATCTGCAGTGGACGAGAAAAATTATGATCACGGTTTCGGTTTGAACTACAGTGGTTAACATTGATTACTTTACCAATCCCCATATGATGTGGAAGATGTGTGCACATGTTGGCTGCTGTATTTACATTCTGACTCCAATAAAGGGTCATTACTATGATCCTGTGGATAACCACAACTGTACTTTGACTAATCAATCAAATAAGGTCATAAGGAGCCAGGAGATCCATGGTGTAGAGGAACGATTGGAGAATACTCGTACATATGGAATTTTCTTAAATGATTTTCGACACTCAGTAAATTTAATTGGATTAAGCGATAGTGTTTGTATTGAGCATTTCCAGCCAGAATAGCAAACCGATTGGACCCTTCTCTCTCCGATCTGAATGGAATTTTGTCCAAATGTTGGTTTCTACCCAAAATTACGGTTTCCATAAAAAATACAAAATTATCCTGGACTAATTTTCTATAAGGGCATCTTCAACGACGATCCAAATCGTGAATTGGATTTATTTTTTTGAACCAAACGCAAAAACATCGCTGCACCGGTGTTGTAAATTTTGTTTTATATTGGATCTATTTTGTATCATTTTAAAACTAGTATTGCTGGTTGCAGTTGTGATTGGACTCTAGAAGTGCTTTTTGCGCATTTCAAAGTGTGATAAAAGTGCACGTTTACGTCAAATCGTTTTGTTGTCTTCTGTGCACTTATCCTTTATGCTGATAGGTATAAGTTCACTGAAGACAGGAAACGATTTGTCGTAAACGTGCACTTTTATCACACTTTTTCTGTTTTTGTCGGAGTCCAATTTTAACTGCAATCAGCAATATATGTTTTGATCTATTCTTGCAGCAATTTGGAACACGAAAAGTACAGCTCCAAAACGCTACACGCTGCTTGATAATACCAAAGAATAAGTAAAATTTCAGCTTTTACTAAACAATAATTCAATTTTATTGACTATATTCTGAGGTATATTTGTTTGCTGCGTGTGATGCTGGCGGCGGAGAGAAAGTTGTGTTGCTCGCCTCGAATGCTGATTATTACCTCAAGTTGCTCCCGGTGCTAGTGAATTACCTTTTCGTTTCATTCTTAAATAACGAATGCCTGTCCTAGTTCTTTTACAGGCACTGCATTTTCCGGAATACGCTGACTAGCTTGAAATGCGGAGGTTCCGAGATTCCGAATAGTATTTCGATTGCTCGGAAATGAAAAGTAATTAAGTCTTCAAACAATCGGTTTATTGATAGATTGGTCATGATAAGCACTTGCAAATAGCTCTAACAGATAAATTTTGGAGAAGCCTCTAGTTGACTCTAGTAATCGCATAATGTCCAGGAACACCTCCCTTGGCATGCGGAAACGCGGGAAGTGCTTCTCGCTAAAGTAGTCCTGGAACAGCTTCTGATGACCGGAACGGAAATCACGGTCGACGTTGGGGCGTCATCCAGGACGTGACCCTCCCGTTTCGATTCTTATTTATCCGCTGCCAAACTACAAATCGACAAAGATTTTTCATTAGGGCCTAAATGACAAACGTAAACAATGGCTAGAAATACAACACCGGTGCGGGGAACGCAAAGTTGGTCTATTTTAGCTAGGTCTATTGAAGTTTCGCTGATGCAAAGCAAGTATAAAGTTGATCTAAAAATATACCGCCGCTGAAGGTGCCCCTAGAAAAAGTTGTAGGTAATGAAGTGTTCTTCAAGAAAAAAAATACACTGAAACTAAAAAAAACGTAAATTCATGTTTGAAAACAGTTATTTTTAGTTCCTTGATTATCGAGATTTTCAGCCCTGGGCTGGTTCATCTCCCGTTGCAGCCCTCAAATACCTTTTGGATATTTTCGTAGCTTGTCCGGAGGTGAGATTTGAACTCGTGACTCTGGCGTGAGCGGTATGGGTGTTAACCTTTACGCCGGGGTCACTCCCTGCTTAAAAAACATAAAACGTTGATTTTCTCTAAAGGGTCTCGCTTGGATCCTCCTAATTTTTTTTAAAGCGGAAGTTATTTCCTTAAAGTCCTTGGTGAATTCTTTAATTTTTTGAAAATGTTGAAAATGATAAATTTTTTTATTAAAATATACCAAAAATATATTTTATGCATTATTTTTAATTAAGACCATTTATAAGCTTTTTTCGTAAGCCTAGTCGTTCTCAAGTTATTGCGAATTTTTATAACAGAAATTTATGTTTTTGAAATGTTTTGGCCCTTTTTGATTGTTAGTCATTATGTCCACAACAAAATGTATTTTTCAAAATACATTATTGAAAAACAGGCATTTTTTTCTCGGACACGGTGGCAGTCAGACTTACCCGTTTCTGTTTGGACGCGATGGAAAAGAATCAAGTTGATCCTCTTGGATATGTTTTGTTGTTTTTTTTTTTTCAATTTTCATTAAATTTATTACATTTCATTTTGCATAGCATAGCATAGCATAGCATTTTCCGACCATACATAATCCTGGGTTGGCTGTTGTTGAGACGATGGAAGCGCCAAAAGAGCTGCCTTGGACGTGACAAGCTCCGCATTCATCGATTTCTTTGCACTACACCTAGACAGGTCCGTATGAAAAGCAAAATTCATATTGATGGTTGATATCATCTTCCTTGGGTTTCTTATAGATATTATTTGTGTTCCCAGGTTTCCTAAAAATTTATTGGGGCATGGAAATTTAAAAAAAATTAATGTGTGGTGTGTCTGCCCAGAGGACATGAACCCTTCTAATTGCTCGCAAATTCGACCAATTGAAGATTTTTGACGAAGGCACATCTTAGGAAACATGTCTCGGCAGCAGATACCATTCAACAGTTTGAAAAAGATTGTAAGAAGCCGCTAAGAAGTCTGTGCTGAATCTCATGAAGAACTTCAGCTAGCATACAATCTCTAGATTGCAAATACTGAGAACACTAGCCTGATGTGTAAATCTAATGTTGAAAGTATATCTAATAAAAATTGAATTTCCAATACTTGTGTAATATTTTTACTGAAAACTTGATGCATCCATACTTTCTGGGGCAGTCTTTAAAGCAACTGTACGGATGCTGTTGGAGGCACTCACGAAGAGTAATCGTGGCTTTTTATTTGGAAGACAAGGAATTTTTCTACACAGCATGGAAACTAATTTGGATAATTCGTGATGATTTGTCAGGAGAAATTTAGATGACCGGACAGAAGCTGATTTCCATTATCTCCGTTTGAAGCTGCATCTGTTCAATAAACCGTGAGTTTGAACATCTGATCTGAGATCGATGGCTCCAATGTGAATTGGCTATTCACGTGAAACCAAAAATTGCACATTTTTGGTGAATAAATGAAAAATCTGAAATGAATAATACACATTTAAAACACTTTCTGCACTACGATTGAAAGCTTCAAACGTTACGACGTCAAAGAGTCAAAGAGTGAGAAAGAGGCGAAGCTTGCCAAGTATAATAAAACCCAAAGTTGGGCCTGAACTGCATCAATATATTCAGCCCTTCAATTCCACATGTTGTATAGCCCACGTTGTCTGCATCGTCTATCTACATCTTAAATATAATACTTAGCTGAGTTTTGCCATCGATTGAACCGGAACAACCCGCGATGTGTGTGATGGTGAGCAGCAGTAGAGTACTGGAAAAATGATCAGACAAAAAATGACCACTAAAATTAATTTTAAGTCGTATATTTTTGAAACTCTCAGGGAATAGATAAACACATATTAGCTAGGCTTTTGCACGGTTGGTTTATTCAACCTCCTTTGTAGTCTAAATGCCCGCACCTTGGACTTAACGCTACCCATCAAATCCTGTGCAACATTTGCGCCATCTTACATACATACTGTCATACACTCTTTCTTAAAATCCTTGTCGTTTTTTCCCTGTTCCGGATCTTGCCCTTCATAATCGCCCAGAGTTTTTCTATTGGGCGAAGTTCTGGCGAGTTTGGCTTATTTTCCTTCTTCGGCACAAAAACAGCAACGTTGGCTTCGTACCACTCCATCACCGGTTTCGCGTAATGGCACGATCCCAGATCCAGAATGTTACCTTCGTGGGACCGGAGAAAGGGCAGCAGGCGCTTCTTTATATGGTGGCGTGGTGCCGTTTGTTAAGTACGGCTTGCTGAATTTGCCGCACCCGCAGATCGCTTGCCACACCTAGTACTTCATGGCAAATTTGTCAACCTTCTTCTTTCGGAACATCATTATCTAATACTATGCTATACAGTTCGGCTGCACCTACCACTCGCGGTACAGCTTCTTGGCGCGGGATTTGGCCACCGTGTTATGTCCATCGGATCGGTTAGGCGCCTTCCTAACCTTTAAGACATGAAGTCCGCCCCGCTTCATTGTCTGCTGAACGAACCAGACGGAAGAATTGCCCTTTTGGCCATGTCCCGAATCGAATGGTTCGTATTGAAGTGATCCATCACCTTCCTTGCGTTCACGGGGCGGTCGTCTTCGCTTTTCTTCTGCTGCCAGCTCACCGCTGGATCGTCTGGGTCTCCTTGAACAATTTTACTAAACGGGACACGGTCGAATTGTCGATTCCCAACTGTTTCGCGATCCACCTGTGGGACTGGCCCAGATTTTCCACGACCGCGCTTCTAATTTTTTGTCGAAGCACTTCTTGCTTGGAAGCCATCTCGATAACCACTTGACTTGACTTGTAAACATTACACTTAAACTAGTTTTAACCCGAAATTTCATCAATTTTTACCCATGCAATAAAAAGTTATACACAAAAGAAAGTGTTGCATTTTTTTCGAGTACAATCTTCAGATACTATTGTGGAAACAATAAGTCCAATTGTTATTTTATCGTCACGAACGATATGGTCAATTGTGGATAGTATTGTATGGTTACTACACATTTGACTGTAAATTCATTCACACTTGAATTCAAGTCATTCAAGCTTAAATCTCAGCGTCTGTAAAATTCCATAACCGTCCATTTAAAAGGAATCGCCAAATAACAATAAGCAACTAGCAAATCTGTCGCCGCTATGTGTCATCTCATTGCACGTCAAAACATCGTGTCAATATCGGGTGGCGTTTGGCGATAGTCGGCATGATATTTTGACATGCTAGCAGATGCCGCAACTTCACTACATGAGTTGAACTACGCGCCATTAGTGAACAAGCGATTTGATGATTCGTTCGTACAATTTAAAAAAAAATCTATCTTGTACATTGGAAAGTAGTTTGACTGAAAGATTGTTGGTCTGCTTGGTAGACATGGTAGACGGTAGGGTATTCTAGTGAAATTATAATACTTTAAGATGGCTTAGGCCCCTTTTTTTTTGTGTCTCTAGGTGCCACAGGATGCTGTTTTTTGTTTGCATATCTATATTTCTACTTCTTTCTTCATCACCTTGGCATCCTAATAGGTTTGTCAACGGCCGTCCCGCGCGTCACTGAAGCGTGATCAGAAGTGATGCCTGCATCAACAATACAAGAGGGAAAATACCTAAGTTTCTCAACACCTGGGCTTGAAAACTTTCGAAAACATTAAAACGCTTTAATCTCTACCTGTTACCGCATATCAGTCCCATGTAGGTTTTCGACAAATTTTAGTTATTTTCGCTATCCACCTTTAATTGATATCAACATCTTATCATCAAATAACACTAGCAACTTTGTTCAAGAATATTAAAAAAAAAAATATCAAGTCAGTCTTTCTCATCAAACTAGGCCATCAGTACTATTCTGAAATTTAATCATTGAGTAGCCTAGTTACAGCGGTGAGTTCTAAGTTACGACATTTTTTACCAATGCTCCTATCCAATTGATGTTATGTTGTAAGGCACAGGAATTGATTTATTATTAATTGTCAAATACGTACATAGAAATTGGAATTCATAATGGGACTGATATGCAGTTAAAGGCAGTTCACATTTGTTTAGTATTTGTTAATACAAAGTGGCACCAACGCAGCGCGTGAGAGCACAATGCGCTCTGCTGCATTTATTAATCGCAAGAACAGTTCATACACATGAAACACTAAAGCTGCGACATTGTATGGTTAAAAAAAATAAGGACAAAAAGTAATTCAACGGCTATTAAAGGAAAAACCTTTACCAAAGTTGTCCTTGTTACCCGTTCAAGATTTCGCCTTCTTGCCTTTGTACTCGCCGGCTCGGGCGTGCACCTCGACCCGAGCATTAGTCCGCCCGACCGGTTGTGCCTTTTTCTGCTTTGGAGTGTACACAATAGAACGGGACGCGTTATACCTCGGGTCCGGCGTGTTAGGATCACTGTTCGGAACGGTATCGTCGTCTGGTTGTACCGAGCCTTCGGTTGTGTTGAGTGAAATGATACTAAGGTTGTCATTGGGGACGGCTGGGCTGGTGTCTTGGTTATAGGATGCGTTTTGTCGGCGGAGGCGTTTCGCAACGGCTGGCGATGGTGAAACGGATAGAGATCTTCTTTGCGGTACCGGAGAGGCTTCCGCGGCGGAACTTTCTCCTGCCTTCTTCTTCCGGCGGACGTTGACGATCACGTCGGCATCGATGCTGACATCCAGCTCAAAATTGAAGGCGTAGGTTTTCTTGACTTTACTTCCCGTTTTAGGAGTACCACCTCCGCCAACTTTAGTGTTTAACCGAATTGAACCGGTTTGCTCCTGAGCAGAGAGCTTAGTCGATACCATGTCCGACGAAGGAGTAGAAGTTTTGTGACCATTAAGTGCCGGTTCAGGCGATTCGATGGCAACAGTTTGTTTCTTCTTTCTCTGGGCGGGCGTTGATGGCGTTTCTGGTTTTCTTTTGACTGGCACCACGTCTTGCGTTGTGGTGTCGGGACTGGTGCTGATGACCTTCCGTGGTCGACCTCGCGGGCGAGCCATAGGCCCCGAAGATTCCACCAAATCGAGCTCGACAGTCTTCTTCTTCGACGGCGAAGTTTGAACCTTCGATTCAAACTCCAAGTCTCCTGAGTTTGACTTTTTCAAATCCTTGAGACCGGATTCGAACATTTTTCTACATTTGCCATAATCCGGTTTCTGGTTATACTTCAACGAAGCAACATATTTAACATACTCATGGATTGGGTTAGGAATGTCCTTTTTAAAGCAATATTTCATGAATCCACTAATGTCTTTCATGTGTTTTTCCTTGGATTCCTGGACTTTCACGGGACTAGCTAACAGCTTCTCAGCCTCCCATGGCAGCAATGTACCAACCCACTGAATTGCGTTATATGCCAAGATTTCCATATCTCCGCGCATTGTAGGAACTCCTTGGTGAGCATCCCGTGAAGTATACTCAATGGTACCGTTGTGCATCTTCTTCGGATCCGGTTTAAAGTCCTTGCTGGTATAGTGACTCGCGAGACCGAAGTCAACCAAGAACAACTGCTGCTTGCTGGCCGTTTTCCCGAAACCGAGTAGTATGTTCGCTCCTTTCAAATCAGCGTGGACATAAGTACACTCATGTATATACTCTAATACGTCCACCATCTGCAATGCGATGCGGTAAACAGTGTGCAGTGGAAAACGCCTTTCGTTTTTCAAGAAAATGCCCCACAAATCGGTACTATATCGAGGCATTACCAAGAAACGATGTTTCAAGTTCTGCAGATCATGCGACCCATTTCCAACAAAGTAAGGCATTCCTAAATGCTTCAGTCCGCGGGTTTTCTTGAATGTTTCAATGTCTTCCTGCTTAGCATTGCGCATGTAAAAGTGCATCTCCACAAACAGCGGTCCATTCCCATGAGGCTCCTAAAAATATAATTCGAATCAAATGAACGTGTAACAAATTATGTTCTCATGTTTAAGTGAAAACAACATCCTCTCCGGAGTGATATAACCTCAAACTACAATCTAACAAAAAAGAAAATATTACTTACTATCTTCACAACATACGGATAATCGTCCGGTTTCTTTACGCCGGAACCGGCTTCAGAGGCGCAGTAAATTTCACCGAACCCGCCGCTTCCGATCGAGGGACCGACCTTCCACTGACGCTTGGCCAAATCGGTCAGTACCGTACCAGGCGGTACCGGTTCTGGCATCTGATAACCATTAGCAGCTTTCTTCCGACCACCGCCGGTGGGTTTCTTAGGTGGTGCCATTTAGCGCTCAACTGAAATAAGAGTTGTTGTAAAATGTAGTAAATTGCATGCCGATATTTAAATTGGGAACTAAATGAATACTGCTTACTCTGTAGGAAAGAAGAAACGACGATTAAGTGTTCAGTTTACAGGACAAAACATGAAACATGAAACAACTAACTTTTTGCAGCTTTTAGAGTTGTAATGTTCTGTTGTATTGCAATTTATCAATTTGAAATCGTTAGTTGTTTTGTTTGATTGAATTTGACACGAAAATTTGGTTGGTTGTATGTGTGTTGTAGAGTGCATTTGATTTGAGTTGGTTCGGTCTCGCGAAGAAGCCGAATGTGAGCGAAGCGACGGGACCGCGGTAAAAATTGCAGCTTTTGCGTAGAGTTCCAAATACGACGAGCTTTTAGTACTAAGAGCACCGCCACGGGAGTCGCTTTCGCTATCTCTATTCTCACTGATAAAAAAGCAATCATGCACGCTAAGATCAGTTTACCCATATATGAGTAAACTTTACCCATAATCGCGGAAAAGTGCACATACTCATTTTATGGGTAAAGTCGCTTTACCCATATTTGAGTAAAAATGGTGAACTAACAATATAGGTAATGTTTACTTATTTATGGGTAACCAATTTTAAGTAAATTTCACGCATATTTAGGTAAATCTAAAAAAAATAATATGAAATTAGACGCAAATACGGTTATATTTCTCTAACTAAATTTTTTGATAACAAATAAAATGATCGGTCATCTGTTATTCAATTAAATATGTTTTTTTTTATCAATTATACAGCACAAATATATCATTTGCTCTTTAATTGGACGAACTTCTGATGATTAATTTCATAACTAGTAACGCAAATATTGCCGAGATGTGATGAAGAAGAAGTGATTAACAGTTGGTCAAAACAATTATTGATCGAAAGGTAGAACCCATCAGGTTAGAAAAGATGAACGGCATTACTTTTTCAGATTTTGTGATTCCTCCCCCTCCCCCTCATCATGGTGTTGGCAGTGTATTCCTTTATACAACTCCAAGGTCACAGCTCTGTCAAAACCTACTATTCACCGTTTAATTTTCGGAACGAATCCGGATCCAAATGTTTTTTCAGCTCTTCCATCTTCTACTCCCCAATTTCAACTTCCGTGATGGACCTCAATAAAACGATGACCATCTTACTCGATCCAATGAAATATACGAACTGACAATGTTTTTTTTTTTTTTCAAATATGGGTAAAGTGTTTTTTTTCCTTTTTATATAAATAAATTTTTTATTTTTTTTGGTTTTGTTTTGCTCCTTTTTTTTGGGGTTTATATTTATTTTATATATATTGTTTTTTTTATTTATTTTTTTGGGGGGAAAAAAATATTTTTTTTGGGTGATTTGGTGTGGCCGGGTGTGGGGCGTGGGGCGGGTCATTTTCCTGTAGCTAACACGCTATTCTGGAGTAACTCATTTTTGAGTCAAAATTCACTCAGACTGGTCAAAAGGGCACTTACCCAGAAATGGGTAAGCACAACTTTACTCAAATATGAGTAAACGTGCCTGTGGGAGAATCTGAGTAAAGTTTACTCAGAGGTTGACAATTGTTGAATGGGTAAACATTACTCATTTTGATTCAACGGAATACAGTAGTGTGTGTTAATGCTTCAATAATTATTGTTTTAAGATGAATGTGAAAAAATATGACAAAATCAGTTTTGCATATATTTAATTAATTGAGTATACAAAGCATAAAGTTGTTTAAATTTTTTCAGCTTGAATAGCTTATTTAAAACTGAAACAAACATCATTCATCCGCTTCAAAACTCCTTCGAAATAAATCCAACAAATGATCTATAATGTTGAACACGAGGTTGAACAAATGTATCCATATATAAATCCAAATTGCTGGAATTCAAATTCCCGAGATGCGGTGCTGTATGCTGGAAATTTTGTTCATTAATTCACTGAAATGAAATAAATAAACATATAAAAAACCACTTACAAAGATATTGCTGATACCTTCCGAAACCCAGATAGTCTACGTTGGTGTGTATTCGCAAATGAGCCTGCATAATTCTTCGAGCAAAATTCGCATAGAAACGGTCGAAATGATGTTTGATTTTATGTCGCACGAGGGGGAATTTTTGATCGCACTCATCGCATGGGAGATTGAAGTGGAAGGTGATGTGGCTAACCGACTCCATTTTCACTAATTTAATTTTAATTGCGCAAAAATCGCCTAGGAAAAAAATGCTATCATACTCATTTACTCAGAATCTGGGATGATTTCACTAATCGAAGGAAAACCAGTTTACCTATTTTTTGACAACTCTATACCGCTTGCAAAAATTAGCGCAATCTACTCAGTCACTGGGTAAATTTGAAATAGCGTGAACATCTCTTACAATGAAACGTCAAAAGATTCATTGTTTGTAGACAATACAGGCGTTCGTACCCGTAGTAACAAACGTCAGATGGGCCTTATTAAAATAAGGCCCGCGATATGTTGCATACTGTCAAACGCTAGTAAATAGGATGGGTTGCCATTTCCCTGAAAGCAATCATACACTTAGAAAATTTTACAGTATTCGGTAATTTTTTACCGAACTTTCAACAGCTGAATGTTCGGTAATCCGATTTAACGGATTTCGGTAAAATTTGACAAGTTCCGGTAATTTTTTACCGGCATACTGTAAAATTTCACCAAAATCCGTTAAAATTGGGTTACTGAACTTTCGGCTGTGGCCGTTTCGGTGAAAAATAACCAAAACCAATAAAATTTTCGAAGTGTGACTATCTGTGTCCGACATATGAATGTTTGCAATGTGATTAACAAATTATAGCTATTTGTATACTCATACTTCCTATGTGTACACATAATCACTATGTGTGGCTGCACATACTCTTCATTTGTCATTCATATTGGAATATGAATGAAAGAGAAAGTAATCAAAGAGAGTCTCTCAATGTTAGATTCGCCCTAATGAAAAAAGCCTAGATTTTAGCTTATGCCTGGGACAGACATACAACGTACAGCGTTGTACTCCTTTAGTCTAGTACCTGTTTTTAAGTACTGAATTAAAGCATTTGGAAGTTCGTACAACGCTGTACGTTGTATGTCTGTCCCAGGCATCAGTGTCTCACTCTACCCGTGGTGTATATTTTTAGCTTTTTTAGTTTTAAGCAATTACTAAGGGAACATTCACTTAGTCACGCCAAAATTGACCAACCCCCATCGTCAAGCACCCTTAAAGCGGGACGTACTTAATGAATACTCTCATTACTGAAGAAGAGAATCTCGCCGAAAGGACGATTTACCGGATCCGATTTACCGGATTTCGGTGAACTTTTACAGTATTCCGGTAAAAAAATTAACTGGATTATATTTTAGATTTTGGCTGGGGAAATTATAAGCAAATGAGCTGAGTTGCCTGTCTGAACCAGAATCTTCGTTCTCTTAAGCCTGCAACAGGTTTGGTGCATACCATTTCAGCAAAAAAAAAGCTGCATTTTGGGTTTCTTGACCACGGGTTTCTTGTTGATGTTGTTTGGATTCAGATGGCTGAGCTGTTTTCCAATGAGAAATCTTCATCCACAGTCTTAACAACGTGTTCAGTGAGTAAATTTCGACCTGGTGAACGGGAAACACAGCGACAAATGGCAAAAAGCAAAGGAACCGCGGAAGTGTAGATAATGACCCAGCAGCGGCTCGTCAAACTGGTCCCAAGCTCTCGGCATGTTTCTTCTGCAAGAGATTAGGTCATCTGAAAGCAGATTGTGAAAAGTTCAAATCCTGGAAGCAAAATCAGAAGTAAAAATCAAAAGTAACTAAGGAGAAAGCTAACAATGTTCACCAAGGCAACGAGGGAAACTGGGGATTTTTCCTTGGAGATTCCCATTGCCAAGACGAATGTTGGATCCTGTATTCCGGCACTATGAGCCACATTGCAAACTAACGAAGTTTTTTCGAAGATCTGGATGAAAGCATTCGTGAGGATATGTGGGTGGCTAATGGAACAAAAAAATGAAATCCTGCATCCGCGGATCTGGCAAGCTAATTTTTGTGCAATGTTTGTAATAAGCGAACTGTAATAATGAATTAAATATTGTTTGTTCCTAGAATGGATTCAAACCTCCTATCTGTGAAACGTTTGGTGTAAAAAGGTTACACGGTGAGTTCAATGGTATCAAGTATCAATACAATCCTCTCCAACAAACATCAATGCTGAATAACTGTTTGTTCAAACAAATTTGGAGAAGTTGTTCAGCATGTTCTTCTAGAAAGCTGAATAACTTCTCCAAATTTGTTTGAACAAGCGGTAATTCGACACTAATGTTTGTTGGATCCTTACACACCTCAACAAAATGGAGCAGCTGAACGCAAGAACATAAGCTTAGTCGAAATGGCCATGCTAATCGATGCTAGTCTACATAGCTCTGTTTGCGGAGAAACAATGGTTACGGCAAACTATCTACAGTATCAATCTGAGGAACCTCATAAGAATGCAAGTTTGGTAGGAAGCAAAGTCTCAAGCACGTACGTCTGTTTGGAATAGATGCATGCTGCCACATCCCTGATGAAAAGTGAGGAAAGTTGTAAGAAAAAGCAGTAATGTTAAAGTTCGTTGGATATAACGAAGCGTCTATCGTTTGCAGGATATTCAGACTGGAAAGGTGGCCATAAGTCATAACATCGAGTTCCTGCAATTCTCAAGTCCTGTACTAAGTATTGACGCTTCGCCGAACGAAGATGTTGTCGTGCCTTTGGAAGTAAACCGTAACGTTACCAGCAATGTGGAGCATGAGCTTAATGATGATGGTGAGGAAATGGACTCATCGAACCCCTGACTTCCAGATTGCAACTAGAGTGGAATCCCTGGTGGAATCTGTAAAAACTGTTTTCCATCCAAATACATTCCGGCCTTTTTTTTAAAATCAAATTCTTTAATACATTATATTTAATCTACGGAAATTTTAGTTGACTGAATTATGACGATTAGCTTATATTTTATTATAAGCGTCCAAAATGCCGTTCAACTTGTAAAATAATTATTTAAACAGAAACACTATTTTATAAGCTATCGTCATTTCTACCAATATTGTTTTCTGAGTATTGAACTACAGAATGAAGTAGTCCGTTCATTTATTATTATCCAGCACAATATCGTCTGTCAACGTGCAACAGTTTTTTTATGACCCGTAGAACCAGGGACCTCTCATGCTGTAATATTATTGTAGCCAGCATAAAAATATAAAAACGGGAATAAAACGAGACACTCACTTAGTTCAATCATATTAAAACATGACCCATAAAAGTATCGTTGCTAAGGTCTGAAAAATAAATAAAAAACACTGATGGTAGTTTTTGATTTGTCAGCGAAGGCTTTCAGCGTAAACCCCAGTTATGCTGGCTTCGGTTGTTTAGTGTTGACAGAGATATGGGTGTCGTTTCCTTGATTAGAACACGTTTTAAGTGAAATTGTTTACTTGATCAATGGTTCCAATTCAATGAATAATTGACCGTTTACATATGCATAATGTTTCGCTTCCTTTTTTTTATATCAGATCCTTCCAGCGTAATTTCTTTTCCATTATATGCGTTATTCTCATCAATATTACGAAATATGTTAAGAATGCTTCAGTTGGAATATTCACCCTCCCTATTCCTATTATGCCTTACCATTAACTTGGCACTTATCAGCGAAATTCAATTGACTTTTGTCTCATCGGCATATTCAACTGCCCTTTTCTGTCTGAGAGCCTACCGGAACATTTCACATCCACACTTCCGTCGGAGCGGCTATCATTCACTTAATTTTTTTTTCTTTTATGCTTTTATTCTCTATTTTTCGGCTCCTCGGCCTACTCCACTGCCCTTTCATGTCAGGGAGCCTACCGAGGAGCTTTCCTTTTCCGCCCTTCCGTCGGAGAGGATTTTTTTTTAATAGACATTCATTTTTTTGCGCTTTCGGCCTACTCCACTGCCCTTTTCGTCAGGGAGCCTACCGGAGCCATTTCTTTCTCCATTTCCTTTCGAGGTTTTTTTTTCATTTTATAATTTCTCATCGCACTTTTTCGCACTCATACTGCTATCATCCTCACTAAAGTTTAAATTTTTATCTATCACTACCACACACAAAGAATAATGATTATTAAAATTAAAAAAACCATTGCCAAAATTGAAAAGTTGCGTTGGTTCTTTTTCGTAGAAAGCGGTTTACTTTCAAAACCAAAACCTTCAAACCGTCAATTCGAAATTTTGCTGCTCTACATTTAAAAGTTGAAATTTTTAAAACAAATTGTAGAACTGTCAAATCGAAACCGTGGCATCGTTGAAAATAAAAGCCAATTATTTTTATTCCAAAATAACCTTTCATCCAGAAAGTGTCGTGCAATTTAAATAAAAGTATGCTGTAAAAATACTTTTAACATAAAAAGTTTTCTTTTCAGATGAATTAACTATATTTGAAATTGAAAGCAAATTATGTTTATTTGAAAACTAGCTGAACCCGGTGCGTGCGCTGCTACGCTTGCAACTAAATAAAGGAAAATTTAATATAACTGGCACGTTTATGGTTTTTTTTTCGAAATGAGTTTTTTTTCTTGAATAAGCAGGGGTTCAAAATTCTATCAAAACATGCTTCGTACCCGAGAAATACACGTTTTGTATTTAAGTAACCTGGATAATTCTCATTTTTGGTAGAAATTTGTGTTTGTATGGGAGCCCTCCCTTCCAGAGGGGGTGGTTTCTCAAACCACCATACAATCATTGCCTTCAAAACCCACCACATGCCAAATTTGGTTCCATTTGCTTGATTTGTTCTCGAACCATCACATTGGGCTCATCGATTATAATAAAAATCTGAGTTTCATTTGTTTGAAGCCCCTCCCCCCCTTCTTCAGAGAGGGGAGGGTTCTTGAACTACTATAGAAACGTTCTTGCCTTCAAAACCCCCCACATGCCAAATTTGATTCAATTTGCTTGATTAGTTCTCGGGTTATGATGAAATTTGTGTCTCATTTATATGAGAGCGCCCCTTCCTGAGAGAGAAGGGGTGTCAAACAATCATAAAAACCTTTCCCAGCCCCAAAAACCCCTTGATATAAATTTTAACGTTGGTCGGTTTAGAACTTTCCGAGTCTATAACGGTCTGACAGACAGACAGACAGCCCATATGCTAAAGGTGGTTTCATTTACTTGATTAGTTCTCGAGTTATGCAGAAATTTGCTTTTTATTTGCATGGGAGCCCCCCCCCCCCCCCCCCCCCCCCCCCCCCCTCAAAATGGGGAGGGGGTATTGAACTGCCATAGAAACATTTCTTGCCTCCAAAAAGAACAAAATGCCAAATGCCAAATTTGGTTTCATTTGCTTCATTGGCTCTCGAGTTATGCTAAAAATTATGTTTGTTTATTTTTACGGGAGTCTACCCTTCCAGAAGGCGTAGGGGTCTCAAAACACATTAAAAACATTTATTTCTCTCAAAAACCTCCACATGCCAAATTTTGTTCCATTTGCTCTAATTTTTATCGAGTTATGCAGAAATTCGTGTTTCATTTGTATGAGAGACCCCTCTTTCAGTGAGCGGAGGAGTCTCAAACCACAATAGAATCATTTTTTGCCTTCGAAAACCCCCACCTGCCAAATGTGGTTCCATTTACTTGATTAGTTCTCGAGTTATGCAGAAATTTGTGTTGGATTTGTTTGTTAACTCCCCTCCCTCCCCCTTCCAGATGACGGAGCAGTCTCAAACTTCCATAGAAACATTTCTCTCCTCCAAAAACCTCCATATGCCAAATTTGGTTCCATATGCTTGATTAGTTCTCGAGTTATGCACAAATTTGTGTTTCATTAGTATGAGAGCCCCCCTCTTACAGCGGGTGGAAGTGTCTTGAGTTACCTTAGAAACATTTCTTGCCTTCAAAAACCTCTACCTGCCAAATTTGGTTCCATTTACTTGATTAGTTCTCGAGTTATGCAGAAACTTGTGTTTCATTTGTATGCGAGCCTCCCTTTATAGAGAGGGGAGGGGTCTCAAACTAACATAAAAACATTTTTTGCCTCCAAAAACTTCCGCATGCTAAATTTGGGTTTTCTTTGCTTGATCAGTTATCGAGTTATACAGAAATATGTGTTTCATTTGTATGGGAGCCTCCCTTTCTAGAGAGGGGAGGGGTCTCAAACTACCATAAAAAAATTTCTTGCCTTCAAAAACTTCCGCATGCTAAATTTGAGTTTCTTTGCTTGATCAGTTATCGAGTTATACAGAAATATGTGTTTCAATTGTATGGGAGCCTCCCTTTCTAGAGAGGGGGAGGGGTCTCAAGCTACCATAAAAACCTTCTTTGCTTTCAAAAACTCACACATGCTTAATTTGGTTTCTTTTGCTTGATTAGTTCTCGAGTTTTGTAGAAATATGTGTTTCATTTGTATGGGAGCCCCCCCCTTTCAGAAGAAGGAGGGGTCTCTTACTATCTTAAGAACCTTCCCCGGCCCCAAAAACCCCTGCATACAAATTTTCACGATGATCGGTTCAGTAGTTTCCGCGCCTATTAGGCACAGACAGACAGACAGACAGACAGACAGAAATCCATTTTTATATATATAGATGAACTTTCAACTAGAAAGTATCGTGCAATCAAAATAAATGTATGCTGTTTTGATTGAAAGAAAAAATGGTTTAACATAAAAAGGTTTTAATTTTCAAATGAATTATTATAACTTTCATAGAGACCGGACCCGGAGGTTGGCGTCGATCAATCACCAATGTTTCCATCCCGAAAGATCCAAGTTGAAATATTTTCTCCATATCTTCCGAATGAACCTGAGCCAGCTCTAGCATCTGCTGCCGCTCGTCGTCGCTTGTGGCACCGCTGTAAAAAAAAAAAGGATTATTATCAGTGACATGGCCTATTCCGTTTGCATGGTCCGTTCGGAACATAACGCCGAATGTTTGTGAACTTTCCTGATAAGCGATTCGCCAAGAGGAACATTTTGAATGTGAAGCTTTTGTATTATTTGCCAACAGTATAGAGAAAAAAATCCATTCGACGATTTCCTTTGTGTTGGTGGATTTGACAGTTCTTCTATTTTCATGGTAAAAGAATTCACTTTTAAATTTACAAACTAAACCGAAACATAACACTTTTATATCAAACGAAGAACTTTCGTGGTAGATAATTTTACTCTCAATTTAATGAAAAATAAATACTTTTCAGAAGTAAAGTGCAAAAAATTTAATAAAACAAGATTTATTTTGTGTGCAACTGTGCCATTGTCGTGACCTGATCGAGGTTTCCAGCCTTGATCAACCGCCTCAACGTTAGACACTTATGACTGTGCTCTACAAAATCCGTCAGATAACTGAATCGGTTTTGCACATTCACCTACTACACACTTAAATTCGATTTTGCTGTTCGGTAAAAAAATTGACGAAACACTTCGGTAAACATAACATCTTACCGATTTTTCGGTAAACATAAAAAAATTTACCGTTATTTTGTAACACTTTACCGAACGATCTGTAATGTTGAATTTTATTTACCGTATACGGTAGAAAAAAATACAATCCATACGGTAAAAACACACAATCACTGAATACGGTAAGAACTTTACCGAACAAAACGTAAAACGAACTCTGAATCACCGAAACCCGGTAAAGTATTATTAACTGTCAAACTGTCAGCCATTTTCTATGAAGCCTCGTGGTTCCAGTGATCGGTTGTCCAGAAGGTGGTTTGGATATTGATTAAATTTAATTATTCCATGTATGTATGTAGAAAATAAACCAGCGTTAATTGGAGCTATCGTCCGGCTAGCTATAAATATTTCAAATGTGCTGATTACACGTTAAACAATCAATAGGTTCGATGTAAAAAGGGATTATTATTCTAAATGATACACATGCAAAATATATTTGCTGCATTGTATCCATCTACAGGTAGAACCTGGGGGTGCGACACATCTAAATCCAGATTCAAGATGATCGAAAAATCTCACGCTAGCGAATCAATCTTTGAAAAATCTTGTTTCAACTTGTGAATCTTAATCCATCTACTTGCATCGTGCTGCATCTTTTTGCAGTAAATCTTTAAAATCTTCATCAAAATCTTTAAAATCTTCTTTCTATCTACTAAGCGTGCGTACATCGCACAAAAGCATAACAAAAAATATTCTGCATCTGAGATAGAGTCGCACCCTCTGGGTAGAACACAACTTCACTGACCAGCATCCGATGCAGCCGACACTCATCGTTCGTAGTATTTCGTTGACTGCGCCATATGCTGGAAAGACCTCACAGTCCCGGTCGGAATAATAACAAATATAGTTTTGTTTAATATATTCAATTAACCAATAACATCCGAATATTTTGGTGTTTAATGATAAAAACAAAAAAAAAACCGAAACGGTTCCGTACCAGACTACACAAATTACCGAACTGTACGTTAATTTTTGACAGATCGTCAAAATATTTGAGTACAGAACGTTCGGTAATTGATTTAATTACCGAACAGATTACCGAGCGTTCAGCTGTTGAAAGTTCGGTAAAAAAATACCGAATACTGTAAAATTTTCTAAGTGTGTACGATTTATGTTCTACACGCTGAATATACTTCTGACGAGTTATAAACACGGTCATGATAAATCACTCCAAATGAAGTAAATATAATAATTCTTATATATTTACAAAAGTTAAAGCATTATTACTGTTACTATTATTATCAATATTATCATTCAATTACTATATCTACCACAGGTTTGACATGTAGAATGAAATCGAGCAGTTACGAATGTCAACCAGGTCTACAAAAGGTAAGATGCCTAACAAATATGCCAGCAGTGCGAAAAATGAGAAGGAGCCACGAAATGTTTAAAAAGCGTTGACACGTCCAGGAAGTAAATATTAATAACTGATTTATTCACCAAACGCCTTCGGAGAATCCGTCTAGAGCTATTAAAAAAGATGTGTGAATTGATGTGATAAGAAGTATTGGTTAGCAACCAAATAAACATTCAATGAGACCTTAAATAAACTTCAAGCTATTTCCAATCGCCTGGTTAATTCCTCACTCCGTCTTCCAAGACTAAATATACATGTTTTAAAATTTGAACATTTGAACACACACACTAATTAATTGACCTGGTTGCAGCATTTTAGATATATCAACCGAAGAGAAATTTAACTTTTTTTCGGATTGTATACATTTTGATTAAGAAAATAGTGTAAAAGTAACCCAAGTAACCACGAGGCTATAATAACATGTACCTATATAGGGCATATGCCTCACGTCTAGTGCATCATTGAAATTGAATTAATGCTGAAAAGGGCCCCACTAAGATCGAACTAATGCTATATCTTTTGTTATGCCATAAGACATTGCTAAAGTAGCATTATTGCATTGGTAATGCATCACTACATTCTTAAAGCTAATTTAACGCTTCATTACTTGACAACTGTTGAATTAATGCGATCCCGCATTAATGATGTCGAAAAAATGCGATCCCGCATTAATGATGTTGATTTTGGGTTAAATAAGTGCAATAATATAATGCTTGTGGTTACTTGGGTAAGCACGGCAAACGTTTCCGGAATATTTATCTACAATTGTAAAAAAATAGAGCAAAAACCCTCAAACTGATCTTACCAAAATCCACGTAAACAAGCTCCCTGAACTGTTAAAATTGCATTGACGACGCCATCGTGCAATGAACTACTCCTAATAAACATGAACGATACAGGAACGATATGATAGACAATATTACCAAACCAGTTACAGTTGGGATGATACCCCGAATTGGCGGTTAGGCACTTCTTATGGTTATTGTTTATGCGGGTAAAATTGGGGGGTAGGGAATTTTAAGGGTTTTGGCAAGTTGTGCATAATTTCTGAATCAAATTATGTAACCAATCCCTAATTAATTTCGTATGGTTATTTTTCTTAACGACCTATTTGGGGTATCATCCAAACCATTGAAGAAATGGTTGGAGGATTTGCGATATCGTTCGTTTAAGGTAATTTTTTTTATCAGGGATGGCCTTCGCTATTAAATTCTCACGAACAATCGATCACACAAGAAAATTAAGTTTTTAGAAAATAATTATTATTTTCAAGACATTACCCTGATAAAAAATTGCCTTAAACGAACGATATCACATATCCTCCAATCATCTCTTCAATGGGATGGATGATACCCCAAATAGGTCGTTAAGAAAAATAACCATACGAATTTTATTAGGGTACCCGGAAAAAAAAAATCTCATAGATTTACAATTAAATGTATTGTAACCATACGCTAGAATCAATAGTGTGTAAAATTAATATTATTGTTCATGACAATAAGACGACAATAGGAGATATTGTTTCCACAATAGAATTTAATGTTAAAAGAGACATCGACAATAGAATAAGGGGGTTGTTATGTATCTTAACTATAGAAAAAAATCATTTTCTCCCGAACAAATCTGAGTCAACTACTATTGATTGTATTCTTTCACAATTCAAGCCAAGCACCGCATTAGGTCCTAAGTAACAATATAAACAAAACCGAGTTGAATATCTCTATGAATCATTTTGAAATTATGCTCAAAGATAAAAAAAAATTGAAAATACGACCCGATAACAAACCTTCCGTCTGACATTGCACAGCTCTGTACATGGGAATTTTGTCAGCCGCTTGTCCAATGTACAATGCTTGTCTAAAATTTTGACAGATGTACATAGGACCTACATTTTGTCTTCTAAAGACGCGTGTTCTGATTGTTCGAAGAATGAAAACAAGCAAAAAAGTTCTTCGTTCGGATGGATAATATTCAACTACTTCAAGCAACATTTGTATCAAATCGAGAAAAAGGATCTAAAAGAAAACTTTAATATTTTTTTTAATTTTAATTGCAACTCAATTGTGTAATCTTCAATTTTTGTATGGCTTTCAACGTAAAACTTCGTCAGAATAGCAAAGAAAAGGTTGCCTTTGGTGTTTACGGTGATTCTAGGCGTGTTACGGATACATTTGTTATTTAGGACCTATTGCATTTGTATTTGTAGATTGGACCTGTCAAATTGGTCTTTTGTCAAATTAGGATGTTCATTGGACTATTGTGATGGAGGTACTGCACAAACAATCTGGGTGAACTATTCCGTTGTTCAATAAAAAAGCGATAAATATTTTCTACTATTATAAGTGAAACAGCTATACCAACTCTACTCACTCTGCAACAATTGCACACTCAACACCCTTGTTTATTCTCTATTAAATAATTTAATTTATTTTTTAATGATGTTCGCATTAGTTCTCTATTAGCTTTATTTTTGTACTCTTGTGCCCTTTAATTCTTGCAATTAGCAAACAGTAGCCAACATATTTGAGAACTCCCACATCTGGCTACATATTTATTAAATCGGAAATCTCACAAATCGGCACAAATCTCAATCAATAAAGGACCAATGCATCTTATTTTCTTATTTAAGCTTTGCTGCGTGTAAAAATAACAACATCAGATGCGTTGGTACGTTATTGCACGGTAAGCTAGTTTCATCCTTTTTTACGAAAATTTCACACATTTTTTATGCCTGTTTTCAAACCAATTTGCTGGGTGAAATACAAATTGCCATTATTATGCACACACTCCTAGGGGATCCCCCAAGATACTTAATTAAGTTAATTAAGTATAAAAAGAATGATTTGCGTGATATGTTAACCAGCAGTTTTAATTTTATATACGTTGGTCTAAAGCTAGCATCAGGTCATACAGTTTGTACACTAACCTTATATAGTCTTGCCGTTTACGGTAAAGAACAAGTATTTATCGTAACTAGTGCACCTGTTATAATAATCCGATTGAATAAATATGTTGCAAGTTGTTAGGGTTCTCTAATATAATAGACTACTTTTTAATTGAATGTTTATTAATTGCAAATATGAGACGGTAGAAGAGTACAAAAATAAAGCTAAAAGGGAGCTAATGTGAGCATTATTCTATTAATTCTTATCGCAATCAAAAGTCCAATGTACATTCTAAATTGGCAAAAGACCAACCTCACAGCTCAAATCTAAAATATAAATGTAAATGGGCTAGGCGCAAAAAAATAAATATCACAAATACAAAACTAGATAACCGCAAAAACACATTTCTGTGTTTCGTGGGACGTTGGGGGGGGAAAAGAAAAAAAACAATACAAAAAAAGATAAAAAGAAAGTCCAATGTACATTCTAAATTGGCAAAAGACCAATCTCACAGCTCAAACTAAAAGTAAAGAATAGGCGAGAAAACAATATAAGAAAGTAAATAACCAATTTTTTGAGGACGTAGTGAAGAAAAAATAAAGAGGATTTAAAAAAACAAATAAAAATTTTAAATCCTATTTTGCTCGATTTGACACAGATGTTACATAGGACCTAATGCAATGTTTGGCTTGAATTGTTGAAAATTCTAGCATTTAGAAGTGAGAAGTAGATCTACACACCCGTTGCATTTTTACTCAATTTTTGATTACAATTGTATACCATCTCTTTTTCTCACGGAAATGTTACTCAATTTTCGTTAAAAACTGGATCTACTCAATTTATGAGTAGATCCACTTTTTACGAAAATTGAGTAACATTTCCGTGAGAGAAAAAGAGATAGTATACAATTATAATCAAAAATTCAGCGCCAACATTAGATTAAGGGCGAATCTGCTTTTGTAAACAATGGCTTTGTTGTTATTTTTTTTTGAAAAAAAGGTCAAAAAAAAAAATTAGCACCCTTTTAGGAAGAGGAGGTTTTTTTCTTTCCACCGGTTTATTTTATTTGGGGGGATTTTTTTTCAACTTCCTAAAATATCTTAGAAGAAGGTGTTTTTTAAAAAGCAGATTCTCCCCCATAAAAATATGGGCTGAATTTAGTAAAATGAAACGGGGTGTATTTTTCACACAAACAAAAAAAATTTTTTTTTTTAATGTTTTTTTTTTTTCTTTTTAAAAATTTTTTTTTTTTTTTTAATTAAAAAAAAAAATTTTTTCTTCCGAAAGCTCTGTGCTTGTTTTGAAAAAATATGTTTTTCGGTTCAGTGTGTAAATTTAAAAGTTTTTTCTTTTACCATGAAAATTGTCGAACTGTCAAATTCACCAACACAAAGCAAGTTGTCGTTCACGTCGTTGGACATTTTTCATTATTGTTGATTGTAGATGATTATGCTTGCCACCTTGGGGCGGATAATAGCAATGATCTTTATCTTTATCGTCTGCACGGACAGAAATGATGCATGATTGATATAACTTTTGCCATAGTTATCCCAAGCTTCGAAGATATTCTTGATATAATTAATTTAAATGGTTGTTTGAAATTGATTTGATGTTTACATCAAGCATATATTTCATTTGAATCAACGTTATTGAACATGAACCATTAAATGCTTAAATCAAGCATACATGTCATTATTTGAATCCGTGTTTATCGTTGAATCACTCATACTGGAAGGTTAAATAGGGCATATACTCTGAGAAAAATTTAATCGTCGTACCGACAATTAAATCATGGTCATGATGACAATCGCATATAATGGTTTCAATAACCATGAAAATGGTCGAATTCACCACGTTCATGGCATTTTTGACTATGATCATGGTAACAAGGACTATTCCGACAATATGGAAAATGTTGCATCAACTATTTTTAATGGTAGTTTTGACAATGATCATAGTCGGTTTAAAATCACTATCCTAAGCATCCTAACCCCCAATAATGGTAAAATTGACCATCAAATTCCTCTCTGTGTAGCAGCTCTACTGAGCCTCGTGGCTGCCATCCGCACTCAACGACAAAGCGAAGGAAAAAAAATATCATGGCGGCGGCAGATCACTCGGTTGACTTGGACGACGACCTGGTTGAAGAGTTTTATGTTGACGAAGAAGTGGTAGAATTATTGAAATCGTTTGGATTATCCGCGGTGGGCATCGAAGAGTTTGTAGGTATGTAAGCAAATTGTAACTATTCTTTAAAGTAGTTTTAATGAATTTTGATTTCAGCTAACGGGTACGACATTGATGCGCTACAATTAATCGAGCGTGAAGAAGTCGAAGCGGTTCTTCCTCCCCCGCGACGAGTAGAACCAAACAAGTGCATTGGGGGAGTGCTGCTCACTCCTGGGGGGGCGTGTTGATAATAATAATATTTTTTTCAATCATAAATTGTTATATCACAGAGAACAGACGTTCATCTTCGGTCTGCTACTTGTGTAAAACTTTAAACCGACATTTCAATTGTATGTCGTTATGCTCCTGGTAGGCGGCGCTGCAGTTGTGCGATAACTGTCATGTCAATGTTTACCAATAAAAAGCCTAGCACATAACCTGCAAGTTTTGTTTGTTTTTCTCTGCACTTGCTTCTTATACCGGCTGCCTCCCCTTATACTTTTACACACGTTTTTCAAGAAAAGGTACATGGACATCAATGTCTGTTCCCTGTGGTTATATGTTGTTTTATTTCGTAATATCCAAAGAATATGTGCTAATTGAGTAAACGTTCCTATAATGGTGGTATTTTAGTGCAAAATGTTCCAATTAGAATACCACCATTATAGGAACCTTTATCGTAAATTTAACGATTTTTTTGATTTTTGGAACCAACCATAACATCATTTGAACGAATCTCTGTGTATGCTTAAACCAACCATCCGATACCATTAGTTCAACCCTCAAAATAAGGTCAAATTAAACATAAACATTATTGAATTTATCATGAGAATCAGAGAGCTGTCAAATCATCAACAATGAATATTGTTGATGTTAGTATAATATGGTTGATTCAACCCTATTTCATGCTCTAATTAGATCATCAATTCTGTTTAATTGAAGCTTCCATTATTCTTCGATCTATTGTATTATGCGTGGAACAATCTCAAAAAATTATTATATAAAAGTCAATGCACAAATATGCTTGATCGGGACCGGAATATTATTGATATGAATTTATTTTTTTCTCCGTGTGTTTAAAGGATCGGTACGGAACTACGTGAAAGTTAAAGTTATAATTGAATTAATAATCCCACTTTGTTTTGCAGCGCTGCCTCAAGCGTCGAAGAGTGGCAGCAGATGCCAGAGGTTAATCTGGTGAATTTCAGTGATATAGCGAAAGTGTTCTTACATTGATCTCTCGGGATGGAACAGATTGTTGATCGAACGATGCCAACCTATCTTTGAATGTTATAAAATTGATCAGAAAATAAAATCCTTTCTATGTTAAAACTATTTTGTTATTTCAATCCAAACAACATACAATTATTTTGATTGCTCGACATTTTGAAATAAAAATAATTTGCTTTCATTTTCAACGATGCCACGGTTTCGATTTGACAGTTCTACAATTTGTTTTGAAAATTTCAACTTTTAGATGTAAAAAGCAGCAAAATTTTGAATTGACTGTTAGAAGGTTTTTGTTTTGAAAACAAACTGCTTTCTACGAAAAAGAACCAACGCAACTTTTCAGTTTGCAGCCATTTTCCAAAGAAGTGTGCGTGTTTACAAGAGAGAAGTGGATTTTTTGTCCCCGCGATAATCATTTTTATTACGAAGTCTACGTAGCCTAAAGGAGTATCTAGATAGCAAAAATGGTACGTAATTTTCCATTGAAAATGGTGGTTATTTTTCGAGAAACTAGCTCTTCCAAGGAGCCCTAGCTGGAGGCGTCCGACGCCGCTTGGATTTTTCGGGGCTTCGCTCTTGCAGATGGATGAAGCCAAGCGCGATCAAAATAGGGAAAATACAAGAGGAAAATTTCTGACGTTTCTCCAGTTGCAGTTCTCGGAATGAAAATCGATTGGATTTATCTAGCTTGCCTGGATTTTCCTTCGTTTAGAGATTGATGAATTCCGCTTCGCTCTTAATTTGTGCGGAGAGGAAAAAACGACAGTAAAAAAGGCGCACAGGAAGAGCCAGCCTTGAAAGATAACCTATATTTTCATGCTCCGCGATGGCGGACTTGGCTTGCAGTGGATGATGATGAAATGGCGATTTTTGTTGCCGTCTGCTAATTGTTATTCCTTTCGTTTGGAATATTTTTGTTGACAGGCTGGAGGAAAGGCTGGTAAGGATTCCGGAAAAGCGAAAGCCAAAGCAGTTTCACGCTCAGCCCGCGCTGGACTTCAGGTGAGTTTTATTATATATTTGCCGGTGCTAAAGGGAGGGATTTTTTGGCGCCAAAGCGGATTTGTGCAGATATAGCGGGAAGTTTGTAATTTAATAATGGTTGTTTTGGTTATTTTGTACTTGTAGTTTCCGGTCGGCAGAATTCACCGACACCTGAAGAACCGTACCACCAGTCATGGGCGCGTCGGAGCCACGGCAGCCGTCTACTCCGCCGCTATTCTGGAATACCTGACAGCTGAGGTAGGTTTCGTGATGTTTCTCGTTGCTTGTGCTAGAGCGGGAAAGTAAAAGCATAGAACGATGGTGCTGCAATGGGAAAGAGTGAAAAGTGCAACATAGGAAATTTGGGGTTAGGGAATAGCGCGCGCGTTCGGTGCTTTACACTGATGCCCGTTTTCAGTTTGTCGTTTGTTACGGCGCCATTTTGTTCGTTTTTTACAAACGATTTTTCGAGCATCGTTTATCGGAAACGGGCGATGCCTCAAGGTGCTGGATGACATACTCGGAGTGTTGAGTGTACCTGCTACCATCGACGTATTGTAAATTTCGACGAGGTGCACAGGTAATTTTTTTAATGTTCATCGAAATACGCTGGACGCTTTGTTGGTAAACAAATAACTGGTTTCGCGCCATTGTGGCATATTACAGTCGAGTTCAAGATTTGAACATCGGGAATCGTTTTGGCTTGGTGCGTATAGCGTCGATAACTTTATTACGCAACATATTTCAAACGTTTCCCTTTGAAAACAAAATTAACGTTGTAATATATTCTAACTTAGGTTTCCGAAGAAAGTTGGATTAATGGAAATAAGCCTAAAATTGTCGAAGACCAGATTGTATTCACATGCGTTTGTTAGCTTGGTATAGTTGCCAAGACTACACCAATTCCCGCGGGTTAGTTCCAGATATGGTTAGTGACGCTAGTCTACTGTTAAAAACGGCCTTAAATTTCGGATGATCCAATACATCAATTAGAGTTTTTGAGTATGCCCTAACCAATGCGCTAGATGCAAATATGCAATTAGTTTAGTAGTGCTATTTGTCGCATTATTTTAAAATCTAATGTTAGGGTACACAAAAAAAAATCAAAATTTATCCAATGATTATCAGAAGTGCTTCCTTTTGTACTTCCTGTATTTTCATGAAATTAATGAATCCTTAGGAATGAGCCTGATTAGTTGAAAACAGCTTACAGGGTGGTCACAGACTCGGGAAAGTCGGAAAATGCGGGAATCCAAAATCATAGGAAATATGTGGCAAAAAGTCGGGATTTTTTTTTCATATGGCAGGAACCATGCTCACTTCTTTTTCATATTGATAATTTGAGTAGCGTTTTTGTCATCTAGGGAAAATGCCCCCATGTTAATCTCATTGTTCCTATATTCATGCTACGATGAATCAAACAATTGGGCAGTTGAAGGATCGGTTTCGTTTTCAAATAATGTTTGCTTACGTTAAATTACTACAACAAACATTACTAACTAATCCTGTCACGTGTATATCGTTTTATTTCAAGAAGGATGAATTGCATAGTGATGAGATTAATATAGGTACATCTTCCCTACTCGGTTCAACGATCTCATTAACGGAATGAAACAGTGTTTTTTCTGCAAATCCCGCATTGCAGAAGAAGATAGCTCAGTGCTCTACTGATGGCTGTCAACTGGAAGGCGTTCAAAGAATTGACTGGTGAAATCAGGGATCTGCGAACCAGCCCTGGCTTGAAGTCCTGCAGCTTGCTCGTTGAACAGAATTCTTTCAATGCGGGGCTAAGACTAACCGATTGGCTTCTGGATCGTTTTCTGCTGGCTTTATTAAGCCTGTTAAAAAACGTACCGCTCAGAAGATCTGGCTGGGACAGGTGAGGTTTCACACGTGATTTACTTTTGGTTTTATTTTACTCGACTTGGACTCTTAGGTGATCCTTTTGACTGAATCGCTATTGTATGTCTTGCGGTTTATTTTAGTGCAAAGATTAACTTTGCACCTTTTTTCAATATTTTTTCATTTTATATGCTAAACGAGTTCCGCCAACCTGCGGTGGTAACACTACTGTCATTTTCAAAATACCGTGAAGTCTCGGTCCATTTGTATAATAGACAACTATTTGTCAGTGCAGTGGACAGAAACCTATTGTACCAGTCACCCTACAGCAGTAACAAAGACCAAAAGCATAAGACATTATTTATAAACGAATGCTTTAAAAAAAAATGAGCTGTGCATTTTTCAACCCCTCAAATCGACTAAATATAAAATATCGACCAATTGATGCATGAAGATAATTTTGATCACTATAATTACCTATGGAGAGCTTTAGATTAAAATTCTGTAAATTCGTGTTTTTTTTCAGGTTCATTAGTTTTTCCACTGAGATTCTGCGAAGTTTGTTGGGTGGGAAATAAACAAATTGCTAGAATAGAGCTGCAAATGTTGCCCCATTTGAGAAGATTTGTGGCGGAGTCAGGAAGCAAAAAGAAAAAAAAAGCTGCAAATTCGTTAATTGAAATAGGATTGACTGAGAGCCATCTTCTGCCACCCCTTAATGTGGAAATCGGGGTTGCCTCTAAATCGGCAATCAAGAAAGGGAGAGAATTTGCAGACATTTCTGACGTTTTGGCATTTCGCAACGACTTTCGATCTTTTTAATGTGGGTTTTTGAATAAGCTACTCAACAAATCTCCTTTGACATACCCTTTAACGCGTTACGTCATCTGCATTAACCCTGATCTTATAACTTACTCAACGGATATAGCTAAAAAGCGTCTGGAGCTGTGTCTGGAAACCTTCGAGCGCTGCTGAAAGAAGAATTTGGGCAGGTGTGCCCAATGCCGTCTTCGAAGACGTTGCTTGCCGGATTCCAGAGAAAAGAACAGCCTTTGGAAATTTAGGCTAGAACTGATTGGTCATTCCAAGAAGGAGCTGACAACATTTCCGGAGCAATTTGCGATTAGGGCGAACATGCAGAATGTAAACAAAAGGGAAATGATGATTGTAATATTGCAAGTAGAATTTCAAACCGTAATTTACAAATTAACGAATAAATTCAAATACAATCTAGCATACAGACAGAGAACAAAGCTAGCTTCTGATTCATATATAATACTGATGGAAATTCGTTCGTCATTCATTGAAATTTGCAATTTTTTAATATTCGCTTGTCAATACTAGGATGTTTGATTACGCCATTTTCAATGTTGGCCCCACAAGTACTGGAAATAAAAGTATCGCCCTATACTATTCGCCTATTGTTGACATTTTCATAGGTTTCGCCCTCCACTTTTCGCCGTTGTTTTGATTTTTTGTCAGTATCGCCTTTTATTTTACGCCATGTTTATGTTTTGATTTAAATTACGCCTTTCACTTTGTCAACAATCAATATGGCGTAAATCGCAGAGTGAATTGTTTTGAATACGAAATAACTCTACGCCCTTTGCAAAAACCATATTTAATGAATAAAATTAAAGCACAACCAGGACAAAAAGGTCAAAACTCATTATTTAGTGGTAGTAATTATGCATTGCATTGAAAAAACATTTTGTTTATATTTTGCATGTACGCCCTAAACGCGAATTGCTCCGGATTTGTTAAAAAGGTGCTCATCCTGTCGCACGAAAATGTGACGGCGGAGCGAGGGTTTTCAGTAAATAAAAAGTGTCTGGTGGTGAACCAAACTGAAAAGAGTTTGGTAGCTCAGATAATTGTCTACGAACTGTCAACGACGTTGAAATCACGAAGTCCTTGATCAATATGCACGCAACGCTCGTTTATCATTTTGTACTCGAAAATGTCCAATGCCTTACTATTTTTCTTCGATGTTTATGCTTCTAAAAACTTGAAAGATCAATGACTTATGTAGAGCGATTCCAAAATTTGCAACCAAAGCAGGTTAAGCAATACGGAAGAAGCCCGATTTGCAGTTACTGTCCGTCATTTTGCCTAAATGAAAAGAGGCCGAAATTCCGATTGAACAATTTCCTCCAAAACTTCAAAAATATCTATTAATCAAATTAATATTAACTCTTTTTCCCAGTCGGGAAAATATAGGAAAAATGCGGGAATTTTATCTTGAATGCAGATTGCGAATAAGCATTAAGCTCGATAGTACGGCATTTAGAATTAGTCTCTATAACCTACCTGTGCGTAAACTAGTTTTATTACCTAGTTTAGATTTTTTCTAAGTATTATTTGTAGTATCTGTGTTTGGATGTTCCTGAATTGATCAAAAAATTTCAATGGCCAGGGGTCGCATTTCAAGGATCTAGAAACGAAGAAATTGTTTTCTCTCTAGCGTTCGTACAAAACGTCGTGGCGCAATGCCGCCCCCGGCAAACATAGATCCTTTATTGTTGTATTTTTTTTAATGAAAAGTAACGCTGATCCCATTCGAAGTTCGCTCAGTCACTAGTTTCCTGGTGGTTCTTTAAAATGTTCTGAGGAAACAAGTATGTCCCAGGATCAAAACCCGCTAATTGCCCACATTCCATTTCAGGTGCTCGAGTTGGCCGGCAACGCCTCCAAGGATCTGAAGGTGAAACGTATCACGCCCCGTCACTTGCAGCTCGCCATCCGTGGAGACGAAGAATTGGACAGTCTGATCAAGGCGACGATCGCCGGCGGTGGTGTCATTCCGCACATCCACAAGTCACTCATCGGCAAAAAGGGTGGCCCCGAATAACGTCCTTAACTTTTGACTAAATCGAACAATAACAACTAAAACAATGTTTACGACACAACACAAACCGCAGCACGCGCTCCTATGAGGACGAAGAAGAAGTCTATACTACACAAACAAATATCTCCATCATATTTACAACTATAACAACAGAGCCACAATGGAAATCCGAAGAACAGAGCATTAACCAGGGGTTGATAACAGCAAACAGATCACCCGGAAAGAAGAGAAAGCATTAATTTTATTATAGAATCGCGTAAACAGAATCACAAAGATAAACTATATCTTAGTAGAAATAATAATGTCGATGTGACGCATAACAACTGAATCGAATAGTTTCGTTTGTTATAATTTTAGCATCAGTTTTTAAATCAATTAACTACATTTGTTCTACTTTCGCTGTATCTAGGCTAGAAAGGTTCGCACCGAAATCTTCCTAATCTAATCTATAGGCTACTTGTACTCCGAGTACCTCGATCTCTATAAACTGTTTCTTTTATTCGCAATTTTCCGGTTGATTTTGTTACACATCCCCTGCTAATATATTTTTTTTGTGTTCCATTTTCTCCTTTCTGGTCTCGGTGCCGAGTTGTCAGCGCTGCCAACAACATCAGGCAAGTCGTCGTGTTTAACTAATTTTTAACGCAAATTGAGAGAGAAAGCTAAAATGAGAGAAAAATCTAAAAGAAACCCTAGAGAGTACATAAGTTAAGTGCGTTTTTCTTATTATATTTTCGATGAAAAATAATAAAATTTTACTATTAAGAAAGCTGGAGCTTGTGTTTTGAATTCCGCGTTCGAAATCACACTACACACTTTGACACAAATTTGACAAGTTCCAGTAATTTTTTTACCGGAATACTGTAAAATTTCACCGAAATCAGGTAAATCGGATTATCGAACGTTCAGCTGTTGTAAGTTCGGTAAAAAATAACCGAATACTGTAAAATTTTCTAAGTATGTAGCCTGAATAGCTTCTGGTCAATCTATCTTGAATACTTCCCATACGTCGATTGTTAATTGTTGCAAGATGCAACCAACTGAATGGTAGAGTATATGCAGCGAAGCTTGCAGATGTTCCCAAAGATAGGTTGGCTGTGCTGTGGTTCAAAAATTTGTCGAGAATAATATTGGCCTTGGGCCGAAAATTTTACTGTAATTTCAGCGCAATCCTTCGCGCCTCTCCGGTTGTTTGTTAAATCTTCTTAGTGTCTAATGCGTATAGTTCTTTATGATCCAAAGAATAGTACGCCGAATACGCGTACCACATTTAACAAACCACCGAAGTGGCGCTGAAATTACAATAACATTTTCGACTCAAAGGGCAAATATATGTATATATATATAGGCTGGAATTTCCGATGGGCCTTATTTCGAGGGTCACTTCACAGGTGAAGAGATGTCACGAATCACGGTGAAAAAACTCACTTGGAAATCAAATGGGAGTCACTGTCCTTATTACGGGTGTTACGGGACAAGTGAGAACCGTAATAGCCCCATCATCAAGCTTCCACTACATTTCATCGAATCAGGAGTAAAAATCAATACTATTTACTACATCGAATATGTTTTGAAGAATCACTTGCTACTCTGCCCCTTCTCAACAATCGAAATCAACTTAGGTCATGAAAGAAAAGGTCTCTGTGGAAAAGGGTGAGAGGTTCGAGCTGTACCTGTAATTTCTTAATAAGTAAATGTAAAGTTATAGGAAATAAGGCGCATGTTGATTTTAAGCCATTCGTTGTGTTTTTATAAAAAAATATGTTAGTGTCAAGCGACCATTGCCTCCCTGCGTGTTTTCTTCTTGACCATCCAACCCCTGGTCAGATGGTGAATGTCAGCATTGTAAATATTTTCAGTATACGATTAATTATGCAAATATTTACTTTTAGCTGCTCACATCAGACAAATAAAAATATATAATAACATTCATCATCACTTAAGCCACATTGTTTGAGTTTTAGAATATTGTTGAAGGAAACACATATATTTCATTGAATCAATTATTTTCTAGCAATAATTTTAACAATAATATTGTTGATCCAACCGATAAAAAACCTATAAAATATACACTGACGTAAAAAACATATCGAAGTTCATAAAATCTGCCTTACAAAAGGCTATTTACCGCTTTGGTCTCTCATTGCTATTGGCTATCAAGTCATCCCGAATAAAAAAGTATAATAGTTTGTTTATCGTCAGTTTTTTATATTTTTTTATTCGGGATGTATTGTAACCATACAATAGAAGCAATAGTATGTCCAATTGATCGTATTGTTCGCGACAATAAGATAACATAAGTACTTACTGTTTTTACATCTATTCTATTGGTATTGGAATCTATTGTAAATTGAGACATCAACAATAGAATAAGGGGGTTGTTATGTATCTTCACAAGCAAAAATATCACTTTTTTCTGAACAAATTTGAGTTAATAACTATTAATTGTACTGTTTCACTATTGTTCAAAATTCTAGCATAAGGGGTGTATAGTAGATCTATTGTAATTACAATGTGCTTTCTTGATTTGTCTGATACATGAACGGTAAGATTCATGGTCGGCAATACAGTCTGTTGTTATTGTATATTATTAAATTGTAATTGTATCTCTATTTTTATCCGGGATTCTTATCAATTTCATAAACGGCCTTATGAATTTACATGACTGTTGTCTGTGTATAATAGTCACGGCACATGTATGGGATGGTAAAAATTACTCCTCAAACTATTGTTTAGGTTACTCTTGGTGAATACAGAATGCTGATGATCCTGAGATTACCAAAATTAGTCTATGGTTCTACCATATGTAGTAGTTGCACACTTAGCAAATTTTACAGTATTCGGTAATTCTTTACCGAACTTTCAACAGCCGAACGTTCGGTAATCGGATTTAACGGATTTCGGTAAAATTTGACATGTTCCGGTAATTTTTTTACCGGAATACTGTAAAATTTCACCTTGGATTGGATTGGACCTTAATTGGATTTCCGAACGTTCAGCTGTTGAAAGTTCGGTAAAAAATTACCGAATCCTATAATTTTTTCTAAGTGTGTGGATTAAGTATAGGATCGTAGAATTCTCGTGATTCGTGAAAGGTCAACGTTTAAAGTCATTATTTACAAATGGAATGACTCTACACGGGTAAAAATCCACACATATTTATTGGCAAAAATCCATGTATAATTCGACATAATATTCATTTGTTCACACATAAACAGAACCCTCCGAGAAACACATAGGGAAACTGCCCCCATATTAATCTCATTGTTCCTATATTCATCCTACGATGAATCACACAATTGGGCAGTTGAAGGATCGGTTTCGTTTTCTAATAATGTTTGCTTACGTTAAATAACTACAACAAACATTACTAACTAATCCTGTCACGTGTATATCGTTTTATTTCAAGTAGGATGAATTGCAAATTGATGAGATTAATATAGGTACATCTTCCCTATGAAGTGGCAAATGAAAAGTATTGGTATTTGGCCACACATAGTGGTATTTGGCCACACATAGTGTTTATTTGTACACATAAGAAGTATGTGTGGTTACAAATAGAGTTCATTTGTTGATCAAATTGCAAAAATTAATGTGTGGGACACATAGATATTATCATTGCTTTTTTATCAGTGTAGAATTATAACTTTTTCAATACATAAAACAGGAGTGAAAAGTCGAAAATTTGGTTTTTCCATCATCGGTCCAGTTTTTATCAGGGGTCTGGCAACCCTATGCTAGTTACTAGAGTTTGACAGTATGCAACATATCACGGGCCTTATTTGAATAAGGCCCGTCTGACGTTTGTTACTGCGGGTACGAACGCCAGCATTGTTTACAAACAATGATTCTTTTGATGTTTAGCTGTAAGAGATGTTGGCTACAGCACAATGACAGCCCGCCAGGTCCCTGGTTTTTATGACCGACAGTGTATCAAAATGCAGACTTTTGAACCTTTCTGTCATTTTGAAAAAAATAATTTGGCATCCCCAGTTTTGACAGCTTGCATGCGCATTTATAGCTGAAACGCATCACGTCAGAAGTGAAAGAAACGAACCAAAACAAACTGTCTTAGTTAGTAGTGTGGTGTTGAATTTGGGGGTTTTTTGGGAAAAAGAGGGTGTGGGGTTAGTGTGGGAGGGGGAGGAGGTTTTTTTTTTTTTTGGAGGAAAAAGGAAATAAGATATAAAGTATCAATGTTTGGGTGAGAACAAACTTATATTTAGTTTGTTAATTTTTAATCTTCTTCAGTTAGTTAGTGTGGTGTTGATGATTTTGGTGGTTTTGGGATGTTTTTTATTTTTTATTTTTTTTTGGGGGTTTTCGGTTTAAATTTTTTTTTTTTTTTTTTTAAATTTTGTAACACTATTTTTTTTTTTTTTTTTTAAAAAAGACCGTGCAATTTCGTAGTTGCTACTCCCTTACTGACAGAACTAGTGTAATTGCACAGAGAACCACATAGATGGAGCTTGGGAGTAGCTTTACATCTTCAATGTACAAGTTCACTAATTCTATTTATAGATCAGTACCGGCGCCGGCCACGTCCTCACGGTCTTTTGGGGAGGGGGGAAGGATGATTAGTTTGACAATCGTTGTTATTAGAGACCGTGAACACCACTGCATCTCTACAATTGCCAAGGGAAGGATAGTTGTGTTAGTGAGGTAGGTTATTTTTAGATCATGGATGCACTGTGGTAAGTGATGCGATCAATGAAAGAAAGCGCAGTAGACTGCTTTTTATTTTAAATCTAGTGGTGATAGAAAGAGGCAAGTGAAAAATGGCAAGGAAGGGGACGGGCCTGGGATTGAACTCCCGACAATCTGTTCAGTAAGCAGAACGGGTAACCACTGAGCTACCCAACCGCGTCTAATTTGGTAATACCAAATATGAAACAGCTAAACGTTTGATAATCGATTCGGTACACTGAACCCAAACATCCTCCTTTTATCGAATGATTCTTCCATCGGTTGATATCGAAACATTGAAATCGCATTTTCGAATGATACATGTAGGCGGAGGACGTTTTTCTAGAAACCAGATTATTTTATGTTGAACAAATAAAAAGACGGGGAGTTAATTTACCCCCCTTTCAAATTCGGATGGCCGCTTGAAAAAAAATCCCTCCCCCAAGGGGGGAGGGGTTTTGCTGTAGAAAACCCCCAAAAACAAATCATTTGAAATGAAGATGCAAACATTCAATTTTACATCATTCGAAAAAATCCTATCATTCGCTATCAGAACTGGTACCATCACGAATAAAGGATCGAAACCCGCTCGCTCCTTACGGAGTCATGGCAAAAATAATTTCTGACTCCTTCAATTTTTGTGCTCCCGTTGCAATCTTTGCTCAACGGTTGAGGAAGTGTTATGTGAAATAAATTTATGTCGTTGAATTGTTTCAAATTATACATAAATCGCTAATGATCTACACAGTTTTGAAGCAAACATCAGATTAAATTTGGTTGATTGTTATACGAAACATGGATGATCGTCATACGGATCTAACAATAAGACAATCATCCGATTTCCGAATGTTTTTCGTTAAATCGAATTACTTTTCAGACGATCTTGGGATGATGTTTGGGTTCAGTGTAATTTTTTAAGTTTTACAGTACGTACAGTAAATATAACGTTAATGAGTGCGATGTGTAGGGTCCAGGTGGTGGAGTCGTCTTCCGGGTAGCGTGACGTTGTGAGGAAATAGACTGACGGAAAATAAACGAATAAAAATAAAACAATTTCGTTACTGAGCGGGTAAGTCACTCGGCCACCACGTTGCAACACCCGCTAGAACACTTCAAACACCTCGCCACCACATGGAAGATACATTAATTTCACTTCTTACACGAATTGATTGTTTGTTTTTCCCAGGGGGTGCGACTCTATCTCAGATGCAGGATATTTTTTGTTATGCTTTTGTGTGATGTGCGCACGCTTAGTAAAGGGTGATACGGTCGAAATTTGGTCAAGGGAAAACGCGTGTAAATCGGTGAAATCGTTTATTTAAAAAATCAAATTAAATTTCTTTTTCAAGTTCAATTAGTATAAAATTCAGGAAATATATTCAGTTAGGCTTCCGCTTTTCCAAATCCGAATTGCCGGGCCTTACGCTTGACCCCAGCCATCAGATTTTGTACAGCCACCTTGTCCACCTTCTTCGCCGCAGAAAGCCAGTTTGCCTTGAACTGCTGCTTGTCCTTGGCAGTTTTTTTGGTCTTCTTTAGGTTCCGCTTGACAATTTTCTCAATTGGGCGGAGCTCTGGCGTGTTGGGAGGGTTCTTGTCCTTGGGAACCACCTGCACGTTGTTGGCGGCGTACCACTCCATGGCCTTTTTACCGTAATGGCAAGATGCCAAATCCGGCCAAAACAGTACGGAACAACCGTGTTTCTTCAGGAAAGGCAGCAGACGTTTATTCAAACACTCTTTCACGTAAATTTCTTGGTTGACAGTCCCGGAAGCTATGAAAATGCTGCTTTTCAAGCCACAGGTACAGATGGCTTGCCAAACCAGATATTTCTTTGCGAACTTTGACAGTTTCGTGTGCTTGAAAATATCTGCTACCTTTCCCCTTCCTTTTGCCGTATAAAACTCCTGTCCCGGAAGCTGCTTGTAGTCGGCTTTGACGTAGGTTTCGTCGTCCATTACCACGCAGTCAAACTTCGTCAGCATCGTCGTGTACAGCCTCCGGGATCGCGCTTTGGCTGTCGTATTTTGTTTACCATCGCGATTTGGAGTCACTACCTTCTTGTAAGTCGATAGTCCGGCTCGTTTTGTGGCTCGATGCACGGTTGTAGACGATACACCCAGCTTATTTGCGGCATCTCGGAGAGATAGGTTAGGGTTTCGCTTGAAACTACCGGCAACTCTCTTTGTCGTCTCAGCGGCTTCCGGTTTTCGATTTCCCCCCGATCCAGACTTCCTGGCTGTCGACAAACGTTCCCCAAACACTTTAATTACATTTGTAACGGTTGATTTGGCAACTTTTAGCGATTTTGCCAACTTTGCGTGCGAGTAGCTCGGATTTTCGCGATGCGCGAGCAAAATTTTGATACGCTGCTCTTCTTGCTTGGACGGCATTTTGACAACTGAAGAGTGAATTCCAAAATCAAAATAGGAGCAACATTCTACACACACACACCTTCAAAATGAGGGGTGTTTAGGTTTTTTAAATGCAAAATTGAAAGAAATACGTCAAGTTCATATTGACCAAATTTTGACCGTATCGCCCTTTAGATAGAAAGAAGATTTTAAAGATTTTGATGAAGATTTTAAAGATTTACTGCAAAAAGATGCAGCACGATGCAAGTAGATGGATTAAGATTCACAAGTTGAAACAAGATTTTTCAAAGATTGATTCGCTAGCGTGAGATTTTTTGATCATCTTGAATCTGGATTTAGATGTGTCGCACCCCCAGGTTTTTCCACTGTTTTGTTTCTCTCTCTCGCTTGCACTGATGTGATGGTGCATAAACATAACGTGGGGGAGTTTCTCCCCCCTCTCCTTCCCCAAACCCAAGCAACAAAAAAAACAAAAAAAAAGGGGGGGGGTGGGTTTCCGGGGGGGGGGGGGGGGGGGTGGTGTGTGTTTTCAATAATATATCTAAAAAAAAAAAAAAAATTTTTGTTTGTTGTGGATGTATTGTTTTTGTTTTTACATATGCATCATCTGAATAACATCAGTGCAAGCGAGAGGGAAACAAAACAGTGGGAAAACAAACATTTGATGCATGACAGACGTGCCAGAAATGATTTTATTCTTTCATGTAGCTGCGAGGTGTTTGAAGTGTGGCAGATTGTGTCCGATTGTGTTTTTTAGGGTTTGAACACATGGTGGCCGAGTGACTTGCCCCCTGTGCCACCTTCCAACAACCCGAAACACGATCAACACAAACAACGTGGCAGAGTGACTTTCCCCCTGTCATTTCCTCTTGAACAAAAGGTCACAAATACAAATTAAGCACTCTTCAAGGGAGGAGGAGCTTTATCTCTATCCGCTGATATATTCAATTTGAAGGAATTGTATTCAACTGCCGATGAATTAGTAGACAAAGTGTTTGTTTACAAAAGTAGATTCGCCCTAATCAAATGTTCCTTAAAGCATGCATAAGGGAAGGTCCATTAATTACGTCACGCAAGTAGGGGGAGGGGGGTTTGGGAAAACGTGATGAACCATACAAAAGAAAATTGAAGGTCCATACAAAAAACGTGGGGGGGGGGGGGGGTTATAAAAAGTCACTTTTTGCGTGACGTAATTAATGGACGTTCCCTAATTTGTATATGTGACCTTTTGTTCGAGAGAAAATGACTACGAAAGCCATTGTTCACAAAAGCAGATTCGCCCTAATCTTATTTTGGCGCTGATTTTTTTGGCTGTACTATACACACTATTTGTAATCACCCAAAATTGCTATTTCATGCTATTTGTAATCAACCCAAAATTGAGTAAGATTCACTCAAATTCGTCGGAAGTATGGCACCCAAAATTGAGTAGAGATAGTTCGTACACAGAGAGGAATTTGGTAGTCAATTTTACCATTATTGGGGGATAGGACTGGGGGTGCGACACATCTAAATCCAGATTCAAGATGATCGAAAAATCTCACGCTAGCGAATCAATCTTTGAAAAATCTTGTTTCAGCTTATGAATCTTAGTCCATCTACTTGCATCGTGCTGCATCTTTTTGCAGTAAATCTGTTAAATCTTCATCAAAATCTCTAAAATCTTCTTTCTATCTACTAAGCGTGCGCACATCGCACAAAAGCATAACAAAAAATATCCTGCATCTGAGATAGAGTCGCACCCCCTGGGATAGGATGACTATTGCAGTATAGTGATTTTGAACAGACTATGATCATGGTCAAAACTACCATTGCAAATAGTTGATCCAACATTTGCCATAATGTCGGAATAGTCCTTGTTACCATGAGCATAGTCAAAAATGCCATGAACGTGATGAATTCGACCATTTTCATGGTTATTGTAACTATGATATGCGATAGTCATCCTGACCATGATTTAATTGTCGGTATAACGATGAATTTTTTCTCAGAGTAGTAGTAAGATGACAAACAGTAAATATTGATCAGATTTAAGTCGATGTTGACTGTTTGTCATGTTACTACTACGAACTAGCTTTACTCACTTTTGGGTAGCCATACTTCCGACGAAATTGAGTGCATCGTACTCAATTTTGGGTTGTTTAGAAATAGTGTGTACACGCTAAGTTCAGTTTACCCAAATATGGGTAAAGAATACGCATAATCGCGAAAAGTGCACATACTCATTCATGGGTACATTACTACTTACCCATATTTGAGTATTTTTTCCCATACAAGTTTACTCAAACATGGGTAAAGTCAACTTTACCTATAAATGAGTATGTGCACTTTTTTGCGATTATGGGTAAACTGAGCTTAGAGTGTATGCCAAAAAGTTGGTATATATTCCAGACCGAGTGCAGACCATAAGGCCAGGCGCCCACTGATGTGGCGGAGGTGTGACATCTGCTAGCATTTCAAAACAACTTGTCAACGTTCGCCTCACGCCACAAGACACCTCCGCCACATCAGTGGGCGCCTCGACTTAGAAACCTTTCAATGGCAATATGGCATACATTAAGAATATGTGTTAATGTAGAAGTTATATGGTGAACACGAGATTAAACTATTTGATAACAATAACATGGTGATAGTGATAATATATCTTACATTCGAAATATCGTTTTGACTATATAGTAAGTTGTTTTTTTTTTGTTATAATATATGCGCATATATGCGGGGGCAGCGTAGTGAAGTGAGAAAAGTCACATCGCAGCACCGGCGAAAACTATGAGCACATCTGGCATCCCTGGTGTTTCCTTTTGTTTATGTTTTTCCATCATCGTCATCGGCTATCATCATCGGTTCGTACTTTTCACAAGCGATCAGATGGTGCTGAATCGTCATCAAAACATCAAATCAATCGGCAAACGAACACACAGAGCTTAGTGCGCTAGTCGCGTGTTTTCATTTCTTCTGCGCTTTTGTCGGCGATTGACGCGGTTTTTATTTCGAGTCCGGGAAATCGCAACGCATTTACGACGCACGCTGGCAACGTTCGAGTAAATACGAATTGAATCGATATAGGATTGGTGGTGGTCGTATATTTACAGCCTTTCGTTCCGTTCGGAATCCTGCTGTACAACAGTGCCATCTGCCCTCGCTAGTGCGGTTTTTTTTGTTGGTCTCCTTGACGGAAAAGGGAAAGGAGTTATCTAAAAAAAAGAAACTAAATTGCAAACCTTGCTGAAAATTTGGTGTTTTAGTAATTTGGATTTGAGGAAAAGTGAAAACGGCAGTCGTTCTTTGTCTGCATTCGGGTGTTTTCGTTCGGACATAGGGCCATATTTGGATAACCCTTATCAGTGATGACTCGCATTCAGCGAGTAAGCAGTTAAAAGGTGTGTACATAAGGGGATTCAAGCCAACGATTATTGTGCATCGTGTGAGTGAACAACACTGTGCTGGCTGATAAAAATATACACCTTTCACGTCGTTCGCGTCTAGGTATAAAGTGGGAGTGAAAACATAACACACTTGTTGTCAGTTTAAAACCAAAATACATTCATAAGACGGCAGAAGAGTATCGTTATCGGGTTTTCTAAAAAAAAAGAAATAAGGTTAGAGCAAATCCCTGAAGCCTGAGCGGCAAAAGCACTTATCTGCGGAGAAAATGTCTACAACAACGCGAAGGAGAAAATCAATATCCAACCCACCGGGTTCAATGCGTTTACCAACCCGCTGCAACCAGTGGATGATGATCGTGGCCGTGACGGTACTGATGGTGCTGGTGCATCCTATTGGCTCGGCAGCAAACAGCTTGGTACGTATACTATCTGTATCTATTGATCCCTTACCACCCTCCCGTCAGTTTTATTCCTTGCTTTTGTTTGACTCCGTTCGGGATCACGGGAGGGCGACGGACTGGAAGTATCATCATCAAAGATGCAAACAAGACTGGCGACGTGTGATTAGATGCGAAACTATATTTAGAAAAGAAAAATGCAATTGCATGTTGAATTATAAACATTTATGGTGCAAGCGTTAGAAACGAGTAAATTATGTTTACCGCTTCCAACTCGTCTTCAAATAATTCTTATACCATGTACTCGTCGAGGACTTCACAGTGCGAAAGCCTGTTGAGTCAGGCACGTTTAGAGCTGCTTTTCGCTGATAATCGAAATAGAAATTAACAAAATCAAATTCGTTGCTTTATCATTTTATGACTCATTGTTGATGTACAGTCAGTCTCAAAATTGAGCGTACACCCATGACGTGAGGAACTCGACAATGATTTTTCATTAGGGCCTAACTGACAAACGTAAACAATGGCTTTTTCCGCGAATTTCTCGTCATTGAAAACTCGCCTAATCAATCCACCACGGTCATTTCGAAGAAAAAAAGTTCAGCTGTCCGATAGAATTGGAAGCTTACATGGGTAGCTTTTGTGCCAAGAGACATTTACGGAAGAAGCCGTTGTTTACGTTTGTCAGTTAGGCGCTAATGAAAAATCTTTGTCGAACGTTTCGATTATTTCGGGGAGATAAAAAAAATTTTTTTTCTGTTGTAGTTCATTTTTATAATTGCTCAACTTGAAAAGCAGGGCCCAATTATTGAAAAGAACACATTCCGCAGTGCAGAAAATCGTAAGCAAGTGAAAATTCGAGGGAACTTAGAAGAACCGCACAGGCCGCAAGCGGATCTTGATCGCTGCTGGCGAACGATGAATCGTGCGAACAATAAGAAAAGAACCTAAGACATGTATTCCGAAATTGGCTAACGTGGTCGCTGGCAATATCGGAAGATCAGTCAGTGCTCAAACCATCCGGCGTGTGGCTCACAGACACAATCTGAGGGAAGGGTTGCTTGGAAGAAGCCTCTCAAAAGCATATTAAGAAGCGACTGGATTTTGCGAAGGTGCATATTGACAAGCCTGTGGAGTTTTGGAATAAGGTGGTTTTTACCGACGAGACGAAAATTAAGCTATTTGTATCCGATGGAAGACAGATGGTTTGGAGGGAACCGAATTCGTCGTTGGAGGTCAAGCATTTAAGCTCTACTGCCAAACACGTAGGAGGCAGCGTCATTCTGTGGGGTTCAATGGCGGCCAGTGGTGTGGGTGCTATGGAGTTTATCGAAATCACGATGGACAAAATGGGTTATTTGAACATACTGAATCGTAATCTGCAACCTTCCGTGCAAAATTGGAACTACCACGTGATTACTACTTTCAGCTGGACAATGATCCAAAACACACCTCGCACGTTGTACGAGAGTGGTTGCTTTACAATGTTCCTAAGCAACTGAGAACCCCTCCGCAGTCACTGGATTTGAACCCCATTGAGCACTTGTGGTGGGAGGTTAAGCACCGATTGAATAACACCAATAAATCAAAAGCAAGAAACAAAAAAGGAGCTCAAACTGGCGATTCAGGTGATTTGGAATAGTATTCCAGTAACGGTGACCAGGAAGCTGGTGGAATCGATGCCGCGACGCTTGAAGGCTGTTCTGGATGCCAAAGGGTGCCATTCGAGATACAAAAAAAAACGAATTTCAACGATTTCCGACATTGTTTAAACTTATTTTCTATGATAATCATGTATTGTACGGTCAATTTTGTAACATCCGAATGAGCGATTTTTACTTTGTTTAGCCAATTACAAATGAATTTGTTGTTGGTTTTTGTTTCGTGCAAGCATTAAATACAAGAGAAAAAGATTGTTTCTACCATGTGTACAAGTTGTTTGCTTTATTCACTTAAAACCCTTATAAACTTGGAGATTTCTTGATGAATCACATATGTACGCTCAATTTTGAGTGACTGTATATAGGGTAGCTACTCCATCCAACTCAATCACGTCTGCAGTGGTGGTGAATGTACTGTATTTTGATCTTGTTTTCGTACATTTTATATTTTTGTTTAAAAAAAAGTTTAGTTTAGAGTTCCTCATATTTCTTAGGTCAAATCAATCCCGAGAAACACTTGGTTTCATTTGTCCAGATTCTTTGTGTACCAGACTTTACAGGCCCAAATAACTGAAGCAGTTTTATATTTTACTGTAGAAGTCTCTCTACACACATTATTGTCATCTGGTGCCTAGTTTTTGGAACATATATTTGTATGCAATGTTTGCTTTGAAAGGTAAGATATCTTGTCAGACGTTGGTGGCTGCAAGGGTAGAAGGAATATGTCGATCTTTAAGCGACCGTACTCTACGGAGATGTTGGGGGTCAAGCACAATCGAAATCTAGAAAGAAACCTGGTCGCCCTCGTAGTTTTATAGCTCCAAATGTGGTGAAAACGGTACGTGAAAAAAATTGTCGAAATCCTTGCCGATCAGCGATTTAAATTTTCCAAAGATCTCATCGTATCTCGTCAAACTCTTCGAAATGTACTTAAAGAAGAACTGAGATTCAGATCATGCAAAATATGCAAAATACACGTGTCGTGATCGGACCGAGACGGTTATACGTTCAGTCGGCGCTGCCTCCTCATAATAAGCGTACCTGACCGAGGTTTCCAGTCTCAGACATGGTTGTACGTTCCGTGGCCTATTCTTTGGATCTGATGCTGCTTCGGGACCGTTACTTCCAACGTTCTTCACAAGACTGCAGGATACGTAGTAAAAGTAGGAACATTGTTTAAAAGCTACATTCATAGTCTTACATACTAATTTACACATTTATTGATTTAGCCTAATGCGCTCTTCAGCTATGATTAACATTTCTTTTTAAAATGAATTTAAGGATTTCAGTTTAAGATTTATTTTATACATCAGCCCTGGGACATATTAATTTTGATTTTTAAATTTAAAAATTTGATACCTGCCTACCTACTTAAACTACAACTACAATTTGAAAAGCCTAATCTAACCAGATCCTGGATGATCTGGTGTCTCGGTGTCAAGCAGTGTTCTCTGTACCGATTGATTGACTCACTGAAACGGTCTTCGAGAATCTTTATCTCGGCCAGACGGTGAATCTCAGTTGTTCTTATACTCGGAGGGGTGTTCAGGATCGTCCTGAGAAACTTGTTTAGAACACGCTGAAGCTTCAGGTGATGTGTTTTAGCGCAACTTTCCCAGACTGGAATGCCGTTTTCAATGACAGGGAGTATAATTTGTTTGTAGACAGCAAGTTTGTTTTTCAGGAACAATATAGACCTACTGTTGATCAATGGGTACAGTGCTTCAACAGAACGTTACGTTTTGACAGTTTTGTCAACCTACTCCCATAAAGTCAGCTTACTGTCTAGGGAAACGCCAAGATAGAATTGGCTCATTCCACCGATGTGTTGTTTGGACTAATTTTACAATTATCAGCCGGAACAAGTCTGGGAGATTTTGAGTATGGGAAAAGGACTGCATTGATACAGATCTCTCATTCAGTGCAGTATTCTGACAGGACATTCAGGCTTCGCTGTAGTGTCGCGGTGAGCGCTCTTGTTACCCTACCATTGTGGACGACCGCGGTATCATCGGCGAATAACGAGAGCTCCATTTTCTGGGAGCGGGAGTATGTCCAAAGTTAACAGGTTAAACAGAAACGGACCTATTATACTTCCCTGCGGAACGCCGGTGGAGATCTCTTGCGCATCGGAAACTACACCATGCAGCGAAACACGGAATGCCCTGTCCGATAAATAATTTTTAATTATCTTCACCAGGAAGATGGGAAGATTTTATCTTTTTAGCTTGTACACCAGGCCATCATGCCACACGCTATCAAAGGCCTTCTCGATGTCGAGAAGTGCCATGGCAGAGGATTTAGAAACATACTTGTTCCGCCCGAGGATGTTGGTTACTCGGTTAAGTTGGTGCACTGTTGAGCGACCACGTCGGAATCCGAACTGCTCGTCGAGCAAGATGTTAAGCTCGTCGGCAGACGAGAGTGGCCGACGGTGGATCGCTTTCTCAAACAGTTTCGATACTCCTGAGAGAAGGCTGATGGGCCTATAGCTCTTGGAAATATCTTGAGCATCGTAAACTGCACTGTGTAGCGAACCACGGAATGTCCTACCCGACAGATTGTTTTTAATTTTCTTCACCAGGAAGATGTTAAGATTTTATCGTTTTAGCTTTTTTTTTTCCTTCTGTAGAGCCAAAACACAACTGCATCCATTCATTAGGATTATTGTTGTATGACCCATATTTAAATTTGGTGCAAGTCAAATATCCTGTCCCAATTAAGGTGATCCCAGTTAGGCTCGACTTGTTTTATAAAGTCTAATACCCTACCAGGATCGTTTTGCCAAATTTTGGGGGGCTCTAGTAACCCCTTTCCAAATATTGACATCCTTCGATTCAATAATGCTCCACAGCTGCAGAGTATATGTTCTGCAATTTCAGTTTCAAATTGGCAAAAACGACATTCTGTAGAATGAATTTCTCCAATTTTATTTAGGTGATACCTTCTCGGGCAGTGACCTGTCAATAGACCAGTAACTACCCGAAAGGCTTTTCTGCTAAGATTTAGTAAGATCCGGGCTTTTACTGCACTTGGTCTCATAAATCTCTTGGCTTGTCTGCATGTATCCGTAGCGTTCAAGTTTGATTCTACCATGGACATTTCCCAATTTTTTATTTCAGTCTTCAGAGCACCTTCTAGGACTCCACAAAATGGTTCCGGACCATTAAAATTTGATGCTGAACCTTCTCTTACTAGGCTGCTTCAATCAGAGCCTTTTTGCATTGGTCCCAGTCTGTAGTAGATTTTGCTCGATTGAACAATTGTTTAGGTTTTTTCTTCAATTCTGCCAGTTTGTCGTTCCATTAAGGAACATCCCTACTGAATGACCTTGGTTGAACAGGACAACTAGCATGATGGGCATTGGCATCACACCCTTCTATAAATTGGGCGTTAATTTTATTTATAAATATAGAGTTTACGACTGTCGGAGATGGAATATCATCAGTGTTTCCAGGAAAATAAGCCGAAGCAATACATAATTCTGTTTTTGCTTGATCTCCAGGCCATTATGCCACACGTTATCAAAGGCCTTCTCGATGTCGAGAAGTGCAATGGGAGATGATTTGGATACAGAATTGTTCCGCCTGAGGATGTTGATAACTCGGTTCAAATTACTCGTCGCTCATTGAGCTCGTCGGCCGATATGAGAAGCCGACAGTACCTCGCTATTTCAAACAGCTTTGATAATCCTGAGAGAATGCCTATTGGTCGATAGCTCTTGGGATAGGAAGGATCTTTTCATCTACATACTTATCTATGTCGACGACATGTTAGTTGTCTATAGGACTAAAGAGGAGTTCAATGCAATACACCAGGCGCTGCGGCAACATTTGAACGCAAAAGTCCAGCATTTCTTAAGAACCGAGATCGGATAGAAACGGATTCTTACATCACGAAGCTCGGGGAACGATTCAGTCTGGAAAACGCCAAGCCGGCAAAAGTACCTTTGGATCCTGGCTACCTTCAGCAGAAGGAGAAGAAACTACGTCTGCCGAACAACACTCAATACCTGATGGCCTCATCGGTGGTCTGCTGTATTTATGTTGCGGTTCAATTGGATTGGATTGGTACGAGGCGAAGAGAGTATTAAGGTACTTAAAGTCGACTTGTGACCATAAATTGCTTCGTGGATTCACAGCAGCTGGCCTGGAAATGTTTGCAAATGCCGAGTGGGATGGCGCTAGGAAGTCCAATTCCAGTATCCTTATACGGTTTGGAGGTGGCGTCAGAAGTTGGTCCGATCGAAAAGTTTTGGGCGATAATGAAGAAGAAGTTGAAGAAAAGCGGAAAAACATTCAAAACCGATGAAGCTTTGAAGAAAAACTGGGAGAAATTGTGTAAGGAAGATGGACAAAGCCTCGCCCAGGATCTCATGAGCAGTGTTAAGAAAAATGTACGAGCATTCAGCTTGGGGGAGGAAATTCAATAAATAAATTGAGCCAAAACATAGCTAATATATAGTTATTTAATCCCTGAAAATTTGAGAAGTATCCGATTTAAAATGAATTTTTGGTGATCATTTTTGTGTGTCTAATTTTTACCGAGTCCAGTCTTTAGTTGGCTCTGAATTATGTGCCTACAAACTAGAATTCATTACTGTTCCAACTGTCAACTGAAGTAGTTTGATCTCTGGCTTTCTCCATATTTTACCAAAAAGCTTGAATGAATCAACAAATCGCTCTACTTGGTCATTGGACTGCGAATTGTCATTGGACTTGGTCATTGGACTGAAGGGTTCCTGACGGATCGAGTGCAGACAGTTTCACAAGCAATAACGAAGTAGTCGTACCCATCGATTGGCCCAGCAACTGCAGGGTTGCTTTCGTCTAGGACTTCGCTGCTTCAGCACTCGCTTTGCACTGACCAAAAAACTGCACCGCTTGCGGGAGTTCGTCGACGAGACCAGCTGAAGTCCAGCTCATCTGACGGAGAACTTCTCGACACCAGGATTTTTAATCTGCCTCACATTTACTTGCCAACATATTCGTTGATGAAATAGTACCTTACCTTACCAATCAGACTAAGGCCGTACACAGAAGTTGTTTCCATTGTAATCGGTCCATGGCTGTACCTCGCCAGCCTCGCTGTCTGCGGAGGGTCCGCAGGTCGCCTTCTACTTGATCAATCCACCTTGCTCGTTGCGCGCCTCTTCTTCTTGCACCTGTCGGTTCGTTTTCTAGAACCATTTTCACAGGGCTGTCGTCCGACATTCTTACGACATGCCCAACCCATCGTAGTCGACCGATTTTCGCGATTTGTACGATGGGAGGTTCTCCCAGCAACTGGTGCAATTCGTGGTTCATTCGCCTCCTCCACGTTCCGTCTTCCATCTGCACTCCACCGTAGATCGTACGCAGCACCTTCCGTTCAAAGACTCCAAGGGCGCGTTGGTCCTCCACTAGCAATGTCCATGTTTCGGGGCCGTAGAGAACTACCGGTCTAATTAATGTCTTGTAGATGGTCAACTTTGTGGTTCGGCGAACTTTGTTCGATCTTAGCGTCCTTCGGAGTCCAAAGTAGGCACGATTGCCAGCCATAATGCGCCTTTGTATTTCTCTGCTGGTGTCGTTATCGGTGGTCACCAATGAGCCCAGATACACGAATTCGTCTACTACCTCGATTTCATCACCGTCGATCTGAACTTGTGCTAGGAAGCTAACATTGTCTTCTCGTGAGCCTCTTCCCTTCATGTATTTTGTTTTAACGCATTAATCACAAGCCCAATCCTACCAGCTTCAGCCTTAAGTCTGATGTACGTTTCTGCCATCGTTTAAAAGTTACGTGCTACGATATCAACGTCGTCGGCGAAGACAAATAGTTGGACAGACTTCCTGAAGATCGTGCCACTCGTGTCTATCCCAGCGCTTCGAATCACACCCTCCAATGCAATGTTAAACAACAAACACGACAATCCATCACTTTGCCGTAACCCTCTCCGAGATTCGAAGGGACTCGAGAGCGTCCCTGATACTCGGACGACACACATCACTCGATCCATCGTTGCTTTGATCAACCGCGTCAGTTTTTCCGGAAATCCATATTCGTGATGAAATAGTGCACTTGCTGAAAAACTGGCTTTTTCCGCGTCTCAGCCTCAACCAGCTGATGAGATTGCTTTGGTTTCGGTTTTGTCGTACACAACGGCTATCACGTACTGCATAGTCAAAGTTAGTCTTGAAATCGCATAGAAGGGGTGTCAGCTGGACGTGCGTCCTTCTCCTGCTCAAATGGTTCCTTGTACAAGTTGTTGGTTATCCCTGAGTTGCTTCATCTGCATAACGACTCGACCGTAGTAGTTGATAGTCCCGAGGTAGGAACGAAGTTACTTCACTTCGCCCCTTTTTTTTTTGACGAGTACGTCCGAATTCTGCCCTTCTCATAATAAGTTCGAGAAAACCGATCGGGCGGAGCGCAAAAGAGCATATTTAGAGGCGCAAGCAGAAACTATACTAACGCACAAGTTCGAGAATAGCATAGAGAGTGCAATCGTGCTCCTGTTTGGGGCGATCAGCAATAAGGATGTCGTCCAGATACGGCTTCACCTCAAGAATGCCGGGCATCATTCTGTTGATAATGGCCCTGGAACAGTCTACGGTGCCTGTTCAAAATTCTTCCACCCGCGGCCAAAACGTTGGACAATAACCGACACGAATCGTTTTAACTTCTCCAGACTTTGAAAGCTTTAAAAGGCCAGCGTTAATGGCGTAATGGTAAGCGCGTCTGCTACTTGGAATCTCACTGGGTCTGGGTTCACTCCCATCCGAGGTCGTTGAGATTTTTCTGAAGCAAACAATTCTCTGGGCACAGTACAGCCGTTGGTCCCAGCTAATTTGTTGATGAGTGCGATATGTAGGGTTGAGTTGCCTCCACCTGGTGGCTAAACAGCCTAAGTCTGGAAGCCACCTTAATACAGAAAGAATGTAAAGAAAAAGCTTTAAAAGGAAGTCTCCTTGTACTCCAGCCGCTTCACCACCAACTTCTCATTAAGTTCATCGTTTCCATTCACAATCACTATTCTAACGAACTCCTAATTCTCCCATTCCATTTTCAGACCCTCACCGGAGAAAATTGCATCCTAAGGGAGCCGCTGTACAACACAACCTTCAACCTAACCAGGTTGGATTCCGATCTGGCACATCACGTCAAATCGGACACCAACGAGCAGTTTCTGTTCGACGTATGCGATCAGCTCAAGTTCCCGTGCAACAACATCGCTGGCGGAGCGGCATGTCTCAACCGGAACGACAAATCGCAAGTGCTCCTCGGAATGCGTTCCACTCTCCAGTTGACGGACGGACGGATCCATTTCAATTTCACCGGCGGAGAACCCTGCCGAAATGGCAGAAACTATTCGTTGGATATTATACTGATGTGCAGCTACTCGGAAGTACGAGAACCTCTGAGCGTCATTCCGTACTCAAAGGACCAGTGCAATTACTACATATTCTGGACGACGAGTTTGGCCTGTGCTCCGCTGCCGGATCGAGTTAAGGCTAATGAATGCGCCGTCAAAGACGCCACTGGCCACACGTTCAATCTGCTGCCATTGAGTCACAACAACAACCACGTCGACGATCGCAATGGATCGTACTTTTCCGTAACGGTTTGCAAACCGGTTCACTACGGTCACATGACTATGTGTCCGCCGGGAAGTAGCGTCTGCTTCGTAAACAAAACGGAATCCGATTATAGGAAGCGCTATCACGACTACGGTCAAACGGATCCGAATCCGACGATGGAAGGCGACAAGTTGGTAATGCACTTGAATTCCAGCGAGGGTAGCTGCCAGAATTCGAAAATTATTTTTGAATGCGACCCGGCCGCTACGGAAGAACCTCCGCAGTACGTCGGAAAGGAAGGTTGTGTACATTTGTTTATCTGGCGAACGTCACTGGCATGCAAGAAGAAGGAGTTTTGCGCTGTTGTGGATCCGATCAGCGGAATGATGTTCAATATGAGCTCGTTGGCAAACCGAATATATTCTGTAAGGGAGGCGAACACATCGTATGAGTTTGGAATCTGCAAGATGAGCAACAGCCAATGTCCCGGTAGGTTATTTTTCTCTCCAGCTAATTCTAGCACAAGTATTCTAATTAAAGTTTTATATCCGTAGACACATCTGGAGCATGTCAGCTGATCAATAATAATTTGCAAGCCTCCAGTTTGGGTACTATCAACGATGAACTGCTGTACAACATTAGTGGTGCGCCGTATCTGCTATATCAATCAGGTGCCATATGCGAGCAGACTAAAAAATGGACCACTAAAATCGAATTCATCTGCGAAACTGACAAGGGGGCAAAGGTTGAACCTAAATTGGTGGAGAACAACAATTGTGAAGTGATCATTCAGATGGAAACGGAACTTGCATGTAACGAAGAAATTTCCTGTGTTGCAACAAACCCAGATAATGATCTAACAGTTGACCTGAGCGTGCTGATCTCCGCCGAACACAATTACGTCGCATTGGTCAACAATTCGCTCGGGGTAGATAAGAACAAGAAATTCTATCTGAACGTATGTCGTCCGTTGCTTTCAACTTACGGATTGGGGTGTCCTGGTGGATCGGGCGCTTGTATGGCTATCCAAGGTCCAGAAGATCTCACTCCAAAGAAAGAACTATCGCTTGGGTATCCGGACATTTCATTGACCATGGTTGGTGACCGTCCCCAGTTGAGATATTTTCGGGGTAGTGTTTGCCCTCAGGACAACGCCACCGATCTTTCCACTGAGATCGAGTTCTACTGCCATCCGAAAGCCGGTCGAGGTTTACCGATGCTGCAGGAAGTGCTGCACGACTGCCACTACCGGTTTGAATGGGCAACGAATGTTATATGTCCACGGTTTGGCGCGGAATTCCTCCAGAAAACCTGCGAGATTTCCAGCAACGAGACGGGAGCTAGTGTTGATTTGAAGAAACTGTTCGTTAGTGGGGAGCTGGGGGTGAATGCTAACAAGAACAGTGGTTCGCAGGAGCTGCGTGATGGGAAGGTGCAGATTTGTAATAAAAATTTAACACTGGTTACGGACTATCGGGAACAAGCGGTAACGATTTTCTTTACCATTGGTGATTCGAGCTGCGAGGAAACGAATGGTAAGTTTTCAATCGATTGATGTATGTGTGCGTATGTTTCTAACAAGCTTCGTTTTGTATTGCAGGGAAAATCAACGTCAATCTACGGGTCAAATGCGGAAGTTTTAAAAGCTTCAATGTTGATCAGGTGAGTGAAATGATTCTATCGAAATTATCGAGTTATCCTTTTAATTTCGATCCGGACGATAAGAGGCTTTCGAATTCAGAGAAGTCAAACTAAATATTCTTGTCCCCATTTATTATAACTCCACATCCGCCACATTCTCCTGCTCCCGTTTGAGGTTTACCTTCCTCAGCGAACTGTTCCGCCACCGATGTTCTCTTTTCAGCATCTTCCGTTCGTGTTTCATCGCAAGCACGTCGCGATGGGGCATTGCATAGATTAGCTTTTGCCAAAACGCCTCGTCGTCCTTCCGCAGATATTTTGTCTTACTGAAGAACATCCTCAATTGAGGATCCAGTTCATCCAACCGTGCGCTGACGTCACTGGTCAGGATTACGATCAATTTTGACCTGTTCTCCCGCAGCGACTGTTCAAATGCCAATCGGAACTCTTGCTTGGACCATTCCGACTGTAGAAAGTGCCTTGTCACGTAGACGATCGTTCGTCGCGAGTTGGTAATAGCTTTGGTGATCTGGGATTCAATCGACATGCCAGCCGTGAAATCTCTCACGTGAATGCAAAGTCGGTACTTTTGTGGAGCTGTTTCCAGTGCCGGGACGAGCTCGAAGGCTACAAATTCTTCGTCCTTGTGAGAATACGAAATGAACGCATCGTATTGAAGATGAGCATCCGCTTCGGCTTTGGAAACATACCTCAGGCAAACATTGTTCGCAAAAAGCCATGCTTTGATTGATCCTTGATAGCGATAGTAGATCGCGAATCCGATTGCAATCAGTACGAGGATAAAGAATGAGACAGAGATCAGAGCGAGCATATGAGTTTCACATGATTGTTCAATTCTCGCCAGCAACCGTTCGGATCCACCGCAGGTAAGCGTGTTGTAGTTCATGATTTTGGATTTGAGGAGAACCATTCGCTTGGCAAGCGCACAGTGACAAGGCCAATGATTATCGTGTAGATGGATTTGCTTGAGTTCCGGTAGCGCCATTATTGCATCCACCAGCTTCATATCCATGCCTTGAAGAGTATTGTTTTTCAGGGAAATCGTCGTGAGATTGCCATGCAAGTTAGCCACACTCCAACTTTCGAATAGATTGTTGTCCATCAGCAGTTTATTCACCAGACCAAATCCGGGATTACTTTGAACGGTTGGAAGCAGTCGAATCCCGTTGTTTCGTACGTCAAGTACGACTGATGATGCGCTGAGGTGAAGTTGTATTGGTATCGGCGGAATCACTTCCAATGCATTGTCTGAACAGTTCAGAACCACTTGCCGCTTAGCTTCGTACAATCGACAGCTGTGGCACTCCTTCGGACATAAATGTTTCTCCAACTCATAGGATAGCTGCTCTTCTTCAATGCTTGAATCGCGTTGCCTTCGAACCAATCGAAGATAGTTCATCAACCTGGAATCGTTAATCAGCGGGTTTCCTTCGAGAATTAGCTTTAGCTGCGGTTGTGTGCTTTCGTCGCTGACGTGAACTTGTTGAATACTATTGTAGGAAAGGTCCAACTCTCGCAGAGCTTGAGGAACGGCGTTGATATCTAAGCTGGTTAGTAGATTTTTGCTCATTTTCAGTACCTTCAGATTGGGCTTGTCCGCCCAAGAACCAATGCTGGTTAGATGGTTCGATTCGAGCGATAACTCGGACAGGTTGTTCAATCCATCGAAAGGCGACGGGTCGGATGGAATGTCGGAAAGTTTGTTATCGTTCAGGTGGATCTTTTTAAGGTTGCTTTTTCCTGAGAATACCTCCTCGGAAATGGAATGGAGTTGATTTTTTGCTAGTTGTAGTTCCTCGAGCATGTTTAAATTGAGAAAGATTGGTCTGAAAGAGACAAGATTATTTTTTAAATATTTAGTAAGGTAAATGCTGACAGGGTTTAGGATTCTTAATGAAGTGTTAATTTTGAAATTAGCTACTTGGCTATAGAAAATTTAATGTTACTTCGTTCGAAAATTCACCAAGTGTATGATGTGTTCATATATATTGTAATGAGAGGGACGTTCGCTCGAGAAAACGAGTAAAGGGTGTACGGAATCAAATTGCGACACACACAAATATTCGGCAAAAATTCGCCCGTTCAACCAATCATCTTCAAACTTTCAGGGAGTAAAATGAAACATGTTATGAATATTTTCCCATGTTTTTTTTATTCAATTTCAATTCCATATCCAAATGCACGAACCTTCTTCTTTACACTACTCATAAGGTCCTGTACAACATTTGGACCCACTTTGTTTTTGCGTGGCAATCCATTTTTTCTTCATATCTTCCTCCGATTTCACTTCCTTAGGAAGCTTCCGAAGTGCCTGTTTCATGATGGCCCAGTACTTTTCAATTGGCCGCACCGGTGTGTTCGGGGGTGATGGAGATCGAAGCAACTCGGTGGTTGTAAGAACCAATCACGATGGACCGATTGGGAATCCAGAAACACAATGAAGGAAATTAAAGCGTTTGGAAGAACAAAGTGGAGTTCCTGCTCATCCGAAATGATCTGTGGAAGTACATCACCGATACCGAACCTGTGAGTACTGCAGAAAATCCAAATGAAGCTGCCAGGACGGCGTGGTGAAGGGGTGACCAGAAGGCTCGGGCGACGATAGGCCTCCTGCTGGAGGATAATCAGCTGAACCTAATCAAGGACTGCAACACGGCGAAGGCGACCTGAGACAAGCTGAAAGGACAGTATGAGAAAGCCACACTGACGTCAAAGGTGTCACTTATCAAGCGCATCTGCGACAAGCGATATTCCGACGGTGGGGACGTTGAGCAGCACATTTTCGAGATGGAAGGGCTGTTCGAGAGACTGACGTTGGCTGGCGAGGAGTTGAGCATGCAGGTAGCCATGGTTCTCCGAAGTCTCCTGGATTCGTTTTCCACCCTCTCCATGGCATTGGAAAGCCGATCAGACGATGAGCTAACGCTGGATCTGGTCAAATCCAAGGTGGTAGACGAGGTGGCGAAACGTTCTTCGAGCAGATCATCGGAGTCCGTCCTCAAGACGCACTTGAAGCAGAAGAAGCTGTTGTGCCATAATTGCCAGAAGCGGGGGCACAAGCAAAAGGACTGCCCGTCCCTCAACAAGAAGCGTCCCTACGGACGGAAGTCGTCGGAGGACCAGCGTGAGAAACCACGGGTGCGAGCAGCTCGTCAAGAAGCTCGGAAGAAGCAAGACAAGGAGTATTCGTTCGTGACGAAGGATGCCGCGACGGCGCCCAATGCGTGGATTGTCGACTCCGGCGCGACGTCGCACGTGTGTGCGGACCTGTCGATTTTCGTGGAGCCATTTGAGAGCAGCAAACAGGAAGTGATTTTGGCTGATGGTACTGCAGCAAAGTCGGAAGAAATCGGTTCGTGCCAGGTAACCATGCTTTCTCCGGAGGGTGAGGCATCAAAAGTAACTCTCAAGGAAGTGCTGTGGGTGCCGAAATTCGAATCGAACCTGGTTTCCGTGAAGAAGCTAGCGTCGAAAGGAGCGACGATTATTTTTGATGTCAACGGATGCCGAATATTGAAGGACAAGAAGGTGATTGCGGGAGCGACTGTTTCCTGGGGGCTGTACTGCGTGAAGGTTGCCCAGGACGCGCTGGCCGCGAAACATACTTCCAACTGTCAGCATATGTGGCATCGTGTGCTAGGACATCGCGACCATGAACCTATCCGTGACCTCGTGACCAAGAACATGGCAACTGTCAGCAAGATGGAAGATTGTGGGTGCCGCGTCGTCTGTGAATGCTGTCTCCAAGGTAAGTTGAATTCAATGCATCACGCAGACGTTTCCTACCACTCGATCTTTGCGGTGGCACAATACTTAAAAAAAAACATCAAAACTCGTGTGAACATCGCCTACACATACTCGCTAGAGAAAATGAACAAAGCCGAGGAGATATTTGGTTGGATCGGATCTCGAATACGAGTGAAACTTTGTTCATGAATATTTTCATGAACAAAGTTCATGAAAATATTCATGAACTTTGGATTGTATTTCGTTCGCGAACTTTGAGTGCGAAGTTCCTCGGCGATATATCTTTGCAATGAGCAGAGTGAATATTTTTTGAAAATGGTTTTTCCACCACTGGAAGAGACATTCGTGGAAGAGCAAGAAGAGCTCGGCGAATCCGACGGACGCCGGCGATGCGGATATGTCAGTAGTTCGACGATCGGAACGTACCACTAAGGGGAATATTCCAGAACCGTTTCGCGATACCGTACGTGTAGCAACTCAGCACGATGATGAGCCTCGAACTTTCGAAGAACCTATGTGCAGCTCCGAGCACAAAAAGCAGAAGCAAGCCATGGAAGAGGAAATGCAGTCGCTGCAAGAAAATGCAACATAGGATGTCGCCCGTTTGCCGCCAAACAAGAGGCCGATTGGTTGCAAATGGATCTATAAGAAGAAGGTCGATGAGAGCGGAAACGTGATCCGCTATAAAGCCAAACTTGTAGCGCAAGGATTCAGCCAAAAGTATGGCACCGATTACGACGAGGTGTTTGCGCCAGTAGCCAAGCAACACATCTTTCGTACCCTGCCGAGTGTCGCCGCCAGGCGAGGAATGCAGGTGAAACACGTCGACGTGAAAACGGCGTACTTGCACGGAGAGCTGGAGGAGACCATCTTCATGAAGCAGCCGAAAGGGTTCCATAATGAAGAAGAAGTCGTTCATATTGTTATATGTGGACGATATTCTGATAGTCACCGACACGGAAACCGAATATGAAAGAGTACGGAAGCAACTTGGGGGGAAGTTCACCATTACATGCCTTGGAGATGTGAAGCAGTACCTGGGAATCCAGGTGAAGCGATCCGGTGGACAGTTTTTCCTGAACCAGCGATCTTATATCGAGAAAGTGGCAGAACGGTTCGGACAAACGAATGCTCTGCGATACCAATGGATCCTGGATACCCGAATGCACAGCAGAAGGAGGAGAATCCCATGCCTAGGAACGAGTTCTAGAGCCTGGTGGGCGCTCTACTGTACGTTGCAGTTAATACCAGACCGGACATCGCAATCAGTGCCTCGATCCTAGGTCGCAAAGTGAGTTAACCAACGGAAGCAGATTGGACCAAAGCATAAAGGACGCTTCGGTACATAAAGTTAATAGCAAATCTGAGCCTACAACTGGGTTCATCCGAACCGCTAGAAGCATACGTCGATGCGGACTGGGCGGGTGACAAAGCAGACCGGAAATCGAACACCGGTTTCGTCCTTCGTTTCGGAGGATCAGTCAGTTGGGCAGCTCGAAAACAACCATGCGTCACCCTTTCTTCTACCGAAGCGGAATACGTGGCGCTTTCCGAAGCCAGCCGTAAGCTGATGTGGATGCTGAAGCTACCGAAGGACGTAGAAGAAGAAGTTCCTGGTCCAGTAGTAGTCCATAAAGACAACCAGAGATGTATAGCAATGCTCAAATCGACTGGCGGTAGCAAAAGGACGAAACACATCGACACTCGCTACAACTACGTGAAGGAGTTAGTCAACGACGGTGTGATGGACGTTCGCTATTGTCCCTGTGGCCGAATGGTGGCCGATGGTCTAACAAAGCCGTTGGCCCGCGTGAAGATGGAGAAGATGCGCCTTGAAATTGGACTGCAGCCCGCCGAGCTTGAGGAAGAGTGATGGAGTTCGAAGCAACTCGGTGGTTGTAAGAACCAATCAGAGTAGTCTGTAAGATTTTGAATTATAAATAAAATCAGTTTACCTTACGTTCTCAATCAGTCGGGTTTTCTTTCCCCCTCTAAGAAGGGGGTTGAGATGCTTCGGCACGAAATTGACTTCCTTAGCCTTGTACCACTCCAAAACCTCTTTCAAGTAATGGTACAAGGTAAAATCCGGCCAGAAAGTCGTAGGACCATCGTGTGACCTCAGAAGAGGAAGAAGACGCTTTTGGAGGCATTCCTTGAGGTACACCTGCCTATTGACCGTTCCAGTTGTCACGAATTGGGGTGCTCCGCTTTCCACACGAGCAAATTGCTTGCCAAATCATATATTTTTTGGTAAACTTTGACATCTTCTGCTTTCTAACGTCCTCAGGGACATCGAATTTATGATGCGCAGTGAAAAATTGGAGCCCCGGGAGCTGCCGGAAGTCTGCTTTTACATACGCCTCATCATCCATAACGATGCAATGTGGTTTCGTCAACATCTGGGTGTAGAGCTTCCGTGCACGTGTTTTACCTACCGTATTCTGCCGTTCATCACGATTAGACGGGTTTTGGACTTTGTACGTGTGTAGTCCTTCACGTTTTTTCGCATCTTGCACGAACGTTTTGGTTAGATTCAGTTTCTTCGCCACATCTCGAACTGAACTGTTGGGATTCCTCTTGAAAGGTTAAACTATCCGCTTGTGATCCTTAACACTATACGGAGATCCATTTTTGCCACTTTTTTCTTTCCGATCGATGGTCAAACGTTCGTGGTACCGATTTAAAACACGAGACACCGTAGAATGTACCATTCCCAGCTTTCTGCTGATGGCACGATGAGAAAGATCCGGATTTTCGAGGTACGTGCGCAAAATTTCTTTGCGCCACTGTTCTTCCGAATCCATCTTCGCAACGATTGCACATCTGCTAGTGAAACTTACACAGCGTAAACAAATACACATTGAACTTATTCCACCGAAAATTTCAATAGCAAATACCCAACGAGTAAAAAGTTACAGCCATTTAAAAGTGGTGCAATTTGATTCCGTACAACCTTTAAACTAAGGCTTTTTACTCGGTCTTCTTGTGCAGCAGGACGGCCCGAAAAGGACAACACTCCGTGAAATGTTCACTCAGGAGAGAAGCTTTATCAGCTCCTCGTCGATGCGGAGGGCCAGCTGCATGTGACGTGGGATGATTCTGGTCTACTTGTCGTCACGGGCGGCGTTTCCTGCCAACTCGAGGACTTCAGCCGCCAGGTATTCCATCAACACAGCGAGGTAGAAGGGGGCCTCCGGCACCAACGCACTCGGTGTAGTGCCCTTCCGGAGTAGACGGTGAATCCGACTGCAAATTTGTCACGTCCAGACATGTTGCTAGGCAGTAGAGTGTGCCGGACGACTTGACAGTGTGCAGCCAACATCTTGGAGATTGCCGAAAGACTGAAGCAAAAAGCTAACGTGTCCCCTTTAAATATCTATTACTGATACATAGAAGACGTTCCTTTCTTAAATTTGAAGTCTGTGATAGGAAAATGCTGTGAATTTAGTAAATTTACTCTGAAATATCGGCATTACAAGACATCACCTTATATTTGCGTTATTTTAAATAGTTTAATGTTAAAAAATCAATAGTTTTCATCAATGGAATCGATGCGTAGAAATATTTCCAATCGATTGTCGCAAACATATAGAAAATGTTTGGAGAAACGACTGAGATATTAACTATAATAGATATTTTTTAGATTGTACCCCAGTATAGAACACAAAGACGTAGTCCTACGTCAAAAAATCAATTTAAAAAGATAAGGTGTTAGATTGAAACCACACTCGCTTTAACACACGCACAATATTAAGAACAATTTAGAAGTTATAAAAGATTCAAGATTTAACCTACGCTTGTCGCAACAACACAAGACATCTACCCACAACATTGTCCATCAATCACAGTTAATAGACCGCTCATACTTTCACCTACCCTTCTAGTTGCGTCAATTGATTGCCACTCAAATCCAGCACCAGCAAGCGGCTCAGATTACGGAACAGCTGCTTCTGAATAATCGCCAACCGTCCGCCAACGATTCTCAGCTCTGTAAGCGCATCCAACGGTTTGAAAACGCGCTCCGGCAGTTGCCCTTCGTCGAATCGCAAATGTAAACATATCAAAGCTCGATTGTTTTGAAAAGCGTCCTCTGCCACCCATATTATTGGATTGCCTTTCAGATCGAGCACCGTCAAGTTCCCAAGCGCGGAAAAAACCGTCGATGTTATTTTTGTTATATTGTTGTGCTGTAAGCTCAACTTGTTTACCGATGGGATGGCAAATATTTCAGGAAGTTCACTCAGTCGGTTATTGTTGGCAATGTGGAGTTGTTTCACGAACGGTTTGTTGGTTAGAAAGTTATTCGGTATCACATTAATTGTACTATTCTGTAAGTAAAACTCTTCCAGTTGTTCACTATCTGGAAGCATATCGCTGTCACTCAGAGCTATATCCGCGACGTAAATTTCCACTTTGTTCAAGTTCAAACCACTAAAAGGTGACCAATGTTCGAATCGCGTACCACCATCGAACTGTACCCATCGCACATCATGTATTCCGATCCTGTCCAAGGTATCCTTTAGGGGGCCGTTCACCAGGCAAGATTGCACTTCCAACTTTCTTATCGCACTGAAGTCGATGCCGAATGACATCGTTAGATTTGACACTGTGAAATTCCTGTCATCACAGCTGATGCACAGTATGCTTTGATCGTGGCGGCTACGACATGACTGTTCCATCCGGAAATCAGGGCACCTAATTTGTCCGTCGACGGTGCAATTGCACGGACGGGGCTCGGGAAGCAGCCTATATTGGTGGCACAAATCGGCCACTGGCTCGATCGCACAGACTGCACAAACGAGCTCCAATAGAAACAGATTGAAAAACTTCGGCATTACACCTGCACCGGAATGAATCTCACTGTCAACTACATCGGGAACAACAAGCGCGCAAAGGTCGTCGCAATCGACTAACCGCCAACAGTAGTAAACATTTGATTGCCGTATTGATGCGACGCAGGAATGGATTTGATGAGATGCTTCGTAGGCAGAGCTACTAGTGGGATGGTCTTGAACGCCACTTCTCGATGCAATTGTGTTTATGAAAACGTGATTGCGCTGTAACATGTGTGTGAGACTGAGGCAATGACTGGCGGCGATCGGTATGGTGCGTTTGCGCTCTGCGACAGGTCGATCGACCGCGGCGATCGTGTATGTCTCGTTGAATTTGTTCAACATTATTTCATTAACATGCGATTGTTGATTGATTAGAAGAGAAGATTCCAATCTATGCTTTGTGTGGTCGATTTGATCGTTGGTTTTCGATTTCGGATCAGAAGTTGATTGTCATCGAACGTGTTTATCATGACTGCCGAACAATGCGTGTAGCAGATTACGCTAAATGGTAGGAGGCATAGTGTGGTTTGAAATAATTTCAATTATTGATCGGAAAAAGCCACGTCATTGAAGAATGTTCCCTTACAAGCTACAAAGTAATTTAGGATACGGTGTGGTTTACCGGATGTTTTCGAATGTGCTCGTTATGGCAGCCGGCTGGAGGGTAAAACTGTATTTACAGTTTGTAATTCTTTTGTTTGAGTGACGATGTGTATGACATCGGTTTCCATTCGAAATTATTGTAGTTTCAAACTCAAACTCACTTATTGTAGTATCAAAATCTTGATACGAGTGCAAATGTAAACAAACACGGTGTTATACTTTATCGCGTTACCATCTTGGGCATATAGTTTTTTCAGTTGTTAATTCCCGTACATTCTCTACGGTGGATCGTAAAGACTACGAAACTGGAACTACACATGGATGGCCTCGGCAATCTCGGCAAATCGGAAACTCTAATAATGGCGCAGTACAGACAAAACGTTTTGGAAGAAGTAATTAGATTTATATCAACACAGTTGGTGCAACAGTTGGTGGTGAGAAGCATTTCACAACTTCCTAAAAAATACCAACCGAGGTTGTCCCTACTGCTGGATAAGTGCTTTCGCGGCTTCACATCGATTCTGAAGGGTGTCCCAATAGATCATAAGGCAACGGCGCTCGTTACTCGTAGCTGCCTACCAAGAGCGTGTCGGATGGAACGGCGTTGCATTGACTCAATAAGGTGTGGCCCAGTTAGAATTGGAACATAGACTATTTCGGATAAACATTAACAAAATAGTATTCTGTTTTAACTAAAATGTTCGACTTTAAATATAAAAAAAATCATCTGATTTCGAAGAAATTTGCGGACTTTTCCCGGAATACGTTGAATCAACCGGCGCACATTATTCTCATCCAACGTTTTGGCAATCTTACTCCACTTGGTTCTCAATTCGTTGATGCTTTTGACGACACTGCCATTCACCTTCAGCTTCCTCTTCATAATAGCCCAAAATCTCTCTATCGGTCTGAGCTGGGGACAGTTTGGTGGGCTGAGTTCTTTCGGTATAAACTGAATCCCGTTGGTTTCATACCACTGTAGCACTGTTTTACTGTAATGACAGCTTGCAAGATCTGGCCAAAACATGACAGGTTCATTGTGGGATCTGATGAACGGCAATATTCGCTTTTGGAGACATTCCGTTCTGTACAGCTCTGAATTAAATGTCTTATCAGTGATGAAAACCTTGGTCTTCCTACCGCAGCTACAGATGCCTTGCCAAATCATGTGTTTACGTGCAAATTTATCTGCAAATACAAACTTGAATTTGGCAGGAACATCTCCCCGATAAACATTCTTGTACAAATCAAAGATGTAATCAACAAGAATCAGCCAAAGTTTGAGGTTTCCCAAGAAGAATGCCATTCCATTCTTGCGGCAAATGATGGCAGATTTAGCAGCCAAGATATCCCGGGCGAGTCTATTGAATCCGATGGACAAAACAGGAAGGAAAGAGGAATCGAATCCACCAAATTGCTTTGAATTTCCTCCACCGGTAATCAACTGCCAGAGAAGGATAAACCATACAGCACGAGTTCCACAGCAGCCTATGCTAGCGAACTTCCATAAGCAGCCAACAATCAAACCATTAAACATTTATCAAGGCAGCGAATGCGACTCAAGTAGCGACACCGAACAATCGGTGAGGACACCATATTTACCGATTAGAAGGGATACACGAGAGGACGACCATAGAGCTCAACAACAGCATAGACAAGAAGTACACAGACCTACGAAAAGCAATGAATCAGAGGAGTCATGGGGACCGGGTTATGGAAATAATAGATATGGGAGAAGGTTAAGACATCCACGTTCACGGCAAGGTCCACAGTGTAGACATAGTCATCAAAATCGAGTGGAGAAATGGAAGCTACGATTTTCGGGCGACCATAGATCGATGTCTGTGGAAACATTCTTGTACAAATCAAAGAAATTAGCTGATCGAGAGGACGTTCCAAGGGAAATCCTATTGAGAGATGTTCACATGCTCTTAGATGGTCCAGCATCTGACTGGTTTTTCACGTTTGTAGATGAATTGCAAACATGGGACCAATTTGAAACTTCAATCACATATAGGTTTGGTAACCCTAACATGGACCAGGGAATTCGTTCAAGAATTCAGGAACGTAAGCAACTACGAGGAGAACCATTCATCGCGTTTGTGTCGGAGATTGAAAAGTTAGATCGTTTGTTGTCTCAACCACTATCGAAACGTCGTAAGTTCGAGGTGATTTGGGACAATATGCGCCAACACTACAGATCTAAAATCTCTCTGGTTGAACCTCAAGAACTTGATTTGTCTGAACCATCGTATTGATGCAGCTGACCCTCAACTGCAGCAACAGACGGGAGAGACATCAATCCGTAGACCCGTAAATCAAATTCAGGCAGACGGCACCGATTATGAGAGCGATCAATCGGCATCAGTCAACGCGATTGGGAATCGAGTTTATAGAAATTTTAGACAGGAACCGCAACCCAATACGAGAGAGCAACGAAATCCAACGACAAACAACGACAAACCACCTACCAATCAAAGAGAACAACGAAATGCAGCTACCGCCAAGATAGCATGTGAGAATAGTGGATAGATAGTAAGTTAACGGTGATGAGAAGAAATGAATAGGAAAGAACAGAAGATGATAGGAGAGAGAAGCATGTCGGTAATGTAGGCCTACAGGTTTGAATAAAGGATAGAAATAGAAGTACAACGTTGTGAAAGCGAATGGAATAAACTTTTTATGGTATTACAGACAAACCGACTGGTTTCCATTATAATGAACTAGAAGAAGTAATGTAGGGGAGTTTTCAGGTCATCCGGGTCCGTTTTCAAGTAGTTTCGTCAGGGGAGGGCAGGCGAGGTTGGCTCCGAATGCAACCAAAGGATACTCTTTAATCTTCCATGAAACAGATCAAAATTTACCCGTTCAGTCCGCCAGTGATGATTTATAGTGAGAGCGGTCTATTCATCGGCTTATTTTTCCTTTGCGCCTATTAATCGGCGAAGTCATTTGAAAGAGAAGTTTTCTGGTTGAAACCTAGTAGCCGGCCGACGTTCGCGCTTTCCTTCCACTATTGGAACCCAAAACCCTTTCCCTTGAGAGGTCTCAGGCCGGGCAACTCTGCAAACAGGTGGATGGTCTCCGAACGAAGTGGCGCTTTAACCATCTGCTGACATTTCCGGAAAGCACGTTGGGTCGAACGGTTACATTTGGCGCCCAACGTGGGGCCAAGTAAAATGTTTGTCCCGGTAGCTGTTTGAAATCGGCCTATACATAGGTTTCATGATCCATGAGGAGACATCCATTGAATTTTGTCAACACCTGATCATACAGTTTTCTGTCACGGATTCTGGCCACAGTATTCTGCTTTAGATCCCTATTTGGTTGTCCACAGGCACGGTATGACTTGAAGCCTTCCCGGAGACGAATCCGTTGCACGATACTGCGTGCTGCGCGAAGCTTTTTGGCCAAATCGCGGTCTGAGATGTTGGGGTTTGCCTTAATGTTCTTGATGACTTTGTTCCGCAGTTGACGGTTGACAGTACCCGCCCGACGCTTGCTTTGAGGCTTGCGAGTTTCTCTGTACTTTTTCAAAACACCCCACACGGTATTTCGGGGAAAACCAAACACTTTGGCAAGTCTTGGCCCAGACCACGAAGGGTTTTCCAAATGATTGCGCACAATTATTTTTCTCCTTTCTTCTTCCATTTTGTATTTCTCTGAATCACGTTCGAACTGCACCGCGAAAAAAAAACTTCTGATGTTGTTATTGTTATAGGGAACACATAAGACCTCATAGTTTACAAATCCGACCACTAGGGTCGCTGTAAGAGTCAAAAATGTTTGTTTCAATACTAAATGGGCCACACCTTACGTTCGAAACCATTTTGGAAACACATTCTAAGGTGAACCTTATCAACAGTACACTACAGAAAAATTAAGCCGAGATTACTTGAAGCTTTCATTGTGATACAGGACGTCCCAAGTAACATTGCCGAAAACATCCAGCTTTATAAAGTTTTGTTAAAGTTTTATGAAAGCCACTAGAAATCGATTTGGTTATATTTTGGCACCAAGAGCTGCCAATAGGTTTCATATTTTAGTCAGATTTATGAGAATCTACACAGCTTGTTTACAACGCTCTTAAAACCTTGTTTTCTCAAATTCCTTTAACTCCTATCAAAGGTTTTATTTCAACTTTCTGAACTCGTAAAATTCTGTTTTGAAATGCCGTTTTAGGACTCATTCATATTATCTTATTAGGGTCGGTTGAAAAAGCTTTTTAAAACCATTTTGCCTTCAGTAAATGCATTAAATGGACACTTAGTTTTATAGTAGTCATTGCGAAGATAAATTGGCTTTTTGGCAAAACTGTGATTTTTTTTCCAATCGCCATATTGAAATATAAGAAATAATGGAAATGTGGAAAAATAAATGCACCGAATTTTAAATGAACTGTAGATCGGAGTCCAATTTCGGCATTCTTTTATATAACCTTATTTTTTTTTTTTCTCAGTTCATTTATTTGTACAGGCTCAATCGATTTAACTTTACAGAGCCAAGCTTTCATATTTATAAACATCAATTATCTTAAACCTAACGTTAAGGGGATAGGACCGATTACTCGCGGCCGTCTCGAGGTTAATAGGAATAACAAATTACGGATGGGAAGGTGGGCTGGAATTTGAAGTGTGGTTTATATAACAATTTTTTTTTTTAAATTTTCTAAAAAACTTAAAACTATACAACTTTTGGCTTCTTCTGAATTGAACATTTTTGAGTAAGAAAAAAAAAACACACAAACACGAATAAAAAAAAAAGATAAAAAAAACTTAAAGTAAACATACAGGTTAAACTAACTACAATCTAAGGCTAATGTTAGTCAAAAACACATAAATGAGTTTCATAGACTCCAGGTCACGTACAGCCAAAATATCTCGAACTGGTACATTGAGTTGTCTACCTCGAGCCCGAAGGGAATCATAAAGCTCAGATCTGACTGCACGATGCTCAGCACATGCCCAAATAATGTGATCTGCGTCCTGATAGCCTTGTCCACATTCACAGAGATTGCTGTCTCCCAGTCCAACACGGAACAAATGAGCGTTTAAAGAATAAATATAACCTTATTGAATTCTATCAATTAATTTCATTATTAATTTTAATATAAATTTTTAATTCATGATTAATTTATCGAATATATTTATTTCAATTTTGTTTTTGTTGTTGTAAACTCGCATTTCCGAGGCGCATTAATTTTCGGCTCTTATCATGCCAATTTTCACCATAAAATTAAATGCGCATATGATTTGGATGTGCTGTAAAAAAAACTCAATTTGTTTTGGATATCAAACGAAATTTCCCGCAGCACTAGAACTTTTTTCTTGGATATTATGCACTGCTAAATGGAACAGAAGAGCAGAGAGTAGAACAATGCAGAACAACCAAAATCTACCACGATATCACAGTGAAGTTTGACAGCTGTGGCCATTTGGCTGTATGCTGGGTTTCGTGGCAGCCAATAGGTTTTATTAAGGTTCTCAAGTGGTCGAACATCATTCACTGGAACATTTTCAAAATCTTTATAGTCTAATAAAGGTTTTATTTACTTGTTTTTACAACCGTCTATTCAGTGGGCCACTTTGTACAAATTTCGGATTTAAAGAAGCATAGAGGAGGTGTTGGTAGACAAAACAGTTTTGAATGTAGTTTTATCAACAAAGCCGGGAGGAGTGCTATACGGCTGGAATAAAACTACTAAATTGTTCCTTGGGATGTAAGATTTGCACGTGAATTTGCGTCGCATATCACACCCATGTTCTCAACTTGATAGTCTCTGTGCAGTTGAGTACCAGCCGAGGAATAACCGAAAACAACAGGAGGCTTCTTCCGGGAAAACGTGATAGCGGTGCACTTTTTCGGATTGAGGAGCATACAGTTCACCTCGCATCACATTTGTTTTATTTGTTTTATTTTGTTTAAATTATCTGACCGTAATCTACTTGATTGTATATTATAACCTAGATTGTAGCAGTCTTGAAGCAGTTATTCTTTTATTAAAAGATCCGGATGATTCTCCAAAGTCGAAGACGTCGTCAAACAACGAAAAGTTTCGAACACAGTGGCCCATTAAAACCGTAAGAAGTCCGATGGAATCTGGCCAGCAGTAGAAATGACGATCTGAGTTTTCCCACTCAAAAGTCAATGCAAGACAGAAGTGCAGGTGTGTCGATTTCACCGTTCATTATCTTTGCGATAAGGGTAGCTTGCTGAATATTTCGGTGACGGTACTGCGAAGCCGACATCGTTCGGGATACGGCGGGAGATCTTGAGGATTACGCCAGAGTAGGCTTCTGAGAGCAATGCGTATAAATCATCGTTAAACACTTTCAATTCTGAGGTCCCACGACAGTTGATACGGAGTTCAAATTAGCGCAGAATTTTCAAGAATCGGTCGCACAAGTGGACAGTAGAGGCTTTGAGGCAGTGAGGATCGGCGTAAACACGGGAAATTTTAGTGATGAATCCCAATTGTCGTGAAGCTTTCTTGATGATGGTGCTGATTAAATGTGAATTTTTGTAGTACACCCAAAATCACTGACCTGATCAACGTGTTCGAGGACATTCCGATCAATTTGGTAGTTAAAAGTGATAGGAAGTTAAACAACAGCGCAAATAGCAAGGGGCCCAGGTTACTGCCTTGTGGTACGCCTGAATTATTACTGTACGTACTGGAAACAGCTGAATCAGGCTTTACGCTCAAAACACGACCCGTAAAGTAGCTTTCCAGCCATAGCATAAGTCGGTCTGATGCACCTAGACGGGATAGTTTGCACAGAAGTATTCTGTGATCAATGACGTTAAAAGTGGCCTTCAAGTCCGTATATACGGCATGCACTTGATATTTTGCATCAATCTGCGTAATACAGGTACTAGTGAAGTCCAGAAGAAGTTCGTTGTTTAAGAGTGGCGTGGCATAAATCCATGTTGATTGCCTGAAATGTATTGTTTGGTACAACCGAGAATGACATTACCGACGGCTATTTTGAATAGCTTCGTTCCCGCAGGTAGACTGGAATTCCTCTGTAGTTCTTCACATTTCTTTTATCTCCTTTCTTGTACACTGTTTCCACACAGCGGGAAACTTCTGCTGCTCAAACGATTTGTTGAAGATGTGACCAAGAGGAGTTGCTAAGGAAGCAGCACAGCAACAAAAGATATAAAAGTAAAGGTACACCATCAGGCCCGGGCGAATACGGCCTCAGTTTCCTAGAAGCAGCAATGGCCATGTCCAAAGTGATGGAAAAGGTGTTCAGGTCAATTACATCAGCAGGTAAATTAGAAGCTGTCGCTTCAGCTTCTTGTTTGAGCTGTCTATAGATCATCCGGTAGCTGAAAGGCATCTCGTTGCAAATCCACGCAAATGTAAAATTTTTGCAACAGATTGACAGCGTTAAAATACAAGAGGAAAATCAGTGAATCAAGCCTATTCAGTTTTGCCACAACATTATCGTAGTTGGTTTTGTCGACAGCAGTAGATAAGTCCGTGTAGGAAACGTCCGTTTGTGATCTAGCTGAAAATCCACCCATACTGAAGAAAGTCAAGTTGCGCGGTAAACATAACTGTACAACAGATACACTGAGACGAAAAACACTGATTGGCAACGGTGTTGGTTGTCGCTTCGAATCGATTTAGACCAACATTAAGTGTGCTGCTGGGGCCACTCAAAATGTATGATTGAGGTTTTTCATTGGAACGACAAGGTTATTTAAAACCTTCGAGGGCTGATTTGGACCGATTTATACCAACAGAAACCAGCGGCTTTCTGACGCCTTAAGAATGCAAAGACTTGGGTGGTTGGGAAGAGAATGGCATAGGATTCAAGCGAGTGGTATGACTAGGTTCAAATTTGCTTGAATTATGTTGTAGAGTATTAAGCTGTGAATAAATATATGAATAGAACGATTTCAGCTCGCTGGGATAAGGCCTGTGCTCATAAAGAAAAAAAGGCACCAGACAAAAGTGTTCGCCAAAAATTTATTTTAAGTCGGATTTTCTTTAAACTTTCAAGAAATGAACTTTTACATATGGATTATGTTTCGGCATAATTTCTTTATTCAATTTTCTTTCCATCGCAGAAAGCCTGCATCTTTCCCTTAAGATCCCTGATTACATTTTGTGCAATGGTGAAGCCGACCATTTTTGTCACTTTCGTCTTTCTTCAACTCCAGCTCGTTCTTAAACACCTTGGACGATTTTGAACTTTGGCCTTCATTATGGCCTAAAATCTTTCCACCGGACGAATCGCTGGTGCATTTGGGGGGTTGGTGGTTTTTGAAAAAACAAGGACAAAACAAGTCTCTGCACCAATCCAACGTCGATCGCGCGTAATGGCATGATACCAGGTCCGGCCAAAATAATGTCTCACCTCCGTGGACCCGCAAGAAGGGCAACAGACGCTTCTGGAGGCACTCGGTGCGGTAAATTTCACTGTTGATGGTTCCCGTTGTGATGTACAGTTTACTCAGTTTACCGCATTAGCATATGGCCTGCCAGAGCAAGTTTTTTTGGGAGAATTTGTCCACTTTCTTCTCCCTTATGTCTTCCGGAACATCAAACCGTGATTTGGCAACGTAGAACTCCAGCCCCGGTATTGCGTCTGCTTTGATGTAGGTTTCGTCATCCATAACCACACACATCGGTTTCGTTAACCACTCTCGATACAGCTTCATTGCGCGGGATTTGGCCGCCGTGTTTTTTTATCACGCCGGCTCGGTGCCTTGCGGACCTTGAATACGCGAAGCCCAGCTCATTTGATGGTTTGCTGAACGAACCAGGCGAAACACCTTCAGAGCAGCGTCGTGAATCGAAAGGTTCGGATTACACTTGAAATAATCCAACACCTTCCGGGCCTTCACAGGGTCAGCTGTCTTCGGTTTTCTTCTACTTCCAGCCCGCCGCTCGGTCGTCTGGGACTCCAACGATTTTACCACCCGAGACGCAGTTGTATGGGTGATTCCCAGTTGTCTTCCGATCCATCTCATGGTCGCAGTCGGATTTTCCATGACGGCGCGCGAAATTCTCCGGCGATTTTCTTCTTGTTTCGATGACATCTCAATAACCACTGAACCGATTGTTATGAAATTGTTACACGTTATGAAAAGTTACACACGGATAAAAATGGTGCATTTTTTTCGAGTACAGGCCTTATTACACCAAGTACGAGACAAGCAACTAACCATGCTCATTATTTGAAGCGTAATGGTACATAACGCGAAGCATATTTTAGGCAGACCTCCAGCGGGTTGATCTTTATATCCATCCCTCCTCAATAACTAACAGACAAAAAGGACTGCAAAGCCCACAAATGATACTTTGCTTTTACCAAAAGATTAAACCGCGTATACAAGTTCTCCTAGTACAAATGAAATCGAGAGAATTTCAAAAGCATCTCGTTGTTGTGTTTATTGAGTCCAGCATCCAGAGCCGGTTCGCTTACCTTCCAGATGAAGACTGTACTCGAAAAAAATGAGACACACACAAATGGTCGCCAAGTCAATTTTAGTCGGATTTCAGGGACTTTCAGCGAATAAACTACACCATTATGGTTAAGTTCTACTTTTGAGTTTTGTTGGATCTCCTCTCCATGAACGAATGCTCGCATATTGCCCTTGATACCACTCAATGTTTTGGGCAATAGTGGGGCCGACTTCTTTTGATTCTTTTACCCACTGTTTCTTTAACGCTTTCAGTTCTTAACATCCGTCGCTCAAAAACTCCGAATCCTCTTCAAGCATTGTCCACGTCTGATGCCCGTAGAGAACAACCGGTCTTATTAGCGTTTTGTACAGGATGCACTTCGTACGGGAGCTAAGTCTGTTTGACCGTAGTTGCTTGTGGATCCCATAGTAGGCACGACTTCCACTGATAATCCGCCTCCGGATCTCACGGTTGTTATCGTTGTCCGCAGAACCAGTGAGCCGAGATAGACAAATTCATCGACTACCTCGAACTCATCGCCGTCGATCGTTACACTGCTGCCCAGTCGGGTCCTGTCGTGCTCGGTTCCGCCTGCCAGCAATCTTCTCTGCTTCGCGCTTTAGTCTGGTGTACTGCTCTGCCACCGCCTCAAATGTTCTGCCGACAATATCCACGTCATCGGCAAAGCAGATAAATTGACCGGATCTGTTGAAAATCGTGCCTCGCATGTCAAACGCCGCTCGTCGCATAACACCTTCAAGAGCAATGTTGAACAGGAGGCAAGAGAGACCATCACCTTGACGAATCCCCCTGCGGGATTCGAATGAACCCGATATTCCACCCGATATCCTCACATTTTTTCAGATAACCTTATTGAATTCCATCAATTTTCAAGAAATTCATGATTAATTTATCGAATATATTTGTTTTAATTTGGTTTTTGTTGTAAACTCGCATAATTTCCGAGGCGCATTAATTTTCGGCTCTTTTCGTGCCAATATTCACCCGAAAATTAAATGCGTATATGATTTGGAGCATGATAGGGTGTAAAAAACTCAATTTGTTTTGGATATTTTGCTATCAAACAAAATTTCCCGGCACCAGACCTTTTTTCTCAGATATTATTTACTGCTAAATGAATCAGAAGAGCAGAGAATCGAACAAAGCAGAACAACAAAAACCAACCACGATATCACAGTTAAGTTTGACAGCTGTGGCCATTTGGCCGTATGCTGGTTTTCATGGCAGCCAATAGGTTTTATGAAGGTTCTCAAGTGGTCATAACATCTTTCACTAGAATATTTTCAAAATATTTATGGTTTTATAAAGGTTTTATTTTCACAACCATCTACGGAGTGGGCCACTTTGCACAAATTTTGGCTTTAAAGAAGCATAGAGGAGGTGTTGGTAGACATAACAGTTTTGAATGTAGTTTTTTTAAAAAAAGCGGGGGGATGTGTGCTAGGCGGGTTAAAAATTATTTTTTTTTTTGGGGGTATGTCCTGGAGGATTTCACGGCTGGTTTTCTAATCTGCTATGGCCAGAAATGCTATAGCTGAGCATTTCAGGCCGAAGAAAGCATCGAAATTTCTCAAAAAATAGCTTGTTTGGTTAATAATTTGCACGTATGGCAGAAAGAGTTAATATGTCGTCACTAAAGGCAGAATCAACAAGGAGATTTACCAGAAAGAGTGCCTGCTACCCTTTATCAAAAACCACAAAGAAAAACCTTTATTCTGGCCCGATTTGGCATCATGCCATTATGCCAAAACTGTGTAGGAGTGGTACAAAGCAAATCCAGTGAATATTGTACCAAAAACCGTAAATACGCCATATTGTCCATGAGTTCCGTCCAATCGAGAGATATTGGGCTCTGATGAAGCGGAAGCTTTCTGGAAAGCAAAAAGGAATCAAAGATATGAAACACTTCCAACAAATTTGGACAAAGACGGCCACCACGGAATTCAACGAGTCTGTACAAACCCCTTGCAGATGGAGTTAAGCGAAAAGTTCGAAAATGTTACGCAAGTACCGAATAACTATATTTTGAATTCGTAAATTATTGTTGTTGTGTTTTACTTAAGTTTTGAGGTGTCCAGATTATTGTGGATACAGACCTTGAGGGCTATTCCGAGAGTCGAAGTGACGTTTGTCACTTGGTGAAGTGAGAAAAGTCACCTGCAGTGACGTGACTCTTCTGGGTAAATCAAATGGAGAGTCACGTTCCTTCCTGGTCACTTCGACTCTTGGAATAACCCTCCTTAAGTGGAGTGTGAGGAGATTTCAAATGCATTTTAAATCGAATTTCCAAGTAATTCCAAAACAATTAACTGAGCATGAGTTCTACGCCTATTCAAAGATATGTGTTAAGAATTTCAAGAGATGGTTAGAAATGATGGAAGATGTTGAGTTGGATTATGAAATACTGTTTGTGATATTGATTTGGACAAGAAAAAAATACCTCTTTGATTATTAAAAATTTACAGGTTTATTCTATCGATAGTCCTTTTGCATACTGTTCAGTTGTAGATCTTGATAAATCCTTCTCGTTCTAATATTGCTACTAAATTCATCATCTAATGTTTTTTTTTGGGTTAGATCAGATACTTGTGTCAAACGCAAACTACTTACAGGCTAATTCTTTGTTGCTTTAGCGATCGAGCGTAGTAGTGTACAGGAAAAGGTAAATAAACGCCTTTACACTTATATTACACCAACTTAAAATATGAGAAACGAATCTCGAGCCAATAAAAGGACGACGTCGAGCTTTCCACTAGTTAAAAGATACACAAATCAGAAAATCACAAACGACACATAAAAACAACAAATTCCGATTTTCTTAACTTATGATTTGTAAAGTAGGAAAATACTCTTCACTTAAGGATTAAAAATATTACTAGAAAAAAAAAAACACCTACATAGGTTCCGTTTAAACTGAAGATTGCTTATTCGAGATTTGCGTTAAGATTTAAATAAGTCTCTCGTATGTACATAGAAGGCTATTTTATCATCGGTTCGATTCTTATTCCTCAGATGCTCCTTGTATTTCGTTAGATATCTGGTGCCGGTTCAGATTCAATATTTTTCCCCGCTAATTTTAGAGATCGCTTCGAAAAGACAAACTTGTGCCTATTTCATCGTTGCTGGTTTTGAGTTATTTCGTTAATCTGTTCGCCTACAGTTCTTTGATATTTTGTCTTTTATCACAATTTAATGGGTTGATATACTCTCGGTTAATCTGATGGATTGCCTTAATCTCAAGGGTCAATGTTCAGTCTGGTTCTTCTAGGCTTTTTTGGTAATCGCTGCCCGTAGAGCAATACCTCATACGTCACTCTGTTTGGCATTGCTGTTGATAACGAATGCTCCGTTCACGTGACCATTGATGTGGCCATTCACCATGTGCCCGTTAACGTGGTAACCATTGCCATTGACGACCTTGCCGTTGGATATGGTAAACGGAGGTGACAAGTTTCCATTCATTTCGGCCGGAGGAGTCGTCAGAGGTGGAGGGGTAACCGGAACCGGTTTGATCAACTCCAGCTTATCGTCAACGGAACTTTTCAGGTGGTTCTTGATTAGACTACCTTTGAGACCTTTCACCGTCGGTGGATGAGGCATAGCGTATCGCAGTTTGTTCCAGAACCATTGGTCTCCCCACTTGACGTAGGTGTTCATTTTGAGATAGGCCTTCAACTCCGGATCCAGGTCGTCGATGTTGCCGATGTCTCCGTAGATGACGATGATCACCCGAGTTCGCTTCTCTTCCATAGAATTGAGATGTGCCGTACGGAATTCCATACGACCCCAAACCGATTCGAGGAAGTTGGTTGATAGAACCACTATCGTCCGCCGAGAGTCTTCTACGGATTTGGCGATCTGTAAAAAGGAAAGTGTTACTCAAACAATCTTCTAAGCTGATCAAATAAAATCTCACCTGTGTCGGAATCAGCTCTCCGGGCATCCAATCGCGCACGTGCCAGCAGGTTTTGAAGTTCATCGGTTCCTTCTCCAGTGTTGGCACCAAGTGTTCCGTGATGAATTCTTCATCCTTGTGCGAGTAGGAAATGAACGCATCGTACAGCTTATCCTTGTCCAATTCCTCCTCGGAGACCCACCAAAGACACATGTTGTGCGTAAACAGCCACACCTTAATCTCCATATGGTAGGCGAAGTACAGCACCGTGAACAGTCCTATCAGCAGCCCCATGATCGACAGAATCACACTGACGGCTATGATCGTGGTCATACTCTCGCTGCACAGGTCACTCACCGTAATCGATTCAAGCTTCTCACCACTCTCGCAAGTAACCTGTCCCATGTCTCCAATTCTCTTGTGATTGCGTTGGATAAAATTCAAAAACTGCGCAGAACTACAATCGCAGCGCCACCGGTTTCCGGACAACTGCATATTTTCCAGAACCTTGCTTCCGTTCAATGTTTCTACGACTGACTGGTTAAGCATGGTCAACTTGTTTTGCGTCAAGTCAAGAATTCGTAGATTACTAGGCAAGTTCTCCGGCAGGAGCTCGGCAATCGCATTATTCTTAGCGTATAACTCCGCAACCTTACCGTATCCAGTCAAATTTGTCGTCGGCAGTTGCGTTATGTTGTTGTCCTCCACGTGCAGTTCAATGAAGTTGTATCCGAACATGGTGGGTTGTGGTAGCGGTGGAATTTCTGTCAGTCCTTGCCGAGTGCAGTTCACGATAACCCCGCGGTCAAGTGGTCGAACGTTGCAGCTGCAGTTGACTGGGCAGCGTTTGATCTCCGTACCGGGTTGATCTAGCTCACAGAGCAGATCTTTGGTTTGCAATTTGGACACACGGATGTCGCGCAAGTCCTGCGGTTCCGAACAACGCAGTACGTCGGCTACGAACTGAATCCGTCGGTAGACCACCTTATCCAGTTCGTTCAGAAGGTACTGTACGAAGGAAAATATGACGCAGTTGCAGTTCAACGGGTTATCGTTGACGTATACGTAGATTTTGCTGTCGTCTTGCTGCTGCCGCTGGGAGGTGATGATGGGTTCCATGTCCTTGAGATCGATCTCGGAGATGCGGTTGTGCGTCAGGTTAACGCGAACGTCCTGCGAGACGAACTGTAAGCTGAGGTAAGACAGGGTGGAGATGTTGTTGTAGCTGAGGTCCAGTTCTCGCAGCTGTAGGGTATTGTAGTTCCAGTCGCGGAAAATGGTGGTGATGCTGTTGTTACGCAGGTTCAGGATTCGTAGGTTGTTCAGGTACTGGAAGGGAGTGCCGTCCGTGTCGCCGATGTCCTGTTCCTGAAGGACGAAGCTGAAGTCGTGGAACGATAGGTGGTTGTTTTGCATGTATAGCTTCTCGAGCGCTTTGGTGCTGCTGAAGGTGAATCGATCGATGGCGTGTAGGAAGTTGTCGTTTAGATGCAGCTCGGTTAGTTTGTCCAGGGAAGCGAAGATGTTGCTGTTGGAGAAGATTGAAAGATCAGTAAGAGAATTGAATGACGCTGTTTGAGATTTACTTACGCTGAAAGATTATAGAGTCGATTGTAGGACAGTCGCAGGGTAAGCAATTCGCGGGTGTTTTCAAGTAGTCGTTCCGGAAGTGCTTCCAATTCGTTGTAGGCGAGATTCAGGTCCTGGAGACGTAGTTGATCTCGGAGGAGTAATTCCGGTAGGGAGCCGATCTGATTGTAGCTCAGATCCATGTGAGTGATTTCGCTGGATCCGCGAAATACCGAAGCGGGTAGGTGGGTGAAGCTGCAGCGGTTCAAGATGACAGTCTTGAGTTGGGAAAGGTTTCCCAAGAATCCCTCCGGTAGGGTTTGCAATGGAGCTTGATTGTTGATGAACTTGAATTCTTTCAGCTTGCGATTCTCGGACAGAAGATTCTCCGGGAGTTCGGTGAACCGATTGAAACCGAGGTTCAGGACGGTGAGATCCGGAAGCAGAGTAAACACGTCGGAATTGAGCGTTTCAATCGCATTGACGGAGAGGTCTAGTTCTTGGAGAGTCTCCGCTCCGCGGAATGATTCTCTGGTAATGTTACGTAGCTGGTTGCGCCAAAGATTCAAGTGACGTAGCTTTCGTTGGTTTTTGAACAGGCCTGGTTCTAGTTCGGTGATCTGATTGGCACCGAGTTCCAGGATAACCAAATTCGTTAGGTTATCGAAAACGTTATGGAGCAATTTAACGTGATTACTGCGTAGAATGAGCCATTTCAGATTTGGTAGATCGGCAAACAGGTCCGGCTGGATATCCTCGATCCCTGAACTTAGGAATAGCTTTTCTAAGTCCTGCATACCTTCAAAGTGCTGTCGTACCAGTCGGACTCCGAGGTCCTTCCCATAGTTTTGGTACCAGAAATCTTTGACGTGTTTAACGCCTAGAAAATTGACAAACTGCCTAATGGATTGCCTTTGAGGCAGCGGGCAGTGGATGATTTTGACCTGTGTTGTGTTGCCGACGTTCAAAGTTGGCAGTTCGCTAAATTCCTGTTTTTCGTAGCACTGAATCTGTGCGTAGATGCCAGGTTTTATTTTCACCGTAATTTCCGGATTTATCACGGGACATTGAATCTCGTAATCGGAGCTGGCATACATGCAGCTGCAGTCACTGGTGGTGGTCGTCGGTTCGGGACAAGTGAAACGCTGTTCACCGGCGCCGGTCCCAGCCCCACCGACAGTGCCTCCCGTTCCACTGGCTCCGATTCCCGTGCCTCCGCTGACCAGCTCGCCTCCGAGCACATAGTCGGTGTAGTGTTGCTGCGGAAATGAACTTGCCAAATTGTGCGTAAGTAACGCCACTACTAATGGGAACATCTGCAGCGCCATGGTAAACAGCGGTTGTTGCTTGCGTTGTTATTACAGGACTGATGATAAATCTCTACGCGCGGTTACGGTTGGATGAGTCTTTATGATAATCTAGCACGGCAGTAGCACGGTGCAGCGGGCGGTCTGCATGCTTTTCCCTCCTTACTGCTGGCTGCTGGCTACGATGCTGCTGCTGCGGCGAGGGCTGGACGGGCGAGATAAAATCTGGAAAAACAGAAAACCGAGAGATGGAAAAACGAATCAGTTAACGAGCTTGTCGGAACAATGAGAGTTGGTCGGTGGATGTTTCGCGTGGTGGAATGCGAGGAATGGAATCGAATGTAGCTATATGTTTCAATGTGAAATAGGTGAAGATTATGGATGTAATGTTTTTGTGTGACGGATGGAGATAGTTGGACGAGTAAAATGTGGGGTGCGGTGTGTACGAGGTTGGATTTTTTTTTGTTTTTTCAAAAGACGAGTTTTTTTTTGTTTAACGAGTTCTGTCTACAAAACACAGCGCTTAGATAATATTCCTATTTATTTTTAGATCATACGGCAAAAGTCAATGTGAACTCAAAAATGTTTTCTTATACGAACATAGACATTTTACAACTAAAGCGTCTAAAGCTTAAAGGAGTTTCACAAATTTTTGACTGAAGATTTGCAAAGGGAACACTTGAAAATCAGACTTGGTTAGGTTCGAAATTCACGAAGTCGTTGCACTTGGCTAAATCGACCGTGTGCCGTGATTTCAAACATTTCCCTGAGCGGCGTACTATCGATCGGCAGGATCATAGCAAACTTCGTAGTGGAACTAAGCATCGGAAGTTGTATTTGAAGGGGTTGAGAACGATTAGGGCAAACCCTGAGCTGTGGGTCATGATATCGAAAAGAAACTCAATACCAGTTAAAGCACCGTCAGAAGGATTCGTCTGCGAGAAGGTTTTCGATCTTTTCGGGCCAGTAAGCAACCAGACAGGACACTGAAGCAGAATCTAGTGGATAAAAGGCGTGCCCGGTATTTGCATAATGAGGTTCTTACGAAGTACGAAGGATGCATCGTCATGGACGACGAAACGTATGTGAAGATGGATTATGGGTAGCTTCCCGGACAAATGTTTTATAAAGCCACTGATTGAGTGATGTCCCTAGCAAGTTCAAATTCGTTTTTGCCGATAAATTCGCAAGAAAATTTTTGTGAGGTATTTGTAGCTGCGGACAAAAAATTCAGGTTTTCGTGACAAACAAGATTAACGCCCAATGTTGGGCAATTGTCAAACAGAAGTTGAAAAAGAGTGGAAAGGTGACTCGGAATGCAACAGAGATGAAGAACTGAGGTGGAACAAAATGGCCGCTAAGGTTAGCCAACAGAGTTTTCAGAATATGATGAGTGGTATCCGAAGAAAAGTCCGAAATTTACTTAGGAACAGTATGCATTTACCAACCGCAATTTGTATTAATATGTGTCAAGTAGGTAGAGTTGAGATTTATATTCCATCATATTACGTACAACTTGCACAATAGAGGCGTTTAATGGCACACGCTAATTTACCTGCATCTTTTTACCGTGTGAACAAAAGTTCTGAAAATTTAAGCAAAACTGGTTCAATCTGTGTTGTATACGTCTGTCAAGTTCCATAACAAACCGCAAAGTAAGTAAGGCCACGTCTTCGCAACAGCAAATGCTGCTAGAAAAAATGTGTACACTCATACCACTAATCCGAATGAATCCCCTTAAATGGATCGCTAAGCTTGGAAAAACCTTTAAAACCACGTGTTTGGCTGCCAAACGGAACGGATGAAGTGGTGGCAGTAGGCCAAAAAGGTCGTAAAGGGTGTCCACAGTCCAATTGCATCACTTTCAATAAGCTGTTACATTTCGCCCTTTGAGTTGATTTCAACGAAATTTTGGGTGAAATGTCCTCAGCGTGTATTGTTTACACTGCATGAGTTTCATTGTGAAATGTGTCGTAGTTTCGAAAATGGAGTCGAAGGAACAGCAAGTACGCGAGAACATTTTGCACACGCACCTCGACAACCCACTTCTTTCGCACCGAGCCATCGGAAAGATGTTGAAAAATCACCAGTGTACAGTGTCTCGTGTCATAAAACGTTTCGAGGAACGTTTAACTGTCGATCGGAAGAAGGTGAGTGGTAGAAAACGTGTTCCGTACTGTGTGAAGGATCACAAGCGAGTGGTTGCTGCCTTTAAACGCAAACCCAACTGTTCCGTTCGGGATATCGCGAAAAAGCTGCACTTGACCAAAAGTTTCGTTCAGAAAGCCAAGAACGAGCCGGGCTCCGTTCATTCAAAGTTCAAAAAGCTCCAAACCGCAATGAAAAACAGAATAGGACAGCTAAAACACGTGCGCGTAAGCTGTACACACAAGTTTTGACGAAACCACACTGCTGCATCATGGACGATGAAACACACGTAAAAGCGGACTTTAAACAAATTCACGGCAATCAGTATGTGACTGCGAAAGACAAGTTCCATGTTCCAGAGTCTCTCAGGAAACAGCAAGTGTCAAAGTTCCCCAAGAAATTCATGATTTGGCAGGGGATTTGTTCGTGTGTTAAACGGTGCAAGCCTTTCGTTTCAACTTCAACTGTAAATGGTCAAGTATTCGTGAATGAATGCCCGAAAAAACGACTGATTCCGTTTCTCAAAACACACAACGTTCCTACATTTTTTTGGCCGGACCTAGCCTCTTATCACTACTCCAAGGATGTTCTGGAGTGGTACAAGACGAATGGTGTCAATTCCGCGCCGAAGGATCTTAATCCCTCAAACTCTCCAGAGTTGCAGCCAATTGAAAAATATGGGGCTATAATGAAGCACGAACTTCGTAAGCATCCTAAAGTTGTCACTACAGAAAAGGAAATGTTGAAGTCATGGTTGAAAGCGGAAAAAAAATCGGTTCATGCCTTGTAAAAAATCTTATGCGTGGTATTGAGAAGAAAGTTCGGGCTTTTGGATTTGGTAAAGAAATACAGTGAAATAAAAATACCTAAACCAAGATTATACATTGTATTTTATTACCTGAATATTTCATGAGAATCGGTTGAGAGACTTGTTTTTGAGGACGAGTTTAAAGTGATGCAATTTAACTGTGGACACCCTTTAGTAGAATTCAAGCACCGGCCAGATATGTAAATCCGGGATGTCGCTAGAAAATCGAAGGTGTTGATCTGTTTTGTGCAGAAAACCGTAAAACGGTCTGAACTAAATGACTACAAAGTGCAAAAGGCCCCAAACAGGAATGAGAAGCGAAATTTAGCTTCTAAAACCCATGGCCGAAAGCTCTACCCGCAGTTGCTTAAAATCCGCTTAGCATCGTAATGGACGACAAAACCCAAAACTTCTGGAACCATACAGGGTGGCAAAGGTTGCCTTTTCGGGTTTTTGACGTAGGACTACGTCTTTGTTTTCGATAAGGGGTACACGTTGCGTGTAAAAAAATTTGAAGCGTCACGAAATATGCTGAGGTTTTGAACGTTAATAACTAATTCATTTCATGACCGATTTTCAAAATCTTTGCACCAATCTATCTGGAATATTTCTGCGCATGAGTTTTAATATTGAAATTGATTGGTTTTCAACATTACGCTATTGAAAATAACGTAAATACAAGGTTAAGACATCACCTAATGTCGATTTTTCAGAGTAAATTTATCAAATACATAGTATTATCCTTGCACAGACTTCATATTTAAGTAAGGAACGTCTCCTAGGCAGCCATGATTGATATATAACGGGTACACCTTCGCATTTTGATTTAGTTTTTCGGCAGTCATGGAGCTGTGCAGAGCAAGATCTGCTGTAGGAATGCAATTGGCGGTAGAAAGCACTCTGGAAGGTGCTCCCGTCAACCTCGCTGCGAGAAACATGGCATGAAGCCTACGAGTTGGCGGGAAATACCGCCCGTGACAACTACGAGACAAGAATCATCCCACGTCACTTGCAGATGGACACCCGCAACGACGAGGGGCTGAACCAAGAAGACCAAGAAGAAAGCCCAAGTTCAATCGTGAACCATGTTTCTCCCCCGTCAACTAAATCCGTCCTTTTCAGGTCGACCAAATCAGTTTGCCAACTAAAGAGTTTGATTGGTTTAATTTTTCTCTTGTGCTGTTGGAAATTTCCATTACCGCGCCCCGGCTGAACATGGCAATGCTTCAAACTCCGCGTCCCGGAGTAAATGGCAAAGCGCGTTGAATAACCAACGAACGAATTTCTATAACGGATAATTCGAGCCGAACTGCAACCCGTCAGACCGACCAAGTGTACATATCCTAGTTCCTAGTTGTGCATAGCGGATTAGTTTCTTGCGGTATATAATAAATATTTCATAAAATGATTCAGTATTGACCATAACCAATAACTAAATAACTTGTTTGAAGTTTTTTTTTTTTTTGCAATCGCTGCCCGCTGTTTGCCGGCATGTGATGATTTCTCTATCACAGTCATCATTCTCTTATAGCTAGTTGTTTAATGCTGGTAATGTTCTCTTCAAATTCCAATCAGTTCTTGAAAGTGTTTCTTACGTTCTAGTGCCTTGGATAGAGTCCCTACCATTCGATAAGTGAAATGTCGCAGCATATGTCAAACGAAACGGATTTAAACAGCATATGGCGTAGCTTCCCGACTGATATAGAATATCTTGATATGTCATACATATAATTTCCAGTGAATGCAAGATGTATGAATATAGATATCAAGACAGGCTATATCAAATAATTAAGGTTGTAGTGCGAACGTCTAGTGTATGGGAATTAGATTTGTAACGAAACCGATTTCAGCCACTCTTTAAACAATCAAGCGATCTAAATTGCACATAGCTGCGTAGTCCTACGTCACCTTTGCGCACAACCCCATTGGGCTGTACCTTGTAGTTTTTTTTCTCAGTGTATCTCTTGTACAGTTCTCTGGCATTTGACGGATGTGATTTGTTTTGGAAAATTGTTTGTTTTGGTTACGCTATAAACATAGACGCAAAACGAGAGCTGGTATTTGATTTAGATTTCAAGAAATGTAGACCGTGAGTGATATCTTACGACGGCTTAAATACATTGGTGTGAACGAGAGATTTATCTTCCGCTCCATGAAAAGATACAACGAGACGGGTACGTACAAAATCAACTAAAGGCATGAACCTTATCCAACGGTTAGATCCAACATGATGGTGGGAAGCGGAAAAAGGGAGCGAATTCGCCGAAATCCGACACTATCAGGGCGACCGATGGCAGTTCGGAAATACGAAACTATCACCACAAGATGGAAAACGTTTTTAAGTACAACTTTGTAGAATACACCATGATTCGGAAACGTAACCCTTAGGAGTTATTAATTTCGCCGTGAAAAAGGGCTTTTCCGGTCCCTGTGCGTTGCCACCCTGTAAATTTTTAAGTGTATATATAAGCAAGAGTGTCTTCAAAAGCAACGCATGCCACTAAACTACCTAGGTAACCAATAAGCAGTTCCAATGCGTCTTAACGGCAGCCTATTAAGTCGCCTTAAATGCAACATAAATGCCACTTTTGGTCCAATATACGGCTGCTTTACTGCAATGCTATGATAATGCTTCATTAATGCTATTTTGCATTCGAAATGCTTATTACAGGCTACAAGCATTTAAATAGCATTTGAAATGCAACTTTACAACAGATAGCATTTAAGATGCTGATATAATGCTTTTAGCATCTAAAATGCAGATTTAGAGTTGATTTACTGCATATGCTAATGCTTATTGGTTACCTGAGTAGGAACGTGCTTTTTGTACCTTTTTGTGCCGTACCAGAATTCTCCACAAGTTTTCGATGGGATTTAGAGCTACGGGCTGGCCAGTTCCGAATCTCGATGCCTCGATCCGAAAACCATTGCAGAAGTCTCTTGCTGACATGAATTACCGCGTTATCCTGCTGACGCGCATCCGAAATTTCGGCAAAGCTTCACCTGCGGATTCTTCTATAAATCGTGACAATAATATGCGCAACAGTCAGGGCCGTCTAAAGGGCGAACATTGCAACACTTACAACTGGCTGTTTTTTTTTCCCCACAGGACAAAAATTAACTAAATTTTGCACAGTTCCTCTTTGAAGTGTATATTTTTTTACATCCTGTGAATTGCGTATTTGTGTGGTTTGTTGCGGCCAAGATCAAAGCGAGTATAGTGGAGACGCATGGTAAAATTCTGTACGCTCAAATGGAATATCTGGAGATGTTCCATCGTGCTTTGGGAAAAATGCAGCAAATCTGCGATTCAACCGTCTCAAGGGTAATAACAAGGTTCAACGACCGGTTGACTTAGGTTCACAATCACGGAGCAGGAAGGAAACCGGCAACAGCATGTAGGAAGGCGTAGGAAAAGACTAATGGTAATTTCATCCGCAATCCCAACACTTCAACAAGTGGTTGCCAAAAAAATCGGCGTTTCGCTAGTTACGACCAGAAGCTCAAGGCAATAGATGGATTAAATGCATAAAAGGTTCAAAACTTCCCAAACTGCGATGAACGGCAGCAAACTGTTGCCAAGACCGGATACAGCTGCTGTGTGCTGGATGACGAAATACGTCAAATCTGGCCTCGAACAAATACCAGGACCGGAAAAGATAAATTTAAAGTGGATGATCGTTTCAAAAAGAAAAAAATGTCGAAATTCGCGTCGAAATAACTCATTCGGCAGACTATCTGTACCTGTGGAAAGCGAAATGAATTTTTCGTCATAACAGACACCTTCAATAGTGAAATTTACAAGACTGAATGACTCCAAAAACTTCTTTTGTCATTTTTGGAGCAGCACAATGACAGATCACCGTTTCGGTCGGATTGCATATTTCATGCCACTATTCCAAAAGCGAGCTAAATGTCATGAGACTCCGTTGAATCCACCGATCTGCCCTGAACTACGTCCAATCGAAACATATTGGGCCATCATGAAGCGGAAACTCAGAAAGAACAAAGAGAAAGTAAAAGATGCAAAAGATGCGTAGGAACTGGATAAAAGAAATGAGAAAAATGTACCGGAACTTCTTATGAATGGCGATTATGTTATGAATGAAATGAGACTTGTTATGATTGATATGCTCTTATGAATGTCGAGAAGCGAAAGTGTCGAGAATTTCACCAAACAATCTCCAATTATTTACCCAATGTCTGTAAATTGAGCTTGATAAATGTATAAAACTGCCCTGCAAATTTGTTTTTTATCCGATAAATACATGAGATATTATAGTAAATGTGTTGCAATAATTTCGTGTTCGTCCTTTAACGTCAGAGAAAAATTTCACTATCCCATTCTTTCGTCCAGGACGTGTACTTTTAAGCGAAATAAATGGAATTTTCTTCAAAAAGTTCGTGGAAAGTTTGCAAAGGTTCCGGCAAAAATCTATCCAAAATCCATTGTATCTTATCATTTACCTTAAAAACTTGAATAAAATTTACAAAAAATCCATGCTCCCGAACACCGCGCCCATTTAAATTCGCAAAATCCCCGCCACCAAATCCATCCGTGATGCCAACAAACGATTACTGAACAGCCGGTGACAAGGGTAGGATACTAACAAGCGGTGGCAATTCACAGAGGATTATCCCGTTGGTAGCTCCCAACGCCGCAAGTTTTCCCCATCCTTGGCCCGGATTGCCAATGGCAGCACTACTTTCAAAACAGGCAAAAGGGGTTGGGAATAGGGACGGCAAGGCTCACACTTTATCGAGACACTATCATCGGTGCCATTATCACATCACCAAACAATCTGCTCGCTTCTCTTCGACGGGGAATCTGATTTTCTACATAACGTTCTTCTATTACCTATACGTCGGTTTATCGGAGCATCGCCTACTTTGTGTGTGTGTTTCCTATCGTAGAAGGATAGCAGTTAAGCTGTTCGTCCCCGAAGCACTTTTCCCGAGCGTGAGCTTTCTATGTGAGCGCAAATTATGCTTCCCATGTAATAATATTTAATATTTACGCTTCAATTTCCATAAAATTGAAACCGACATTATGCGAATATGTGTTCTGTTCTGTGGGGTCTTTCAAGTATGATATAAAAGGATGTAGTTTCAGAGATTGCTGGGAAATTTTTACGATTATGAATTTGGTTTCAATTGGAAATCTCGGCGAAAAGAAAATGACCGTTTAGCAAATGGACTTGGACACTTCCGACCGAAACGAGCCGAATTCAACTCAACTTTGAGTCGGTGTCAGCGTCCGTGTTCGATGGCGGAACACCCGCGTAACAGTTACCGTAATTCACCGGAGTGGAAAAAGCGAAAGCTCATCACACCATCCATTAATTTCCATATGTAAATGTTGGTCTCCGGTGCCCTTTTGTGGAGAAGCGTCTCACGGAGAAAGAAGCGAAAAAAAAACAACGGTTTCGCTCACATTTCGCCATTTGTTGCACATTCCTTCTCGGTAAGGAAAGGGTTGCTACATTGCTACGAATGAGCATTATTCATTTCCACTTTTCACCACCGACGTTGTCGTCGGTTGCTTTGCTGCGATTGCAATGAGCACTCGGAGTCCATTTTTTTCCCCCGTTTGGGGTAGGCCATGAGGATGAGCCTGTTCAAATCCCATTTGACGTTTTCCGGATTAGCGCGGGTGGGCAGGTGGAATTCCAGCACGAGAAACAGCAAAAACGAATTTCCATCATTAGCATCGTCGACGTGGGATTTTCTTTTTTTTTCTTCTCTCCCTCATTCAACAGAACGGCGTTCCGGTTGGGATGGCATTCTATGACGACGTCGGAGAATAGCCGCTGTGTGCGGTGAGCGAGCTCTTAAAATATGCACATATCTTTGTTGCTGCATAAATGCAGGCGGAAAAAAGGAGGTGGGGCGAAATTGGGTTGTTATCTTTTAACCTGCCAAGTGGCGGATTTTCAGTGTAGAAATTTCTAGGTCACAGTGTTCACTTTCCGGAGAGGAGCTACAAAAGTGTGTGACAGCAGAGCGCAACCTGTCTGTCAGTCTCTCAGCAAATTAGAAGCGTGAGATTCGCGAAATGCGAACTGCCAGATGATGGATGTGTCACAGTGCTAATTAATAGGCGGATTCGGTACCGAACCCCCGCACTCATCTAACCGACCGGGGCCGGGGGTACAGATTGAATTAAAACAATTAACGTTTCAGAACAGATGAGACGCTTAATGAATGTAAATAGTGCAACGGATGCAGTGATGAAATGTTGCATTTTTTAATGGAAACGAACCCCGCTTAGCAAACAATGAACTAATAAAACACGGTCGTGCACTAATCAAGACCATAAAACCGCAGCAAAAATGGGGATTGCGAAATTCGTGAATCGCAGTTTCGTTTCCCGCCATGGGCTGTGGAAAACAAGCTGACCAACTATCAAAATTAATCAAAGAAGACTTGAAAGTGAAACCAAAACGCCAATTATGCTGCCGGAAAAGTGGCGCGAGGTTCATTCACGATTCGAGTGCCATTTTTGTTTTGACAGTATCTATCAAACTTTGCCGTCTGCTAATTAAAATGTGGCTTCTTAACCTTGCACTTGGACGAAAGAAGCAGAAGAGGCGGTTAATTAGTTGATCAAACTATTTTCCCCGCCAGCCCGTCTGTCGATGATGCAGTTTCTTCTTCGGGATTCGATACGACACAGAGACTCGAGTTTTCCCCACCCGGAGTACCGGTAATCATGTTGGGGCAAGTTTTCCCTAGCAGAAAACGAGTTTTCATCGAAGCAATTAATATGATCATTAAACTTTTCGGAGGGTGCGTGCGGGGAGGACAAAGAGTAAGTGACAGTCTTGAACGCCCAGACGGAAGCGGGTGGTAATTCACTCGCGTCTTACTACGGATTGTCATTTAAAACACTGTACTGGGTGCTTAATCCAGTTAAGTGGAGATGTGTGGAGTTCGAAGGTAGCTGGCGCCAGTATTAACTCACCAATATATTCGTTGTTTCCCGAAACGAAATTGATTTGTACCATTTATGAAGCTGGCTTCGTATACAATATCATATATATATATATATTCGTATATGGGCTAAGGTTCCTAAAAACGCCTACCAAATCGCCAAACGATATAACTAATCGAATAGAAATAAAAGAATTGAAGCAAACAGCAGCATCTTCGACATAGCCTGACAAATCACATCCAATGAAAGTCATTTAAAGAGGAGAGAAAAATGTCAATAATCGCTTCTGCCATCATTTACATCCAAGCTGGGTGATGTTTGATGTTTGCAACTGCAATCAATTTTTGAGGAATACTAATCGGGCTTGTTTTGTAGAATGGGTCAAATACTTCTCCGAATATAAAGTTGGTTGAAGTTCGGAAGTCATTTTTTAGTTTTTATTGGTGTTAAGAGGCAACTAACCACCTTCAGAATCATCATTGAACAGTTGTTTCGTTAAAAATCAAACCAATGATCTCTGTGTGTCATTGTACTAAGTGTGTCATTGTACTAAGTTGGCCAACCGGAATACAGTGAGAGATTTTCAAAGTCAGAACCTCAATATTGCACGAAATAACCGGTTTTAATTTTTTGAAATATTATGCAGTAACTTGTCTCTCAAAGCATCTTTTAAATGATAGTTCAATGTGACTGGGTTGCGAGCTCCTCAACCTTCCCAAGTTATTGGGGTCAATTCTGACTCATGGCGCAATTACGCTATCTTTTTTTTTGTTTAAACCTATCGGGTTGAAATTTGGTGACTTTTAATATAATATTTTACGGAATTCTTGATTTTCTCATGAACATATATTTTTTAAAATCAGTTTAAGGTGGTTGTACAAAAAAGTGACACATAAAACGTTAGGGCAATATTGGTTCGGATTTCAACCCTTCAAAGAATTTCGAAATTTTAACTTAGTCTCAAAAATGCATTGGAATAAAAAATAACTGGTTCCGGCAACATTGTCCCCCGGGAATCTGGTACAAAGGGAAGTCAGTTTTAGTGCGTAACGAAAAGGCAGTTCACTGCGTAACGAATCGTCTTTTGATATTATCATATTAGTTCCAAATCGTGCTTCAGAGATGGCGCTGCAGTCTATCTTTGCCAAATGAAGCTCTAGACAGATGCCGTTTTCGGCAAAGTTGTTCTGAATATTAAATGTAGTCATTTGACATTATTAGATTAGTTCCAGATTTTGCCGCAGAGATGGCACTACAGTCTATCTGTGTCAAAGGAAGCTATAGAGAGTTGCCGTCTTGTGTAAAGTTGTTGATAATGTGAAATGTATTCACTGCAGTCTATATTTGCCAAATGAGGCTCTAGAGAGTTGCCGTCTTGAGCAAAGTTGTTGAGAATGTAAAATGGAGACATTTGAAATAATCAAATTAGTTCCAGATGGTACCGCAGAGATGGCGCTGCAGCCTATCTTTGCCAATCCGTCATCTCTGGGGCAAGATCAGGAACTAATCTGATAACGACAAAAGATGACAAATGATCTAATGAGAAACTTTGCCCAAGGTGGCAACTCTCTAGCGCTTCATTTAGCAGTCTACAGCGCCATCTCTGAGGCATGATCTATAACTAATATGATAATGTCAAAAGATGACAAATGACATACTGGAAATTTTTGTGGACGACAGCAAATCTCAACAATTAGTCTGGAATGTTAAGTGTGCAAGTCTGTTCACGCATTGAAATCAAAACCTCCTTCCTTTGGAGCAGATTCCCGGTGGCCAATGTTACTGGAACCAAGTTGAGTTTAGGAACCGAATAAGGTTTGAGCCCAAGTAACAATTTTAGTTTTATTCCAGCCGTTCCAGCACTCCTCCTGGCTTTGTTGATAAAACTACATTCAAAACCGTTTTGTCTACCAACACCTTCTCTATGTTTCTTTAAAGCCGAAATTTGTACAAAATGGCCCACTCTATAGACGGTTGTGAAAACAAGTTAATAAAACCTTTATAAGAACATAAAGATTAGAAAATGTTCTAGTGAAAGATGTTATGACCACTTGAGAACTTTCATAAAACCTATTGGCTGCCATTAAAACCAGAATGCGGCTAAATGGCCACAGCTGTCAAACTTCACTGTGAAGGTTGGTTTTTGCTGTTCTGCTTTGTTCGTTTCTCTGCTCTTCTGATTCATTTAGCAGTAAAAAAAAAGGTTTAATGATGCGGGAAATTTTGTTTGATAGCAAAATATCCAAAACAAATTGTGTTTTCTACAGCGTATTATGCTCCAAATTATATGCGCAATTATTTTTATGGTGAATATTTGCACGATAAAATCCGAAAATTAATGCGCCTCGGAAATTATGCGAATTTACAACAACATAAATCAAATTAAAACAAATATATTCGATAAATTAATCATGCATTTCCTGAAAAGTGCTTGGAATTGGATGCGATTATCTAAAAGAATGCCGAAATAAGTCTCTGGTCTACAGTTTATTTGCATACCATTGAAAATTTGCTGTATTTATTTTTCCACATTTCAATTATTTCTTATATTTCAATGTGGCGATAGGAAAAAAATCACAGTTTTGCCATAGAGCCAATTTTTCTTCGCAATGACTATTATAAAACTATTTGGTCTTATGGTGACTTCCTTCAATGCCAATTTGCCGTTTAATGTATTTACTGAAGGTAAAATGGTTTTAAAATGCTTTTTCAACTGACCATAATAAGATAAAATCAACGAGTCCTAAATCGGCATTTCAATACAGCATTTTACGAGTTCATAAAGTCGAAACAAAACCATTGATAGGAGTAAAAGAAATTTGAGAAACAGGGTGTTAAGATCGTTGTAAACAAGATGTGTAGGTTCTCATAAACCTGACTAAAATATGAAACCTATAGGCACCTCTTGGTGCCATAATAAAACCAAATTGATTTCAAGTGGCTTTCATAAAACTTTAATGAAACTTAATAAAGCAGGATGGTGTTAGCAATGTTACTTGGGATGAGTCCTAAAACGGCATTTCAATACAGCATTTAACGAGTTCATAAAGTCAAAATAAAACCTTTGATAGGAGTAAAAGGAATTTGAGAAACAGGGTGTTAAGATCGCTGTGATCAAGATGTGTAGGTTCTCATAAACCTGACTAAAATATGAAACCTATTGGCCCTTCTTGGTGTCATAATAAAACCAAATTGAGTTCTAGTGGATTTGATAGAACCTTAATAAAACTTAATAAAGCAGCATGGTTTTGGCAATGTTACTTGGGAGAACCGCTAGCCTAGGCCAGTCGTGAGGCTAGCTGCGGGCTCATTTAAATCTTCGGAGCTCTCTTAAGGTGTATCTCGCTAGATTACAAAAATGGCAGATAAACATCGTGTTAATTTCATTCCATTAATTCATTCCGAAAACTCATAATTCTAAATCGTCTCCAGCCCTTCTAAATCGAAAAATACTCATGAACAAAAAAAAAACGGCATTCGTTTCGCAACCTTTTGGCATGCTCATGTCATGGGAAAAGCTCTAATTCTCGCGCGAACAAACGGAGAAAAACCTCAATACCATAAACCGGCCACTCAAATCACATTTGGTTGTGGGAGGCAAGTTCAACCGACGACGTAGCGTGGGTGTGTGGCCATCGGATTTTATTTAAAGACCTTGCCGTCACGCGAATGGATTAACTTGGTAAACTCAAAGTTCCGTTGTCCAAAACTAACTCCAAATTCACCCCCCAGCAGATACAACCGTAACAGAAACTCAACTGTTTTGTTGTTGTTCATTCAACTACTAGCCAGGGGCTGACATAGTAATAGCAACAACAGTTTGTCTACAAATTCACCGCAGGTTTCTGCAGTTTTTGCCCATTTTCGCTTTCCATCCACTTCAATTACCGTTCTGTTTTACGACATGACCGCGAGTCACTACATCTCAAGTCATTTCTCCGAACAACAAATGAAAGGCAAGAGTGGGATCCGACCGGAGATGAATCGGTTTTCCGCTCGGCCAGAATCTCATCCACCCCGAAGACGTCCGACGGCGACGAGTCAGGCAGATGTCATCTCCGCCGGAGAAGCTTCCTTCCGGTCAATGACAACCTTGATGCCACTCTGGATCGGTCGGTGGAAAACGCCATCATCATCATCATCATCACGCCAAACGTCGTCAGGTCATTTCTAATTTAGCTCTCTGCACTACATCCATAAAGGTATGTAGTTACGAGCGACCCATTAGTTTTATGAACTGACGGCGCTCTTATTTCGTTTTATACTGACATCCTTCGTTTGGATCTATGGCTTCATCAACCAGAATGTGCTGGCAGGCGAAGGAAGAGGTTAATGTAATTAACCTGGTTTTTGCGCGCGAGGCTAATTGAGAGAGCCCTTCTTCTCGGACGTGCACAGGAGGAGCGAGGCAGGTCACTGACCAGGCCAATCCCTACACAGTGTGTGACTGACTTCAAACCCTCAAACCGTATACAATGGAAAAAGAAGTGGCCGAAGGAACACACCTTTCTCCTCTTCTAGCTAGTTTTAATTACCCTGCAGGCGATAGAATGCCACACACAACTACCAACTAGGTGAGTTGCTGTTCTAATTCACAAGCCCAAAGGCAATGAATAATGCAAACGACGGATTCGTTCTTCATTCCGTTGCTTGCACCTAGGCTCGAAGAACTTGCATTGTACAGTTAGTTACCTCTTCGTCCGTACCCCCGGAATTAGTGAGTGAACGATGAGAAGAACAAACAACACACGGATCAGACTCTTTACGGTTTGCAACTTCTGGTTGTTGCATTTTATAGGTTCATTGCACTGCACCGAATGCTGCTATAACAGCTGCTACTGCACTTACACGTCGTCCCTGGATAAGTGGCGTGGTAGAACCAAGCTCAACAAGCAAATCTCCATTCATCCGTTTTCTCGTGTAGAATATTCCTGTGTTCTATCCGGGCAACGGTGGGAAGAGCGACCATTGAAGACGATGGTGATACGCATGTCGTCACTTCGTCAGAGCGGTTCCTGCTTTGTTCCTGTGCTTGTTGTAGTTCACGAGATGAAATTAGCTTTTGCTGTTGGTAGGAGAACTCTTTTGAATTGATTCCAGGTGCAGGATAGATCATCTTCCGTGAGTGTTGCATTGAATGACTCCTCAGGAGGTGAATTCAGCGACGGGATTAGTTCCCCTTCAGCAACTTGGAAATGCACAATTCTTTGCTTGTGGAAGATTATTTACACCACCCTTCAAGGTGTTAACTCTACGTTGGAATAATGTCAACAGACAACGGCTCATGTGAGCAATGCAACGAAATTCAATTTGTGTGTTTCTTTATTTTTTATTCTTTTTTTTCCGGGGCTACCCCGGGAGAGGGGGGGGAAAACCCCCCCCTCCCCCCCGGGGTGTGTTTTTTTTTTGTGGCTTTTGTGGGGGGGGGGGGGGGCGTGCGGCAGATATATTAATATTTTTTTGTATGTGTTTTTTTTTTTTTGAAAAAAAAATTTTTTTTTGTGTGTGTGGGCTGGGGGGAAATGGGGGGTTTTGTGGGGGGGGGTGGGGGGGGGGGGTGTTGGGGGGGCCCCCTTTGGTGGGGGGGGGGGAAAAAAAAATTTTGGAGGGGGGGGGGTTGTGGGGGGTTTTGTGGGGGCCCCCCCCTGGGCTGCAAAATGGTGAGTAGACACCTGGGATGGAGCGTGCGTCCACGCAGCATAGCTATGGTCCTCACAAGTTCCTACCTCATGCTTCCACGGGTCAAGAGATGACAAAGACCGCCAGCTAAGGGTTGCGTACTTAGCTGGTAGTGCAGCCTGGGCACTGTTGTCCTTCTGACTTCAGCTAGATTGAGGAGGTGCGTGCCGAGCGTCTGTCCACCAAGGAGGTGCGGCTCAAACAGCGTCTGTCCTGGCATGCAGCGGCTGAGTAAGAAACGCTGTATCGCGTCAACTATACATTAGGTGGCAGCCGCACCAAGGCGATGTAGGCAGCGTGACCCGGTAAAGTAGCATGCTGAAATCTTACCCTACCACGGAAAATGGAAGTATTCTTTATACGGTATATAATTTCAGATCATCCATGGAATTCCCAAGTGTTGTATAATAATTTTGAATTGTTTTCTTCCCCCGTGGCTATGATAATGCAAGTCCTTCTACAATTGCAGCAGTATCAGTAGACATGCAGACATTACAAATATAATTGTTATTATCATTTTATATTATAACATCCCTTCACAATATTATTCAATGCTATTTTCAGCTTCGCATTTGCATCGTTGTAAGTTTTGGCCCACCTAACTCACGTTGTGTATTTGAAAAGATAGGATGGATTGTAAATTTTTTTTAGAGAGAGGATTATATACGACAAATTCTACAAAAAAAAAAAAATATTCGTCGTCCAAATTAGTTACTTAAAAAACTAACATTGTTTATGAGCCTACCTTTTCTATTTTACAGACATAAAGAATCATTTATGGGACCAGTAGGATAAAAAGAGTTATCGAAGAATTTCCTGTCATTCATTTTTTTTTTTTTTTTTTTGTGTTTATTGAGTTTCCGTTTTTGGGCAGTAATCATACTCATATGAAATTTATTTGCCTAAATTTCCTTTGCTATTTTGCTAGGATGCCAGGTGATCAACTTTATTTCATTATATCACGTTGGAATTTTCGCTATTTTAGAGTTTCAATCATCTAAAATCGCAGCGGAAGTGGCAAATAGCGGCATTTAATTATTATATGTACATTATGTAGTATTTCTTTACAACATCGTATTATTTCCATCATATCATGACCTTCACATTTTCATGCAACAAACCAGATTTAGGCGGTATCTGGCTTAAACACGAAACATACATTCAATTTATGACATCTAGCATTCCTTATATGTCCAGTATATAACGCCGAAAATTACAGCTGTGGTAGGCTTTTGAAAATCTGTGGTAGGCTTTTGCACTTTTTGCTGAATGTATTTTTCATTTCCGGTTTGCAAATGACTTTTTACCAATTCTGAGCTGATCTGATTCATGCAGCGCTGTGTGCCATTTGGCTAGTGTTTGATTTTACATTTCAACCTTTGTCATTATTTGATCATAACTCACAATATCATTATATTTGGTAATATTGTTTTATTGATTTTACTTCAAAGATGATTAAAACATTACTTATTGTTTTTTGCCCATTTATCTTTAACTCCCTTCCTCTTAAATCTTTCCACTCCTAACTCGGTAGCAATAACTATTAGGTCAGCAAAAATAAAAGCGGATTGCTATTATAAAATCAGCATCAAGTAGCAAATAGTGACCATGGCAACAGTAAATTAAAATGTATAAATGTTAGTTTTGTAAAATTTCAATAGGTTCAATAAACTTTTTCAGGATACTTCAAATCAAAATTTTGGTGAAATCTGCTATCGCTGAAAACGAACGAAAACGTGCTTAAGCGCGAACCACAGAACTCTACACTTTAACATTTTACAACATTTCTTGCATTTCAGGATCAACCGAATGAAGATCATATATTATAGATACGAATGCTTGTAGTATTTTTCATTCACATAAATATATACACCATTATATAAATATTTCATGGGAATGGGAGGGACCATCAGGGCACCCGATTGAAGCACTCTGGATGGGGAGAGTGGGAATGCCAACTCCCCATTGCTAACAGTTTGTGAATAGAGGGCGGGCTCTTCTCCCCGCCCATTGGGGCATCCTCATGTTAGATAGCTTGTTCTTTTGACCAATTGTTCAATCTTGTTGTTGGAAGGAGATTCTTTATATCCCTGTGGATACGTATAAGTGATGTTGCATATCGATCCACCCAACCCCTTTTTGGCCCTTCATACAACGGCATGATTAGGATAATCAGTGGTTATTAAAGCTTGATCAAGTCTAACAGAGAGGAGAGCCCATTGCTGTCGGACTTAGTTTCCGTGCTACAATGGGTGGTAGTACATATCATAATCATCATACAAGAGACCCACCTGGAGGGGGGGATAAAAGAAATAAAATTTTTTATGTGGGGTTGGGGGGGGGTTTTTTTTTGGGTTTAAAAAATTTTGTGTATTTGGGGGGGGTGTTTTTTTTTTGGGGGGTGGGGGTTGGGGGGGGGTGGGGGGGGGGGGGGGGGGGGGGGGGGTGGGGGGGGGGGGGGAAAAATTAATTTACACGAAGGAAGCTTTCATATTCGTAACTATTATGTTTGACTGGATGAGAGTACGACACTAGCTGACCAACCATCGGTAATGTGCTGGGTAATCTGCGACCTCAGTTCAACTCTGTTTTGACATCGATTTCAGGCCTGAATAAAGCATTCCGACCGGTTGAAAACCCTGAGTTGAAACTCCATTGCCAGTACCTCTTCCGGGATCGCCGTTAGTTCCGACTTTGTGCCTAAATTTCGAACACCCACAGATCTCCTACGACAGGACTTTCTACAAGCCCCTCTACAAAAGGTTCGCGTTTCTCAGTCAGTTGAGCATCGCGTCATCGAGCACTACATTTGTCCTGGAAGAAAGTATTAAACGGAAACGAACTTGGCCACCGTTGTTTGGCATGGTCTTACCCACCCCGTTGATTGCCTTCGCCGCCTTTTCCTGGGCATAGCTCACATAGCTATTGAAGTTCAGTTCGTCATCAATCCTTTCGGAGCAATGACACTTATCATTTGCCGACCAACAGTACCTCCGTTTTCCACTAGCCTGTTATCGACAATACGATGTCATCCGCAAAACTAACGATCACTACGCCAACATTAGCACTATTGAACATTCCGATCCAGAGGATGGAACCTTGCAAAACTTCCGTCTTGATCTTCAACGTTGTTTGACCCATGACTGTCTCGAGAATCAACACCCGGTTCTGGAAGTAATTTCTCAGCAGAGGAAGTGATACACGTTTTGCGGAGCTGAAAAATTCCAAATATCCCGCATCTAAGCTCGCTCAACCCCAAAAGGTCGCATACATTTCAAAAGCCTTTTTTAGGCTTATTAGCTGATTGCGCAAGGTGCGAGATGTTTGGGATTTTCAGCTTGGAAAAACTTGTGTCACTCTTCCTTTTGTGTACTTACTTCCAGGAGTGCAAACTTGTGTTGCTATTTAAAATGCTTCAAATACTTCGAAAAATCATATTTGTGACTGGAATTTTCTAAAGCATCTCTCTTACTAGCCTTCATATACTTCCCTAGTGCACAGAACTCAATATATGGGAAATACATCTTTTTATGGAAGACTCAAGTAAAGTGTAAAAAATATTTGTTACAAAAATCATGCATGATAAAAATAAACAAAGCTGTAAAAGCATTCTAGGCTTGTTTAAACAACCTTTTATATCAGTGTCAATATGTGCCAAATTCTAGCTCTATAGACCCACATTAGAGCACTTTCCCCTACTATTGATAACGGCACGTAACTTTCGGATTTAATTGATCGAGAAATTATTTTATCAAATTTATGGCTAATTGTCGCATTCGCAAAAATAGTTTAACACAACGTACACCGCTGAAAACAGAGTTACCGAAAAACGATCGAGCGATCGACACGTTTGTGCACCTTGCCCTTGTTGTTGTTTTACGCCGTTTTTCCAACTGTTTTAACACATTTAGAACGCGCTGGATTCCGTTCCAAATTCGGCACAAAATAAAACAAAGCGTATGACAGTTATACTTTTTCTACACTAAAACTGTTCGAAAATAAAAATTAGAACGCACCGGTGAAAATGGAGAATTTGGTTTGGTCTATTTAAATGTCAAAATTTAGACCGCTGAAAACGGCCTAAGCAAATGGAACCAAATTTGGCATGCGGGGATTTTAAAGGCAATAAATGTTTCTACGATTGTTCGCGACCCCCTCCCCCTTTTTGTGGGGGGGGGGGGGGGGGTCCATACAAATGAAGCACAAGTTTCTGCTTAACTCGAGAACTAATCAAGTAAATAGAACCAAATTTGGCAGGTAGAGGTTTTTGAAGGCAAGAAATGTTTCTAAGGTAACTCGAGACCCCTCCGCCCTCTGTAAGAGGGAGGCTCTCATACAAATGAAACACAAATTTGTGCATAACTCGAGAACTAATCAAGCATATGGAACCATACTTGGCATGTGGAGGTTTTTGGAGGAGAGAAATGTTTCTATGGAAGTTTGAGACTCCTCCGCCATCTGGAAGGGGGCGGGAGGTGGGTTTCCATACAAATGCAACACAAATTTCAGCATAACTCGAGAACTAATCAAGTAAATGGAACCACATTTGGCAGGTGGAGGCAAGAAATGTTTCTAAGTTGACTCGAGCCCCTCCCTTCTCTGAAAGGAGGGCTCATATACAAATGAAACACAAATTTCTGAATAACTCGAGAACTTATCAAGTTGATGGAACCAAATTTGGCATGTGGAGGTTTTCGAAGGCTTGAAATGTTTCTATTGTGGTTTGAGACCCCTCCGCCCTCTGTAAGAGGGGGGCTCCCATATAAATGAAACACGAATTTCTGCATAACTCGAGAACAAATCAAGCAAATGAAACCATATTTGGTATGTGGAGGTTTTTGAAGGAAATAAATGTTTCTAAGGTGGTTTGAGACCCCTCCGCTTTCTGGAAGGGGAGACTCCCATAAAAATGAAACATAATTTTTAGCATAACTCGAGAGCCAATGAAGCAAATGAAACCAAATTTGGCATGTTAAGGTTTTTGGAGGCAAGAAATGTTTCTATGGCAGTTCAATACCCCTTCCAATTTTGATGGGGGCGGGGGGGAAAGGGGAGGGTGCTTTCATACAAACGAAACTAGAATTTGTGCATAACTCGAGAACTAATCAAGCAAATTGAACCAAATTTGGCATGTGGGGGGCAATGATTGTATGGTGGTTTGAGAAACCACCCCCCTCTGGAAGGGAGGGCTCCCATACAAATGAAACACAAATTTCTACCAAAAATGAGAATTATCCAGGCTACTAAAAAACAAAACGTGTATTTCTCCGGTAAGAAGCATGTTTTGACCCCTGCTTTTTCATGAAAAAAAACTCATTCCGAAAAATAACCATAAACGTCCCAGTTATATTAAATTTTCCTTCATTTAGCAAGCGTAGCAGCGCACGCACCGGGTTCAGCTAGTATTTATATATATAAAATGAATTTCTGTCTGTCTGTCTGTCTGAACCTTATAGAATCGAAAACTACTGAAACGATCGGCGTGAAATTTTGTATGCAGGAGTTTTTGGTGCCGGGGAAGGTTTTTATGATAGTTTGAGACTCTTCCCATCTCTGAAAGGGGGGGGGGGGCTCCCATACAAACGAAGCACACATTTCTGCATAACTCAAGAACTAATCAAGCAAAATAAACAAAATTTAGCTTGTGGGAGTTTTTAGAGGCAAAAAATATGTCTATGGTAGTTTGAGACCCCTCATCTCTCTAGAAGGGGAGGCTCCCATACAAATAAAACATAAGTTTCTACATAACTCAAGGACTAATCAGCAAATGGAACCAAATTTGGCATGCGGGATTTTCTGGTGGCGAAAAATGTTTCTATGGTAGTTTGAGACCCCTCCCTCTCCTAGAAGGGGGGCTGTCGTACAAATGAAACACAAATTTAAACCAAACATGAGAATTATTCCTACTGTTATGAAAAATTATGCAGGGATTTTTGGGACCGGAAAAGGTTCTTATGATGGCTTGAGACTCCTCCCTCGTCTGAAAGGGAGGAGGGGCTTCCATGTAAATGAAACACACATTTCTGCATAACTTGAAAACTAATCAAGCAACCGGAACCAAATTTGGCATGTGGGGGTTTTTGGAGACAAAAAATGGTTCTATGGTAGTCTGAGCCCCCACCCCCCTATCAGGAAGGGATGGCTGTCATACAAATGAAACAACATGTTTTTCGCTTAACTCGACAACTAATCTAACAAATGGACCAAATTTGGCATGTGGAGGTTTTTGAAGGCAGAAAATGTTTCCATGGTGATTAGAGACCCCTCCCTTTGTAAGGGGGGTTCATACAAATGAAACTCAAATTTGAACCAAACATGAGAACTATCCCTACTGTTTTGAAAATTTGTATGCAGGGGTTTTTGGGACCGGAAAAGGTTCTTATGATGGTTCGAGACTCTGTCCCCGTCTGCAAGGGGGGGGGGGGGGCTCCCATACAAATGAAACACAAATTTGTGCATAACTCGAGAACTAATCAAGCTACTGGAACCAAATTTAGCATGTGGGGGTTTTGGAGGCAGGATTTTATTTGGCATATGGAGATTTCTGGAGGCAAAAAATGTTTCTATGGTGGTTCAAGACTCCTCCCCTTTCTGAAGGGGGGGGGGGGCTTTCATACAAATGAAACTCAAATTTCTGCATAACTCGAGAACTAATCAAGCAAATGGAACCAAATTTGGCATGTGGGGGTTTTGAAGGAAATGATTGTATGGTGGTTTGAGAACAAATGAAACAAAAAATTTCTACCAAACATGCAAATTATCCAGGTTACTGAAACACACAACGTGTATTTCTCGGGTATGAAGCATGTTCTGATAGAAGTTTGAACCCCTGATTAGTCAATAAAAAAACTCATTCCGAAAAACAAACATAAACGTGCCAGTTATATTTAATTTTCCTTCATTCATTTGCAAGCGTTGCAGCACCGGGTTCAGCTAGTTCCTCATATATTATTTTTTCTTGAATCATTATCCTTTGTTTCTATGTTTCCAGTTTATTTTTGCATTGTTGCTATTTTATTTTCTTCCATATGCTCCATTCTGAATTGCTGTTCTAATTTGTACTTTCATGAACATTTTATTCCTTGCGCAAAATGATAAGCTTTCTGTGTTATCCATTTTTATATCTATTTTGTTTTGATCTTCAAACATTTGGTTTATTTTTCCATACCATTCATTTTCTTGTCCTTATTTTATTTGTCGGAGATTTTTTTTTTTGTGTTCCTCATTTTTGCCATACTCTTCGTTCTCTTTTCTTCGTTTATTTATTTCTGTCATTCATTTGTCCTATAATTGTAATATTTTTCTTTACTCTTCCAAGACACGAAAAAAAATCTGAATTTTCATTGTGACGTAAATATTAATGTCTGAATTTTTTTTATTTCGTTCTACACTAAGCAGTAACTTGCAAGAAATATAGCTAGGAGTCTTTGCATACAATATTTCAAACAACTTGCACTGTGATCAAACAGTTCTGAAAATTTGTAATTAAAACCAACCACCCTCGACCGCTTCGGTTATTTTTCTTCTTATTAAGTTGGCACATCTCTAATTAAAAGCAGTCAAAAATTTGAGCGTGATCAAAGTGCTTGATTTAACTTTGAAAGTTTGTTTGAAATTTTCAGTTTCCAACGAAATTGTTTGTTCGGAATCGTTGAAAATGTTGCAGAAAGCCGTTGGGGAATCTGCTCTTTCGAAACCTAGAGCATACGATTGGTATAAAGAGATTAAAAGTTGTCATGAAGTGGTTGAAGACCTTGCCTCGTTCCGAACGCCCTGCAACATGGAATACCGATGAGAATGTGACAATTATTAAGAAAACTGTTCTTGAAAATCGTCATGCGAGCCTTCGTACTGAACCGATTTGAACATTTTTGTTGATAGTTCCGAAAGAGCTGAATTTCGTGCAAAAAGATTATCGAAACAAGGTTGCTGAAGATGTGATTTCCGAGGCCCAAAAGGATTCAGCCTTCATGAAACGCATCATAACGAGGGACGGGTCTAGACATGGGTCTATGAATACGATGTCGAAGCAAGTCGTCCAAATGGCACCTCAAAAGTGAGCCGAAACCGAAAAAAAACGTATGCGATGAAGCAGCTGAGAGCGTTTCCAGGCGAAATGACCTACCGACCAACTTCGAGTGTCTCCGATTTAATTTAAAATTTGTACACACGTTTTACCCACAAAAGTAAGTTTTTTCCACTGATGCAACAAATTTTTGGACTCAAGAGTCAGCTTTAAAAAGGGCGTAAGCATTTTGAATAGCAATTCAATTATTAATTTGTAGCTCAAAAACCTTTGGTTGTACTGTCTAAAAACAAGTTGTGGTCCTATGTGTGAAGGTTGTGAAAAAAATATACACTGTAAAACAAAAAACAAAAAAATTTCGGAAGGAAAATAATTAGCATTAAAATTTAAATATCTCAGAAAACAATTTTTTGATTTTTTTTACTTTTTGACTGAAAAAACTTGAAGCTATTACGCAAATTTTAGCGAAGACTCCAGGATGGAGAAATGTCAGGGAAAAAAGTTTTTAGAACATAAACTTTTGGTGTATTTCTCAAAATTTTAATATTTGCGAGAATAAACGTATTCTGATGATATAATCTGATTTTTGAAGTATTTTAAAAAAAATCAGCTCCCAATGATGATCTTCGTAAGAGCATTCGTTCTTGAGATATTTCCGAATTAATTTTATCATATTCGAATGATATTCGAAAATACGACCTTTTCATAAATTATTCGCGTTTCTCCAGTAACCACAAAACGTTTTTAGAAATGTTTGTTAAGCTTCCTACAACTCTCTCTTTGACAGCAAGACGATTGGATGAACGGTTCAAACGATATGGGGTCAAATGGTTCAAACAGTATTTTTGAAATTTTCGTTTAACATATGCCTATTTTGATTCTTATTGTATACTTTATACATTGTGTGTAAAAACTTGAAGCTCTAACGTTAGTTTTGGAGAAAACTTCAGGGTGATGATCTGAAGTGAAAAAAGTGTCTCTAAGGTCAACTTTTAAAGCATTTTTAAAATCTCAACTATTTGCCAAAATAAACGTGTTTCGATGTTGCAGTATATTTCCAGCAAAAAATACGGCCTTTTCATTAATTATTCGCGGTTCTCTAGCATAACAAAAATACCTTTTTCGAAACATGCGTTTAGTTTCCCACAACTCACTCTTAGCCAGCAAGACGATTCTATAAACAGCATAAGAAATAGGGGCTATCGGCAATACCCAGCAGCGGGCTACCCAACGGACGAGTTTTTCAAGCTACTGAGAGCCTTTGATGGCATGTTTGGAAGGCGGTATCTGATCGAGCAGATAGACTTTTACCTAGCTACCACAATGCATGGTAGGCAAGAGGGAAGGGAGCCCCCTTGACAGGCAAAAGTTTACCCACTCGATCATGCTCAGTTATGTACCCGGCATGTTCGCGTGTGAGAACAAGACGAACAGCAGCGCTATGCATCGTATATAGTTTATAATCTGTTTTATTTGAACCGTTCATTCAATCATCTTGCGGTCAAAGAGAGAGTAGCATAAAATTTATTATACATTTCTAAAAACCATTTCATTTCGTTGGAGAATCTAGAAAAACTAATAAAAATGATAAAATGATAAAATTAAATCGCAAATATCTCGAGAACGGAGAACGAATTAAATCGCAAATATGGTCTTACGAAGGTCATCATCAAGCGCTTAATTTTTTTTAAATACTTCAAAAATCAGATTATATCATCAGAATACGTTTATTCTTGCAAATATTAATAAATTTTGCAAAATGCACCGAAAGTTGATGTTCTATAAACTTTTTTCCGTGACATTTATCCATGCTGGAGTCTTCGTTAAAATTTGCGTATTAACTTCATGTTTTTTTCAGTCAAAAAATAGATAAAAAATCAAAAAAATGTTTATTGAGATATTAAAATTTTCATGTTAATTGTCGATTTTTTTCCGAATTTTTTTTTTCTAAATGTATATTTTTTTCACAACCTTCACACATAGGGTCACAACTTGTTCTTAGACAGTTTTGTCCAACCAAAGGTTTTCGAGCTACAAATTATTAATTGAAGTGCTATTCAATATGCTTACACCCTTTTTAAAACTGACTCTTGAGTCACAAAAATCTATGTTAGTGCGGAAAATGCTCAGTCTCTTAAGCCAAACGCGTATGCACAGTTTCATTCAAATAAAACAATATCGAAAATAATTTTCCACATTTCCAGGTCATTTCGCCTGGAAAGGCTCATGAGTGTTACTTTGAAGAGGACAACATAAATATGCAAGAAAACTGAGGCAATTTTGGTTTATTTACAAATTTTCTGTACTTTTTGAACATAGTGTGAAATCTCTCAAAACTTTTTACGTTTTAGAATGTAAACTTGTTGTTTGGTGAAGCTCTATTTATGTGCATGATGTTGAACAGAAATTTACGCTACTTTTTTCAGCTGTGCATTCTGCATTATTAATTTCTTATTCTTCGCTTCTGATTCATTACCCTCTATTTTGAATTCTTTTTTTCCCTTATTTTTTGTTCTGAAGTTTATTGTAATTACATCACCATTCTTGATTGAAAAAAATTGTTTAAGTACTACTTCTGAATTTTTTTCAATTATATATTATTTATTATTAATATCCGGGGTGACTCCGGCGTAGTGGTTAGCATCCAAACCTCTCACGCCAATGTCATGAGTTCGAATCTCACCCCCCGGACAAGTTACGAAAATACCCAAAAGGTATTTGAGTGACTACGACGGGAGATAAACCAGCCAAGCCTGAAAATCTCGATAATCTAGGAATTTTTTTTTATTAATTTGGTTTTCAAAAAGGCAACCGCCATTATCATCTATAATAATATCCTTTTTTGTACATACTGAGTAGATAGTAATCTCATCTACAAGACCAACCGAGCCGTTTCACCCTCGCGATTGGCTGTTAAATAATTTTAATATCATTCACACCAACAACCAAATTTATCAGTTGCACATTATCAAAACATATAATGAACAATTGGACCACATGCAGATTGAGCAAACTGAAACGATAACAGTTTCAATAACAGCGGTTGAAATTTCACTTTCCACTCGTGTATTTGTTGGAAAAAGAAAACTGTTAAAACGTGACAATTCACAGCCTACTTTCTGTTCTATTTGTGTTTTGTATTTCATATTTCTTTTTTGCTTAAAATTGAGACTCTAAATGATGCGTTGATGAGTTGATTTTAGAGCTTCGAAGATGTACAGTGCTGCATAAAACTCATTATATTACCATTGTCAGTGAAGAACAAATGTTCATGGTCAAAAGGTTAGACGGGCAGCAGGTCGAAGGCCCACACGAGACGTACTTTGGGCTGGACGAAAACAGACATAACCTCGAATTCGTTTGTGTCAAACCACCGAAAATCGCGTCAAATCGATACGTCATTCAGCGTGGAATTACTTCTCTGCGAAATTAGTTCATTAGAGCTCTATCCACCTCAATTACCATTCCCATTTCCCCTTTCCTGGGACCTTTGCTTTCTCACAATGCGATCGACGTCAGGCAAAGGCACGTCACACGGAACAGTTCCTTTCCCACCTGGGTCAACCACAAATTTCCCCGGGAATCGATTGATCTAATTATAGCCCAAGAAACTTCTTCTCTTCACATATAAACACCAGCGAACTTTCGTCTAAAAATCGCCCAATTAGAACTGGACCTGCACTTGCTCACCCTTCTGTTGTCAACTTTTAACACCCCGGAGAACTTTAATTACATAGCCACACTTGTGGCTAAGAAAACTCTCCGGCAACTAAAACGACGAAGACGACGGTGAGATTTATTTCATTTCAAGTTCTCCATCGAAACTTTCACAATCCGGATGAGATCAGCGAACCGTGAACCGCTGCAGCAATTAAAAACAATCATTCTTACTCGGTCCCTGTCCGGCTGCCGGGGCCCCGGTGGGCAAGAGGAGAAAAGTAATTACGTAGAGAATTTTCCCACAACCGGCAATGTGCATGTCCGGGAATCCACCGATAATTGAATCGTCGTCCAACTGCCATCGGATGGCTAATGGGGGATCGCATTTCATTTGATGATCATACAAATATGAGAAATTGAATTTGAATCTGCTGGAAAGCCATTTATTTACGTTTTGAACCTTCGCTGCCTTTCCAAGGTGGGAAGGGGAATATGAAAATGACAGTGCTATTCCCGTAGGGGTCGTCCGACGACAATGATGAGTGGAAAAAAATCGGTTCCTCGAATATGAACAAGTCAAAAAAAAAAAAGTCTTGTGAAGTTTCACAAGACGGACAAAAACAATGGGTGATAATCAAAAGCCCAGGCGGCAGCTTTGTGCGTCAATTCATCTTGGTTGTGCGAAGTCATTTGATATAGGTTTATGAAAATTCACCTCGCTGGGCTTTGTACGTAATTTAAGGAAGCCACATTGTTTTGTTATATAACTCTGCAGTAATTTATCCCTTCTCCGAACGTTCGAATCGATTCAAATGTTTATTCAACTTAGTTCAAAAAGTGACAGGTTCTGGTGAACTGTTATTCTTTAAATTGATATCACTCAAAAGATTCTGTGATTTGAAACACTAAAATCTTCGAAATTTTTTCAATAAAATCACAAAATGGCAGGCGTTTTTGAAATCAAGATGTTCCAATCTGGCATCCCTAATTGTAGCGTGCCTAACCTTAGTCAACGATTCGAACAGGTGTGTGCTCTATCGCAACCGCCACCACCACCACCACCACCAGCTCTTTCCGCCGAACGCCAGATGATGGAAAGACGCTATCATCTGCAGCAGACAGCAAAAGCCTTTTGTTTCCGCTCGGTGTCATGCCTTTTCTGATACAAAAGGAAATGTCATTGTAAGGTGTACAGGGTACGTAATCTGTCTTCAGCTACTGCAGATATGTAGCTGAGTGAGAGGAAAGCCAACGGGAAAAGAGAATCAAAATTTGCATAGGAAGTGGGCAATTGGTGCCAGTTGTTGTTGTGGAGTTTGTGGGACGACAGCGACGGTGAAATAGGAAACAACCGATTATTTTGGTGGTGATTGCATGTCTTGGGTTTTTGGTTTGGGATAGGTTAGGAAGTGGAATGATGATTTTCTGTTGTGACGGCGGATACTCTGCAACGCTTATTTTGAATCCCTACTTATGGTCTGATAACTAGGTGCATGGTGGAAATTATGTCATGTAAATGAACACATCAATAGCTCCTGTTGATCAAAACTGGGCATTATGGTTTACTAACATATTTGTGACTCTTCTTTAGACGAATTTCAGACCAATTTGACTTGATTTTTAGTAAGGATAATAACGACGAAAGCAAGGCAGTTTCGAAGAAATGTATCAATTTTCACATTTTTTCGTCTATTCGATTGGTGAAACAAACAAAATAAGTAAGACAGATTTTTCAAGCAAGTATAATTTTAGACTATGTACGATTATTTCATAGAAATGTACGAAATTTTCGTATTTTTTTACATAAACTATATGTAAGCACGAATTTACTTAAAAACTTTAACCAAACTGTAGACATAAATTGTCTATCGATGATATCGAAAATAATATTTTTAGCGACTAGTTTATAGAAAAAGTGATCAAAAGATGCAATAAGCATTTGAATCAATTACCCTTCACTACGACACATCTTGTCGCGACAAATAGTAAAGGGTGTTCCGATCAAAATTTGGTCACACAGTAATGTGTGTGTGAGTCGATCAAAGTTTTTATTAATTAGTCAAATTCTTTTTCTTTTTCAAGTTCAGTTAATACAGAATACAGGAGAAGTATTCAGTTAAGCTTCCTTTTTACCGAATGCGAATTATCGGGTCTTTCGTTTAACACCTGCCATAAGATTTTGTACAGTCTCCTTGTCCACTTTATTCGCCGCAGAACGCCAGTTTGCCTTGAACTGTTTCTCGCTCACAACAGCTTTTTGAGTCTTCTTAAGGTTCCGCTTGACGATGGCCCAATATTGTTCGATTGGGCGGAGCTCTGGTGTGTTAGGAGGGTTCTTGTCCTTGGACACCACTTGAACGTTGTTGGCAGCATACCACTCCATGGCCTTTTATCCGTAATGACAAGATGCCAAATCCGGCCAAAATAGAACGGAACAATTGTGTCGCTTAAGAAAAGGCACTAGACGTTTTTGTAGGCACTCACTCGGTTAAATTTCCTGGTTGACGGTTCCGGTCGCAATGTTAAAGTTGCTCTTCAAGTCACAGGTACAGATTGCCTGCTACACCTGATATTTCTTCGCGAACTTTGACAGTTTAACGTGCTTGTAAATATCTGCCACCTTTCCCCGTCCGGTTGCCGTAGAAAATTTCTGTCCAGGAAGCTGTTTAAAGTCTGCCTTGACGTGAGTTTCATCGTCCTGTACCACGCAATCAAACTTCGTCAGCATCGTCGTGTACAAATTCCGCGATCGTGCTTTGGCCGACGTGTTTTGTTTATCGTCGTAATTTGGAGTCACCCCTTTCTTGTAATTCGACAGTCCAGCTCGCTTTTTAAGCTCTATCCACGGTTGAAGGCGCCACTTCCAGCTTCTTTGCGACATCTCGGAAGGCGAGGTTGGGGTTCCGCTCGAAACAGCGGGCAACTCTTTTTGTCGTCGCTGTGGCCTCCGGCTTTCGATTTCTCCCCGATGCAGCTTTCCTGGCTGTCGACAAACGTTCACCGAACACTTTTAATACGTTAGTAAGAGTTGATTTAGCCACATTCAACAATTTGGCCAACTTGGCGTGAAAGTAGTTTGGATTTTCGCAATGCACGTGCAAAATTTGGATGCGTTGCTTCTCTTCCTTCGACGACATTTTGATAACTGAAGTGCTAATCTCAAAATCAAAATAAAGGCATGATGATACACGCACACATCTTCAAAATGAGGGGTGTGCAAAATGTTTTAGTGCACGATGAAAGGAAATGCGCCATGTTTAATTCGACCAAATTTTGATCGAAACACCCTTTAATTCCTCTCTTTTGAGCGTTTTCTAGCATATTCTATAGCGGGCGTCTTTTCCGGTTTCAATTAGTGTTCTAAACATGCTTCTAAAATTGTTAGTTTAGAGATTTTCATGCCAATACCAATACATGAAATTGTTTAAATATATAGAGTGAGGATCAAGAAAGTTTCCAACCCCTCTCCGGATTGGTATTTCCCTGCTTTTTCCTGACTAAGCTGACCTCTATCGGACCAATATTTTACATAACAAAACTATCTTAAGAAATCATTTATGGTAGCGCAATACTTAATCAAAATCTGCTACAAATTTTTCAGAAAATTTTGATATCCTCATTAAAGGGTGAGTCGATAATTATTGCGACTCTTTAAAAATTGCGTATCTTTTCTTTGACTTGACCGAAACTAACCCAATTTTGCCCAGATTCTCTTTAGAGTGTATTGTTTACATCTGCTCAGTTGTGCAGTTCATGTGTATTCCAACCCAGATGATAGAAAATCGGCATACCGTAGAAACGATCCAGATTGAAATCGGACAATGTGCAGAATTTGCCAAATCTGGACGAACTGAAGAGTGTTTTCAAATCGTGTGTCCGTGAAAAAAATCCACACGATGCTGCTATCGAAATACAGGTGCTGCGTCATTGATGAAGAGACATGCATCAAAGCGGGTTTGAAGCAGTTTCCGGGAAATGTCACCAGTAAGGACAAGTTTGCTGTGGATGACCGTTTCGAATAGAAGAAGCTGTCGAAATTCGCATCGAAGTACCTGATTTGGCAGGCCATATGCTCTTGTGGCAAACGGAGTAAAGCATTCGTGACCAAAAAAACCATGAACGCGATTTAAAAACGGAGTACCTTTAAAAACGGAGTACCCGGAGCGGCTTTTTGCCGTTTTTACGACAAGGCGATCGAAATCCGTTATTTTGGCCTAATTTGGCTTCATGACACTACTCCAAAACCGTGCAGGAGTGGTCTGCGGCTAATTATGTTGGTTACGTACCGAAAGACATGAACCAACCAAACTGTCCTGATATCCGTCAGATCGAAACCAAAGGAGAGCCGACGGACGAAAAGGAAATGATGAGGTTGTGGAAAAAAAATGGAGGAAAACGTACCAGAAACGATTGTACAGGCTCTGATGGAGGGCGTCAATCGCGAATGTCGAGCATTTCACTCAGACTCGTTCTAAAATTTAACCGAAGTATGTGAGCGGACATGAAAACAAATTCTTAACTGATGTAAAAATTTGGTTTCATTTTGATAAGTATAGCCGATTTACCAATCAGGTTTCGCAATAATCATCCACTCACCCTTTATTATCTTCGGCGGGAGTGTGCGCATTTTGCGCAACCAAAACAAAATCTTTGGTGCCTCCTAAACCATTTTGCCTTTTAAATCTTTAAATAAAGATTCTGCCTTCAATTGCGTTTAGATTTCAATGCGGCTCTTTATGGCAACTTATAATTTCCGGAAAATATTTAAGGACTGCTTTCTTTTATTTTTCAAAAAGAGGACAGTGTGGTCACAAATTCTTCAAAATTCTATAATCGATTTTAAAATGGCACAGCAAATTCACCCACATTTTTTTTTATAAGGTGCATTTCGATCCTACTCCTTCTTTCGTTCCGTCTCCTCTTGTCCACATGAGTAACTGATGCAATCTTTCTCAATAGAAATACAAATCATAACAACATGTTTTATCAGGTGTATTTCCTAAGAAATCATCTATACCTTATTCAATGATTCAATGAGCTAAGAAACTCGATGGAGCAAACAAATTCCATGCAATCGATACGGTTGCAAAACGAGCTGACATATGGCAACTTTGCAAATGAGCCGCATCATGTTATCATTTTTTTTCACACTGCACAGTTGTTTTTTTATACAATCAAGGCGGTGCTCCCATATTTTCATATGGGCCTGTTCATAAATCAGGTAGACTTATTTCTGACTTATGGAGCGTAAACTTTGGTAGAATATGGCGGAACTATTCCAATTATGTGAAGCATGATCAAGCTCGTATGGATTTATTACGAACTACTTCGTTATCGCTGTCGAATTTTCGTTGTCGATTTTTGATTTTTTGTTCTCTGCTTGGTGATAGTTTAATCAACCATGATATAATCGCGCAATTTGAGTTGATCAATTTACCGTGATTTATTTGAGGATTTAAAGGGTACCCGGATGTGACCTTTGCGTATTTTCGATACGCATTTGTGTCAGGCCTAAGTCACAAATGGTAATGAGAGGATGGTACATTTCTCGCTTAAAATTTATAAATTATCTCTGTTTTTTTTTTTTCATAATGCGGTTTACTGTTCTTCTACAGATGAAAAGTTTTCCGTACGTTTTTTTATAAGGGAATATGCGTTGGAATAGTAGAATTTGGTGAGACCATTCCATTTATGAAAAATATGGAAAATCTACGAACTATTTCGTTTTCGTTGCCAAATTACTGTCTGCTTGACGATAACAAATCACAATCAACCATGAGAATATCAACTTCCACTCTCCGCAGAACATCTGCTTCCACTGTCAGTTGATCTGTTTGCATGCCGGAGAATACAATGAGCATTTTGGGAGTTGAAGAAAATATTGTTTTGTTAGACACGAACGCTCCATTTAACTAAATTTGGTGTCATTTACAACTCACTTTCATCGACGGTGGAGTCACTCCATTTTTGGTAAACGTTATTCGGATTGAAATGTCGGTGAATCATATCATCGAATTGAATTCGAAGCCCAATGATTCCTTGTAGGGAATGTTTTTCAATAGCAAAAAATCTTCCTTTTTTCTTCTCATAATTTGTAATTTTGACTGCAGAATCAGTGGTGTTCCTGAGGAGGTCTCAGATAGCCTAGTCGGTGAGAGCACGTTTTTCCAAGCCGAAGGCGCCGTGTTCGATTCCCGGTCCGGTCGAGGAAATTTTTCCGGTTGGAAATTTGCTCGACTTACCTGGGCAGAGAGTATCCTTGTGTTTGCCTCACAGTCTACAAATACATCTACAACTCAATTAATAATTGTGAAATTACTTGTAGAATACTAAGTTGACAGCAGGCGAAAAATCGTTAAAAAGAGCTTTAAAGAGAGTTTTTATTTCCTCTGTTCGGGACATAAACCACTACGACCAGGTATTTGATCTATTGTAGTATATCCCGTATCCTTTGTTTAGTGCATGTCGAGTTACTTCATCACTATTGAGAAATGATGAAGTATTCGGTGTTGTTACAGTTGTCATTGTTTCTTTTGTCGGCAATGAATCGACGTTTATTGATTTCCTGAGTTTCCGCTATTCAAACCCTTTGAGAAGTGAGAGCACTCTTCAAAGCCGCGCCCCCTTATCAGTCAAAACCGGATTCATTGCAAAGAAAACAAACTACGACTTTGATACTGACCATGCATCAGAACTTTTGTCATAACCAATTCAAACTATAGAACATCAAGTAGAAAATGAGAATTCACAAAAATGAAGACTAATGTTTTTTGTATTCCAAGCTCATCCTCAGTGGCTCAATACGAGTATTGTCACTTTTCACAAGACATAAAATGTAATAAGGACTAAAATATGTTTCTTTGACTACAAAAAAAAACAAATAAGTTCCCTAGTTTGAATTAATTCAGACTGGATCTGATACCCCGTAACGCACCCCGAAAAGGTGATACCAGCGTTACGGGTCGTCCAAGCCAGTTATAAGAAGACATGTGGTGTTCAGTGAGTTTTGAAAGTAACTCTGTGGTGAGAAAAAAGATGATAATATGATGCAGCTCATATGCAAAGTTGCAAAATGTTGACTCATTTTGTTCCCGTGTTAGTACAAATCTGTTCTCCATATTTTCCATATTTTGTTGGCACTAGAAAAATAATTTTGTAATAAGCTGTCCATTGCATGGCTATCAGTAAATGTTTGACAATTTTATTGCTGTTGACAACAGTTTTACCTGAACAATGCAATTTATCATACAAAAATATAGTTCAGGCAATACCTAACTATTTTGCCGAAAATATTCCAGTGCTGAAATGCCTCTTAAAAAGTTTAAAAAAATTGGATCGCTAAAAATTAATTTCACCTACCAACATTGAACTCCAGATTTTAAAAAAAATCACCGTTTTTTCTTATATATTCCGTACGCAAAGATTTTTCAAAAAATCACCAGGATGCTAAATGCACTGGACGAGCAAATTCTATATTTTTCCAGTTTGGAATCTGACTTCTATTAGTACATTGGCAGTGTTGGCCAGTGGTGATAAATGTACTGTATTTTGATATGGCATTTGGCTGTTTGAAACTGTCGGCAGAAATAGGGAGACATTTTACTCTTGCTGTTTTCTATCCCCGCGTTCGCTAGAACTGTACACATAAACTGTTGGTGGGGTGTGGGCCTCAAATTTCGCAGCAGGTGACTGTTTTGCAAAACATTTACCACCAGAATACAGAATACATGATTTTATTCGATCCAAATAATCATAATCATATTCAATTCGTGCTAATTTCATTTCGACTGGTTTTTGGGTTTCGGGTGAAAACTATGATTCATAGAGTCGTAGATTCTAAGGTGTATACTTACAGTCGATCTTCTGTTTGCTTCTATCTGGAATTAGAAAGAATAAAGGTTCGATTTAGTTTCAAAAGTATATGAGATAGCGAACTCAAAGCAAAAGTTCTTCATTAACGTAACAATCGTTTACGGCAGGTGTGATGTTTTTCAGATACAAGAATCTTGTATAAAGGGTGAACATGAAATTATTGCTACGCTTACAACTGGCTATAATTTTTTTCCCACCGGACAGAAATTAACCAAATTTTGCTGAGTCCCTCTTTGAAGTGTATTGTTTATATACTGTGAAGCGTAGTAGCGTGGTTTGTTGCGGCCAAGAAGGAGTCAAGTGGAGACACGAAAAAAATGTGTCACGAACTGTTCCATCGTGCTTCGGGAAAAATGCTGCAGATCTGTAATTGAACAGTATAAACAGAGTATAAAAAAGGTTCAACGACCGGTTGACTTTGGATCACAAGCGCGGAGCAAGAAGGAAACCGGGAGCAGCATGTACGAAGACGGAAGGAATAGCTAAGAGTAATTTTACCGAAATGTTGCCAATATAGTCGGCGTTTCGCAAAGTTACGTCAAAAAGGTCAAGACAAGAGCTGGATTCCTAGCATACACAAACGTTTTTTTTACGAGGTTTTTTTTACGCAGTCCGTGTAAAAAAAACCGCGTTATTTAAAAAAATGACGTAAAAAAACCACGTTATTTCAAAAAACGACGTAAAAAAATCGTGTTATTTCAAAAAACGACGTAAATAATATAACCGCAAGGTTACCGTAGGACCGCGTTGGTGTGTCCATTCTTATGAAATTTTCTACATACTGAGCCGTTGCTTACGTTTGCCAGTTCAGGCTTAGTGAAAAATCTCTGCCGAATTTACCACTCACGACTTCATGCCTCAAACAATCCAAAATGAACTATTTTTGATCATATGCAATGGTTGTTTACGATAAATCTCAAACATTTCACTTAAACACGCTCTTTTATTGTAAATTTTAATTGGTCGTCTTGAAAAAAACGGTGGTTATGACACGCGTTAGAAACTAATTTATATTTTCAGCTTATTTGACCAGCAGGATACCATCATGAGCTGTACTCAATACAGCATGTTAGTTTATTAAACTCCTCGTCGCAGTCAATGGCGGACGGCAAGATACTTGGGATGATTCTAGTAATCTAGTTGTCACAAACATCGTTTTCCGCTGGGAGGTGCACAGCTCCGGTATGGTTTCGGAAGCGGATGCCACCGCGTGGATTATCGATTTTTACGACCCTTTGCCACGGCAATAGGTCGAGCGGGGAAACTTGCAAACCTTTGCAGCGCTTCTTTTTGGTTTGTAAATGAGCAAGCGCAGGCGATAATTTGCGAGCCAGGCGCGTAATCGCGAGAAAATGGACGAGATAGAAAAAATCTTCGTAACAGGAGAGCGAAAAACACAACCGTATGTGCCGCTCAATCGAACTTGAAAATCCCAATGAAATCATTTTGGTTCGAATCGTGTGCTTTATACTGGCGTTGATAGCATTACCTACAGAGAAGAGAGGCACGAGAATGCAGTACGAAGCAAATTTCATAAGAAAGGACGGGCTTCAGTTATAAAACCAGACAGCAGACCAAAGCAAAATAAATTTTCAACTGAGAGGGGTGACTATGGCTGTATTAAACATGGAATGGACCTAATGAAATAAAAAGAAGAAGAAAATTTGAACCATTTGTCACCCGTTTTTTGAGCACCCGGAAAGGGAAAACCATATTTTCAACCGGTTCATATGCAGATTTGTATGGGAGCAAAAGTAGGTAATTTTTAAGTAAAAAGTTGAACCACTTTTACTAATAGCACTTAATTGAAAATTTAATCAAAAACATTTCCTGATTAAACGGTGTATAAATGAAGTCATTCTGTTCAGTCAAACAAGAGTTATTAGCATTCAAAAACCATTAACTTTTGCGTAACGCTCTCATTTTTCAAAATTTTGAAATGACACCAGGTATAGAAAAGAGAAACGTAGTCCTACGTTAAAATTATATTTCATATTCATATTGAAAGAACGTGAACACTGTTACTAATAAAAACTACTTGGGAAAGTCTATTCTATTTCTCAAAATGGTGTTTCCTTAGCGGGCCCTCCGCGTCCTATCTGTAATATACATGCTTGTCATGCTCGTCAGCCATGGTCAGCTTGAGATATCACCACCTCTCTGCGTTGGCATTTCCTCCAAATACTGTGCTACATAACTAGATTCAAGCGTCAGCCCAAGCCAGGTCCAAAGCCGGTATGGAATTAAAACACAAAATTTCGTATTTCATTTTACAAAGACAGCAACAAATTTTTGCGGAATTAAAAAAAAAAAAATAAACATAATAAACTGTAAACAACAATTTTTCTAGTTCTAAACAGTATTGTTCAGAGGCTAAATTGGGGAATGTACAATCAACACCAACAATCAAATTTTTTCACGTCTATTGTGACTTGACTGTTTTTACGTTGTTTTTTTAAATAACGCGGTTTTCTTACGTCTTTTTTTTTAAATAACGGACCGCGTTAAAAAAAAAACCGCGTAATAAAATATCTTTTCCAAATGAAGCTTTAGAGAGTTGCCGTTCTCAGAAAAGTTGTTGAGAATGTAAAATATAGTCACTTGACATTATCAGATTAGTTCCAAATTGCGCCGTAATCTAAATTGCCAAATCGTGCTCTAGGAAGGTGCTGTCTTTAGCAAAGATGTTAATTGTACATAATAAAGGCATTCAAAATAATCACGTTAGATCCAGATCGTACCTCAGAGATGGCGCTGCCATATTTGCGGCATAATTTAGAACTAATATGACAATGTCAAAAGACGACGAATGACATACTGAGAAAGTTACCCTAAGACTGCATTTCTCTAGCGCCTCATTTGGAAAAGATCGACTGCAGCGCCATCTCTGCGGCATGATTTGGAACAGATATGATAATATCAAAAGACGACAAACAACATACTGAGAAAGTTACCCTAAGACAGCATTTCTCTAGCGCCTCATTTGGAAAAGATAGACTGCAGCGCCATCTCTGCGGCATGATTTGGAACAGATATGATAATATCAAAAGACGACGAATAACATACTGCGAAACTTTGCCGAAGACGGCAACTCTCTAGCGTTTAATTTAGAAAATATAGACTACAGCGCCATCTCTGCGGCATGATGTGGAACTAATATGATAATGTCAAAAGACGACGAATGACACACTGAGAAATTTTGCCGAAGACGAAAACTCTCTATAACTACTCTGGACTGCTCAAACATTGAATTAACAACCTCTATCCATTTGTAGCAGATTCCCAGTGGCCAATGTAACTGGAACCATGTTTTTCCACCACCAATACATTTTTATGACCATATCCTTTCAATATGAATATGAAGTATAATTTTTATTTCCTTAACTTTTTTTACGTCGTTTTAACGCGGTTTTTTTTGCGTCGTTTTTTGAAATAACGCGGTTTTTTTTACGCGGTACCATTACCGTCGTAAAAAAAACCGCGCTTAACGGTAGCAAATTGTTGCCAAGAGCCGTGCTAGGAAACTTTACCCGGAGATATTGACCAGATACAGTTGTTGTATGATAAATGACGAAACATACGACAATGCTGACCTCCAACAAATGCCAGGACAGAAGGTTTACACCGGTAAAGATAAATTCAAAGAGGATGATCATTTCACAAAGAAGAAAATTAAATTTAAATTTAAATTTACTCGACTGAATGCCTTCAAAAACGTATTTTGCCATTCTTGGTGTAGCGCAATGAAAAACCACTATTTTTCACGCCACTGTTCTAAAAGCGCGCGGGTATGGTTTGAGACTAATTCGGTGCATTTTGTTCCCAATTAATCTACCGAACTGCCCTGAACTACGTCTAATTGAAACTTATTGGGCCATGATGAAGCGAGAACTCAGAAATACCAAGGAGAAAGGAAATGATGCAAATAACATGCGTAGGAAGTAGACAAAAAATTAGGTATCGGATACGACTGTACAAGCTCTTATGGATGGTGTGGCGCGAAATTGTCGATAATTCTACCAAACAACACTCCAACAATGTTTGTAAATTGAGCTTAATACATGCCCTGTAAACTTGGCTTTCATCCGATAAATACATGAGATTTTATAGTAAATTGACTGTGTTGCAATAATTTCGTGTTCGCCCTTTAGTTATCTTCCTAGTCAGTTACTTAAATTGCATTTTGCGGAAGTCGAATGTCAAAAAATGGAAAACTCAAACCAGGAAAAATCGAGTAGTCATTTGTCGTTCGTCTTTCATAATTTCCATGACTTGCTCTATGATTCCATATGATAGCCCTGCTTGAACCGCATACCAACCTATTAAAGTGCTCCTGCTTCAGTTTGCTCGTCCATTAGAAGGCAACACGAAAAAATTCCCCACAGTATCAATCCCGGCTTGGGCGCACCAAAAAGACAACACGATCCTAATTTGCCCTCGCCGGTCGATCCCTGAAAAAAAAAACTCCAATATCGTCCTTTCCCCAGGAGAAGCGGGTTGAATTGTGCGTAAGTGGAGCCATGACCACCGGTTCAAAAGAGGAGCCTGTTTAAATATTATAATCGGCTTATTTATGGGCATTTTCTCTCCGACCATTTCTCGCCGGGCCCCTCCGCGGGGAATCGAGCTCGCCTCTTTCGCCCACTGCAAGAGAAGAAGAAAATGCGAGATCCTTCCCGGGAATGAATTAATAATCATGACTAATGGCCGAAAATCTGATTGAAATGAGCCGCTTTGGAAGCTACCGTGCGTTGCTGCCGGGCCGTAGACAACGGAGTTACGCGATCTTTTGATTCTGGGCCCTAGATGGCGGTATCAGCGAATGCTATTTTGTAGCTACTTTTACATATTTATGAACAATTTTTGCTTCGCATTTCCCTAGCCACCATCACCGCCCACTGGTGGACCGCTGCTGTGGAAGGGGAGAAAAGTACAGACAAAGCACTTGGCCATAAATATTTATTAAACAAAAGAGAGGCCGAGTGCTGGCGGGAGTGAGTGCGCGAATGAAATTGCAGGTCCGCCATACCGCAGAAACCGAAAAAGTGCGGTAGGCACAGTTTTTCGCTTTTATGTTTTGGGTGGCTCAATTTGGCAAGCAGTTTATGTGTTGTTTTACTCCTTTCGCATCGAAAAATGGCATTTAAATTGGTTGCGTTATTTTTCCTGATCAAAAGACCAGGTAGGATGACATAACTCGTAGAAAAACAATTCCCGGATGGGATGGACGTGGAAAAAACAATGTCGCGGAGTCCCGTTCTATGAATTTTAAATCATGCATGAATTAATGGCGAGCCACACAAAAAAGGGCTCACGTTGATGCACATTTTGGATACAATTTGTTCAAATTTAATTACGGTCTGATCAGATGATCGGGTTTGACACATAGGTGACGCTACTAATTTTGTTCGGATAATTAAAGTATAGAAGTGAAAAATCACGCCCCACATTGATCCACGCGACAGTCTCTAATAGTCACATCATCATCATACCTGTTGTCCGGGAGTGTGTTGTGTGTGTTGTGTGTGTGTGTGTGCACAAGCTTCTCCGAATGGACGCCAGAGGACTCTACGGGAAAGGGTTTTCAGGTCGGTGGCACAGCTGTGTTTGCCAGAGTAGGATTTGTTTGTTTTTAATTTTAATGAAATTTGCATTTTTAATCGAATCGATGTGCGTACGAAACTGAAGAGTAAATATTCAATATTAGAGTTCGTCGGGGAAGAAAGGTAGGGGGATAAATTGAACCAGGATTGGGGGATGCAAATGTCAATTTAGTTAATTAATTTCTCCGGTTTTTCCGGCTGATGACCCTATGAGATTGGATCCACCTGCGAAAGGGTTGCTAACTATCGATGTTATGTGGAAGGGACATTTCGTTGGAGAATAGATGATATGATGGGAACATCGGAAATTACTTAAAATGGTCTATGATGTCATCTCTATGCACACTGCTTTGGAACTGTGAAACTCTCAGTGAAAATTAATGCCCTCTCTGTCAATTTTCAATGTTCAAATAATAATATCCAAACGACATCTTTTGGTGTGGTCCTCTGATTTTAATGGTTATTAAAATTAATACTTCGCAGCCGTGATTTTGCTCATTCAATAAAAAGCCAGGGAAAATCTTCTAGTTTTCTTATCTATGTGAAAAGGCGTATTGCCGGCTGCTTTCTGGAGCGAGCGTATTACAGGCTTTCCCTTTAGTATTTTAAATGCACATCAACAGATATTAAAGAATCCTATCGTTTGCATCGGTTTACAAATAGGTGTCGCCCACTGATGGGTAAAAAATCGAAGTATCGCAAAATGTTATAAAGCTTCCAAGTTTTGAACATTAATAACCCAACCAAAAAAAAATCCCTTTATTTAAGATTAGTATTGTTTTTGCTCAGGTTCAAAAAAGGTCGTATGTTTATTATTTTTGATTTTAATTATGATAATCTCATATATTTCTAAATTATTTACTACCAACTCCAAATTCAGTCCTTACATGAAAATACAAAATATTCTCAGAATTTGGTAGTATTTGGTAGATTTGTTCCTCTCCGGACTATATTAGACCCGTATTTTTTTTTTAATTTTCTTTAAACTCAGAACTTTTGACCGACTTGAAACTTATTTGTTTTTTAATAAAATAAATTGAGTTTATTTTTTCACTAATGACACTGTACACCAGAAGGGTGCATTCGTGTCTTCCGAAATTCAGATTTCGTTAATCTATTTCATGTACAATATTTCCAGTAATTCTTTTCCCACGCCACTTAACTTTATCCCTCTCAACTCTTATTCTTCAACTTCTTTACTTCTCCTCCTGTTCTTCCATTGGTTTGCTTAAACCTTTCCTGCTTCTTGCGATTGTTCTACTTTTCTCATCTCTGTTATTTTTTCCTTTTTTTTTACTTTTCCTCTTCCACTTTTCTTCTTCAGCTAATTTTCTTCTTTCTGTTTCTCAACGTCTTCAACTTCTTGTGCTTCTGCTCTTCCGTTTTTTTTTTCGCTTCTTTCGTCCTTTTGGCCGCTTCGTTTTTCTTCTTCGTGGGTTGTGTTCGTTTCTCTCGTTGCGTTGTCTTCTTCTGTTTTTTTTTTGTTGTTCTTCTTTCCGCTGCTTTGCTTCTTCTGTTGTGCCTCCTTTTTTCCTCTGTTTTTTTTTTTTTTCTCGGTGGGTTGGTTTTTTTTTTTGGGGTGTCCTTTGGTTCTCTTGTGGGTGGGGTGTGTTTTTTTGGTGGGGGGGGTGGGGGGGGTTTTTTTGTTGTTTTTTTTTGTTTGTGTTTTTTTTTTGTTGTTGTTTTTGTTGTTGTTTTTTTTTTTGCTTTTTTCTTTTTTTTTTTTTTTTGTGGGCGGCGGGGTGGGGGGGTGGTGGGGGGGGTGTGTATTTTTTGTGGGGGGGAGAGTGGGGGGGTGGGGGGGGGGGGGGGGGGCGGCGCGGTGGGGGGAGGGGGGGTGGGGGGGGGGGAGGCGTGTTGTTGTTTTTTTTGATGTGGGGGGGTCTTTGTGGTAAAAAAATTTATTGGGGGGGGAAGGTTGTGGCTTTCCCAAGTAACAATTTCAGTTCTATTCCAGCCGTATAGCACTCCTCCCGGCTTTGTTGATGGCACTACATTCAAAACTGTTTTATCTACCAACACCTCCTCTATGCATCTTTAAAGCCGAAATGTGTACAAAGTGGCCCACTCTATAGACGGTTGTGAAAACAAATTAATAAAACCTTTCTAAGACCATAAAGATTTTGAAAATGTTCTAGTGAAAGATGTTATGACCACTTGAGAACCATCATAAAACCTATTGGCCGCCATCAAAACCAGCATAGGGCTAAATGGCCACAGCTGTCAAACTTCACGGCGATATCGTGGTTGGTTTTTGTTGTTTTGCTTTGTTGCTCTTCTGATTCATTCAACAGCAAATAATGGCTCAGAAAAAAGTTCTACTGTTGCGGGAAATTATGATTGATAGCAAAAGATATAAAACAAATTGAGTTTTTGTTATAGCGTATCATGCTCAAAATCATATGCGCATTTAATTTTATGGTGAATATTGGCACGATAAGAGCTGAAAATTAATGCGCCTTGGAAATTATGCGAGTTTACAACAACAAAAACAAAATTGAAAGAAATATATTCCGTAAATTAATCATGAAACTCCTGAAAATTAATGGAATTCAATAAGGTTATCTGAACGAATACCGAAGTTTGTCTTAGATCTACAGTTGAATTGTATTACATTTAAAATTTGGTGTATTTATTTTTCCACATTTCAATTATTTCATATATTTCAATATGGCGATTGCCAGTTTTGCCAAAAAGCCAATTTATCTTAGTAATGGCTACTATAAGACTATCTGGTCGCTTGGTAGCTTTCCTCAATGCCAGTTAGCCGTTTAATGCATTTACTGGAGGCAAAATGGTTTTAAAATGCTTTTTCAACTGACCATAATAAGATAATATGAATGAGTCCTAAAACGGCATTTCAAAACAGCATTTTATGAGTTAATAAAGTCAAAATAAAAACTTTGATAGGAGTAAAAGGAATTTTAGAAGTCAAGGTTTTAAGATCGTTGTAAAGAAGCTGTGTAGGTTGTTATAAACCTGACTAAAATTTGAAACTTATTGGCATCTCTTGCTGCCATAATAAAGCCGAATTGATTTCTAGTGGCTTTCATAAAACTTTAATAAAACTTAATAAAGCTGGATGGTTTTGGCAATGTTACTTGGGATTGCATTGCTTTGACTCTATGTATGACGCCGATAAAGTTAATATCGTAAAAAAATCTGCTAAACCTCCCAATAGTCCTGAGTTAAGCTTAATCGAAAAAAATGGAGGATATTGAAGGGCAAGTAGGGGGTCAAAAAAACCAAACATTTCCAACAAATCGTAACCAGAGCTGCTAGTACGGTAACTTAAGCTGCTAGTACGGTAACTGCCCAAGTAACAATTTTAGTTTTATTCCGCCGTATAGTACTCCTCCCGGCTTTGTTGATAAAACTACATTCAAAACTGTTTTGTCTACCAACACCTCTTCTATGCTTCTTTAAAGCCGAAATTTGTACAAAGTGGTCCACTCTATAGACGGTTGTGAAAACGAGTTAATAAAACCTTTATAGGACCATAAAGCTTTTGAAAATGTTCTAGTGAAAAATGTTATGACCACTTGAGAACCGTCATAAAACCTATTGGCTCCCATTAAAACTAGCATACGGCCAAATGGCCACAGCTGTCAAACTTAACTGTGATATCGTGGTTGGTTTTTGTTGTTCAGCTTCATTCGATTCTCTGCTCTTCTGATTCATTTCGCAGCAAATAATATCTAAGAAAAATGTTCTATTGTTGCGAGAAATTTTGTTTGACAGCAAAATATCCAAAACCAGTTGAGTTTTTTAGAGCGTATCATGCTCCAAATTATATGCACATTTAATGTTATGGTGAATATTGGCACGATAAGAGCCGACAATTAATGCGCCTCGGAAATTATGCGAGTTTACAACAACAAAAACAAAATTAAAATAAATTTATTCGATAAATTAATCATGAATTTCCTGAAAATTTATGGAATTCAATAAGGTTACCTAAAAAAATGCCGAAATTTGTCTACGATCTACATTTGAAATTTGGTGCATTTATTTTTCCACATTTCAGTAATATCTTATGTTTCAATATTGCGATTGGAAAAAACCACAGTTTTGCCAAAAAGCCAATTTATCTGCGCAATGACTTCTTTATAACCAATTTGCCGTTTAATGCATTTGATCGAGGCAAAATGGTTTTAAAATGCATTTTCTACTAATCATAATAATGAAGTTTGTCAGAAGTAGATAATTTATCATCTCCATGCGAAGCGCTAAGAGTGGACGGAAATTTATTGCTAGAACGAAATAGACATGTTGAGAAAGTGTATTGATAGTTCCGTATAGGGCAACGGCAGGCTTTGAAAATTGAAAGATCAAGTTTGAAAACGAGCGGAGGGCATTATTGAACGGTAGTATCCGATCAGGCACATAACCCTTTACCATACTACCCCATGCAGGATAGGCAAAATCCCAAACTTCATCAAAGATCGTTACTTCCGCGCTTGGGAGAATACAAAAACAACAATCAATGTGTAATCATAATAAGATAAAATGAATGAGTCCTAAAACGACGTTTAAAAACAGCATTTTACGAGTTCATAAAGTCGTAATAAAACCTTTGATAGGAGTAAAAGGAACTTGTGAAAGCAAGGTTTTAAGATCGTTGTAAACAAGCTGTGTTGGATCTCATAAACCCGAGTAAATTATGAAACCTATTAGCACCTCTTGGTGCCATAATAAAACCATATTGATTTCCAGTGGCTTTTATAAAACTTTAATAAAACCTAATAAAGCTGGATGGTTTTGGCAATGTACTTGGGTGTACAAACCCTTATGGCTGGAGTGAAGCGCAAAGTTCGACATTTTTATATCCATGCAGAATAACGATGTTTTGTTTGTTTGAATTTGTGAACCATATCACAGAAAAAATAATGAATTTTAATAGGCGCCTAAAATTTACCCTAGTTTAATTTCAAGCCAAAGGAATCGTAAACAATGAAATTGTTTGCAATCTTTCATGCGCGATACAATAATGTTTGCAATCTTTCATACAACAGACTAGGTTCAGCCGTTATCTGGCTTAAGTTTACATGAAATATCCCATTAAGTTCTGCCAAATCTAGCATTCCCTTTACGTGCATTAGATAACGCAGATAATTACAGGTTTTTTTCAAACTGTGTATCCCAAACTTATGAAAGAAATGGTTGCATTAGAAATAAGATGCTTCATGTGTGTTTTACAACAAATTTTTGGGGTCCAGTTTATTGCGGATACGGACCTTATTTTTGGACAGCATTAAAAATGCTTTACTCAGGTTTGTAATGTTTGCTGCATATCTAATGGGTGTTTTAGCAAGGTTATTTCTTGCGCTCTTTTTTTTTGTAAGTGCAAGAAATTAATAACGAATCAACGTCGAAACGTTTTCATTTTCAAGCTAACAAGCAAGTTTTATTTTGTAGGTGGTCTTTGGTGAAATCAATCTGATTATAAATATATTATAAAAATCGTATTTCCAAATAATACTTAATGCGCGCCTGGTTTGGAAATTTTACATTTCGGAATGTGGAAGTGTGTTACAATACTCTTATCCAAATGATATCGGCAATATTTGCCTGCGGGGCTTATTGTATATGAAAGTAACCTCGGAGTGGGCGTGACTCATCAGACATTCTAAAACTCTTAATTGAGTTTTAAATCCATATTCACTTAAAACTCGGGGGGCAATACAGAGCGGGATTCATGGCCTCGCTACTACGGACGAGATTTTCGCGATTTGGCAAGTGCTGCGGAAATGTCGCGAATATAATGTGCCCACACATTATCTTTTCATCGATTTAAAATTAGCTTATAATACAATCGATCGAGACCAGCTATGGCAGATTATGCACGAATATAGATTTCCCATAAAACTGACGCGGAGATGGAAGACGGATCGTGGAGGAGGCGAACGAACCACGAATTGCATCAGTTGCTGGGAGATCCTCCCATCGTACACATCGCTAAAATCAGTCGACTACGATGGGCTGGGCATACCGTAAGAATGTCGGACAACAGCTCCGTTAAAATGATTCTCAAAAACGAACCGACGGGTACAAGAAGAAGAAGCGCGCTACGAGCAAGGTGGATCTTTCAAGTAGAAGGCGACCTGCGGACCCTCCGCGGATAGCGAGGCTGGCGAGGGACAGCCATGGACCGCATACAATGGAGACAACTTCTGTGTACAGCAGAGGCCACACAAGCCTTGGTCTGCTTGGTAAGGTAAGGTCACTTCAAACTCGTCAGAAGTGCTGTCCCTGAAAATCCAGTTAACATTGTTCTGATTAACCAAGGAAACGAAAAGATGACAAATCTACTATGGATGTTGACTATTCATCAACTTGTCACTCTACACTAAGTTTATTAATTTTTGATGAATTTTGAGTCGAATTTGACTCCATTTTCAGTTACATAAGAAGTTAAGTGGCAATCTAACGATTCTTCTCTTTATTGCTTCATTACAGAGAGACCGTATGAAACCCCTACTCGTTTTCTATGTTTTCTGATTATTTCAGAATTTCCAGTAACTCCCAAATTCTTCCCCGCTCCAGTATTCCCCCCCAACAAACCAAACAAATCCGAACATGACTATTCATGCCTCGAATCACAATTCACGGTGAACAGTGCTGCCACGCATTTCAATAATTCACACGGCTGAGCGTGCGCCTTTTGTTTTGAAAACAGAAAAGCTACTCTCACATCCTTCCGGCAGTGACACAAACCTCTATTTTTCATCCCACACACGTTAAAAGAACAAACAAGATGAAAAATTTAACACTCAAGGAGCAGGAAATTGTGTTTTTATTTTCCACCCCCCTTCGCTCACTCCGCGGAGGAAACGATGTGCGAGTCGTTGGATTTATTTTAAAGGGGATGTTCGATGCGTGACCGTTCGTGCTCTTTCTGCCGGGACTTGTTGCTGCGGCTTTCTCAAGCATGTGTGTGTGTGCGCGCGCGAAGAGAAGTAAAATGTGTAACTCAATTTGCTGGGAGTGTACTCTAAATTAAGACCAGACACGGCGTAGATAATCTGATTTGGAAGTTTGATGGTACACCTTCCGCAGCCAGCTCGCTTTCTCTCCTAAGCGTTGCGGTGGGCATAACGGGGTATTGTTCACTTCATTATCGCCCGCTGGAGCAACCAAGCGCGCTGTTCAACGGTCATAAATCAGTTTCGCTTATCGGATAGAACTTGCTACCACAGTGGAAGGTAATAGTTTCCACCCTACATATCTAACCGATATGGTGCTCCAGTAACCGCAACCTACTGCTGCTACTGCTGAGCTGAATTGCATTGCATCACAATGGGACCGAGGAAGACCCCCAGCAGTGTCAATCGATAAAATTACATGCATGGCTGTTGGACAAGGGCAGGAAGAACAACGACAACAATGCACCTTTACAGACTTCTGCCAGGTCCTCTAGCGGAGAAGAGGGCTCGGTTGCGCGAGTCAGGATAATAAATGCACACCGGCATTGCAATGCATCCTAGCGGTACACGGCTGAGTCAGCTTCTAGCGTATTTCCCCAAGAGGTGGCAGCGTTGCATTTGGGGTGTTTGTTTTGGTTATAAAATCGATCTCTCTTGCCGTGCAGCTGTGAGCTGTGTGTGACAAGCCGATCGGAGTGAATATACTACTACCTAGTCGCTGCTGCTGCCGCAGGACGATTGATGCTCTCCATATTCGCTGGAAGTTGCAATTCCGCAGCTGTTGGCATCTATTGGAGGAAAAATCGAGTTGTTCGTGCGTTCCAATGGGTTCATCTGTTATGGCATGGCGAGGTGTGCTCGATGAAAATGATTATTTTTCGAACTCCTGGATGGTTCGTGCGGAGACATTGATGCATTGCGAAGATAGTGTCCGACGGACTGACGGAAATGGGCTGTGGAGCAGCAGATTGAGTGGGTGCAATATTTATGAACCTTAGTCGGGTGAAATTTATGGTTCGATCAGCTTGGTGTGAGATTGAACCTAGGTGAGAAACCTCGGGATTGACTCCGAGAGTTGAACTTTGAGCTTACCGATGAATGATTGATATATTGGAAGGGAGAGATCATGATATGTTTGAAGGACATACCTATAGAAGTTGGCTCGAACATACTTTACCTGCATCGCATCAAGATCATTTATTTTCAAATCAGTCGTTGAACTTTGTGTGTCTCTCACTCTGGTGGAAATCTGCGTTTATTAGGGATTTAAAAAAAATATCATCGAATTTAGAATAAAGAATCCTCTACTTTCTAATTAATTATAAACGCAAAGATACTTGACTGTTCATCTAGTAGTTCGCAGTGGTTCAAGTTATCGTAAAGCTCTGAAGATCTCAAACCATCCCCCGTGAAGCTATTTCCGAATTTTCTTCAATTTTTACCCAACTCCCAAATATCTTTGAAATGTTTTAATGTTCCGGAATATTGCCGAAAATTTTTGTCATCTCATAAATCACTGCTGCTCATGGATCCTAGCAACCTACTTGTTGCAAATCAGTCAAAGTAACTTCAGTGTGACTCATTTAAGTCACAATCAAATTGCTGCAACCTATTAGGACAGTTTTTGCTCGAAAATTCACTCGGAGTGGTGATTTGACTTTAGGCCCAATGCCATTAAGCCGAACGTTATTAGGTCGAATCGCTAACTAAGCTGACGAAGTGCCTGATGATTTATTTACCTTTTTGTTTCTGTTTGCCTGCAATCACCTTCTGATCTAATTTCAAAGATGAAAAAAACTTCAACGAGTGGTTTTGAGATTAATAAGGACTGCTTGTGATTCAAAGAAGGAAAAACCTCTCATGCCAATTAGTAATTAAAAATTTGATTTTTTGTCAAAAGACTGCGAGAAAACCTAGGTTTAATCCTCAAAAAGACATGTTAGCAAATTAAAAAATTTGAAATTCAAATAAACTGCTTATAATTCAAAGAAGGAAAAATCTCCTCCAGAAAAAAAAAAAAATAGTTCTTACTTCAACTGCTAGTAGATGACGAGATTTCAAATTGGAACGACCACCTAATTATTGTAATAAGAAAAAATCTCACATAAATCTTTATTAGTTTCATGTAAAAAAAAAAGATTCCAAGAAATACTAAATTTTATTTTGCAAAAGGCAGCTGGCAGATTGAATGTTTTGAAATACGAAAGATCTGCTAAACGCTGCATACTGTACAGAAGGACTGAAATTTATTGGATTCATGTTTAGAAGATTTCATGAAATACAATATTCAGTCATCCACATATCAGGTTAGCTAATTTTAAGTACATATTGACTTTAGATAGAACTGCCCATGGTGTAAAGAAGGAATAATCTCCCATTAAAAAGTTCATTGGCAAAGACTTCATGAAATGTTAAGTCTTTCACAAGCTGAATGTCTATCTTCTACTTTCCTAAATTCGACCAAGTGACCCATTCGGCCTCATGGCTTTCGGCCTAATGACCCTACACCCTATAAGTTTGTCGGAACTGATAAGCTGTTCTGAAGTATTCTTCAACTCCCCGTCAGTTGCCTTCAGCTACGCTCGAAAGTTCCCTGTGAATTTCTCTTTAGTTTCGATCAGAGATCGAAATTCTCACTCAGCTGGGTGAAAGCTATGCTCTCTCTCAAACAGGTTGTCGATGAGTAGCGACCCGTTCACAAGTTCATCACTCTTTTTTCGCCGATAATTCATTATCCTCTCTCTTGCATATGCGAAAATATCTCTCTCCAAAATTCAACGAAAATATTTTCTCATGTCACATGATTCTCTAAAAACATGCTACCTAGATCGTAAACGAGGATCAAAAACCGCAAATAAGGGCAAGCACACTGGTGCACACTGGTTTTTTTTTGCATGACTGGTTTGAATTGTTTTTAAATAAATTATCTAATAGATAAATCGTCTAGCTCAAACCTTTGTAGGGGTAAGTGGCGGGACCATCATCATCATCATCATCATCGTCGTTATGAACCAGAAGTATCATCTATTTAGTTTGCTTCAAATATTCAAATTGTTGTTTGCTCACAACATTAAAAAATGGCTTTTTATCGAATTATAATGTCAGAATAAAACAAGAATGAAGACTGACGCATTTCGGTCTCTGGTTTCGATGAAAGTACTCAAAACTTTGGTTCCGATTTGCCCAGTCCACATGTTCAATATGTTCATGGTTTTTGTATCAGTTGTTTCATCGAATGTTTAGTTTCCGCATAGGTGACAATTAAAGGAATCCACAAACGGCCGCTGTCATGGCCGACTAGCATCGTCACTTCGACCTTTTGCGGGTACCAATATAAGAAACTGCAAAAATTTCACGTGCCAAACTTTAACCACATTTCGGCTGCACTTCGGCATACCAGTGATGGCTTCTACGATGTGTGCCATATAAAATGCTTGTTGATACAATCCTATCCTAAAAGCGACCATTTGTAAATTGAAAAGCAGTTTTTTTTTCGTTCAAAACTTAAAGTACTGCTCATGAAAATGAGTTTTCAGTTTTCTACTCATAAATCTCCCAGGGTACAGATTAAGATTTTTTGAATTCTGAATTCTGGTCTCATCATTTTCGACAATTCGATTCAAGAAATTAACTATGCATCAACGTCGAAAATTTTCATTTTTACGAATGAACAAGCTAGTGTCATTTTTGGAGGCGGCCTTTGGTGAGATCAATCTGATCATAAATATATTATAAAAATCCTATTTTCAAGTAATTTTCGTTTCCAAATCTGGAAGTGTGTTGGAATTCGTTATCCAAATGATATCGGTAATGTTTAAATGCTGGGCTAATTGTATGGTAAAGTAACCTCGAAATGGGCGTGACTCTCCAGACATTCTGGAATGGGTTGCTGGATCTGCAGTAGAGCTATTACGTTCTAGCTCCCGGATTAAACCTGCTGTCAATGGTCGCTTAAAGGATTGTCGGCCAACGGGTGTTAGATTGAATACACACTTATAAAATTCCGATAATTCGATTCAATTCAACTTCTTGAAGATATACGTTACCTTCGTAAAACTTAGGCCAATAATTTATGAAAGTACTTTGAACTGTGGATTCTACTCGCAATTCGTTCCATTCAGCCTTCCTAATAAACCACAAGTAATCGGCCTTCCTCTACTGCACGTAGCATACAGTAATTCCAGTTAAATCAGAAGCAAGAAATACCAGTACTGTGCCTAACGCGATTGAAAACCTTGAAAACCGATATAAATGTTCTAACCAATATGGCGATTCTGCTGCATGTCGTTCTGTTACTAATTTTTGAGTTCTCACTGACATAGTGGATCTTTTTTGGCTTTTATCGTACAGTTGAAAAAGAAAATAATTAGATTTATCTTACTAAGCACAGTGTTTTCGTAGGCTGAACTTGTTGAACGGATTGAACTTTTGATCGAGAGTAATGTCTGAATTTACTCAAAGCTTCCATCGGAAAGTTTCCTACAAACTTCTGCAATTACTTTCGACTTATTTGTGAGATTAGAGCTAATCTTTCGTTTAACATACAACCAACATCTTCAAAGTTTTTCCTAAAACTTCTAAAGTGTTTGTTTCAATTCCTTAATGTTTCTCAAGTTTTCCAAAAACTGTTCTCTAACTTCTGAGCTTAACTTTCGGAATTATTTTCGAGAAGTTTAGTTAGAATGTCCCATCGAAGATCTCTTTAACATCGTCTAAATAATATGCCTTTGAAGTTCATTCAAATTAGTAAGAAGTTCCCTTGGGATTGGTTTGTAGAAAGTCCTTCGACTTTAACGTTCTAATGTTTGAAATTCTCTGAATTCTGAATATCTTAGAAATTTCTACGTAGGATTAGGAATTTGCTGCAGGAACTTCTCTGGAGTTCGCTTAAGCTTTTGAAAATGTTTCTCGTAACTTTTCATTCAACGTTTTATGGAGTTTCATTTTAACTACAGTAGGTTGCCGTTTTTGGCATAATTTCGACGCCAAACAACTTCACAAATTGATTATCTGAACCAGCGAGACATCTTATTAAATTATAAAGCTGAATTGGTTGTTACATAGCAGAGCAAACCGGTGTATTAAAAACCAACGTATTGCCAAAAAAGGGGAACCTACTGTACTTGCGCTCTGTTATTTTTAAGAAATCAGCATTGTATTGGTATTGCCATTATAATCAGTTGAATCTCATAGAAAACAAAATCATTTTGTTCTATCACGGTTACCTCGAAAATCTGTCATGAAACTAGGTTTCAAAACAAACACATGCACGCGAAATTGTTGTAAAGGTTCTAAACAGCGGCCAAAATGCATTAAATAAAGACGTTTTCTTACGATACACACTTTATAATCATCACCGGCTTCGGTAATTTTTATCGCAATCTGAAAAGCTGAAACCAATTTTATAGTTTTCAGCAGTGTCGCCTTAACCTCAATCTACCTGTGCACTGACTCTCAAAACACAAACAATCGTCAAAATATTCCTGGCATTGAACAAATATCAACACTTCTTTGAGTGTAAATTATGCATTAAATCTGAGTTTGAAAGTTGGTACTGGTAGTTTCTTAGAGTTGTCCTTCCGAAAATTTGAAGTGGCGATATAATGGCAGCCATTTTTGTATTCCAGTGACCGTCACCTTAATCGTATTTGTGCATAATTTATTGTTCCACTAAACTTTTAAATTTCCATATAAATGAGAAAACATTATCTCCCACATTTCACTATTTATATTCGGCTACCAAATAGGTATACAGAAACCGAACGAAACAGTTTTTATTGTAATCACACTGGGGTTGACCCATCGTAATTCATTGCAAACTACACTACTGTTCTACAGATTATAAGCACACCTAATGTTGACGGCCATTTTGATTCGAATGAAATTTTTCAAATTCTTTTGGCTTCTTCCATTTGTCGGCTAAGGAAGCGGGTTTGAGCATCAGATTGGTACGAACTGCAGAAAGAAAATATGACGAACGGTGTACTTTGAAAACGGCAAACTGTACTTTGAAATACAAAGGCGCATTATGGCTGGCAATCGTGCCTATTTTTTACTCCGAAGGACGCTAAGATCGAACAAAATTCTCCGAACTACAAAGTTGACCATCTACAAGACATTATTTAGACCGGTAGTTATCTACGGCCACGAAACATGGACATTGCTAGTGGAGGTCCAACGCGCCCTTGGTGTTTTTGAACGGAAGGTGCTGCGTACGATCTGCGGTGGAGTGGAGATGGAAGACGAAACGTGGAGGAGGCGAATGAACCACGAATTGCACCAGCTGCTGGGAGAACCTCCCATCGTACACATCTCAAAAATCGGTCGACTACGATGGGCTGGGCATGTCGTAAGAATGTCGGACGACAGCCCTGTTAAAATGGTTCTCTAAAACGAACCAACGGGCTCAAGAAGATCAAGTAGAAGGCGACCTGCGGACTCTTCGCAGACAGCGAGGCTGGCGAGGTACAGCCATGGATTACAATGGAGACAACTTCTGTGTATAGCAAAGGCCACACCGGCTTTGGTCTGATTGGTAAGGTAAAAAGAGTCACATCTTTGCAAGTGACTTCTCTCACTTCACCAAGTGACAAAAGTCACTTCGACTCTCTGAATAATCCTCAATGACATTGCAAAGCAATAGAGAACGAGGAAAACACTCAAGTTTCCCTAAACAATATTCAGTTGGTCAGGCCATGTTCAGCTCTGGTTGGGCAAGCAGAAGTTACATATTATTCGAGGAAGTAAGTAAGAAAATCAGCACCCTTACTGTAGGTTTAAATCGGTTCAAAGTGGTTATTTGGCGTGGTTTAAAAAATAATTCTCTAATGCTAATTTTCTCTAATGAGGAAATCCAGCATTACACTATGTGAGTGGCCCTAACAGCATCTTTACTGTTGGTTTAATGTGGTTCAAAGCGGCTACTAAGCAGTGTTCAAAATTTTCGTTTGTTTTTTCCAATGAAGTAAACCACCATCACACTTTGCCTGTGGCCCCAACAGCATCCTTACTGTTGGTTCAAATGGGTTCAAAGTGGCTGCTAAGCAAAGTTTAAAAAAAATGTTTTCCTTATTAACTCACCGCTTTGCGAGTGGCCATTACACTTTGTGAGTGGCCTCTATAGCATACTGTTAAAGGGTGTATTCGTTAAAAATGGCACACACATATATACTCATCAAAATTAAACTGATTATCGGATTTTCTTGAAATGTTCAGGGAATGAAGAACTACTAATGAGTTTTGATTTACAACATTTGTTTTATTAAATTTCGTCTCCCATCCCGAATGCCCGCACCTTCCTTTTCACTCCACCCATCAAATTTTGTACAACCGATTTTCCCAGTGTTTTTGTTGTTTTTACCCAAATTTTCTTCAATTCTAGCTCTGTTTTTATAGTTTTGGGATGTTTGCGAAGTTCCGTTTTCATAATTGCCCAGAATTTTTCAATTGGACGAAGTTCCGGTGAATTTGGTGGGTTCATATCCTTTGGCACAAAATTGACTCCGTTGGCTCGGTACCACCCCAATACGTTTCGAGCGTAGTGGCAGGATGCTAGATCAGGCCAAAACAGAGTTTATCCTTTGTGCTTCTTAATGAATGGCAAGAGACGCGTCTTAAGGCACTCTTCCGTGTAAATCGCACCGTTTATTGTTCCGGAAGTGATGAAGGGAGCACTTATTTCACCACATCCGCAAATCGCCTGCCAGATTAGAAACTTCTTTGCAAATTTCGATAGTTTCTTCTTTCGAACATCCTCCGGAACATCGAACTTCGACTTGGCAACGAAATATTCTTGCCCAGGAAGTTGGCGGAAGTCGGCCTTGACGTATGTTTCGTCATCCATCACGATGCAACCGGATTTGGTGAGCAGCTTCGTGTAAAGTTTCCGGGCGCGGGTTTTCGCAGTGATGTTTTGTTTTTCATTCCGGTTTGGGGCTTTTTGCACTTTGTAAACATGTAACCCAGCACGCTTCATGGTTTTCTGCACAAAACCGACTGACACCTTAGACTTTTTAGCGACATCTCGAATTGACATGTTTGGACGGTTCTTGAATTGTTGTACGACTTTCCTGGCCATTTTACTGTCCATTGGACCACTTTTACGACCACTCCCTTCCTTCCTTTGGACACTCAGACGCTCCTTGAAGGTTCTTATTACACGAGACACAGTTGTATTTGCAATTCCAAGCCTTTTAGCAATCCACCGGTGGGACGCCCCTGGATTTTGATTGTGAGTGCACAACATTTTCTCACGGACAATTTCTTGTTTCGACGACATGACTGGAACTACTGAATGTATAACTATGAAACTTGGCAGATGTAAATAATACACTATGGATAAGATCTACTCAAATTTCTAGGTTTTTTACTCATACGATTCAAAAGTTACAGAAGATTTGAATACACCCTTTAGTCTAAATCGGTTCTAAGCAGAGTTTGAAAAACTTGTTTTCCGAATCAACTCACCACTTTGTGACATACTTTGCGGCTCTAACAGCATCCTTACTGTTGGGTTGAATCGGTTCAAATAGGTTTGTGGCTGTTTAGAGTAATCAAAAGAAAATGTTTGTTTTCTCTATGAACTCAAGTACTGCTGTTTAAAATCAAACAGCAGCGATATTTAAAAAAAATCCTTATCTTCCCTATGAAAAACCACCGTCACACTTTGTGCGTGGCCCCAGCAGCATGATTTAAAATTGGTTTAAATTGATATTATTGTCAGAATAATATATATTGAATTAAGCGAATCGTTTACCAAAACGAACCATGTTGCCAACCTAACCCTTGTATCAAACATCTCAGTGATTTCTAGTGGAAGCGCAGAGGCTTGGCTCGGCTTCCAATAAAGCGAGTATCATGTCAACATATGTCTACTGATTCCTCATATGACCTGCATTCTGGAAGGAAAGGCGCCAATATTTTCTTGAAGCTCGATTCAAAGTAAATCTGGACGCACGTCTTAATACACCACCGCGTCCCTGGTGGTTGGAACAAAAAACGTTTGACAGGCATTTGTTGATGTTTCATTGACGAAGAAATTGGTGAAAAGTTGTTCTCGATTGATCGACGCATCTCGAAATTACGGATCATGGAACTTGAGAAAAGAAAATTAATTGTGCACAAACATCTAGAGAATCCTTCGTGGTCTGCCTCAAAAATAGCAAAAGTGTTAAAATTCCCAAAGTCAACAAACAAACAAACATTACAAGGATACTCTGAGTGTGGATAGAGCACAGCGCATCTATCATAAAAGTGGCATTAGGGACAAAGAGCTGAGGAGAAAGGTGTTGAGGTACGCGAAAGACAACCCAGGTGTCTCCATACGTGATTTGGCAAAGAAATACGACACATTGATTGTTGTTTTTTGTATTCTTCCAAGCGCGGAAGTAACGATCTTTGATGAAGTTTGTCAGAAGAAGATAATTTCTCATCTCCATGCGAAGCGCTAGGAGTGGACGGTAATTTATTGCTAGAACGAATAGACATGAAGATACACTTTCTCTTCATGTCTATTCGTTCTAGCAATAAATTACCGTCCACTCCTAGCGCTTCGCATGGAGATGAGAAATTATCTGCTTCTGACAAACTTCATCAAAGAAATACGATTCAAACTTTTCCACCGTGCGTAACATCCTTTCAAGAGAAGGTCTTTTTGTGCCAGTAAACATCCGAATCGCTCCCTGAAACAAAATTTAGTGGCCAAAAATCGAGCACGATTACTATACGAACGAGTTTTGAAGAAATTTGATGGCTGTATTTTAATGGATGACAAAACGTCTGTCAAAATGGATTATAAACAAATCCCCGGACGAAAATTTTACCTGGCAACTGGTCGTGGGGATGTCTCTTCCAGGTATAAATTTGTTTTTGCTGATAAGTTTGCTCGGAAACTAATGATTTGGCAAGGAATCTGCAGTTGTGGCCTTAAAACCAAGGTTTTCATCACATCTCACACAATGACGTCGAAAGTTTACAGTAAAGAGTGTCTGAAAAAGCGGATTTTACCCTTCATTCGGCAACACAAGACCAGCGTTATGTTTTGGCCGGATCTAGCCAGCTGCCAAACAATATTAATTTCGTCGCCAAAGAGATTAATCCTCCGAATTGCCCTGAGTTCAGACCGGTCGAAATATATTGGGCAATTGTCAAGCGAAAACTTCCAGGATGCGTTAAAGAAGTGACAAATGCACAACAAATGCGTTTAAAGTGGAATAAGTTCGCCGGTTGAGTGTCACCAGCGACTGTGCAGATCATGATGGCATTGATCACAAGTAAAGTGCGACAGTTCGTTCGAAACGGTGAAATATAATAACTTGTTGTACATATATCGTTTGAAAGCTGAATAAATACCCTTTTGGTTGACGTTTTGATCAACCGTGTATGTTATTTAATTCTTGAGTTATGATCACTTGAATGCGTCCAAATTTACTTTGAATCGGGCTTTAGTGATATAACTCTTCTCAATAGAGTTCCAATTTTGACGTCGTAACCCTTTACATGGACTTAGTATTTTTTCGGTTCTTTTGATTCATGCTCCCGTTCAAGTGTTGGGTGAAAGTCGTGAAAATTGATTGTAACCGATCTTATTCGGATGCATGCTGATGATTTCTTTCTGAGAGAACTGAAAATATTTCGATCATAGCCTGAGCTGACTACGCAAACTAATTAAAAAACTCTAACTTGTAAATAAGCTTCATCGTCTGTCAACGTTCGATGATGTTAGATTTTTGAGTGCAATGAGGGCTTTGGTTCAACCAACAAAAAAAAAAATTATAGACACATTTCAAAACATCTCGCACAAGGCAGCTAAATCGGTTGCAGAGAAGTCTACACTGGTTTTAAATTGGAGTAAATTCTAAACTTCGTCCACTTTAACTGTTCACAGTGCACGAACAAATGAACCGAAATAGGATTAAAGTGACTGCAAATCTGTGTTATTTCTAAATCTATTTGTCCAGATTTTGTCGTGAACAATTTTAAGACAAGAACAAAACGATTGGCGCCTTCACTTTCCGGATGCTTTTGGCATGTTTGACTTTTCGTAAGATCAACAGGTGGGATGTAATTCTCGTTCATTAAAATTTTTTTTCGTTCTTTTCCATACGTTACCATACTCCAACAATATTTTGTTTTTCGGTTAGAAATCTCCTCCAACTTGCCCCGTCATCATCCCATCTACCCAGAATTAAATTAATTACCATTTACCTGATGTTATGTGTCCATATGTATGGTGTCATGCTTTCGTAGAAAAATCCCATCCCTGCCCCCATTTCTCTTATGACAACTATTTTGTGCAACCTGCCTTGCCTTAATCGCTTTAAAAAGCCAGAAACCGGTCGTCCAATAAATGACCATAAAAACCTGAACCGGCTGCTGCTTGCTCCCAACAACAATATCCAGCTAATAATACCTGCCTGACTCTGAAAAGCAGACCTACCATTGCAAAACCCACACCCACACACACACGAACTGTACATTTTAATTGTGTAATTTTGCTTAAAACAATACTCACACGAGACAACGACGATTGGCCCCCTCTCCGGAATGTTCGACCTTAATCCGGCAGTAAATTGCTAAGCCGAGCCCTCGGAAAGCCCACTCTGGTTTTGGACAAATTCGTGACTTTCTTCGTTCCCAAAATCTGCCTGCTCATTCTCCGACAAGGACTGGAGCTCGATCCCAGCAAAGCACAAAAGAGGCTAACAATATAGCAGGGGAGCTACGAAGGGAACTGGAGAACGTGATCCAGCCGCATAATGCTGCCTGAACTTAACTACATACACAAACCGGGTATAACAGGTGAGTCATCGTCGTCCTCCCTCTCTCTTTGGTTGACTCACATAGGCCTGGCAATGTTGTGAATGTGCAGTGTGTCCTCTTGCTGTGGTTACAAATCACAAGAATGCCTTGTGGATTTGCAGGGTGGATATAAGGGGAACGATTTACACGGTGCTGATTCGCGGAATCCATCGAAAGGGAAATTTGGTTTTCGGAAACTTTCAATTCCCTAATAATGGATGATGACATCTATCGTTATCCAATGGTAGACCACCCTACCCCGGCATGAATCGAAACTTGCAAAACAGCTCTCCTAGCATGGCCTTCTTCGGTCCTCGCCGTCGTCATACCCCAGTTCTCACCACTGACTGACACATGCAGCTCTGCTTATGACGGATGACGGTGGGAGGAGGGGAATTGTACACACAAAAATATCTTGCGTTGATGGTTATAATGCCAAGAGTAAACAATTCGATACCTCATGGCAGAGTCGAGTCGAGTATTTCACATCATACAGCAACGCCCGGCGGTGGCAGCACTGATCTCGTCTCAAGTTCTCCTCTCGTCTGCCTTCCACCTTTATCATCACCTACAGCATACTGTGGAGCGGTTGGTTCGATGAAATTGGACCGTTTGGAGAATGCAAAAATTTCACATAAGACTGAGCCTCCGCTAGCATCCACGCCTCAGCCAGCCGAGCGCACAGCAGCAACACATCACAAATCATAACATCGAGAGTAACTTTTTCGCAATCACATCAGCCACCTAGCACAAATATGGATGTATCCAACCAACAAAACAGAGGATTACTGCACACGTGCTTGTTGAGTCGAGTTTCGAGTTTCAAAAGCAGCGCGCGGTGAGTTTGACGACCATGGTGCTTGGGTGGCGAGGTTGGCTTGTTTGCTCGCTCTGTGGCTGCAAAGGAGGCAACTTTTTTGTTTGTGTTTAAATTTTGTTTGCTTGCAACTTTCGGAAGAATTTGCGAAAATCTTTCATCCTAGTGTGATCGGGGAGTCGTTTGTTTCTTAATGCAGATTGAATGAGGCAACTGCCGTTTTGGGCGCAAATTTTGAATTAAAAAATGTCAGCTCTCGAGTAATTCATGATCTGGGACTTAAAGCCAATTGTAAACAATGACTTTAAAAGTCGATCTTTCATGAATCTCAAGGCTCCTGCGATATCCAACTACAACATATAGTAGGGAAAACATTCTTCTACCAGATGCTTCTTTCAATTCGCGAGTGTGTATTGAGATTCGCTAGAAATCTACTTTTTGAATCAATGTTAACAATTGGTTTATCATGAATTAATCGAGAAATGGAGTACACTAAAAAAAATCGACACGTTATTTCCACGTAAAATTTCACGTAACTTTCACCTGAACACGTAACCAAATCTTCTTCACTAAAATCAGGTGAACATTACGTGCCAGTGATTTATGTGATTTTCACGTAGAATGTGGATTTACGTGGAAATCACGTAGCTCTTACGTGAATTCCACGTGTTTATTACTGGTATAGGCAGTGGACGAAAATTACGTGCGTTTCGCGTGGAATAGAAGATAATAGAAGACAATAACTTATGATAACAGTAGTGCGATGGAGCTGAATCTGAATGATCTGAATTTTATTTTTGGGGTTTTACCGGATGTCTAACTGTTAACTAAGACAAAAATACCACAATTATTGAAAAAATTGAGAAAGTTTGCACTTGGTTCAAATTATAAATCTGGCCTTTATTTTTTCTTGTTAGAATGAGACATCTCAGCAATGCGAATATATATAATCAGAATTAAGGTTGTGATTTGAGTCACTTTTGAGTGACCTTTGAGTGACTTGTGATGGATTTGGGTAAAATTCGACTCAATTTCGAGTCAGTTGCGCTTGACGTGCAAGACTTTGAACACACCTTCTTTAGGATCACGGGAGACTCTTGCTGGGTTTGGGCGTGTATCTTCCTCATAATTTTGCGTAATTTCAACTAAAGGGTGAGTCGATAATTATTGCGACACGGAACCAAATTGTTACAGTAGTTCAGTGTAGGTATTTGTTTCAGTTTACAAACGTCGGTTAAAGTTTAGTATGAGTTTGAGTGAAAAGCTAGACATTTCTGATTAATGCCCTCCATCAGAGCCTTTACAGTCGATTTTGGTACGTTTTTTGCATTTTTTTTCTCCACTTCCTCATTTCATTTTCGTCCTTCGCCTCTCCTTTGGTCTTCCGAAGTTCGCGCTTCATCATGGTCCTATAGGTTTCGATCGCACGGAGTTCCGGACAGTTTGATGATTTCATGTCTTTCGGTACAAAATCCACAGAACTAGCCGCATTCCACTCCTGCGCGATTTTGGAGTAGTGGCATGAAGCCAAATCGGACCAGAACAACAGTCTATAATCGTGCTGTTTAGTCTCGCTTGAAATTGGCAATCAGTGCTCTCTCAGTTTTTTTTTGCCGTTGTTACTGGTTATCGTCCAGCTCCTGGCTTGTGGTCCACTGTTATATGTTCCTGGAACCTTTGGAGGACACTTAAGACGGTCGAATGATGTATATTCATCAGTTTTATCAAGACGCGATGTGACAGCCCAGACAGATTTTGCATGTAGGTGAAAAAAATTCTTTCGCAAATGGATTGCTGATTTTCTTTCATCTTGACCGAAATCTTGCTGGCAACTGCACAACTAAGCGGATGTAAACAATACACTCTAAACTAAAACTGGGCAACATTTGGTGAATTTCGGTCAAGTGTGAAAAATGCTACGCCTGCTTCAAAGTGTCGCAATAATTATCGACTCGCTCTTTGAGTGTACAACTTTTAGTATCGTTTTTGCGTAGGATCAAATACCCTGACTGCTAGAAGTGAACTGGAGGCGATGGCGATCCCAAAATAATGGTTGGAGGTATTTTTCTAGACCTCAACAAAGCATTCGATTCATTCGATCATCAGATACTCCTCCATAAATTAGACATTTATGGAATAAAAGAAGACGCAAATGATCCTACTTCGAAGTTATCTAACCGACAGAACTCAGTACACCTGAGTGAATGGAGTTTCTAGCTCACGAAAACCATTGACAATTGGTGTTCCTCAACGTTCTTCCTAAGATCAACTTTCCTGGCAAACCGATGTTGTTCGCTGATGACACGTCGTTATCATACGAAGGCAGAGATCCTGAAGAAATCATTCGCAAATTGACAGACGGTATATATAAACTTTAAAGATTTTTCGCAGAAAATCTCTTGTCTCCAAATTTGTCGCTTCCCGACAGAGAATTCCACCTTATTCGGATGTCGTTGTTTCTTCAACTAAAATGCAACGCTTTCTTCTGTGTATAACTTTTTTTTCGATTAAATTTTGGGTAAAACTAGTTTAGAGTGTAATGTTTACATGTGCAAAATCACAATCTGTCAAGCGGTTATCGAGATGGCTTCCAAGCAACAATAGCTTCGACAAAAAATTATGGGCGCAGTCGTGAAAAATCTAGGCCAGTCCCACAGGTGGATCGTGAAACATTTGGGTATCGACAATTCGACCGTGTCCCGTGTGGTAAAATCGTTCAAGGAGACCCAGACGACCCAGCCAGCGGCGAAGGTGCAGCGGAAGAAAAGCGAAGACGACCGACCCCGCGAACGTAAGGAAGGTGAGGGATTACTTCAAGCGCAATCCGAACCATTCGATTCGGGACGTGGTCAAGAAGGTCAATTCTTCCGTCTGGTTCGTCCAGCAGACAATGAAATGGGCCGGACTTCGTGTCTTCAAGGTAAGGATGGCGTCTCACCGAACCCGCGCCAGGAAGCTGTACAGCGAGTGGTTGGTGCTGCCGAAATGCATCGTTATGGATGACGAGACGTACATTACAGCGGGTGCCAAGCAGATCCTCAGCCTGGAGTTTTTCATCAGCAGGTTCCGCCTGGATGATCCGGAGAATTTCTGGATGAAGAAGGTTGAAGAATTTGCCAAAAAGTACTTGGTGTGGCAGGCGATCTGACGGTGCGCAAGTTCTGCAAGCCTTACCCGAGCAGGAACGAATAACTTGATAAATGGCCTTGGTATTTAAAAGCGCTGCATAAGAAGTAATACCCGAGCAGAACACAAAAGCATATGAATACCTAATTTTGATCTTGATAACTTGATAGCTCAGATTAAGAGGTAAAATACCTAAGCAAAATACCTAAGAATTGCAAGCAAAATGTCTCTAGAATAACTAAACTTGATATTCCGGATACCTGGGTAAGTATCTGGTCACCTTAGAGGTATTATTTTGGTATTGTCTTACCTCAATTCGGTATTCGCATGACATTGTGGGAACAATTTGATGGTATTATCCTCAGGTATTTTACCTCTTAATCTGAGCTCATAAATACCAAGGCCAGTTATCAAGTTATTCGTTCTGGGTATACCTGAGGATAATACAATAAAAAGGTTCCCACAATGTTAAGCGAATTCCAAATTGAGGTAAGACAATACCAAAATAGTACCTCTCAGGTATATCCAGGTATCCCAAATAACAAGTTTTTTTTTTTTCGAGAGATGTTTTGCATGCAATTCTTAGGTATTTTGCTTACGTATTTTACATCTTTTGATGTGCTCTTAAAAACCAAGGCCAGTTATCAAGATCAAAACTAGGTATTCATATGTTATTTTCTCCTGCTCGGGTACATACCGGCCGGCACACGCGGCCAAATATATAAAGAAGAATGCCTCCAGAAGCGCCTGCTGCCCTTCCTCCGGTCCCACGAAGGTGACACTCTGTTTTAGCCGGATCTGGCATCGTGCCATTATGAGAAACCGGTGATGGAGTAGTACGAAGCCAACGACGTTGTTTTGGTGCTGAAGGAGGAAAATCCGCCAAACTAGTCAGAACTTCGCCCAATAGAAAAAATCTGGACGATTTTGAAGGGAAAGCTCCGAAAAACAGGGAAGTTATTCAAAAACGACAAGGATTTGAAAAAAGATTGGATGAAAGTGTGTAAGAAAGATGGCGCAAGTGTTGTACAGGTTTTGATGGGTAGCGTTAAGTCCAAGGTGCGGGCATTTTTTTTTTTGTTGGGGCGTAGAACCACTGCGTCCACTGAGTTGAACTTTTGTGGTATAGAGCATTTATGCGGGCATTTAGCCTAAAGGGTGTACGGAATCAAATTGCGACACACACAAATATTCGGCAAAATTCGCCCGTTCAACCAATCATCTTCAAACTTTCAGGGAGTAAAATAAAACATGTTATGAATATTTTCCCATGTTTGTTTTATTCAATTTCAATTCCATATCCAAATGCACGAACCTTCTTCTTTACACAACTCCCAAGGTCCATATCTTCCTCCGATTTTACTTCCTTAGGATGCTTCCGAAGTGCCTGCTTCATGATGACCCAGTACTTTTCAATTGGCCGCAGTTCCGGTGCGTTCGGGGGGTTGAGATGCTTCGGCACGAAATTGACCTCCTTAGCCTTGTACCACTCCAAAACCTCTTTCGAGTAATGGCACGAGGTTAAATCCGGCCAGAAAATCGTAGGACCATCGTGTGACCTCAGAAGAGGAAGTAGACGCTTTTGGAGGCATTCCTTTAGGTACACCTGCCCATTGACCGTTCCAGTTGTCACGAATGGGGTGCTCCGCTGTCCACACGAGCAAATTGCTTGCCAAATCATATATTTTTTGGCAAACTTTAACATCTTCTGCTTTCTAACGTCCTCAGGGACATCGAATTTATGATGAACAGTGAAAAACTGGGGCCCCGGATGCTGCCGGAAGTCTGCTTTTACATACGTCTCATCATCCATAACGCGGCAATGTGGTTTCGTCAACATCTGGGTGTAGAGCTTCCGTGCACGTGTTTTACCTACCGTATTCTGCCGTTCATCACGATTAGACGGGCTTTGGACTTTGTACGCATCTTGCACGAAAGTTTTGATTAGATTCAGTTTCTTCGCCACATCTCTAACTGTACTGTTGGGATTTCTCTTGAAAGCTTGAACTACCCGCTTGTGATCCTTAACACTATACGAAGATCCATTTTTGCCACTTTTTTCTTTCCAATCGATTGTCAAACGTTCGTGGTACCGATTTAAAACACGAGATACCGTAGAATGTACCATTCCCAGCGTCCTGCTGATGGCACGATGAGAACGATCCGGATTTTCGAGGTACGAGCGCAAAATATCTTTACGCCGCTGCTGTTCTTCCGACTCCATCTTCGCAACGATTGCACATCTGCCAGTGAAACTTACAAAGCGTAAACAAATACACATTGAACTTATTCCACCCAAAATTTCAATAGAAAATACCCAACGGGTAAAAAGTTACAGCCATTTAAAAGTGGTGCAGTTTGATTCCGTACAACCTTTAGGAGAGGAGGTTGAATAAACCTGCTTTGCAAAAACGTAGCTAATATGTGTTTATTTATTCCATTTTTGTCTGTTGCATTTTTATCGAGTACAATCTTTATGTCCAAAAAGGTGTAGCTATATCTCATGAAGTTTTTCTCACCCATACGTACAGTGAATACATCGCAAATAGCCTTGTCGATTATGTTGAACATCAAGATCTGCACTCATGGATAGTTTGGAGTACCTTAGGTATTCTAGAAATACTAAAACTTCTCTTTTGCAGAGTTATGATGTCTCGTGGGGCTATTTTAACTCATACGTACGGTGGAGACATCGTAAACCGCCTCGTTGATCATGTAGAACATCAAGATCTGATTTTAAGATTTGGCCAGCTGTCATTACGCAAAAGATACATTCTTGATATGAGCAAAATAACATGTCTATTTACTGTTCCCAAGTATTGTAATCGACCCGTAGTCGCGCTATTGAAACATCAAGGGAAACCTCATAATGTAGTTGAGAGACATCAACGTCCAAGAATTTCGTTCTAGGGTACGGGGCGGGTTTTAAGCAGTTCATGCACCACCTGGGACATTTGATGAAGCTGTATGTGAACTATAAATAGTACTGCACATATTCGGACGTTAATCCCTCTGCTTATTTCTTATCTATCGGAACTAACCTTCAAAAACTAGCAATATACTTTGAAAATTTCATAGCGATGGAATAAAGTTCCCAATTGCAAGGACGTATTAAAAGCATGCGGATTGCTTTCCGATCAAGAAAATGTTTTCTTCAGCTCCACAATCCGTACACAAACTAACAATAGTGTATGTTTGTTATTTGTTGCTAACGTCAATTTTCTCAACCCGCCGCTTCGTTTTACCAATCCGCTCTCGAAAAAAATCAACCTAAACATTTCGATTGCTATGATTACAAACTCAACTACTAGCAGGTTATGAAACAGACGTACGCGACCAAACTTTTAGTCTGTCATAGATCTTTAGATTGGCAATGTGTATTTCTTATTTCATTTACTCTCACAGTAATGTTAGGCAAAGCGGCTGTGACGACAAACGTGATTCATAGTTTAAAAACGAAGAAGTGTAAGAGACAGCAGATTTCACGTTGCAATACCCGTGTGCTATAGCCATGGTTAACAAAGGAGAGAGGAAAAATGAGCACACTCAAACGCAACTGTGGTGCCATATTTGCCGCATAACAGAGAAGGGTTATTTAGCGTCGAGTACTGTTGGACAGCTCTGAAACATATTTTTTCATTGCATATGATAGTTCCAAATTATGCATAATATAATCATAGGCATACATCAACTTCGAATGACTGGGAAAACTTGAAATAAATAGTGATTTCAGATCATCTAAATAGGAAATAAATTTTAACTCAATGTTCAACATCACATTCTGGCAACAAGCCTAGCTGTGAGAGAGAGCCGATGAAGACATTCTCTCCGGTACACGCGATCAAATGCAACGTACGCAAAGGCAAAATTTGAGCGAACTTCGTCAGCAGGTAGGAAACTGATGGTTTTCTAGACGTTGTATTTTAAATCTTCAAAATGACAGCAATTAATTGGAAATCAATCATTATTTATGCATCGAATCACTAGCCCGATGGATAGAGTTTATGTTCGTATCATTAAATGTAAAATAATAGTTTCTAACAACCGTTTAAAACAGTGACCCCCTGATTAAGTCGTTCCCTACCCTATGTGACTTACTGCTTCGAAGAAAATTGACAAGGACACCGTGCAAAGATTGATGAAAGGTGTGAATAAGAAAGTACGCGCAACAGCTTATGGAAATAAATCCATATAAATCTATATGCAGTTGTGTTGAGTATCACATGTATCTATAAAATGAAATAAATAATATGAATGAAAAACATGCTATTGTTTATCTAAAAATATTTTGTGTGTGTCCGAATTTTCGTGTGAACCTTTACCTTGATTTAGGAAAAAAAAATGCAAATTCTTACAGGAAATAATTTTGAATTTATTCAAAAATTATTTTGATTTTCTCAAAGTATTCCTCTAGGATCCTGTTAAACCCACTATGTTTTGCACCGGAAAAAATCGGGACCTTAAATTATTGATACGAGAAACCCGCCTCGTGATAATTTGTACACGACTGTCATATTCCTTCAATTGTAATCAAATAAAGCTGTGAGGTGCTATATTGAATCTCACCCCAAGTTTCGATTCCAGTTTCTTATTTCGGCTTTTGTTGACAGTATTTCAATTTTCATAGTTTTCCGCAAATCATTCATCTTGACACGTGAAAACATTCTCTGTTGAGTATTCTGCATTAAGCGTGTTGCTTACCTGTCATTCGACAGTGTTCCCAGTAATCTTTTTGTTTATTATAGTGCAACAGGATCTCACTTATCCATACTGATAAGCTTTCTATTAACAAAAAAAAATATGCTCAGCCCATCTTTCCCATGATCGTCTTCTTGAACCGAGCAAAATTCGTTTGCTCGACAACATAAACCAAAACCTAGCACAGCACAGCGGTTGACGAGGTTACCGAGAACCGGGCAAGAACAGTTTATCTTTCCGATGATTTGTTTAATTTTCGAAGAATTTAATTGAATTTCTGATTGCGGCAAACATTCCGAGCGAAAACAAAGAAAATGCCTCCCACGCAAGGCGAACAAAAATATCTTCTGTTTGGGAAAACTTACCTTTCGGTTTTCTCCGGTTGAGGCAAAAAAAAATCTGTTCAATTCCAGATGGTGCTGCTGCTCGCGATGGGTGAACTCGATTCACTTGATATGTTGTTTCTGTTTCATTTCCTCGTGTCTGCAAAAGAGAAGGAATAATAAAAAATAAATACCGTCGTTTAATGGTGGTGCCGCGCCGGTAGGCATAAATTCCCCAAAAAAACAGTAAATCAATTTAAACTTTTTCCCTAGCTCACCGTAGGGGCACACTAAATGAAAAATGACGGGAACCGGGTCACACCAATCTCCGATCGGGGATCACTAGCCGCCGGGTGAGTGTAAAAAAGGCTTAATCGTTCAGTTTTCCACCTCATTTAAATGATTCATTTGGGAGTTAGGGGTCAGTTTGTTGATTTTCGCCGCTCCGAAGATCCGAAGAAAGTAAATAGCCCATCAGGGCCAGGGCGAACGGACATTAATCAGTTTAGTAGCGCTCTAAAAACAATACTTCCGTCACCCTTTTGATCACATTAAATGGCAAGCGAATGAACGGCCCTCCGTTTGGTGTGGTACAAAGAAAAGCGATTATTATTACTTTAGACATGCCGCCGTTTGATGAAAAAAGTACGCACGTAACTGTTTTTATTGCTCGCTCATTGTGATCTCTAGCTGGAGTCCGGGTCCGGCTCTGTCAGTCAGTCAGTCAGGCAGTCGGACGACGATTAAACAAACAATCCGGAATATTTTGGAAACGAAACGAACTGAAGAGTAATGGTAGGTAGTTATTAGTTTATTGTTTCCGACAAACTGCGCGCAAAGCGCACAGTAAATCTCCTCAAACTAATGGTGGTTTGACCTGCCCGATGAAGTGGTCCATGTAGACGTCATACCATTAACGGTGGCTTAGTTGGTTGGTGGTGGTCGGGGAGGAGGAGCAGGAGGAGGAAGCTTAAGCTCGACAGCACAGGTGATGGATGAGTGGTGTAAAAGTTCAACACGGTTCGCTTCTGCGGTTCAACAGTCACTAATGTGCCTGTCGGGGGATAAGTTCAGGATGTGTTAAGTAAGGGTTTGGGGGCTGGGTTTCACACCTGGCGAAAAGGAGAGCATTTAGTTCGCCGGACGCTAATTTAGCGTAACGTGAAACTTACTTAGGAGTGGTTGTTTTTTTTTGGATTGAATGAGTTTTCAATTGAAGTTGGCAACATTGTTTTGAATACACTGTTAATGGGATTTAAACAAGTTCGATTGTAAGCGGTTGATTGAAAATTCTAATTTAAGTTTCTTTTTCTTTTTCGTTTACAGGTACTATCAATGAGATAATAAGCAAATATAATTAGGTAAGAATTAAATTTGCCTGACTCTTCTTCGTTGTCAAAACTACACTACAAAAGATTCTCGAGTGCCGGAATCATGTTTGAATTTCGGAACTTGTAATTCTGAGCTATATACTTAGCTTGACGAGTAACAATTTAATGATAGAAATAGGTAGGTAATTTCTCCATACATTCCAGTTAACATTTACATACAAATTTGAAAACAAATGGGTCATCCGAATCAGTAGAAATTTTTAGAAAGTGAATTTTCTCACTTAAAAACGTCAAACTGGTGGGTACTTCAGTGTACATGTGAGTTGTTCAGTTTTTGTAACTGCCAAGTATGTGTTCTTCATTCAGTACAATCATTTTATTTTCTCTAATCAAATTTAAGTTCTACGAATTTGCTTTCATTTCTTTGTCCTGATTGCTATATTGCAACATAAACTAAGTCCTTCTTCAAATCGAAACATTCAAATAACATCATTGCTTTCGATTAAAGGGTGTTTCGATCAAAATTTGGTCGACTTAAACTTGACGCATTTCCTTTCATCATGAATTAAAAAATTTAGCACACCCTTCATTTTGGAGATAAGTGCGTGCAGCACCATGCCTCTATTTTGATTTTGAGATTAGCACTTCAGTTATCAAAATGTCGTTGAAGGAAGAGAAGCAACGCATCAAAATTTTGCACGTGCATAGCGAAAATCCAAACTACTCTCACGTCAAGTTGGCGAAATTGTTGAATGTGACTAAGTCAACTGTTACCAACGTTGACTTAGTTACTGTTACCAACGTTCGCGATCGTGCTTTGGCCGACTCCAACACGTCGGCCAAAGCACGATCGCGAAAGTTGTACACGACGATGCTGACGAAGTTTGATTGCGTAGAAGAGGGCGATGAAACTTAAGTCAAGGCAGACTTTAAACAGCTTCCTGGACTGGAATTTTATACGGCAACCGGACGGGGAAAGGAAAGCAATGTTCGCGAAAAAATATCAGGTGTGGCAGGCCATCTGTACCTGTGGCTCGAAGAGCAACGTTTACATTGCGACCGGAACCGTCAACCAGGAAATTTATCCGAGCGAGTGCGTACAAAAACGTCTACTGCCTTTCCTGAAGCGACACATTTGTTCCGTTCTATTTTGGCCGGATTTGGCATCTTGCCATTATAGAAAAAAGGCCATGGAGTGGCCAACGTTCAAGTGGTGCCCAAAGACAAGAAACCTCCCAACACGCCAGAGCTCCGCCCAATCGAACAATATTAGGCCATCGTCAAGCGGAACCTTAAGAAGACTCAAAAAGCTGTTGTGAGCGAGAAACAGCTCAAGGCAAACTGGCGTTCTGCGGCGAATAAAGTGGACAAGGAGACTGTATAAAATCTTATGGCAGATGTTAAACGAAAGACCCGGTAATTCGCATTCGGTAAAAAGGAAGCTTAGTTGAATACTTAACTGAACTTGAAAAAGAAAAAGAATTTGACTTGTTAATAAAAACTTTGATCGACTCACACACATTACTGTTTGACCAAATTTTGATCGGAACACCCTTTATTTGAAGGCACCCAAACCGACTAGTATATTTGTGAACGAACGTCGAGTATCATTTGAAAAAGGCAATCGACTATCTTCGTTGCTCGATTCTCTTCATCAACTTTCTCTTCTGTGAAAAGGATTTTTGAAATGAAAGGGTTTTGTTTTATGAATGGGATTTGTTGGGGGGGGGGAAAAGAAGGTTGGGAGAAAAAATTCTGCACACCCACGTTGATAATCCAACGTGGTCCGCAATAAAAATCGCAAAAGCGTTCAAAATCGCCAAATCAACCGTGTATGATGTGCTCAAACGTTTCAGGGAGCGAAAGAGCGTGGATCGAGTGCCTCAAGGTAAGCGTCGTAGTGGAACCTATGACCGCAAGCTAAACCAGAAGGTGTTGAGAACCGTCAGAGCAAACCCTGGACTATCAGATAATGAAATCGCACAAAAATACGCTGCTGCTCGCAGTACCGTTCGATATCGTTCTTATCGAGCTAGCAAGTAACCAAACAGAACGTTGAAGCAAAGTTTCGTCAGCAAAACTCGAGCTCGGAAATTGTACTAGCAGTTTTTGACGAAGTATCAAGGATGCCTGCTCATCGACGATGAAACCTACGTCAAAATGGATTTCGGACAGCTTCCTGGCCAAAAATTCTACATGGCGACGGCACGAGGAGATGTTCCTGCGAAGTTTAAGTTTGCTTTTATGGACAAATTTGCCAAAAAAAAAAAAACTGATGATTTGGCAAGGGATATGTAGCTGCGGAGCAAAGACCAAAGTGTTCGTGACGAATAAGACGATGGACTCGAAGCTGTACAAGGAAGAATGCCTCAAAAACCACGTACTACCTTTCATTAAAGCCCATAAAGGTCCCGTGAAGTTTTGGCCAGATTTGGCGAGTTGCCACTACAGCCGGGAAGTCATCCAGTGGTACCGCGATAATAACGTAGATTTCATCGATAAAAACTTAAATCCACCCAACTGCCCGCAGTTCCGGCCCATCGAGATATTTTGGGCAATAATGAAGCGGAAGCTTGAGAAAAGTGGAAAAACGGCTCGGGACGCGACTCAGATGACCAAAATGTGGAACAAATGTGCCAAGGAAGTTGACTCCGGAGGTGTGCATCGTTTGATGGGAGGAATAAAGAAGAAAGTGCGAATTTTCATTAGAAACGAAGAGAAATGATTTGTATTGATATTTTTTTCTTCAAGCACAGTGAATTACCTTTGTTTTGATGTATTAAACTTATTTGTACGTCAATCCGTTACCGAGATACAGATGATTTTATTATTCCTGATTCTAAATGGACATAGCTTTACCTTGTTCCGAGCTGGAAGACGGCAGAAGGACATAGTTCTCGAGCTGTCCGATTTACGTGCGTGCAGAAGTTTTGTACAGCGTACCTGTAAATACCTGAAGACCGGAAGAATCAAAAAACGGTATGGTGAGGCATATCGAGCTACTGTGGTGACACCTGCCGTGGTGAAGATCGTCAAGAGGCGCCTTAAGAGAAATCCTCGACGTAGTGCCACTAAATTGGCAGAGGATCTCAACGTATCGGATCGAAGGAACTTCAGAACAAGCCCTACAAGACCCAAAAGGTTCAATACCTTTCGTTAATAAGCAGAACGACAGAGTTTGGTTGTCAGAAAGATCACGATCCCATAACGACGTGCTGACGGGCACCAATTTGGCCGGAATCACGCGTGATGGCTGGTTTTTGTCCCTGAAGGAGGATTTGTTGTCCCAACAGGATTGGCGTCGGCTCACAAAGCGAAGAAAACCCAACTCTGGATTGCGGAACATTTTCCAGGGTTCATTTCGAGCTCGGAGTGGCCGGCGAGTTCGCCTGACCTGAACCTTATGGACTTCGCTGTCTGGAATGCGTTCTTCCTCAACAATTATACACTGATCAAAGGTGGATCTTTATTTTTGCCGATCACTGTATGGCAAAATGCATTTCGGTAGGCACTCTTACTCGTGAGAACATAGAAAAACCAGTAATGTTTTAAGTTGTAATATTTTGTTTAACTGCTATATAATCTTGGCACTTATTAAACCAAAGACTTCATATGTGAGAGTGCGCCAGTGAGTCGTGTTTGAACACAGTTCTGTTCAGTATTCCTTGAGATAGACGTACCCTGAATGTGTCCAAATTTTTATTGACTCAAGCTCTATATTTGATTCACCTTCATATTTAAGTTTTGGTTGCCATTAGTGAGTCAGTTTGTCGTGGTTTTTGATGAAAAGTTATATGAAAATTCGAATTTGCCAATCTGTTAATTTCGTGACTTTGGACTGAATTGCCAGCGGTTTCGTGTGATTTCCGAAATTGTTGCCTTTTCATTCATACTCTGGAGAAAGATAACCTCAGTGATGTAGAACAAATTGTCTGACATTCTTTGAATTTCTGCTAAAGGTTTTCCCGGCTAGAAGAACCATATTATGAATTTCATTTAAAATATCACGTAGATAATTTCTGATACAATATTCCATGCAACTTCTGTACAAGAGGGCGCTCCGAACGGACAGAAGAAATTCCGAATGGACTAAGAGGTCCATTTGATCTTCTGAACAAGTTGCTGAAGGTTAAATGTTAAGGTTTTTAAACTCGTTAAAAATGTTCTCATTCCATGCGCACTAGCGCCACGTAGTGACCTAGTTCCGAACCATACTCTCCACCTTCTGGAAGTCCTTGACCATCTGGATAACTTTGCTCAAGGTTCGAACTTTCTAGTTGGTCGGGATCACGATATAAACTCTTTTAAAAGTGTTCTCTTTTACGTGCACACTAGCGCCGTGGTGGCCGATTTCCAAACCATGCACTCCACCTTCACGGAAGGTCTTGACCTTTGGAACAACTTTGCTGAAGCCATCATTTTTGCGGGTACTCAAGGTTTCAAGATATTGTATCATAAATGCTATTGTTCTAGGTGAGTCGATACTTTTTGGGGGTGATGCAATGTATAAGTCTTCGTCAACTATGTTATGCACATACACTACCATTACACTACTGCATTATGTTATGTACGTACACTACCATATCGACTCACTTCGAAAAGTATTGCAATAGACGAATTTCACGCCAACTCGTCTTCGTGATTGGCAGGACCCTCTCAGAATCCAATGAAACTTTGTCGATGTGTAGACTATGTCTTTTCAAGCAACTTTGCATACTTTTTTTTTCAAAATTTATCTAAACTACCATTTGAAAAGAGCTTAAGTTTTTTGATCGATTTTTTTTAAAATCAACATAACTCAAAAAGGAAAATTCTTACAAAAAAGTGATTTATGGGTAACTTTTAGAAAATTGTTGTAACTTTTATGAAAAAAAATTGTAAAATCGATTCCTACACGCTAAAAAAAAATATTTTAAAATTTAAAGCCAATTGCAAAAAATGGCTATCTTAGAATTGGACGAAATTGTTTCTTAATAAAGGCAATATAATTGCCTAAATGTTCGCCATGCATTGCAAGATAAGCACTTTTAAGGATTTTTTTTTCTAACAACAACTTTTTCATGTCCTTTTTTTACCGCTTAGAATTGAATGTACTGAGCATCTTTGCAAAAAACAATAATCATCTAGACTAACATTTGAAAAGGATCAAAAACGTTCAATTTCCCTTTACATCAGTAAAACAGAAAATGTACGTTTAAGTAAAAGTAATTCATTACTGCTTGTTCGGATATTCCTATTTTTAGGGGCGGTTCAAATGTGGCTTCATAAATCTTTTGGAGGTGGGCCGAAGGAAGGTCAAGATTTGTTCAGACGTGTAAAAATCTAATTTGATAAGACTTGATTTATCCAATTTAGAAAATTCTAATTGAAGCGATTTGCAAAATATGACGTTATATGAATTTTCGAAATACTATGAAGCAGAAATTCAGTTTTGTAATACTTTTATTTGACTGTTCAACTGCCCAGTCATATCCCGAAGAGTTTTGATTGTGTTTCCACAATCTTGAGCAAGGCTTGCTTCCTTTTTTTCCATTCGCTTGAGAGTACCAACAAAAGCATCAAATAGACCCATGAGACGTTGCAACGAAGTGCCATTCTGCTTCCAATCCATACTTGGACTTGAAATTGCACAAGCTGGCAAAGTTCTTTTTGTTCTTGTAATGGGCCGCTGCTCCATCTGACATGAAAATAATCTACGAGCAATATATTGAATTTTGTTTAATGAAATCTAGCAATTTTGATGTATACAACTGAACTGCTATTGAGTCATGGGTCAATACTTCAGATATTATGATACAGCTGTTGTTTTCCAATTTATTGTCCTTCTTGTAATAATCAAAGTTTTTTTAATAAACAGGATCAACCACCTTTTAATTGTATTATCACTAAAGTTAAAAAAAAATAATTTATAAATAAGCCCTTTTCAAATGGTAGCCTTGATTTTTCAAACATTCAAAGACCCTCCGAAAATCCTCCAAAATCCAATTTGTTATTATAATTAAATTTACTGGGGTTCTGTGAGGTCTTAAGACCAAATTATAAGACGAGTTGGCGCACGGTAAACACGGTAAAAATAGGACATGAAAAAATAATTGTTAGAAAAACTTTTTTTTCTTAAAGTGATTAATGTATGGAAAACTTTTAGACAATTATATTGCCTTTATTAAAACCAAAATTTCGTCCAATTCTAAGGTAGCCATTTTTTGCAAAATGACTTAAAATTTTAAAATATTTTTTTTTAGCGTGTAAAAATCGATTTTACAATTTTTACATTTTTTTTTTTCATAAAAGTTAAGACGATTTGCTAAAAGTCACTCATACATCACTTTTTTGTAAGTCTTGTCCTTTTTGACATGAAAAATTTGTTGTTAGAAAAACTTTTTTTTCTTAAAAGAGCCCACCTTGTACTGTATGGTAAACTTTTAGACAATTATATTGCCTTTATTAAAACAAAATTTCGTCCAGTTCCAAGCTAGCCATTTATTTTTGCAAATTGATTTAAAATTTTAAAATATTTTTTTTTGGCGTGTAAAAATCGATTTTACAATTTTTACATTTTATTTTTTATAAAAGCTTAGACGATTTTCTAAAAGTCACTCATACATCACTTTTTTGTAAGTCTTTTCATTTTTGAGTTATGTTGATTTTAAAATAAATCGATCAAAAAACTTAAGCCCTTTTCAAATGGTAGTCTAGATACATTTTGAAAAAACAAAGTATGCAAAGTCACTTGAAAAGACATAGTCTAAACACCAACAAAGTTTCAATGGATTCTGAGAGGGTGCTGCCAGACACTGGATGAGTTGGCGTGAAATTCGTCTATCGCTATACTTTTCGAAGTGAGTCGATACTTTTGACGGGTAGTGTATGTGCATAACATAATGCAGAAAATTACATGCTTCTTTCAAATTGCGTGTATGAGAAAGATAGTGCCGCTCACTCATTCAAACAGAATTAAAAAAAAAACAATTAGCTCACCACCACTCACAACAAACGTCAAATGCAGATCACACTGTCTTAGTGGGAAAAGAACCTACTCCACTGGCGCCATCTCCCAATTCCAGCAATCAAATTTCGCAAACATGTTGCGCTCGTCATTTTTTTTTGCAATAAAAAGAAAACGAAGAACGTTACGAAAGAGAACAGACGGACTTTCGGCATGAAGTAACAACTTGTCACCGATGGCATCAAATTTCTCCCCCGACTTTCATTCATCGTTTCGGTGGGACATCACCAGACAGAACCGAGCCGAACCGAGCCGACCCGGAGCCTGGAGGCAAAAAGGAAATTAAGAACGAATTCCACCGTACCGAACTCCGTTGACTGAGCGGGGGAAAAGTAACGACGACGGCGACTACTTTTTCGCTGTCGTTGACATTTTAAACAAATTGGATAGAAATTTGCGACGCGACACGACACACCGAGGAAACTCAGTTGTCGCGTTTTCGCGGGAATTTGCACAACCTCTCATCTCGCTGTCTGTCGTCTTTGCCACGTTTGAAGCAGACAGTTTCCAATTTGATTAAAATTTACATCAGTTACAGATGATTTTGCTTTAAAGGAACGGGATGACGATGATGATGATGATGACGACGCTAGAAACGAAATGGAATCGAAGTCTAGTCAAAACAAATTCGCATTCGGGGTTTAATCAAGAAATTCCGAACAGAGAAGAAGAAGGGAAATTGATTCGGATGGATTCTTGCTGATAAGAACTTTTGTGATTATGAAAAAAAAACTGTCTGATGGATTTACGGGAATGGGAAAATTGGAAAACAATCTCGTCGTCGTCCTTCGTCCGTTTGGAAACGGATGGATGGACGTCCGACCGGGTGGCGATGATGATTGGTTCCCGTCTGGAAAAATAGGACTCCTCTCCGATAAAAGGATGATTGAGCGATTTTTTCTCCAGAGATTATTGACAGATGACAGAGTGACATAATTGACAGATTGACAGCTTCACCGATTTCGAGCGCATTGACTTTAATTCACACCGTGGCTTTAACTCGTAAATCATGATAAACTCAGAACCGGCGTAAGATACCGCCAGCGGCGTCGTCTCTCATACTTCCGACGAAGCGGGAGCCTCGCTTTTTATCGACCTCAATGGAGCATCAACTCAACGACTTATTTTGGTGCGTGTCGGAGCGTAATTTTCGCCGCTAGGCGCGAACGAAAACAAATTTCCTTTTTATCTCCTCGGGGAGACGACGTTCCGAAACAATGGAGCGCGAACGGAATGGCATTTTTCCACGCCACTACCGAATTCCAAGGGAAGCGAACGCCGTCGAGGGGAATTGATTTTGCCTAATTCAATCCAACGATGATGCCTGCGGCGGCGGAGGCACCCGTATCGGTTAGAGAACGGTGCCCGAGCTTTGTTAGTGGTGATCGGGCTAATTTACAAGATCTATTTCTCCCTGCGGTTTCGAGATAATGTGGTCGAAGATTACAACGGCTTGATGGACGTTGTTTTCTTTTGCTGGGACAATACGGAGCAAACTGACATTCATTTCGGAATACCAAGTGGGAGAGAAACCGAGCCGCCTACTTTGTTATGGCAGCTCTGTTTCGAGTGCATTTGGAATAGGTGATTGTCGTTCCGCCAGAGACCAGCAACACCCGGGCGCAAGCACCCAGGAAGATATAAAATTTGATTTCCTCTGCTGAACAACACAACAACGGAACAGACCAGCAGCCATTAACAACAAGTGCAGTGCGAATAGATGATGACTACGAGTGAGAGGGATGCAGTCCGGTAAAACTAGTACATACTCGAATAGCTGTACATTGTGGTTGACCGGCCCTCCAGGCTCCAGCGACGCTCCAGCTTTTACAGCGTAGCGTCGATTCGATCGTTCAGGCGAAGCAGAAGTAGAAGAAACGGGCGAAAAACACGTTGCGCTGTGCGATTTTAAATAATGGATCTGTTTTCATATTAGATAGATGTAGAACAGGCAGAAATTACTTGGCAACTTCTCACAACAGCTCGTCCCGCAATCGTCCGAGAAAAATCGTAGCATAACAATTCCCGTTATTGGCTTTTGCTCAGTTGGACATGACATGTACCCAGTACTTTTCTACTCGTTCTTTTTGCGGCCTCCGTTTCTGTGAGTGGATCTAGAAGGCCATGGGCGGGGATCTTCCCAATCAAAAGTTACATTTGATAACGTCTCGTTTCGGCGTTGCCATCGCCACCGCCAACGCTTGGCAATGATTTTTTTTTTCGGTTCGGTTCGGTTCTGGGTCGGTCACAAGAGCAGCAACGTCACGGCTGGAACATTACACATTGCACAACTGGGTTTAATTCTCGTGGGTGACCAAATCACGTTTCACGAAAGACTCCGCTCTGCGACGCGGCGGACCGCAATGGATGGAACAGAACATCCACTCATGCACTCAGACAAATTTTCGAAACACTAGATGGTGGTTGTCACATTTGCATACTTTAAGGCTGTACGCGACCAAAATTATGCAAAGTAACTCTCTTTTGCGCCCCAAAGGTACCTCTCAGAACGATACACGGTTTCAATCTGAATCGACTCCATTCTCTTTTGCCGGTGTTCCTTTTTTTCCAGGGGCTTGAGCACGCATGCAAGCTCAACGCCTAATCCCCCCCGTTTGGAAAATACGGTGCAGTTTTGAAGCGCCCAAATAACTCCGATAGAAATTCCTTAATCCAAGCAGGCTGCGCGCTTTTTTTCTCTGTTGGGGGAAGACTCGAATTCGAGTGTAGTCTAATCCCTTGGTTTTCGAGGACGGGTGGGAGAATGGCGGATGAAGGAGCATTTGTAGAAGCTGCTACGTAAGGAATTGATTGACATTAGGGAAATGAGCAGATTCTGACGGAAAGCGAGAGGGGAAGTCGAATTTCGCCCAAGTGCGTGTGTTGACTGTAATCCGGAAGATTGTCAAGCAGGGTCTTTGATCGCTCTAGCTGAGGAAGAAGATTTTTACAATTGTTTTGAGTTACGTTAAAGCGCGGAGCATTGAGGGTGTAGCACGGTCACAAATTGAACTCAATTTGAGAGTCCACTTTACTCAGTCTATGAGTGACTCTACTTTTTACGAAACTGAGTCGTATTTCCCATGCATCTGGGTAAAGTGGACTCTCACATTGAGATCAATTTGTGGCCATGTGCGGTTCATCGGGACTTGGTTCTAAAGGAGCAGGAAAAAAGTCGTGGAATTGCGGTGAATACGTTACATGTAGTGACATATTTTCGTCGATTAGACGTCATGGAAGCACAATAATCGAAAGCGTTTTTGACTCAGAGAACAGCAACCTTTTATCAGATAGTGACTTCAATGAATCTACTGAATATGATGTTGAGATATACGAGTCCATTGACGGGGGTAGCGGAAAATTCTCAGTAGTTGAGAACGATGTGATCGAAGTGCATTTTACCAACTTTTAGAATGCATCAGAAAACAAAATTTAACAAGTCCAGAAAGACGTGCAGAACAACAAAACAGACCGTTACACGATTGTTTTTGTTTTTGTTAAAAAACAAATAATCATATTTTTCTTTTTCAAAATCCAGAATACACAACTGATACTAACAGGGGGTTCATGCCCTTGGGTACGAAAGTAACGCGGTTGGCTTCGTACCACTCCAGCACAACATTTGAATAGTGGCACTTAACTAGATCCGGCCACAAGATCGTAGGGCCCCCGTGTTGTTTCAACAGATGAAGCAGACGCTTCTGTAGACACTACTTGAGGTAGATCTCCCCGTTTACAGTCCCGGTAGTCACGAACGGCGCACTCCGTTTGCCACATGAGCAGATCGCTTGCCAAATCATGTATTTCTTGGCAAACTATGTAAGTTTCTGCTTCCTTATGAGACAATGAGGCTTCGTCAGCATCTGGGTGTACTGTTTGCGGGCTCGTGACTTTCGCACCTTATTTTGCCGTTCGTCACGATTTGGAGCCTTCTGCACTGTGTACGTATGCTGTGCCTCCCGGTCCTTGGCTCTCTGAATGAAGGACTTGGACAGATTCAACGTTTTGGCCACATCCCTGACCGAAGCATTGGGATTCCGCTTAAACGCTTTCACGACTCGCTTTTGATCCTGAAACACTAATAGAACATCCATAATGACCGCATTTCTCCTTCCGTTCGATGCTCAGAGTTTCGTAGTAACGTTTAATCACACGACTTATTCCGAGTTCTTTTCCGATGTCCCGATGAGAGATTTAAGGATTTTCCAGGTGCCTGCGCAAAATCAATTCGCGACGTTGCTTTTCGGGTGACGTCATTTTTTTTCCAATTTTCGAAAAACTGACAGAGGAAAAGACAACAACAAAAAACACTCTAAACTACTTCGACCAAAATTTTCAAGAGAAAATACCCAATGGGTAATTTTCTACAGCGTTTTTTCCGTGATGAAATTTGATGTGTGCGCCCCTTTAAACCAACGAAAAATACTTAAAAATAGTTTAAAAAGTATAAAATATCTAGAATGCAAACCAACTGTTTAGAGATTTGATGTCTCCTTTTGTTTTGAGGAAAATTGTTTAAATATTTTTCCAAAAAATTGTGCAAATAGTAGATCTTTAAACCCCCATCTCCATCCATTCCTTTAAAATTCCACCTCTAAAAATCAGCCCCTTATTGATACCATTTCATGATGTTCACGTTTTCTATATGATCTCTTGAGCGTAAATTTTCAGCAAATTCTGAAAATTTGAGATTTCATTGAATATTTATGTCTAAACATGAGAATTATTTGAAGAGTTTAATGCCATTTGGCCTTTATAATACCGTAAGCATAGCTTATCTCATTCGATGCTGTGTATTTTATTAAAAGGCGTCAGACTTTTCCAACACATTAAGACTTTCCAGACATTTTATAAGAATTCATTTAACTTCATAACTTCTCCAATATCTAAACTCCAAAACAGTTTGGAAAGGAAGAAACATCTTACTTAAATTTGTGTGTGTCATGTATGTTCGAAAGGCTATCTTCGATTCGCTGCAATTATAAAGACTTTCAGGACATTGCACACTGGTCTAGTGGTTCTAATTTTTCCCCTTTGTACGAGGGATGCGTATCGAGTAAAACATGGTGTTATTTCAAGAAATAGTGTTAAAAAGTTGCATAAAAAAATCCTCCTTCTGATATTAAATAAGAGCTATGGTGGTCCTCAAAGCCTGTCTACGTTAAATTTGGAACACTTTTCTTTCGGTGCAGTTTTGAAATTATTTCACGGATCGCTGACACGTTTCAATTATATGACAGCTGAAACTCTCCACACTTTATTTCGTGGTACATAGTGTGTACATGCTAGTTGCATTTGGTAAAATGGCATCGAATCACCTGGAAGTGCACAAACGCGTTGTCGATACGCGATATTGCCAAGAAACTAAAACTATCAAAAAGTACCGTGTTTAGTGTTTGCAAATTGTTTGACCAGCGCTTGACTGTGGATGGGAAGATTGAAAGTGGAAAACCTTAAAATATGCTCCTGCCAAATGGACAAGTAGGTGGTAGCCATTATTGATAAACCTTTCTTTGCGAAATGTGGCCCGCAAAGTTGGAGAATCAAAATCATATGTGCAAAAAGTATAGCAGAGGCATGGAATGAAGGCGTACAAAGTGAAAAAGGTGCCCAACCGTGATGACAAGCAAAATTTCACTGTAAAAAGTTGTGCTAAGGGGCTACTTGTAAACCACGTAGACTTTTCTTGGGGAGAGAGAGGGGGGTCTGACCAAAGTCTACACTCCATAAAAAATTTAAAAAAAGTTTGGAGAAAAGTCTACGAGGACGGGGAGACGGTCTGAGATTTTCAAAAATGAGTCTATGTGGTTTATGGACAGGCCCTAACGAACTTTACACCAATGGATTAATTTTTGAGAACATGTAATTTCCATAAGCTCTTTTTCATAAGTTGAAACAAAATTTTTTCCAAAAAATGCATGAAGTTTTCACAATTTTCATTTCAACATTCAAATGATTGATCGCACTGTTTTCACAAGGAGAGCGATTTAATTTTCGATTGTATGAAACAACAAAACTTACATGATTATTTTTCACAGTGTATACTTCAGCCTTTTGTTGAAATATCGAAACAAAAGTTGTTTGAATTTTTATGTTATTTTTGATACATCCATCTTACCAGATAGAGAATCACGACTAACTATTGTGAATGGCGTGTTTGGAAAATATAGTCAGCTTTACCGAATTTGTTTTAAAAATATCTTGAAAACGATTGAAGTTAGCGGTTTCAAAGGCATTTTTATTGGAAATAAACTCAACAATTATATACTATTTGTCTTAATTCGCGCCTATTGATACAAAAGCACCAAGTATTGAATTAAGATGTTGACAATAATAAAAGATTTGGTTCCAGCTCGTATGAAAAAAAAAAAAAATGTTTACATGATTTTTCTCTCAGTGTGTGTATTTTCCGAGATTTTCCAGAGAAAAAAAAAACATTAAAATCGTACATTGGAGAGATTGTCAATTTACAAAATTGGTATTATGTGGGGTCCGAGTACAAGGCACCGTAGAATTCTGCAAGCAGTAGACGAAATACGCATATCGGACAATGGACAATGGAACAGAATCAAAAGGAAAGAACTCAACCTAATTGAAAGCTATTCAAATGGAACTCCGTAAGAGGATTTAAGAAAAATTAAAAGATTTGGTTCAAGATTTTATGAAGAGATACATATATATCTCAGTGTATATATTTCGAGATTTTCCAGAAAAATATGATCAAAATTATGCGTTGGAGGGATCGGAAATTAACAAAATTAGTTTTATGTGCATTCTCAGTACGAGGCATGTCAAAGCAGTGGTAAAGTGTCATAAATAAATAATAATAATAATAATAACAGAATGAAAAGAGAAGAGATCTACCCAATAAAACGCTGTTCATAGGGGATTCCGTAAGATGTTCGACAAAAATTGAACGATTTTGTTCTGGATTTTATGAAAAAAATTAAATGATTTTTTTCTCAGTGTACATATTTTTTTGCGATTTCCAGAAAAGAAGATAAAAATCGTACGTTTGAAGTGTTGGCCATTTACAAAATTAGTGTTATGTGGTTTCTGAGTCGAAGGCACCGAGGTAGTCTGCAAGTTGCAGACAAAATACATGTATCTGTCAAAAGATAAGCACTTATAACAGAATTAAAATGAAAAAAAAAACTCAACCTGATCAAAACCTCTTCATATGGTATTCCAGTAAGAGGTTCCACTAAAACTAAAAGATTTTATTCTAGATTTTATAAAAATATTACATTTTTTCTCTCAGTGTATTTAACAGCAAAAAAAAATAAAAAATATCGTACGTTGGAGAGATTGCAGGGTGGCCACACAATCTCAATTTAAAAATTCCCGCATTTTTCCCGCAGTTTTGCTTAATTTTCCCGACTGAGGAAATGAGTTGATACAAATTGGTTTAATAGATGTTTTTGAAGTTTTCGAGGAAATTATTCAATCTGAAATTTTGACTTGTTTCATTTAGGCAAAATGACGGGTCACAGCCGCAAATCGGGCTTCTTGCGTATTGCGTAACCTGCTTTGGTCTCTAATTTTGCAAACGAGAACAAAAATCGCTCTATATAGGTCATTGATTTTTCAAGTTGCTGGAAGCATAAACATCGAAGAAAAATAGTAAAGCATTCGAGGTTTTTGACTACAAAATGAAGCACGTGCGTTGGATGCATACACAGAAAAAAATTATGAATTTTAACGAACGTGTAAAATTTCCCCTCGTTTAATTGCGAGCCAACGCAAGCGTAAACAACGTTATTGTTTGCAATCTTTCATACAGCATACAACATTGTTTAAAATCTTCCTTAGAACAGACCTGATTTCAGCAATTTCAGGCTGAAATTTACATGAAAGATCTCATTAATTTATGCCTAATCTTGCATTCCCTTTATGTGCATTAGATAACGCAGAAAATTAAAATTTTGTTTCAAACTGTGTATTGTATCAAGTATTTTTTGATTTCAACGTCGTTGAGAGTTCGTAGACAACCTCAAATACTATAACGACTTCAAGCATGAAATTTTCAAGAACTGTTTGCTCCACTGGAGCATCCATTGGTTAGTAATTTGAGCGTTGTTGTTTTGTTTTGTTTTGTGAATTTTAGGCTCAAAAACGTGAAGTGATCAATAATCTAACCTATAATTCTTAGGACTCCCTCCCTTTTCACCTTAAAGGGCATTTTAATGGAGATTTGTTGGGTAGCTTCTTCAGAAAACCATAGTAAAAAGATCGACTGTCGTTGCGTGATGCCAAAACGTATTCCACGGAAATTTCTTTCTGCAAATTCTCTCGCTTTCTTGATTGCCGATTTAGAGGCAAACTCGATTTCCATATTAAGGGCTGGCAGAAGATCGCTCTCCGTCGATTCTCTTTCAATTAATGATTTGACAATTAACGATAAACAATTTTTAAATCCTCAAAAAGAAACGAAGTTATTGAGATGCGGTCTGGGTAACGACTCGACCATTGCTGCAGACATGATGACAAAATTCAACAATACACAGAAAAAAATAATTAATTTTAACAAGCGCGTAAAATTTCCGTTTAATTCCAAGCCAAAGGAGGCGTAAACACCGAAATTGTTTGCAATCTTTCATGCGCCATGCAACAATGTTAGCAATCTTTCATACAACAGACTAGATTCAGGCGTTATCTGGCTAAAATTTACACGAAATATCCCATTTCTGTCAAATCTAGCATTCCCTTTATGTGCATAAGATAACGCCGAAAATTCAATGTTTCTTTTTATCTGTTCATCGCATCAACCACACCAGTGAACACTTTTGGTCGGAATACCGACGAAAAGCTCCGTTTGAAATTCGGATGACTTCCCTCAGCTTTCTTTCTTCCTGCTTCCTGATTTCGTCTACAAATCTCCTCAAATGGGGCAACATTTGTAGCGCCCTTCTAGCAACTTGTTCATTTTCATCTAAAGCCCTCCGTAGGTAGGTAATTTTAGTGTTCGAAAATATCGTCATGCATCAATTGATCGACATTTTATATTTCCGGAGAGATTTGTGAAGTGGGCGTATCTGCTGTTGTAAACAAACATTGAAATCGACAATTTCTCACGAATAAAAGCTCAATTTCTTTAACTAAAGACTGTATTGGATGAGATTTGGACACACAAAATAGGTCACCAAAAATTTTCCTTGAGCCCGATTTTTTTCAAACTTTCTGGAAATAAAGTACTACTAAATGGTTAAGTTTTGACATCATTGGTTTATTGAACCTCTTTTTCAATTGGGCGAAGTTCCGGAGTGTTTGGAAGGTTGACGTCTTTTGGTAGAAAAACTACATTATTATCTTTGTACCAGTCTAAGACGGGCCGGGCATAGTGGCAAGATGCCAAATCCGGCCAAAACAGTGTCGGGCCATCGTGAGATCTCAAGAAGGGCAGAAGTCGTTTTTGGAAGCATTTTTCCATGTAGATTTGTCCGTTGACGGTCCCAGAGGTGATGAAGGGCTGACTCATTTTGCCACATCCGTAGATCGCTTGCCAGACAAGGCGAAATTTGGCGAATTTCGACAGTTTCTTCTTCCGTACACTCTCCGGAACGGCCAACTTAGAGGTGGCGACGTAGTGTTCCTGTCCTGGCATTTGTTTGGTGTCGGCTTTAATGTAGGTCTCATCGTCCATCACAATGCAGAACGGTTTTGTGAGCCACTCCCTGTACAGTTTTCTTGCACGAGTTTTGGCCACCGAGTTCTGTTTATCGCTCCGGTTCGGTGCCTTCTGGACCTTGTACACATGTAATCCAGAACGTTTCATTGTTTCCTGCACAAAACAAACTGAAACTTTCGCCTTTTTCGCAACATCCCTGATCGAAATGTTGGGATAACGCTTAAATTGGTTCAATACCATCCTGGCCTTCTCCGGATTTGATGTGCCACGTTTTTTGCCACTACCATTTTTCCGCTTGGTAGTCTTACGGTCCTTGAACGTTTTGATCACATGAGATACGGTTGAATGTGCGATTCCGAGCTGTTCCATCGATGAGAAGCGTTTGGGTTATCGAAGTGAGTGCCCAAAATTTGTTGGCGCACTATTTCTTCATTCGAAGCCATCACTGAAATCACTCGACCGATTTTCACGAAACTCATTACACAATTGACACAACACAATGAAATACATTCAGTTAAAATTTCAATAATTTTTACCCACACGCTAAAAAGTTACGAACAATTGCGTGTGTCCAAATTTCATCGAATACAGTCTTTAAGCCCACAATCGGGTAAAACAAAGCTTCTGCTAGCCAATTGTGGTCTTGTTTTTTCAAGTTGAGCTTTTATTCGTTAAAAAACGTCGATTCAAATGTTTGTTTACAAAAGCAGATTCACCCCTTTCGCAATTTTTTCCGGAATTAGTCTATTCAACAGGAGTTGAAAAATGCACAGCTCAATTTTTGAAAAGCATTCGTTTATAAAAAAAAATGTCTGACGCAAAATTAGTTTTATGTTGTTTCTGAGTGCGAGTCACCGAGGAAATCTGCAAGTAGTAGACGATATAACGGGATTAAAAGAAGAAGAAAAAGTCAATCCAATCAAAAGCTCTTGATAGGGGATTCTGTTAAGATGCTTGACAATAATTAAAAGATTTTATGCTAGATTTTATGAAAAATTTACTTGATGTTTTATTCTCAGTGTATACTTTTTTCAATATATTTTTTTTTCTTTGATTTTCTACAATTTTTCTTTTGGCAGAATTTCAATACAACTGTCGAATTTTAAGCGGAAACAACAATTTTTTTTTAATCTTAAGAGTCATCAGAATCTCTAGACCGGTGAACAATGCATCTTTTCCATAGCGGAGAAAGCTGCAAAGTTTCATCGAAATTGAAGATAATCGTGCCTATTTTTAACTGTTTTAGCGTCAGATTTTCCCTGGAAGTTTTGGGAGTATATAACTGAACGTGAGCTGCTGACTGCCTTCCACCGTTTGAACGCAAAAATCAAATCAGGACATACATTTACCATTATCTTCATGAAACCATCAATGCCTTGTTATCAACCGGGAAGAATACCGAAATGCATCACCGGTCCTGAATTATGGATGATGGCTACCTACCAAGTACGGAGTAATTGCAAATAATTATACACGAAAATGTAATTCGCGGAACGTGTCAGTCCACGGGCCCGCGTGACAATCCGAGCCGTCCGGAAGACCTCGGTGGCCCGATGGCATGTGACGAGACGAGTGAATGACTGATGGATTTCTTCTTCCATCACCATGCCAGCCCATTTCAGCCGGCAGGATACACAATGTATTGGCAGCATTATATGAATATGTAGCACCGGTTGCAGCGCCAGCGAGAAGAACTTGTGTAATCAAGTTATTCCGTCCCGTCCGTCCTTCCGTCCGCCCGTTCGTTCGTTGAACGGTGACGTCGGGCTGCACGTGTGGTATTAATCGTTCCGGCATGATTGCGACTAGTGTCAGAGTGGACGAGGTCATTAATATCCATTTGTCCGGAGGGCGGGGGTCGATGGTGATAATAATTCAATTTGAGCCAAAAACGGTTACGTGACGCTTGTGTGACGGATGACGCGTCACGCTGTAAAAGTTCGTGAATTTAATCAATTTCCAATCTTATAATTTGATCTACTTGCTTCTCTCGCAGTTTCCCGCGAACAGTTTCCCATCGCGAGAAATGGAAACAACCCGTGTGACCTTTTGCGCGCTGGAAATTGCTGCAAGTTTCCGAGCGAAATCAGAACACATTCATCGTCGACAAGGGAAAACTTTCGAGTGTGAACCGAAAGCTTTAATTAGGCAGTGTTTGCGGAGATCGTAAACAATGATGACTTGTGCCGTGAAAAGAAACACAGGTAGCCATAAAACTCACGTCCGAGTCTGATTAGCTCAGCGCAGTGTCATTTTACATAGCCATCGTTCAATCGTTGGATTACGATCTTTCGCCGCTTCGGGGGCTGGTTCGGTTTGTGAGAATACCAAAAAACCGCCCGAAGAGCGGACGGCTTATGGAGCATGGGGTGATCATCCAAAATCGATTGATTGCGGGTCGGGTTTCGAGGCCGGCTGAATTGGAACTAATTAATTGGAATCCACAGAATTTGGTGCATTTTGATGATTAGGCATCGCTCGCGCTGGACAACAACAGTTTCGATCCGGCATTCCGGTTTCGGTTTGGCCGCTGTAGTTGAGAATACAAATTAAGTGCACGGAATGCGTTTTCGGTGGACCCGATAATGAAGCCAACTGTTTATCATCAGTTAGAGCGCCGGTCGGTGGCAGTGTTGGCAGGATTCTGGAAGCATGAATCATTCAGTCCCTATTGGCGGTTGGCGGGTAATTTGGCAACGCCTACGCTAATATAGGCAACAAGCTAGACATAAAGAGACAGAAGCACGTTTTTCGCTTCATTCAATATTGATTTTCGGCACAATGATGGCTGCCTCTGGTCGGCACCGAAATTTACGCTTCATTGAGTTCGGAAGGGTTTATTTTGTTTTCGCCACGCCGTCTCTTCAGGTTTTTGTTGGCGGAAAATTAGACTATTTTGCGCTTCGATTTGAATAATTTACGATTCGACCAAATGCGAAAATTGTCCGCGTGGAGTCGCGAAAAGCTTCTGTTCGAACCGCGGATGGGAAGCCACCTACCACTTGTATGGCCCTAATTGAATTGTTAATGTACTGTAGTGGTCCTTGCACTTGTCAGAATAAAGACCGCAGGCAGAGTGCGCCATCTAGGTGCGAGCATCGATACGAGGAGAAGGGGCCGCCGGAAAATTAATGATTGCGGTAGTTGGTGTCATAAATTATTTGTAATATTATTACAGCGCCCAGTGCAATAGTGTGCCGGTGCCGCACAACCATATCGCAGCAGGCCGGGTGTTTGTGTGGTCAGACAGACTTGTTGGTGTCAAGCCCCCTGGAGCGAGTGCCCCGTAGCGACAACAACTCAGGAAGTCATGCCTCAATGGTCCACCGGTCGACGCTCGATTCGGTTCGGTTCGGTGGCTGTTTCACGGATGATGGATCTACATACTTTCAATACTTGATGAAGTTACACAGAGTAAAATCCGTGCAATGTCAGTGATTTGAGCAGATTTATGACTTTTGGTTGAGGTCATCGGAACCGATGTGGGTTTCGCAGTCCATCAAGCTGCTATACTCTCGCTCTCAACAGAATGAAAACAGCGTTAATTGAATCAAATCATCTCAATTTAGCAATCATCGACGCTCTACCGGCACTGAAACGTGTTATATCGCGTTGCAATTTGCGAATCTCTTATCCACCGGATTGGCTATGAGCAGGAAAACCGTTGCCCGCTTACCCACTGACTGCAGCAGATGTGTTATTCTTGATTCGCTTTGGCCGTATAGCTATAATGTGCGGCAAGATATCATGTGACGCGGTATTTAGAGACGGATGTTTATATACCGGCCGCCTCCCGTTACGTAAACAAGAGTCTTACCCCTCCGCGCTTATCCAAGTCATCGATGGCGACGACGACGACGTCGTCCGGTTTTACTGTATCCAAGTAGCTGTTAGTTAGTTGTTTTTATCGTAATCGCTGCTTGCTGCTGCTGCAGCTATTACTGATTCAACCAGGCTATCAAACCGAGAACGGGAAAATTTGCTGAGTCTCTCAGAACTTGTGTTGTTAGCTGCGGGAATGGAAATTGGCTTAGAACGATTGTTTATGGACGGGGATGGCCATTTCAGAATGCAGGAGGCTGGGTATTCATGTAATCCCAACCAAAAGTCGAAACGGCATGGAGAGTAAATTGACCCAGGAAATTATTTATAAACTTCAAAAAATAACAGTGTCTTAAAAGTGTAACAATTTAAAACTGTAACAAAATTAATATTATCCGAACGGTGATTATTATAATGACATTTGACATAGTTGCATTCGATTTAATATCATTTGTCCTGGCTGACTCCGAATAATATCTCATAGCCATCTATTAGAAGAACTTTTGTTGATTATATTCAACAATTTCTGAAATTTCCATTGATTTCCATTTCATTGAGATTTGAGACGTTTGTACGTAAACATTTTTTGCTACTGAAATCACACGAAACTTAAAAAAAAGTTTGTGGAACTGGAACTGGAACTGGAACTGGAACTTGGAACACTTGCCCAAATCATAGATGTAGTTGTATCATATGCAATGTCACTGTATGTCAATTTAATCACGTACTTTGATAACGTAGACCCCATTATCTCTCAAAAAACTGACCGCGTATTTACGAGTCTTTCAATTTTTCATCTACTAAAGAAGAAGTGCTCATAACCGAAACAGCTTTCAAAACATCCATTATTCAAATGAACAAAACGGAACGAACTCACCAAATATAAGTCTTTGATTCTTGGTTGACACGGTCATTATTCGAGTTCAATGCATAGACCTCGAAATAACATTTCAGTACCAGAAAACAAAAATGCTGATTGTTTTTTTTTCCCCAAAGTGTCGAATGACGATATAATGCTCTCCAATTGTTGAAGCTTTTTCTTCAGACAGGCAAATCCACTGGTACTGGTACTGTTACTCCAGCTCCTGAAGCTGCCTAATACAAACGATGAAACTTTAGAAGTTGCACATGTGTCCAATACGTTTCCGAAGCTAATGTGAATTAAACTGGTTATTAAAATACTTCAGTGAATTGATGAGTGAATCTCCCGGGAATGTAGAACAAATGTGTTAGTGGTTCCGACACATTCGAAAAAGTACTTCTATCTCATTCTTGAAATAATTCTTGCAAGAAAAATCTCCATCATTCTTGAAATAACTTGAAAAAGCTAAGCCTTAGGAACACTCATCATAGAAGCTCTCAGAATCCGCCAAATTTCAGGATTTTTCCAGGATTTTTTCTAGACTTCATCATCATTGAAGGAACTTATTATATTTTGATAAATTTCTAGGCACCAAGTCCAACCAAAACTTCCTTTATTTTGCGGCCTAAAAGTAAGTTCCTTTAAGTACATTAACCACAAAAGCTGGCTGTGTGATTTTCAAATGAGTTTTATGTATGTAGTGGTTCTACAACACTCCCTGGCACATCGTCCTAAAAGTTTCCATAAAGAAGCCCAATGAAGAAAACCAGTGTTTGGTTTTTTTTCTGAAAATGTGTCCGGAGTCAATATTGTTTCCAGACTTCTTATAGTTTTTTTTTTTTAAAATTGTCCATAATTGAGATCCAATGCCTTCTGGTGGTTTTCCAGACGGCTTCCGAAAACCTTTGAACTTTCAAATTTGAGAACTTTTGAAGCCCTTATTCCTACCATATTGGTTCTCAATGAACAAAAACAGGCTGAAATATCGATCTACGGACTTTAGCTTCCAGGAGTTTTTCCAAACAACCTCCTTTGTTGCAAAGAGCCTGTTCATAAACCACGTAGACTCATTTTTGAAAATCTCAGACCTCCTAGACTTATAGCCATACTTTTTTTTGAAATTTTGTATGGAGCGTGGACTTTTTCCAAAAAATATCCCCCTCCCACCAGAAAATTCTACGTGGTTTATAAATAGTCCCAAGGAAGTTCAAAATTTAATGCTCATGTATCACAGCTATGTCTCGATTTCATTTTCCGATGCTTGAAATATTTTCAAACTTGTTGAAATTTCCACACAAAAAAAAAGGATATGTTTATGCCAAAGCGTCTCCCAGAACTGGAGGCCGAATATTCAGGCTAAAATGGCTATATACGTCCAAAATGCCCCCATCAAACATTCAACAGACTTGTATCATCGAAACTTTCTCGAAATTCGTAATTGTTTCTTTATTTTGATTTTCTGCATCAAAAGGACCTTTAAGTACCTTAACAACAAAACCTGGCTATGTGATTTTCAAATAAGTTCTATGCTATTTGAAGTGTTTGTTTTTCTCTGAAATGCTATGAGGTTTTGGACAAATTCAGAAAACTACCAAAATTCCCTTTCAAGTTTTCAATAGTCTTGGAGCTTGAAAAATCTAGAAATTCCTGTGACTTCCAGAAATATCCTGCAATTGAAGAATCGCAATCAAGTTTTGAATACTTTCGCAATTACCGCAGCTGTATAAGTTCCACGAATAGCCGACCATCAGGACATTTCAAGACTGTAACTACCAAAAAACCACTAATTAGGCTACCAACGGATTTCCGAGCCTTGATGAACAATCATGGTTTCACAACCTACACAATTCCAAAAAAAAAATGTCACTACATTGCAAAGTATTGGGTCTCCAAGTAATCATAACCGTTCAGGAATTGGCTGAGACGGGTCGGCGTGAGTTCCAGAAACTGCAGAATATCACGAGTCTCCGATCTTAACAACTTCAGAATCACTGACTCTGAACTTTCAGATCTTCAGAAACAATCATGATTTGGAAGCTCTAGAAACATCGAAAGCTCTAGAAACATCGAAATCGTGGTACCTTATGTAATCAACTTTTGAAAACTCTTAGAATTCCGCGGCTGAATAAGTTCCACTAATCCAGAATATCGATTGTGATGGAATCGGGGTTGGTAGATGAATTCGTGTATCTAAGCTTATTGGTGACCTCCGAGAATGACACCATCAGGAAGATACAAAGACGCATTATATACCTCAAAACCATGCCTACTTTATTCTCCGAAGAACGCTACGATCTAACTGAGTTCGCCACACTACAAAGTTGACCATGTACAAACTATCGATGAAATAGGTAGTCCTCTACGGCCATCAGACATGAACGTTGCTCGATGCGTATCTATTTTGAACCGCTGGTACTGCATGCCAAATGAAAAATGCTACTGAGTTGCTGGGAAAACTTTCCATCGTTCATACCGAAAAAATAAGCTGACTATGGTGGGCTGGGCACGTCTTAAGGATGTCCGATGACAGCCCGGTGAAAATGGATCTCAAAAACGATCGGACTGGTTCAAGAAGGAGATGCGCGCAGTGGATCAAACGGAAAGCGAAGTGCCTCCATAGACCGTGTAGTTTTGAGACGACTCCAGTCTGCAGCAGAGGACATCCAAGCTTTTTCCTAGCAGGTAAGGCGTGCAAGAAACTTTAAAACTTTACAAAGTGTACTGAAGCTGAAAGGATCTCCAACGAATCTGGCCATTCGAAGAAATGCTTAGTGTAAAATCTTGAACTTCAGAGCCTTCCTAAGCAACACAAAACCATCATAATTAACTTGATTGTGACTTTATTAAGTCACACTGGAGTAAAATCAACTGTATTGCGATCAGCGTGCTGTTAGGGTTAGGAAACCCCAAAATTTCAGCAAGTTAGAAAACTGTTGAGGTATTGAAAACTGCTGGAACTCCAAGTTTTTTTTAACAAATCCTAATTTGCAACCCACCAACAAATTCGATACTTGATACAACAGGTGTTCCTAGAGTATTCTAAACATCAGGAAAATCTACCCCTTATTTATGTCTTGGTAAGATACCGCATATTTTGCCGAAGTTTCCAAAAATTTGTCCAAACAAACTTTCAGGGTTTCGGTATGTTGTCCAGGATTTTAGTATGCCTTCCACTCAGCCACACAATCCTGAGTCGAATTATCGAAGTACCTAGAGGTTTAACAACAACAAACCCATGATCTGTGTCAATGTTGTTTCCAGACTTCCAAAAATTCCAACTTGAAAATTGTAGCTTTCTTAGAATGGTGGGAGAAACAATGGCTTTTGGTGTTTCTCTGGGTGACTTCAGAAAATCTTTGCATTTTCAACTTTGACAACTTCTGAAGGCCTCATTTTTACCATATAAAGGATGGAACGGTCAAAACTTGGTCGACTCAAATATTACGTAGTTTTTTTTAATCGTGCATTTAAAAAACTTGAAGACCCGTCATTTCGTAGGTGTTTGCGTACGGAAGGTTCACTTTATTTTGTATTTGCCATATTCGGTTGTCAAAATGGCGTCGAAGCAAGAAGAGCAGCGTAACAAAATTTTGTGCGCGCATAAGCAAAATTCCTACGCTGACTTGATAAAATTACTTAATATTTCCTAATCAACCGTGACGAATGTTATAAAAGTTGTCGGAGAACGTCTGACGACTGCCAGGAAGCCAGGATCAGGAGGAAACCGAAACCAAGAAGCCGCAGCGACCGGAAGAATAGTGGCCTACATTTTCAACCGCAATTCCAACTTTTCCATCAGAGATATCGCAAACAAGTTGGGAAAGTCCCACACAACAGAGCAAAGAGCAAAGAAACGATCCGAACTGTCAACATAAAAGGATACAGTGACATCAAATCGAGATGATAAGCTAAACAGAACATTCATAACATAGATATTTATGAAAAGAAATGCTTGCAAAAACGCTTATTGCCTTTCTTGAAGAGACATAGCTATTCCGTGCTGTTTTGGCCAGACCTCGCTTCTTGCCACTACGGAAAAATGGCTCAGGAATGGTATACCGCCAATAGTGTGCAAATCGTATACAAGGAGAAAAACCCTCCAAACTCGCACGGAACTGCGCCCAATTGAATAATATTGGGCAATCGCAAAGAGAAACCCTAAGAGAACTCCAAAAACAGTTGGAAGTGAAAACAGTTCAAGGCAAATTGGCATTCAGCATCAAATAAGGTGTATATAACAGCGGTACAAAGCCTGATAAAAGGTGTGAAAAGTAAAGCCCGACTGTTCCCATTTTGAAAATCGGAAGCCTAATCAAATAAGTTTCCTGTGTTTTGTAGACGATGAACTTCAAAAAGAAATACAGATTGATCATTTATATAATAAACTAATCAGTGTGCACTTAATCATGGTTGACCAATGTTTGACCGTTTCACCCTTTAGTTTCCCAACGAAAAAAAGAAGGTAATATCGATCTACGGATTTCAGCTAAAGTGTGCTGCGAATTTTTGTTTCAATATTTATAATGGGAAAAGGAAGAACTGAAATTGCATCGAGTAGTAGAGATTGGTGAGTTCATTCCAATTATTAAAAAACATATTTCGATTTAGATCCAGTATGTTATCGTTTCAATCACAATATTTTTCCTAACTAAAGGGTTATTTTTGAATAAGTTTGCGCAACAAAGTTCCTCTGTAACTTTAAAAACCGAATTTTTATCTTAATCTTAATCTTTTAAACAAAAATAAACAATCTGTCAAAAAAAAAAAAAAAAAGCTTTGATTTAGCTGCTCGAATGATTATGTATCTTTTTGTTCCAACGACTGAAGTCTTTCTCACCAACTTTTGACTTGTTTCAAAACTACGACAAAGCAGATTATTGCTACTAGAGCAACTTTTCCGAAATCCATTACGAAAAGTACACTCTCATTTATATCCATTTGCTTTGATTCATCCCAGCAGTATTCGGTTTGCACTGGTCTCGCCGGACCTTTCCATGCTTCTCAAGCAGATCAGATAAACGAATTCCTGTGTCCAATCCCAAAGAGATGAATTTTTAAATGCACGCCCTGCACTACCCCGCTCATTCCTTTCGCAGAAAGGCCAAAACTTCTCGAAAGGATCGGGACAGAGTGCAAATTCTTACCCCAATTCCTTCGACGATGCTCGTGCTCTGCATTCAGGCGAGAGAGAGAAAAAAAGCTTGGGAAAAAACTCCTATTACATTGCATTTCTCGGCGCTTTCGTAAAAGGATCCTCCCCTCTCTGCACCGGGTTCTTGATCCGATGAAATGTTACACCTACTTCCGCTTGCTTTTTGCGTGCTCTTCCTCCGAACAACTTCTCGGAACTGCATCGAATTCACAAACAAACAAACAGCAAGCCGAGCAAAAGGCGAGCCGAGAAAGCGTAATTAATTCCCACAAAAGGAAAGTTGCAGTGCATTGTTGTTCCAGTTGAACGAGTTAAACAAATGAGAGATTTGAAAATCTAAACGCTTCGGGATCGATGCTAATAACAGCGAACCGAAAGAGAGTGGTACCAGCTGACGGTTACGGCTAAGCGTAACCGATTGCGTTGCAATCGATAAATTGGATTTCCCTAACGCCGGAAAAAAAAATTGGGGGATAAAATCAGAAGAAATGGAACATAAAAGCGAGAATCAGATTTTTCTGGTGCGAATCTGCTGCTGGTGCAATCGTAACCCTTCGCGGATAATTAACTTCGCAACGACGGATCGTAACGCCATCAAACAAGCGCTCATAAATGTTTGCTCCCATATTCGGCAAATCAAAAAAAAAAACAGGAAATTTGGCGGGTGCGCTACCGACTATCATCGCCGTGCTCGGAATTACTTCCTCCTCGGCTGGCTGTTGCCAGAGATGCAAAATCCGCACCACACCCATTTGGCCGGCCGGCCGTCGTTTGCTTGGTTTTATGAGGTATCCGCCGCAGCGGGTAATTTTCGAAAGTGTTCAATCAGTGGAACCAGTCAATGATGGTGAGGTGAGCTGTCGGCCAGCCGGCTGGCTGCTGCTGGCCAGGTGGAATATCTGTATCATTTCAGCAATGTGCGCAACAGAACCGCTGTTGGCAACCATCGGAGCGTGGCCAAACGAAACACCGGCAGGTTGAATGGAGGGAACAGTTATTGCTGCAAGTAAGCAGTTTTTTCCCGCTAAATCTGGTTGGGGTGGGTCTAAGATTGCCTGGGAAATTACTTGGGAGAGGTTAATTCGTGTTTGCAGCGAAAATTGGCGTCTGAGAACGAGGTGAAAATCACTTTCGGAGGAGAGTGACGCGTTGGCGTCACTCCATCGTCACCGGGAAGATTTCTTTTCTAAATTATTTTTCCAAAAAATAAAGTCAACCCCAACGCCGATGTTCGTCGTTTCGACTTTGCGTTACACTTTCGGACCTCGCTCCGGTGAGCAATGGATTCGTTTTATGAACGGCTGACTGACTGACTGACTGACAGACTGACAGACAGACAGACAGACAGCTTCTCGGAGACGCGCAGCAGTAGGCATAGTCGGAGCGCAAGCTTTCGATTACACACGATGCCATTGCTCGGCTGGCTGGAGCTTGGGAGTTGAAATAAGTTCATTATGTCATCGTCGTTCGTCAGTAGTTAGCGAATTTATTACGCTCGTCAGCGCCGTAACCGTTACGAATCGGCCTGTATTTGCCCATTTTCGGAAGATTCACTTTTGGTGGATGATACTCCGTTGCTGTCGAAAGTAAAAAGTGGTCCCCGGCGGAAGTCCATTCGTACGATATAGCTGTGAACCCCGAGGGTTAAAATTAGCCAAAATTTAAAAAGTTTCAATCGTAGGGTGCAGTCGTTTCCGGAGTCGTGCGGTGACGCCCCCGCTCGAGTTTTGCGGGGGTAATTTTTCATGTTGGAATAATTAGCGGTTGGTAAAAGGATGTAACGGGTGAAATATGGAATTTTCTTGAATGGCAATAGTCGCCGCCGCCGCCGGAAAAAACGGGTTTTAGCACAAGTGAGCGCTTATAAATTATGGGCGCATTCATTCCGTGAATTCCATGCGGTGATTCGAGTAGAATTTAGTTTGAGGAATTATGTTTTCGGAAGCAGAAAACTCCTTTCGTTTGCAAACATATCGGCAAAAACGGTTTGGTGACGCTTAAGCAGGGCTGGTAGCAGGTCACTTTTTAGTGACTTGGTCACTAAAAAGTTAAACAAGGTCAGTTTTTATGAACCTGAACTTCCTGAGATAATCTGATAATGACTGGTGAGCTTACAGAAGCTTCACTGAATGTGTTTGAATGCATATCGCCACCTTTCATAGATTATAAAGCTAACTTTACGACTATAGATCCTAAATTCTGAACTCAAGGGCAAATTTGATGACCTAGAACATCCCAAGATATCTCATTATATCGGTTGACCTTTCAAAAGACTCTCTTAACATATTGTTACTTTGTTTAGTCCAAAAAGCTGTAGCTTTTAAGCTACAATTCAAGACTTAAAGTCTTCAGCTGTAGTTCTTAGGTTTGGAATTCCAGAAAAGTTTGGATAACCTAGAACATCCGAAGATTATCTGATGATGTCTGTTGTTCTTCCAATATATTCAATGAATATGTTTCAATACACATCGTAGCTTTGCACAGCCCAGAAAGGTTTTGTTACAACTGTTGGTCCTATGTTCTGATCTCAAGGATAGTTTGTATGACCTAGAACCTATTATATTGAATTATTATGTTTTTTGACTTAAAGAATTGAAAATGTTTGAATTTTTATTGTAACTTTGTATTGACTAAAATGTACTGTTACAACTGTAAATCTTAAGTTCTGAAAGCCAAGACAGTTTGGATGACCTAGATCATCCCAAAATTATCTTCTTGTTTATTTTTACGTTCGAAAATATTCACTGAAAATACTTGAATACGTGACGTAACTTTGAATAGCCGAAAAAAACTTCTGCAAATTCCAAGTTCTGAACTCCAGGATGGTTTGGATTACCTAGAGGGTCTCAAAGTTATAAAATAGTGACTGTCGACCTTCCAAAAGGTTCATTGAATATATTTAAATACATGTGGTCACCATATATAGCTTTAAAAAAACTACTGTTATAACGGTAGATCCTATGTTTTGAACTTAAGGACAGTTTGGATGTCCTAGAATATCCAAAGATTGTCGCATTATGTATGTTCGCCTTCCACACTATTCAATCAATATGGTTAAATACATATCGTCCCTTTGCACACTTCAAACACCTACTGTTACTGTAGATCTTGTGTTTTAAACTCAAGGACAGTTGGGATGACCTACATCATCCCCGTTTATGTCATAATGTTTTTTTTTTCGTTCGAAAATATTCACTGAATATGATTGAATACGTAGCGTACCTTTTTATAGCCCAAAGAGCTTTAGTTACTACTGTGGATCTTAAGTTCTAAACTCAAGGACAGTTTGGAGGACCTTGAACATCATTAAGTTATCAAATAATGGCTGTTGACCTTCTAAATGGTTCATTCAATATGTTTGAATACATATCGTAACCTTATATAGACCAAAAAGCGTCTGTTACAGCGTTACTGTTACAGCTGTAGATACGTTTTGAACTCAAGTACATTTTGGATGACCTAGAATACCCCAGAAAGATACAAAAATATTTAACGTTTATTAACGAGAATTCAATAATACATATGCATACGTACAATATTCTAAAAGAACGGTGTACACTATTAATAAGGCATTTATTTTTTTCTTACTGAACTTCTTCATATTTAGGATGTTCTAGGTCATTCCGCATCGAACGCTGAAGAGCTTCGGTTCAGTTTTTTTTTCGCACTCCGCACTGCCTCTTGTGTTTTTTTCCACCCGCTATAAACCACGCGGTGAATAAAATTAGTACACTGTTTGAACCGCCGATATCCAGCCGAGCGTTCCTTTAGGGAAGCAGACATTCCCGGCCGAGTCCGACGGATGATCTGTCCAGCCAGTACCATCGTAAACACCCGAGAGAAAAAGTGAACAACAGCAGAAGGTGCCATACCGGCAAAGGCGCAGCATAAGGGCAAGTAGCACAGTCTCCTTTATTGTTTCCTCATCTGTTAGTGTTTTTGTGTAGTTCTCTCCCATATAGTGAATCGTTCTGCATAGGGTGGTTCAAAAAAAATATCGTTCTGCATAGGGTGGTTCAAAAAAAAATCATCTGATTTTTATTTTGTTTTATTTAATTTTTGTTTTTTTTTGTCCCTGAATTTGTCTTTTCATGCATGATTCTAAGAGGGGCGACTTGCCTCCCAAAGATGTTTTTAGGGCGCGTTGTTATCAGCCGTCTTCTGCCTCTCCTTGGGTTGTCTACTTTCGGCAGAAACTGAAAGCCCTAGACTTTTTGGGCATAAAAAGAAATTTGACGCGAATTTCACCAGGTCAACCGAAACAAACTGCGTGTCACTGCACCTACGTATAAAATTGCAAATGAAATTGCTAGTGACGAAGGTTATAATGTTGAGTACTACGTCTACATCCCATCTCGAGATGTGAAGATAGACGGTGTGGTTTCTGCAGCGAGCCTGACGTGTGAAGACGTTATGGAAGGTAAAGGGCGACTTCCAGATTCTGCTTTGTCTACCATTGAGATTCTGGAATGCAAACAATTGCATGCAGGATCTGTGGTAGATGGAAAAAAGACGTATTCACCGTCGGACTCGCTACAAGTGACCTTCGCCGGATCAATTCTCCCATTTGTTGAAATTGATAAAGTTTTTTTCCCAGTGCGGCCTTTTGTACCAAGGGTATTTAATTGTACCAAGTGCAAACAGTTGGGTCATACGGCTACTTTTTGCGACAACAAGCCCCGTTGTGGCAATTGCGGCTAAAGGCATCTAGAGGATGCTTGACAATAGGAAGCAACAAAGTGTGCTTACTGTGGCAAAGAGCCTCTCCACGATTTGCAGAACTGCCCCGTGTACAAGAAGCGCACTGGTAACGTGAGACGTTCCATACAAGAACGCTCCAAGCAGACGTATGCAGAAATGTTAAAGTCGCAAAACGGAGCGTCTGCATCGTCTGTATCAGCCGCTCAAAATGAAAATCCTTTTTTGATTTTGTCTTCCGATGAACTGGATTAAAACAGAAATGTCAACAAAGGATCAATTTTCTAAGATCAATATCCGGGACATGTTGGGGTGCTCACCCGGAAGACCTTATTAAACTCTATAAAACAACTACTCTTTCAGTTCTCGAATATGACTCTTTTTGTTTCCTCTCGGCCAGAAATAGCCACCTCATCAAATTGGAACGCATTCAATATCGTTGTCTACGTATTGCCCTTGGCTGTATGCATTCAACGCATAATATAAGCCTCGAGGTTCTGGCAGGAGTAAAACCCTTACAGTACCGCTTCTGGGAGCTCTCATCTAGAATACTGATCAAGTGTGGAATCAGTAACAACCTTGTGATTGAAAACTTCGAAGAAATGCACGAATTGAGTACCCAGTCAAGATTCTTACGAATCTATATAAACTATGTGTCATCCGATATTAGTCTTCCATGCTATAACCCCGCCTAGTGTACGCTTTTCTTATCACAGTTCCTCCATTGCTTATGATCTCTCCATGAAACAGGCTATTCAAGGAGTTCCAGATCAACTTCGACCTATTTTAATTCCCCATATTTTCATCGAAAAGTACCAACATGTCAATTGTAATAGAAGAATTTTCACTGATGGGTCGCGCATTGATGGATCCACTGGTTTCGGTGTTTACAATGAATACTCATCTGCCTTCCGGAAACTTCAGGAACCTTGTTCCGTATGTGTTGCTGAGCTGGCAGCAATCAATTTCGCATTGGGGATAATTTCCGACATGCCCGTAGACCATTATTTCATCTTCTCGGATAGCCTCAGTTCTATTGAGGCTCTCCAGTCGATGCAAACAGTTAAGCACTCATCTTACTTTCTTTCAGAAATAAGGGAGCAGATGTGTGCGTTGGTCGAAAGATCATTTAGGATTACCTTTGTATGGGTCCCCTCATATTGCTCAATTCCAGGCAATGAGAAGGCGGACTCTCTAGCAAAGGTGGGTGCACAAGAAGGCGAGATTTTTGAAAGAAGAATTTCACATGATGAATTTTTCCCATTAGTACGTCAGAGTTCTCTTCAAAGTTGGCAAAACGCTTGGACAAGTAATTCTCTTGGGCGGTGGTTACATTCCATTATTCCAAATGTTTCGTCGAGATCGTGGTTCAAAGGTCTGGATGTAAGTCGCGGTTTCATTCGTGTGATGTCAAGACTTATGTCCAACCACTACTCGCTAGACGCACATCTCTACAGAATTAACCTCGTCGATAGCAACATATGTAGGTGCGGAACCGGTTATGATGACATCGATCACGCAGTTTGGCATTGCCCGGGTAATGATGCCTCCAGAGCACGACTATTGGATACCCTTGTGGCCCGAGGTAGACAACCCTACCGCGAAGTAAGAGATGTTTTGGGAATGCGTGATCTTCCCTACATGCAAGCGATTTACGAATTTCTTTGTTTGTCTGATCTAAGAGTGTAATGTCATCACCCCCTTTCCACCAGTCTAGTAAATTCCCTGCCATTGTGTCCCAGTTATATTATCCTTTTGTTTCCGTGCTACTTGTACCTGCCCAGGTCACCCATCTGCAGCTTAGTTCCTGTAAGGGACTACAGAGACCGAGGATTTGGAAGATGTCGCAACCATGAGCAGCAAATAATACCTTCAATAAGTTACCTGCCTAGCCCCTTCCAAACGATAATGTGACCCATTAACCTCGAGCTAGCCACGAGTAATTGGCACCCCATTATACTAAAATTGAAAAATTATACATTGTAAATAACAATATTGAATATCGGCTCCGTAAAGTGTTACACACGCCTGAGCCTAACAAATAAACGAACTGATTTAAAAAAAATAGGATGTTCTAGGTCGTCAATTGGCCTTAAACTCATATGTTTTTTAAAATATTTTCCAGAAAGTGATGGAAAACAAATTTTCCGAAGACAGTGTACACTTTCATTCAGTCTGTGTGATTTTATACAGCCATTATCCTTTTGGTGTCATATACACTGAATTTTTTTTTACGACGGTAATGATATCGCGTTATTTTAAAAAACGACTTAAAAAAAAAACAGCGTTATTTCAAAAAACGACGTAAAAAAACCGCGTTATTTCAAAAAACGACGTAAAAGAAGTCAAGGAAATAAAAATTATATTTCATATTCATATTGAAAGTATATGGTCATAAAAATGTATTGGTGGTGGAAAAACATGGTTCCAGTTACATTGGCCACCGGGAATCTGCTACAAATGGATAGAGGTTGTTTATTCAATGTGTGAGCAAAACAGTCCAGAGTAGTTATAGAGAGTTTTCGTCTTCGGCAAAATTTCTCGGTATGTCATTCGTCGTCTTTTGACATTATCATATTAGTTCCACATCATGCCGCAGAGATGGCGCTGCAGTCTATCTTTTCTAAATGAGGCGCTAGAGAAATGCCGTCTTCGGCAAAGTTTCTTGAAATAACGCGTTTTTTTTACGCGGACCGCGTAAAAAAACCGCGTAAAAAAACCGCGTAAAAAAATCTTCAGTGTATGCCCCTTAGGCCTGAAGGAGTTAATATACTTTTCAAGACAAAGTATAACATTTATGAATTTTTCCAGGGTATGTGGCCCGAAATCAATAATGTTCTGTAGTCCTACGTTAAAAGTCTGATTTGCAGAACTTGTTCATAAAATATTGCCAATGCCTCAACCCAGCCGTTGTATCCAGTGGAAGCTCCAAATATGTTGTGAAAGTCGCCAAGTTACTTCAGTTGATTCATGTCAGCTATGATCTTGTTATTGACGAATGGAACTTGTTAAAATGCTAGGTGCTGACCTTGAGTACAGAGTAGAGAATTGAGGAGTATTGGAACCAGTTTTTTACTAAGAAAACGGCTGTTGGTTGGCCTAAATACCCTCAGGTGATTAAGGTAGTGAAAACAGCTCCACAGCTCAAAAAAGGAACTGACAAGCAAGATATGTCAGAAGCAATGCTAGCACAGGCTATGCTGGAAGGCGTTTCAACAGTACGTATAGAACCGTCTTCGCAAAAACGAGCTGCGGACCAAGTGCAGGAGGTCGTTGAGAAAAAAAAGTCACTTGATTACAGGCTCTTTATAAAAAGAAGTAGTAGTATTCTTTTTTTCAAACGGGGGTGATCACTTAGTTCATTGTTACTGTACTTATACAACAAATGTATAAAAGATTAAAAAAATACTAAAATTTGGAAGTCACTATTTGGTCACTATTTTGTTACTATTTTTATTATTTTAGTCACTAAAGTCACTATTATTATATCTTACATCCGCTCCCAGCCCTGCTTGAGTGACATCTCGCTCAATTTCAATAGGGAATATACTATTCAGGGTGCACAGTTGTTCAAGTGTGTTGCAATACTTATCGAAGAGAGTCGATACTTTCAACTAGTAGTGTATATATTTTTTGGCTCAGGAAGTACCAGCGCATCGATTCCAAGCTAGATGAATCTAGTACCGCAAAGCGAAATAATCCGGTACTCTGTGATGTGTTTGGTTCCAATGGGTTTCTAAAGCCGTGAGCTAATTTAAATCGCTAGTTTCCTATTGCTATTGCTGGCAAAATAGCGAATTTTCGTTCCTACGTGGAGTACTAGATTATGTAGGACAACCCAGTGTTTTGTTTACTTAGGATTGTTGGTAATAAAAGTTCTGTCAATAGCCAGTAAATATCCCAAGTAAATAAAATAGTATCCCATGCCTTCACTTTGCGGTACCAGAATATTTGTTTTTAAATATGTTGACCGGCAGCACGGTAAAAAAATATAACCTAAATTCAAATTGTTTTCACCCAAGTGAGAAAACACTTGTTGCTACGAGATCCACACCGAACGGAGAATCGAGCTGGCTAGCTACACGAAAACTATAGCTAGCCAGCTCGATTCTCCATTCGGCGTGGATCCCGTATCAACAAGTGTTTTCTCGCACAACTATTAAAAAGGACCTTAATAACAATGAGATTACGATTACGATTACGGAACCGATATAGATCTTCCTATCGGATTCTTTCTTCTGATCGAAAGATAATGGTATTATTCAAAGAATGTGACGCAAAATGTAAATACGGCTTAGTTATCAATAAAAGAGAAAGTAAACTAAAACAGTCTTATAAAAAAACGCTATGAAACGTTGAGCGAATATTCTCCACACAAGGTTTCCATTTTGTGCGTATTCCACGATGCTTAGTAGACACGTTATGAATAATTCAAGATCAGACAACATTTTCGAATTGCTATCAATTCAAAGGCGAAAGTGAATCGCAAGTACGACCGCCACTCGCATTTCAATCTCAGACACGCCAAGCCCCAATCCCGAACCCGAATCATGCGATGCCGTCTCATTGTAGCAACAATATAACCTTTAACCTCTCGCACTTGAAATCTGCTCTCCTAGCTCAAAGCAGTCAGCAGCTCTAGCGCCAGCCCGTTGCTCACTTTCAAAAAGAAAAAGAGCTCTTCAAGATGATTGAAAGAAGATATCCCCGTAATTACGCCGCTAATAACCCGTAAATAATCCACATAAGAGGGCGCTCACACTGCCACTAATACTGATACAGACTCAACGCAAATTGGCCTCTTCAATCGGAACCTGTAGGTACCGAGCTGGCGGCGGTGGCGTCGTCGTCGGCGGCGGTGGTAATAATGAGGCAAACAACTCCACGAATTTGGATAGGATTCGATGGGAATCGACGAGGAAAGCACAAGCACAAGAGTGATGATGTTCATCACGAAAAATTGATGATCATCTTTTTCTATTTTCCACATTTTCTCGTCCCTAACTAGCCCCTAGCCCTTTCGCCTCCGTAGGAAAAAAAATTGCATTGCATTCATCTGTAAATAATGTGGGAATATTTGCCATGGTTGCAGAGACACCTTGCCGAGCAGAGACTCGGCAGAGACAACCGAATAGGTGCTTCACTGTAGTACCAGCTTCCACCGTCTCGGTCCATCTCTGTCATCCGTCCTCGTTAGTCAGGGTTAGTTTATGGGAAGAAGGAAAAAGTACCTTGCCACTTCAGAAAACAATCGAACGTGTGAAGACTAAGCACTTTTTTACTTCTTCATTACAATGGCGCATCGGAAGAAAGGGAAGACGTGTGCCAACTGGGTCAGATACCTTCTCTTTCTCCGGCGGAACACACAGTGATAACGAACTCCGGAAAGCAGTCCGTCCTTTGTGATTGTTGAAAACTCCTATTCAACTTCGAAAACATTCCTCTCAACAGAATCAGCAAGTTTCTCAAGTGCACAGATTGATTTGTTTCCTTTCTTCTCTGCCTGCACCGGAGGAGGACGAGCTGAATGTGTGTCATCAACAATCGGTACTAGATCCAGCGGGGGAATGGCCGGCGGTTGGTGGAACGTACACAAAAGACACCATGTTCCCTTTGATGTGACGGTGAAGGAAAATGCCTTTGGGCGATCGAAGTTTGTCATGTTAGGGGGAAAAAAAGGAATCGCTTATATGTCACCACCGTCTCGGGCGCTGGGATTTCAGGATCAACAAACAAACGAACAAACAGTTTCCACTGTTGTGAGTTCGGTTCATCGAATTTGTACAGAAGATTGGAAGAGAACCGGCACCGAGCAAATAACCACGCTCATTTCAGTCACATTGGCTTCTTCAGAATGAAAACTTTTTCAGTAGCTCAACTGAAAAGTTCGGTTTTATCAAGGCTCTGCCAGGGGTTAGATAGTGACGAAGAAAATGGATATAATTTTTGGCTCAAGAAGTACCAGAATATCGGTTCCAAGCTTAATGAATCACCCCTGAAACATAACTCACTACGAACAACCCCTCAAATATTCTGTCAAAATAACACATCTAAACAAAACAAACACAAAGATTCTAGTACCAAAAAGCGCAAGAATGTATTGCAAGGTGTACTTGGAACCAATCGGGTTGCCGGCCAATTTTAAATTGCTAGTTTCCTATTGATTGTTGGTAAAACCTCGATAAATTTCTATTCACATTTGGGCCTCGTGGGTATTATTCGAAACTGGGTACCAAATAGATCTACAGTATGGTTTTGAAGTCAGATGCGGATGATGTTTGCATTTTCGGTGGCGACAGTCGATTGATGGACGGACGACAGCGAAAACCTTTTTTCCCTCCCGGGATAAACTGTCCTGTTTTTGCAATCCCGTTCCGAGACGAGGTGGTTTGATGTCTTCCATCGTTCCGTTCGTACGGCGGGACCGGAAGTCGAAAACGGCACAATTTGGGATTCCTTTTCGGCTCGCTTTGGGCCCGGATGTGCACGATAGGTTCTTCTTGTATTCTGGACTGGGAACCTTTTAATGGGAGGGTTCGTGAACGCTTGAAACCGAAATATTCGTCTGAAATTCCCTCTTTTTGCGATTAGAAGGTTATTTGCGGAGATAAATGCAGATAAACTCACAACCGATTCAATACGTATGGATCATATATGACGACGTTGATATCGTAGCACGAAACTTTGAGACAATGGCGGACACGTACATCAGACTTAAGGCTGAAGCTGGCAGGATTGGGCTTGTGATTAATGCGTTAAAAACAATATAAAGGGTGTCCACGATGAAATTGCCACACTATGAAATTGCTCTAACTTTTTAACCGTTGGGTAGAATTTAATGAAAATTTGGGTGGATTTAGTTCATAGTGCATTATTTACATCCTGCAAGTTTTAAAGTCCTGTGATCAAAACTCGCGGAAATGGAGTCGAAAGAACAGCTCGTGCATGATAAAATCTTGCGCATTCATCACGAGAACAAGGATCTCTCGCATCGTTCCATCGCTAAAACGTTGGAAATCGCGAATTCCACGGTGTTGCGAGTGATTAAGCGGTTCGAGGAACGGTTGACCACCGATCGGAAGGCCAGAAGTGAAGGAAAAAGTATTCCGTACAACACCAAAAATCACAACCGCGTAGTTGGGGCCTTCAACCGAAATCCGAACGCCTCCGTTCGGGATGTGGCTAAGAAGCTGCACCTAAGCCGAAGTTTTGTCCAGAAGGCCAAAACTAAGGCTGGGCTTCGAACGTTCAAGGTACAAAAGGCCCCTAATCGCGACGAGAAGCAGAACAAGTCCGCCAAAACCCGTGCCAGGAAGTTGTACCTCAACATGCTGACGAAAGTTGAATGCTGCATCATGGACGACGAAACATATGTGAAGGCCGACTTCAAACAGATCCCCGGCAACCTGTTTTTCACGGCCAAGGATAAGTTCAGCGTTCCGGAGCATGTCCGCACTCAGAAGATGTCCAAATTTGCGAAGAAATTCCTGGTTTGGCAAGCCATCTGCACGTGCGGGAAGCGGAGTGCACCTTTCGTGACCCAGGACACGATGAACGGACAGGTGTACATAAAAGAGTGCCTCCAGAAGCGGCTGCTTCCTCTCCTGAAGGCCCACAACGTCCCAACAATCTTCTGGCCGGATTTGGCCTCATGCCACTACTCCAAGGACGTGCTGAAGTGGTATGCGGACAATAAGGTCAATTTCGTGCCGAAAATGTTCAACACTCCCAACACTCCGGAGCTCCGCCCCATCGAGAAGTACTGGGCGATTATGAAGCAGCACCTTCTTAAACGACCTAAAGTAGTGAAGACAGTCGAGGAACTGAAGAAAGTATGGGTTTACATGCAAAAAACGGTTGATTCACAGTTTGTGCAGAATCTTATGGCCGGGGTTAAGGCCAAGGTGCGGGCATTTGCGTATGGACTGTAAATAAAATACGAGTAAAATGGTAAAATGAAGTTTAATAGTTATTTCTCAATCCCTGAAAATTTGATGGCAATCGGATGAAAACTCGAATTTTGCGAATCAATTTTGTGTGTGGCAGTTTCATCGTGGACACCCTTTACATGAAGGGAAGAGGCTCACGAGAAGACAATGTTTGCCTCCTACCACGAGTTCCGACAGAGAAATACAAAGGCGCATTATGGCTGGCAATCGTGCATGGAGCGAAAAAAAGGAAAAAAGCGGAAAAAAAGGAAGAGAATATGGTAAGGGCGCGCCCTTGGTGTCTTTGAACGGAAAGTGCTGCGTACGATCTACGGTGGAGTGCAGATGGAAGACGGAACGTGGAGGAGGCGAATGAACCACGAATTGCACCAGTTGCAGGGAGAACCTCCCATCGTACACATCGCGAAAATCGGTCGACTACGATGAGCTGGGCATGTCGTAAGAATGTCGGACGACAGCCCTGTTAAAATAGTTCTCGAAAACGAACCGACGGGTACAAAAAGAAGAGGCGCGCAACGAGCAAGGTGGATAGATCAATCAGAAGGCGACCTGCGGACTCTTCGCAGAAAACGAGGCTGGCGCAATTTGCAAATGCGATTTAAAAATACTATGCATGTACAATTATTATCAAAACGATAAAAAATTAACCAAAACATCTGCAATTGAACACCGTAAATCTCTTTTTTGATCATATACAGCATCGAGATCTAAGCTCAAGGATAGTATGGAGTAACGTAGACGTTCTGGCAACAATGAAATACGGCTATAACGGTGTTCTGATGTTCCATGAAGCCTTACAACGCATGTATACGTTCGAGACATCTTATCATGATCTGAACTCAGGAATAGTCTGGAGTACCGTTGGTATTCTGAGAATACTGTCAAATAACAAAAAATGAAAATGATATCTCATGAAGTTTTTCTCATCCTTACGTACAGTGGAGACATCGTTAGCCGCCTTGTCGATCATATGGAGCATCATGATTTGAACTCTAGGATAGTTTGGAGTTTCTTAGGCATTCTAGAGATACCATACCATGTCTATTACAGAGTTTTGATGTCCCGTGGATCTATTTCAACTCATAAGTACGGTGGAGACATTGTAAATAGCCTTGTTGATCATGTAGAACATGAAGATCTGTATTCAAGAATAGTTTGGAGTACTGTAAGTATTTTATAAATACTGTAACATATCTGTAATAATCTGGAATGGACTTGTAAAAGAGTGCATTTTTCAACGATTTTATCTATCTATATATGATGTACCCTATTATAGTGTGCTTGGGATAGATGGGGTTCTAAAACAGTGAGCCAATTTTAAATCGCTAGTTTCCTATTGTTTGTTGGTACCATTTTGGCGTAAGTGTGATTTGGTGGCGAGTAAAATCAAACCCCATGCCTAGAGGGACGAGGAATTTTCCTTAACGAACAATTTCTAGACCAGACCGTGAATTACAGTGTGTCTCACAATAGGTGTCACCTTTTTGCAGTCTTGGTTTATTGCAGCTGGGTAATTTTAACAGCGGAATTGATTATACCCTTTTTGAGTGTATTCCTTGACAGCTTATCGCTGAAGATAAATAAGCGGTTCCGTTAGTTTATATTTATCAGCTACCATGGAAGCCATACGGGAGCAAGTTTTAAAATTACATTTGCAAAAGCTTAGATCGTGTCAGATATTCAATAGCCTTAAGCAGTTCGGAGTGAGTAAGCGTTTTGTTTTTCGTGCCTTGAAACGGTTCAAGGAAACTGGAAATGTCCATATTCAACAACAAAGGAGGTGCCAGACGAACTGCCAGAACGAAGAAAAAGATCAAATGTGTGAGGGAGCGAATATGACGTAATCCGGCCGTACATTAAGCAAACAATTTCAAATGTCCCCTGCTTCAATGAACAGGCTCCTCAAACATGATCTGGAATGCAAGCCGTACAAGAAACAACGGGTTCACGGGCTGACGGAGCGTCAAAAGCAAGCCAGGGTCTAAAGAAGCAGAAATCTTTTGGCTCGGCACGGTGACTGCGAGATTTTATTTTCCGATGAAAAGCTCTTCCTCCTTCAGGACAGTCATAATCAACAAAATGATCGTGTGTATGGCAAAAGTCTTGCCAATATTCCAGTAGATAAACTAGCTGTACAACGCTATCAGAATGTATCGAAAATCATGGTATGGGGCGCCGTTTCACGAAAAGGAAAATTCCCTCTACTTTTCACTGAACCTAACGTAAAAATCAACACTGAATATTACATCGAGCAGGTTTTGAAGAACCATCTGCTTTCTCATGCTTCAACGCTGTATGGGAATACACCATATTGTTTCCAACAGGAATCAGCTCAAGCGCACAAGGCAAAGAAGACACTAGCGTGGTGCGCCGAAAATTTGCCCGATTTAATCACAAGCGAAGAATGGCCTGCATCTTCACCGGATCTCAATCCAATAGGCCCTACGAAAGGGCTTACTTTAGATCGATTCAAGAAGCATTTGGTTGATATTTGGGACTGAATTCCTCAGGAAATCGTGCGTGCAAGCTGCGATG